>OY748306.1:10523421-11242198 GCA_963556515.1 Nudaria mundana | reverse complement strand
CGCCCCGCCGCCGGACGAGCCCAGTAGCTCCCGTGCAATGTGCTGTCATCTGCATAACAATGTATGTTCCCGAGGAATAGCATATCATTGATATGCAGAAGGAAGAGAGTTGGTGACAGCACGGACCCCTGCGGCACCCCCGGCATTTACTTGCAAAAGCGCAGAGGACCCACACTCGGCGCTCGCTCAGAAAGCTGGGCATCCAGCTGCACAGTTGAGGAGGTAGACCATATGCCGGAAGCTTGGAAAGGAGCGAAGCATGCCAGACTCTATCGAAGGCTTTGGCGATGTCCAGGCTAATCGCCAAGGACTCGCCGTGCCTTTCCAAAGCCCCACCCCAGACATGCGTTACGAATGCCAGAAGATCACCCGTTGATCGTTTTGGCCTGAAGCCATAGCGAGTGATCTTCGAGGTATCGCATGAGCTGCTTGTTGATGATGAGCTCAAACACCTTGCAGATGATTGAGGTGACAGCTATGGGTCAATAGTTGGCTGGATCAAACCGATCCCCTTTCTTGGGGATCGGTTGTACGTTCGCCTCCTTCCAGACCTCCGGCACGATTCCTGCGGAGTAAGACAGGCGGTACAGACGAGTTAGTACAGGAGACAACTCAGCTGCGCATTTCCGTAGTACCCACCGCCGGAATGCCGTCAGGACCACTGGCTTTCCGCTTTCCGCGTGTCGAGTGATCGCAGCACTGCCCGTACATCGCATTGCCTGAGTACAATGTCAGGCATAGTGTGGCCACAGTTGGCGATGGCGGGGGGCTGCAGGCCACGGTCGTCGATCCGGGAATTAGCCGCAAAGAGGTCTGCGAGCATATCCGCTTTCTCTTGGGCTTTGTGAGCCAGTGTTCCATCTGGGTAACGCAGCGGTGGTAGCGAGGGCTGACAATAGTTAGATTGCACGGCTTTGGCCAGTTGCCAGTATCCACGGCTGCCCGTGGGATGAGAAGTGAGCTCCTGACCAAGCCGCGCGACGTGCTGGGCATCCGCTCTCTTAAAGGCCCTCTTGCTGGACTTTGTGGCCCGGTTGTACGCTGCTTTGAGGTGGTCCACGTTTGGGTCGCGCACAGGCCCTGATCCAGGCGCGATATGCTGACTGTTTTTGTCGAACAGCTTTGGCACAATCTCGCCCGAACCAGGGACGGGCTCTGCGGATACTGGCGACATCAGAGAAAGGGATGTAATATTATTTTATTAACTGACCTCGCCAGCAATCGCAGAAGCGCTATCTGAAGGAGCCTTTCCTACAAAGCAGCGCTGGCTCCAGGGGACGGACGCATAATAATCGCGTAGACCGTCCCAATCCGCTGACGAGTAGTGCCATAGTCGTCGTGACATTTGGCCCTACCCGCATGATCAGTCCTGAGGGACCCCAGCCATTCAATGTGATGGCCATTGAAGTCCCCCAGAAACACTAGATCAGCGATCGGGATCCGCACCTGCGCATCATCAGCCGTCTCGCTGAGGTACTGGAAGAGCTTTGTTGTCTCCGAACCCCTGTGTGGGAACGGTAGACGCACACGTAGATCTGACTCATGGAGACATGGTCTATGTGCAGCCAAAGGACGGAGTTGGAGGGGTTATCTAGGCAGGGCACCGGCGGCAGCAAACATCCACCCTAACGAACACGCACACCCCGGCTTTGTCTTGAAATTGTTCCTCGATGACATAGCCGGGGTAACACAGGTAAGACGTGTCGTCAGGGCGGCGTATCTGTGTCTCCGTGAGGATCATCACAGCGGGCCGTGCCGTCTCGAGGTGACGGTAGACGGCATCGAGGTTCGCATGGAGTCCACGGACGTTGGTGAATTCCACCTCGAAAAGTGAAGTTGTGGGGTTTCCTGGGGCCGCTGTGGAACGTTTACATTTTTTCTGTTGCACTGCCATTATTATAGGTTGTTGCTCCGACCTAACCGTGTGGTTAGGACGGAGCCGACCCGCCGGACGGAAGGGCTCCAACACCCCCCTGATGCAAGGCCGACGCTACCCCACACCGGTTACCACCCGGAGCGGCGATCCCACATCAGGATTATGCGCAACATGTGGGGCAACCTCCTGGGGTGGTTGGTCCCAGGCGGGCCCCATGACTGTGTTACGGGTGGCCGCGGCAACGCCGTTGCTAAGGGTCTTCCTGGCCGGCGAATCGACCCACACCACCCACATTAGACTCTGCTTTTGCTGCTCTGATTTGAATTGTTTTATTTTATTTTGTAACCTAATTGATCAATTTTGCGGTAATTTTTACTACTACTTTTAAGACTTTTATCAAAGATTATTCCAAGATTTCCAATAGCAGCGTAGCTTGTTATACCTTGAATAGCTAATGAAACGTAGATATTTTGAATCGTGTCTGCAGCCTAGATGTCGTAGTTTTTTTTTTACTATTGCTGGTTGAAGTTTGATTTGTACTGATTTTTTATTGATGTTATAACTGTCAATCTTCTATCTACGACCCATTTAGTTGAGGTAACTCTAATTTTATTTTTCATAATGATGAAGAAACTAATCTGCTACACAAAAATCGTACAAAAATAAAAGTTAGAACAAAAATAAACGAAAAAGACACGACATGTTATTATAAATATTACACAATACTTATTTATTTAATTTTTTTATTTATATATTTGGTTTATTTATTATTTTTCTTGTGTAGAGGCATTCGGCAGCATGATATTATGATTAATTGTTCTGGGTGAGATACTGCATGGTTGCGCCATTTTCAGTGTCACTGGCCTCCTCTGAAAACCAGTGCTGGCAATAGTGGGTCTGCCCACGTCAGCATAACCTGAGAGGAGACCAATTTCTACTCAGCTGTGGCATGTACTAGCATACACCCACGATTTTCCTGTCCTTATACCTACTTCTACTATTTACTTGTGTATATTATTATCGCCATGTCTGTCTAAGAATAAACATATAATTCTTTTCTTTCTTTCTTTAAAAAACCTTCCTCGAGAACCACTCTATCCACTGGTGAAATCCGCATCAAAGTCCGTTGCGTAGTTTTAAAGATCTACGCATACATACATTTAAGCGACTTTGTTTTATAATACATAGTGATTGTTGCTGGCTGTTGGGGGCTGGTTGCAAACTAATTTGACGTTGTTATTGACACGCAATGGGCGAGATCCGTCGTGGTCTAGTGGCGACTAGTGGTAACCGACAATGCAATAAATGTATTGAGTATTGAGTATTAACACATTGCAAAGGTTAAGCAACATCTAGTCAGGCCGGTCTTAGGATGGGTGACCATTCTAGAATTTCTTAAGGCATTGACACCCCTCCATGCCTCGGAGAGCACATTAAGCCGTCGGTCCCGGTTGTCATATGACCATCTATGGCAGTCGTTAGGGGTAGTTTGAGCCCGAAAAATAAACTTCAGCCAAATCGCAGTGAGACTGGAAAGCCGACCCCAGCTACGTTGGGAAAAGGCTGGGTGGATGAACGAAATGCATTTCATGTGTGGGCCGCCCGTACGCCGGTTGCTATGGTAACTGGGCTGGTCGCGAAATGATTTGACGTTGTCATCACACACACACACACACATATCACGCCTATATCCCCGAAGGGCTAGGCAGAGGTGCATTACACACCACAATTAGCCAGATAAGTCCCACATAATAGGGGGCAAGCCTATTGCCGTCACCGGGCACATTTATAATGGGTTATGTCCAAAATGGCCGAATGTATTTAATAAAAAGAAGCATCTATGTTGTAATTTTGAAAAAAAAAATTTATAACCGTTGCCTTTCAAGGAAATGTTGATGAAAGGCAACAAAATCTTACGTGCCACCCGCTATGGCACAGCCAATTAAAGTACTGGGCGTCTCGGACTATTATCATCGACGCTGGTAAAAACACGCATGACAGGAAAAGTGCCCTTAGACTGGAGAGGTTTTATTTATGTATACAAGGATAAAATGTTACAAATACTCAAATACTACTAAACCTCTGCAGTCTGAATATCAGTATACACTTATACAGTCAAGTTATAATTGGATTGCACTTTTGACCCTTGACTGTACCTATACTATACCGTTGTAAGATAGATCTTATCTAAGTAGGTATAGTTAGTGTCTATTGTATTAGGAACAATACCTAGGTGTGGTACAAATACATAGATATTATGAAAATAATCTGTGATTGACATAACTATTGTTATACTTGACAAAAACCAGTTAGAAAACACATTTTTTAAAAAAAAAATCTATTTCTAGTCAGTAGGTCAAAAGACAAAGACTATTTAAGAATATTTTCGCCAATATTACTTGGTCTGTCGTTTCCAGGGACTGCATGGGTTTATTACCCAGAGCCTTGTCCGTTTTCCAGCAGGTGGCGCGGGCAGACGAGGATGACTTGGAGCCTGGACATGTTGGTCCCCTTAGCACCCAAACTTGTGTTATGGGATCTAGATAACTGATAAGTATACTTATACTATTGAAATGAAACCCAACAAACATCGTGCTAATCGCAGGACGTTTTGTCTTGAATGGGGTTCGAAGTCAAACCCACGAACTCGTCCAGTTGCTTGCGGTAGTGATGGAACCACTGTACCTACCACAGAACCGAAGTTTTGTGGTTTTTAACCGGCTTAAAAAAAAGGTTCTCAATTCGACTGTATTTTTTTTAGTTTGACATTTATTTGGTCTCATTTAAGGTAATTTAGTCCCGGTTGTCATACGAACATCTATGGCAGTCGTTAGGGGTAGTTGGAGCCCTTAAAAATCCGATCGGTCTAAGTACAGTACTCGATATCGCCCATGGGTTGTGGAGATCAGATGGCAGTCGCTTCACGGAAAATATCGAAGTTCAGCCGAATCACAGTTAGACTGGAAAGCCGACCCCAACTAAGTTGGAAAAAGGCTCGGTGAATGATGATTTAAGGTAATTTGAAGTCGGAATTTTTTGCAACAATTATTAAAGATACCAAAGTTACATGATGGTCTACCAAGATCTCAGAAGACTCAACTACTAGTGGTGCACCTGCCGATCAACGGACCAGGCTTTGACAATCATAATACTGCCCGGTTAGAGGCAATAGATTCGTCAACGTGGGTCTAGCAAGATTACTGGCGAAAGTAGGCAAATAATGAGCTTCTGCCTTCCTCTCCGAGAATAATGACGTGACTTTATGTGTGTGTGTGTGTTGTAATAATATTATTATGAAACTACTTTAAATTATTTACATTATGATTTAAAATCAAGAGCAAATTACAATATACACCATAACTAATTTAATCCAATTAACAATAGTTTAGTTGTACAGCAAAAGTGGCCTCCTTCCATATTTTTTTTTTAATTTTGGGGCTAGATGTAACACGCTGATAAATTATTGTGAAATACCTACTCGTTATAAAGTATCAGAGTTACGAGATTTCTGGAACAAATTTCTAGTTTCATGTCATATTTCGATCGACTGGCTTTTTCCGAGTGATTCTTTTTGTTCTAATGTAATTTTGTCCCATTTGGAACTCCTTAATTGGTGATGATGATAATTTGAGTCGTGTGGGTTGAGTTCGACACTAGGATCATTGGGACCGACTGAGTCCAAGCGCCCGCTGCCTAATTAGATATTGAGACACTCGTAGGATACTATAAAGAAACTCGCCATGTTCGCTTCTTTAAAACCTACTCGTGTTCTAATATGTCCCTTTATGTAACAGTTTCATGAAGTACTATAGGATGTAACGGTGTTACGTCATAGATACTCCTGGCCTACTCTCTCAAATTACCTTCAATATTTTTAGTGCACGAAGATCTAATGACACAAATGTTTTCTGTAATCTATACCTACTTATCATAAATCTGTAGAAGTGATAATTCTGTTCATTGAAAATATCAAAAAAATAAATGGCAGCGGGTGTTACTAGACCGACACCGAACCCAAAAATGTGATTAAAAATTTTTTTTGTTTGTCTGTATGTCTGTTTGTTCAGACATCACGCAAAAACTACCGGTTCGATTACGATGAAACTTGGTATAATTATTCTTTATTATCCTGGGCACCACGCTGGGTACTTTTTATCCCCGAAAAGTATATACAATAAAAAACAAACTTAATTTTGCGGTTCGATCCGATTGAAGTATGTCGTAGGTTACGTCACCCGCAGTGGAGTTCACTAAGGGGCTCTGCACACGGCTAAGATACTATAATATTTTATCTTAAGATACAATATCGCTCAACAGCTATACATAATAAATCAGTAGCTGGTGATCAAGAAAGCTATAACACGCAGGCGGAGCTGCGGGCAACAGCTATGGTTTATAAAAAAATTCATAGTACAACTCCTTTGACTAGGATCACCCGCCAATATATTGAATTGGCAAGGGGAACAGACTCCTCGACTTGTTTGATCCCAACTTTAGCAGATTTATCCTGAAGAAAATCCTCCACAGCGTATCAAAATTGAACGTAAACTATCGCAAGGAACTCAAGTGGCTCTCAATCCGCCTTCGCAGAGACACTCGGATATTATATCTCCTTTTTAATATCCTGCATAATCCCACCTACCCTTCCTACCTGCGGGAGCGCTTCTCATATATGAACGCACCCGGTACCCTGTGTAGGTCACACCACCTCAAATACCGCCTAAATTATCCCTCCCACAAAACTGATTTTTTATTCCTATTCCTTTTCCGTTCAGGTCGTTGTCTGGTCAGGCTGTGGAACTCTCTCCCCCCGGACATACAAAGCTGTGGAACTCTTACTCTATTTAAAAAGCAAGTTTAAGCACACTACCTCTCCTCTTTATCTTAGTGTCTTCTTTATCTTTATAACAGGTGAATTTTTCAAGTGGGCCTTATAGTTCCGGATTTGGTCTTGGATGACCAAATCCGGAACTATAAGGAATAGCGAAAAATGCTCAAAGGAGTCACGAACCCGATTTTGATGAAACTTAAAACCTCATCATTAGATTTTTTTAAAAACTATATTCCTAGCTGGGAATCGAACCCATTGATTTAGAAAAAAAACACACCCTTTATTAATACACCATACGATGTTTGCTGTTGAGGATCAAATTCTGGGAAGTAATGAAATACGGCAAATTTAAGGAAAAGTTAGAATTTTAATAAAATTCATATTTCTTGTCTGTCTCTTATGGCTGGTTTACATTGGTCAAGCTTTTAGTACAGTAGCCAAGTACAGTGAACAAGGACAGTGGTGTAAACTAGTCTCTTATCAGACTGGGCAGAGGCGCGCGCGCCACCACCCACCCATAAGAGACAGACAAGTACTTGCCAGCTTGTTTCTTATAGTGTATTAAACGCGAGATTACGGTAGATACTAGTTACTAATTCCATACGGGAGATACAACATTCTGTTCTACTTTCAAATTTTACCTGCCCACGAGCATTATTTAGAAGACGACAGTTCTGTGATTACGAACAAAATTGACTCAAAATTGACATAAAATATGAATTTTATGAAAATTTTAAGTTTTCCTTAAATTTGCCGTATATTATTACTTCTCAGAATTTGATCCTTAACAGCAACAGTATCGTATGGTGTAATAATAAAGGGTGTATATATTATAATGCACCTTTAGTTTATGTTATTTTTGATGCACTGCATACACGTTGCCTTGTCACCTTTACATCTCCTCTCTGGCCTGCTGGAAGAGATTCCTTTAGGAATAAGTAGTGCCCTTGTACTAACTGCTCACTGTTCTCTTTGTATTCTTCTTATTGTTTTATTTTTCTGTGTGTTGTACATAAATAAATAAAATAAGTAAATTAACACAACATTAATGTATGTACCTACTTATATATTTTTTTCTATTTTTATTTATTATTGTTAAGCTTCTACAAATTTGGTGCGATTCTTTGCTTTTATGATATTGTTTTAGCTGTGTGCATGAACTAGTTACTAGACAATCTGTATTATTTTAGAAATTATTTTTACATGATTGTATTGTGTTTTGTGCACCTAAATAAAATAAAATAAAAAGTTAGTTAAAATAAATTTTCCCACAATATTTTCATTTCTCAATAATAAATCTACTACTTCCGTTGTTGTTGAAAGCCGTGACATGAACGCAGGAAGGAATTGTTTTATAATGTATTTATAATTAAAAAAAAATATGATTGAAATCCGTTGTCTTGCGATGAAATGTTGATGAAAGGCAACAAAACCTTACGTGCCAGCCGCTGTGGCACAGCCAATTAAAGTCCTGGGCGTCTCTGACTATAATATATACCTATACTTGACTATAAATAAAATTATACTGGAGAAAGTTTAAGCATAAATAAACAGTAAAATAAATCAGAGGTTACTCGCACTCGTGAGAGGACACCTCGGATATTCTGACAATTAACCCAAAATACCTAAAGTGGAGCGCCGTAAGACTTATACCTCGGAATCCAGGGCCAGTCAATTAATCTTTATATAAACTTTGGAAATGTGTTTTTAATAGTATATAGAAAAATATTAAAAAAATATTTTGCGCGCTCTCATTTTTTTAATTATTATTAAGCATTTTTTTAATTATATACAGGGTTACCTGGTAAGTCGTGCGAACCCCGTTCAGGGGTGGTAATTCCCACCATTTCTGACAAATTTCACCTTGGACCCCTGCCCCCCAACCTAACCCTTTTCAAGTTATAAGGCTTTGAAGATTTTTTTGAAAAATGCCGAAAAAGGCCTTACTGCACTCCACTACTACTCCTAATTCATAAGTTTTCTCCAAAGAAATAAAAGGTAATCTAATAAACCAAGGTCATCAAACACCAAACTAAAGTTAGGCTCGGCCCCTATAACGTGGGACCAACAGTGACTGGCGAAATGTGGGTGTTATAGACGCCTCTACCTATCCGTCTGGGAATAAAGTCGTGATTCTGTGTCGTCTAGTCAATATTTATCTTGATACGTGTCCTTATTCGTATCGAGTGTGAATAAACGATTGCCAGGTAGTTTACATGTGTATGCGACCTACATCCAATATCCAGTGTCATGGTTGGTAACGTAGTGTCACAGATACACATCTTTGTAATGTTTGTTTTGATTTGTTTGATTTGTAATGAATGAATGACCGAGACGAAACAAGTTTTGTGTTACGAAAATATTCCAATAAAATCAAATCGTGTGAAATAAAGTATTAGTAATTTTTTGACCTATTTGACCTCTTTTAAGGTCATAATTATGTATGGCGCGCGCATTATGTGTAATTCTCTCGGTATAACTGTCTAAGTCCTCCTGGAACGGGTTTTTCGGTGAATATTCTCCGTGGTCACTTCGATGTTTCTGATTTCAGATATATGCACTCACGAGCATGGTCACTGCCACCATGCAATGTTTGAGAAAGATCGGTTCAGCCGTTCAGGAGGAGTATTCGGTCAAGTGAAAACCCTCGAGTGTAGTAATAGGAGCTTCGCTCGCCTTCGCATCGCTACTGCTCAACTAGGTGTGCACGGACGGGTCGCGGTGCAAAATTGAGCTGAAGCGATACTTTCTATCTAGAATTTTCTTTTTTATTTTTTTTTAATTTCTGATTTTTTTTTGAGCTGATGGTCTATTTGACCTCTTTTAAGGTCATATGTATGGCGCGTGCATTATGTGTAATTATCTCTGTTTAACTGTATATGTCCTCCTGGAACAGATTTTTCGGTGATTATTTCTCCGTGGTCACTTCGATGTTTCTGATTTCAGATATATGCACTCACGAGCATGGTCACTGCCACCATGTAAAGTTTGAGGAAGATCGATTCTGCCGTTCAGGAGGAGTATTCGGTCAAGTGAAAACCCTCGAGTGTAGTAATAGGAGCTTCGCTCGTTTTCGGCTCGCTACAGCTCAATTATTTACACACTTACACTTTGCCAGTAATTATTTTGGTACCACGTAACAGGGGTCAAGCCTATTGCCGTTACTTGGCACTATAGAAAATCTATAGCCACTATGTAAATCAAAGCAATATTCCAACAGACAGGACAGACGTTACATCTCTACAGTCCGAACGATTACCTACCTGCTTACAAAACGTAACAAAAGTCTGATGTGTTTTAAATATTTCAAAGAAGATGAAGTAGTTAATTTTTACCCGACTGGCAAGGTAGGGTATGTTTTTGCGCGTATCTTGTATGTATATTTAAATAGTAGGTATGTATGTAAAAATATTCTGAAAATTCTAATAGTAGTGAAAGTAATATCACAGATATAAGAATATCACAGATATAAGAATACTATACTAGTACTGGGAATATTTACTAAACCTTAGATCTCCTCTCACGCCTGCTGGAAGATATTCCTTTATTTATTTGATGATATATATTTTTATTAGTAGGTATTACATTTATACATATTTTTGCCCATGACAAAGTAGACATGCTTATAAATGTTTGGATGAATATACAATTTATTGCCTGTGTAGATGAATACCAAATTGTGCTAACTGTACGTGTATACATGTTTTTGCTTGACTGTACAAAAATTATAAATAAATAAAATAAAAATTGTTTTGAAGGTCTCAAGTTTTAGGTAGGTATTTTATAATAATAATATTGTCAAAAATGAAAAAGATAAGATCAACAATGTATTTATTAAATAGGTAGGTATATAATGCAACATGTGTGAAGGAAGGACAAGTGTGATGTTACTTCCTTAAAATACTATGATGGTCATATTTATTATGTATTGTATTTGTATTTTAAAAACCTATTTAATAAATAGTTATTAGAGTTAGGTATTAGAATATCTAACTATACTATATTACTAGCGTTTCTGGCGACCTTCATATCGCCGCAAATTAACAACTACGTTTCTTAAACTTGTAACGAATATTTTAAGACCAATATAAGCCAAATCGGTCCAGTCGTAAAGTTGAGGATAGTTCATATTTAATTTAATTTACAATTGAATCCGATTAATGCCGCTGCAGCGCCGCGCCGCAGCGCCCGCCCGGTACAAAGTTCGTCGGGACAGTAACGCCACCTACCGGATCCAATTGTAAACTTAAATCTTCTCGAATCCACATAAACATACTATATGAATTTTATTAAAATAGCGTACACATAAATAGGCTCTGTCAAATATAGCTAAAGCACTAAAATAGTAGGTAACTATCTATCTTTTTTCAAGCTAAGTACTTATCTTTTAAATATTAAGATAGAAATAGCAGCAGGCAGGACTCGAGCCCACAGCCTTTCCTCTAACAGGGGAATGCTCTAACCACCTGAGCTACGATGACCAATACCTATCATTGCTTTTGAAATACATAGTAGATTGTGAGGCAGAAATTGGTGTTTTCACCCGAGTTACACTCCTACTTTTCATTTCGAATACAAGGAAAGCAAATAAAAGTCAAATTAAAAAAATATAACAATAGAGATTGATCACGTATCAAGTATTGTACTTCCCGCCTTTTTTAATTTTTGTTTTTCATCCGCATTTTTTTTCAGAGCAGGTAAGTCTTTTTATCGTAGGTACCGCCTTATCATTAGTTATAAATTTCCATACAAAATAGTCTTTAGTTTTTTTTTCTCTTGTCTTTAATTTCTTCTTAAGCGCTTGAGAGTTTTTTTTTATGATTTGACGCGTTACGTGTGTATGTTGTATTGACTTAATCGAACTTTGGATGTATACGTTTTTGCCATCGCCCTAGGGCCGAAATGTATCACTTTCAACCCGCATATCAAGTAAGCAATGACCTACTTTCAGAGCATGAGAGATGAAAAAATAAAGTAATCTTTTTGCATGGCTCGCACTCCATTATTATGTCCACAAAGTGGTTAGCGAAATGTGGGTGTGATAAAGGCCACTGTCTATCCCTCCTAAAAAGTAGTGATTTTGGTATATTCTATCAACCTACATTTCTGTATAATATTAATTTATAACATCTGTTTACATAGGTACTGCACTGATGGTTATTTACTTTCTTGCGTTATCGGTTTCGCGTGCTAATTATCCCGGGACGGTACTAGACCTCATAATAATTAGACAGAATGTATATATCCTATAGTACATTGAAATATATAAAATGTATGTATATGTATGTATATACACATTCTGATTAGCCGAACGTCACAGGGAATAGGCTTGTGTCCCAAATTTCAAAAACTGATTAAATCTGTAGTTTTGAATCTATATAGTTACAAAATTGTATTATTTTGATTTAAAACAATCATTTACATAGTTTATTTTGCGATCTAAAAAATGTATTTAAATTGGTAACGAAAACGCTCCAATCTGTCATGGGCGCCTTGGGCGATGTCACACGTTGCGAAACAAATCAAAATGTGTTTGACGAAGCTATCCTGACCAAAAAACGAACGAAGTTCGCTGCAGCGATTAAGCCATAAATTTGTCGTCTAATCGTAATATAAATATTCAAGCGCAAGATCGCTTATTAGTTATAGTTTTTTCACGACCAAAAGGTCAAAAGCGCCGTGAATATCATGGCGCTTACGCGTTTCCTTCAACGTATTCCAAGAACATGTCACTTGTAAGGATTATACACTATAGACTGGACACGCATAGGTTTTTACCTACGACGGAACGGAGATGGTATATGGGTCAGGGGGTGAGAGGATGTTTGTGCAAATACATGTTGCCATTTTTCTCCAAAACTACTGGTCGGATTTTGATGCAGTTTTTAGTTATGGGTTTAGGTTTGATTGGTGTATGTTCTTAGATAAATGTTACGATGACAACTCACCAGGGGGCGCTGCAGCGAACATTATTTGTGAAAAGCAATGTTGCCAATTTTCTCAAAAACTAGTAGTCCGATTTTGATGCAGTTTTCAGTTATGGGTTTGAGTTAGATTGGTACAGGTTTGTAGATAGATGTTAGGGTGACAACTCATCAGGGCGCGCTACAGCTAACATTATTTGTGATGAAAATCAATTTTGATGCGGCTTTTTTTAGGAATGGATTTGTAGTTGATTAGTGAGGGTTCTTATATAGATGTAACGACAGCAACTTCTTTAAGAACTTTAAAATAAAATAAAACTAAAAAATTTGAAAAAACCTACGACGATTAAAAAGCAATTGAACAAAGGATAAAATAATTTAAAAACCTCCAAAAAGTTAAAAATAAATTGTGTTGGTTAGCCCTTTAACTTTGATATAGGTGCCTAGCAATATTTTGATTCAAGTGTTGTCTCGAAATGCACATCGAAATAATGCGCCAAAACTGCGTTTTGTTCAATCTACTTTTGTTAGATTTATAACAATTTAACTTTAAAATTAACAAAAAATCGTAAATTAATAAAAACGTACAAACAAGTAAATTACACAGACACAACTTGAACAAGAAGTCAGCTCTTCATACATACTTACTCTATGGTGTGAGAGCACAACGTGTGACGTCATATTTTCGGATTGGTGTTTGATGTCACGTGACTGAATACCTAATTTATCCAAACTTATTTTCTAAAAATAATAGTAATCTTTATTCTGTTTACTAATTTATATTACTTTTTGTTGTCTATTCATTGGAAATAGTCATAAGAAACATACACCAATCCGATTTATTCTTAGTGGACACAAGCCTATTCTTCCGAGTGCTCACCTGCGGCGCCCGGCAATATTAAATAGCGTCGTCCATGAATCAACAAGTGAGGTTACCTTGTACCTCGTAAGATTCTGGTGAAACCCCTATGCATCCTCAGGATAACAAAAACAGAATATGAAGAATGTTTCGAAAGGGACGAGAGCTTTTAGCATCATTAAAAAATCCTCGTTCACCGAGCCTTTTCCCAGCTCAGTTGGGGTCGGCCCTCCAGTCTAACTACGATGCGGCTGAACTTCGATATTTTCTGTGGAGCGATTGCCTGACCTCCACAACCCATGGGCGATATCAAAATTCTGTAGTTAGAGCCAAAGACCTTATAATACAACGGACATAGGATCTAGAACAAATCGCAAGAAAATAATGTCCCGAGTCGACCTATACATTATACATAGGCATACATAGATATAAACAAATTTCATATTAAAATTTAAACCTTGATTCAACGGAATAGTGTTCACTTTTGTTTGCACTAATTTATCGCATTACGTAGCTTCTATCTGTCCGCCTGACTAATTCACCTTATGCAGCTTATACTTGAACTACGTGAACATAGAAACAATGGAGTAGGTTTATTTTGTTAAAGTCTTTTAAGGATTCCATGATATGTACCTACGTAGGCGTAATAATTAATGTAAGACTACAATAAATTCCATAATCTTATAAATTGTAATTACTTGTTTATGTTAGACGAAATAAGCTGAAAAACTAATTAACGACTGACAAAGATTTTTTTTTTCGAGTCAGTTTCATAATAAGTAACTGTAGTGTATGAATAACAAAAAGGGAATTAATGAATTTAACTAATTATAATATTATAAATGCCAAACTTCTTGAGGGTGTCAAAGTTCTTCCGCTTTCATTACTATTTTCATAACGCTATGTCGCTACGTCTACTACAAGATAGCCGTGTTTCAAGTGACTGAATTAGTTGCTAAAACTGCGCATCATTAATTTATTTTTATCTTATGGTTAATTTTTGGGATACGAAATTATTGGCTACTAGCTGATCACCGTGACTCCGCCCGCGAGATATAGTTATCTCGGCCCCGATTCCCGTGGGAATACATTACCGAGAATCCAAATAAAAAGAAAATAACAGTACATACACGAAATAAAATGACATGTGTAATTATATTTATGACAAAACAATGATACCCTGTGAAAATTAAAAACATTTTTGGGCTTATCTCCTCCATTCAATCAAGGGATTCTTGTACAAGTTTCATAAAGATCGGACCTCTTTTTGTTATGTCCATAAAATGAGCCGAACAAACAAGATTGTTATTTTTTGGATCAAAATATTCTTCTCGCCGTGCTAGGGCAATAATATTTTTCCATGCACAGTGTACTGGATCCCGAGGAAAACTGAAATAGATGTTGGTTCATATAACGAAAAAAAAATCATAAAGAGCCAAGGCGTCTCCACTATAATCTTTGTTCCAAATAGTTTTATCGCTATCGGTAATCCGAATAAATCTGAATGGTCATTTTGTTAGTACATTATTCAGTGAAAATGAAATGGTCTCTTTCTTTTTACTGAGCTTGGGATGAGTTCGAAAGAGACAGATAGGTACTTCGGTATTGGACTGGATTGCAATATTTACTTTTGTCTTTTAATTTATTATCGATGAAATACTGTATTTTAAGTGAAATAATAAATTGCAAATAATAAAACAAAAGCTTATTTACTGAAAATATGATACACCGTCTTCAATTTGCTTTTTTTTCGTAGTTTTTACACGTTTTTACAATACAGTACGGCATTGTGCAACGTGTTGTCGTTCAGTTGTCAAAATCAAGACTGGCGCGCGATTGTTTCTCTTTTAGCGTTTTGTTTCTCTTTTAGTTCGGACACTTTTGAGCGATGATCCGAAATCCATTGTATTTAAAATCATTGGTTAGAGCGGTCGGATTTTTGATTTTTGAAATGGACGAGAGCTTTTAACATCATCTAAAAAATTCACGTCAATAATTGACATTGAAGGGACCACTTGAGACGTAGTAGCTTCCAATTAAAAAACAATCAAAATCGGTTTACCCAGTCCGAAAATATGAGATAACAAACAAAAAAAAACATCCAGTCGAATTGAGAACCTCCTTCTTATTTGTAAGTCGTATGAAAATAATAGGTAAATGAAATAAATTTAATTTTAATAATTATACTAGTAACACTGACATAAAATACCAATCCAAACTGAGAAAAAATCCCTTTTACTGGTAAAGACCCATTAAAAGGAAGATTTGTGTGTCAGTTGATTGATTTTAATTTGAAATTAACCATACGACACCATAATGCTCAGTCTTATGTGTACTTACTAAGTACTATACAACCTAACTGTTAAATGTCTAGATATAAACACACTAAGCCAGCTTCCGGGCACGTCATTCTCTAACGAGTCGGCGCCCGGGCAGCCGCACGTTTCCCGCGTATTTCAACGCCGCAATAAAAAAAAAATCGTGAAAAAAAAAATTGTGTCAGTGGTATAAACTGCATGTAAGTAACTTTAATAAGGTCATTGACATTAAGTTTAAATGTAGGTTAAATGGTTACTGGACTTATATTCATAAATTCCTACTATTTTAATCCATTTTATATAAATAATAAGTAATAATAACACAATTCTATCTAACTTAATTACATAGGTACTTATAACATAACAAACTAAGTAAATAAATATGCCTAAAAGTGTACATAAGTCATATATTATAAATAAATAGGTAATAAATTAGCTTGGATAATAATAATAATTCTAAATAGATCTATGTGACAATTTATTTTAGATTTAAATTTAATGAAATAGTTTTCTTTAGAATTTTCACGGATTGGAAATACATAAAATGTTTTCATTATAAATTGACTTGCGCAGAATTACATTAGGTATACCTACTTTTATTACATACGTATCAAATTTTTAACATAATTTTAACTGTACTCACCATATCGCTAGACTATGACTGCTATGACTAAATGTTTGCCTTAATTTGTTTATTTTCTTTTTTGTCCAAAATAAGGGCTCGTGGTCTAGTGGTAAACGCCTATCTTAACACATTGCAAAAGGTTAAGCAACATCTAACAGGCCGGTCTTAGGGTGGATGACCATTTCTTAAGACATTTAGAGACCCCTCTGTGCCTCGAAGAGCACGATAAGTCGTCGGTCCCGGTTGTCATACAAACATCTATGGCAATCGTAAGGGGTAGTTGGAGCCCTAAAAACAAATATCCGACCAGTCTAACTACTGAACTTCGATATCGCCCATGTGTTGTGGAGTTAAGATGGCAATCGTTTCACGGAAAATATCGAAGTTCAGCCGAATCGCAGATAGACTGGAAAGCCGACTCCAACTGGGTGGGGAAAAGGCTCGGTGGATGATGACTAAGGGTATCAACAACATCGTCTTCTGCACGCGATGAACATGCTAGCACACGGACACGGGTCTAGCAAATATTATATCCAATTTAACCATTTGTGGTTAGCCTGAGACCAACTAAGTACGTGGTGTCAACGCCTCTGTCTACCATTTTGAGCATAAAAACATGATTGCTTTGTGTTTTTCTATAAACATTAAACTGCTGTATAAAATAGTTAAAATAGGTCCTGGTGTCTATATTCCGGTAGAACCGTTACTATAACGCTCGTATGATAATAATGATAGTTCGTCCTCTATAAGTCAAATTACTTATAGTTTGTATGTCAAGACAGGCTTGGTCAAGGTATGCGACTTGGATTTAGTTGTTTGCAAACAAGCAACGGTAAGATTCAAGGGTCATTTACGACCCATGAATCTGCCACTCGATTTGTCATACTTCTTCCTAATAAAAAATATTATTTAAAATGTATTTGTTATTTTGATGCTGTTTTATTTTTGTGAATATGACGCTATGCCAACCTTGTTTATTTAAAAGAAAAGAAGAATAATTTATACAAAACAGTATTGAGGCTTGTAATAATAATATTCGGCGCCTCATCGACACGTGCAGATGGCAAGGTCGCCCGCTATGGAAATAATAATTCTATTATTATTATGGATTTAATTGGTATAGTTATTATTATTTTATAGATATTTGGATATTAAATATTGGCAGTGAGAAATTACTTTTAGCAATTTATATAGAGAGGGAAATCCGGACACAAAACTTTCGTCTTTTAGTCTTTTATCAAGTTGTGGAAGCTGCTATAGTTTGATGATCGACTCGGGAGTTGTAGATTGACTTTCTTTTTGTACACTGGGTCAGCGGCGGCCTTACCCATTGCGAGGCTCCGGGCGGCAGGTCTTTGCGAGGCCCCTTTTAGACTTCTTACTATACTGACAAGTATACTATGTAAGAGAAGTCTTATAGTCCGGTCCTGTCCGTCTGTCCGCACTTTTCAACTCGAGAACTACAAGTGCTAGAAAGTTATGATTTGGCACATAGAATTTTGGTACCGAATAAACACCATAGCCGAAATAATTTCGATCGGGGGTCAAGTGGTTCCTGAGAACCATGGACCTAAAGTTTCTGAAATTCCCATAGAAAATGTATGGGTAAAAAATTCTATAAAATAAAATATTTTATGTCGCAAAATTTTAGGCGAGTGAGAATATTTCAATAAACTTCATAAAAAAAATAAAAAAAAATATTAAAATATTTTGCAACATTATGACATTTAAAAAAGTTCCAGTGTTATTCCATTGTAAAATTTTCAACTTTGATATTGATTTTAAGTATTTTAAAAAATTACGTAGATAAAGGTGAAAATGGTATTGCCTGCAGACATGTGATATCACATAATAGTAAGAAGTCGTCTTATGCCTTCACTGCGATAGTGAAGGGCGCCTTGCTTGTTTTATTCCGCGGCCCAATGCCTCGGCCACCCCTACATCTATTTCTGGGCGCCCCATGTACGCACTCGGAAGTATTCCCTATGGCGCCGGCGGACTTTGACCAACTATGTGGCCTCTGTCGGGTTGTGTGGGGTTTTATCCCGCATCATTAGGGTCGGGTTTTATCGTCGTCGGTGAGTAAATGTGCGTTCTGCGAGGCTTTAACACTGCAGCTGATCGTAGATGAGTCTGCGTCGCCCTGGCCACCGACTTCGTAACTCGGCAGAGAAGGTACGCTCCCTCTACCTCTCGGCCGCCACCTTCGCGAGCATGACGTGCTCGAAGAAGGACACGGGCATGTTCCACCTACTCCCGCTGGAGACCATGGCTCAAAGCATGGTTTCGTCTGAGAGGGTATTCACGCCTAGACCCACGACGAGGTCTCAGCGCTGACTCGCCCACGCTGAGCGCTACACAAGCGTGTGCGTTGCTTTCGCAGGGCCCTCGCAGTGTTAACACTGGAGCGTGACCTCACCATAGATCCGGTCACCGTGGCGCCTTTGCAGCCACTCGTCCATGATCGGTCCTACCGCTGCGACGGTGGTGGTTCCCCACCGTGGTTGATAAAGTTGCACCTTCCATGTCTCCATGAGATCCTGGCGGTGTTGCGAGCGCTGAGGCTCGATTTCTCGAGACACAGGCCTGTGGTCCCGCTTCATAACCACATTGAGCCATTGAAACAATGACGCAAACAAAGGCTCTTGCTTCCAGGTCCCATGGAGGGGTTCCAGCTAAGAGACATGCAGCCTCTAAAGCAGTCTAAGGTGATCGTGCGTTAACCTCTTAATATCTTGCCAGACCGCTAAAAACCTTTCAACGGTCTGTTTAAAACAGCCACGTTGTTAGCCGTCAATCTGGCCGCCCATAACTTTAGTTTAATTTACCGTTACGTTATATTGTTAATAAAAATTTAAGGATAAATCAAAAACAAAAAAAATCTATTTAAAAAATCTATTTTTTTGCTTGGGTCGTTGCGCGAGGCCCCTGCATGCGCGAGGCCCCGGGCGATTGCCCCGTTCGCCCCCCCCCCCCCCCCCCCCCCCTAAGGCCGCCACTGCACTGGGTAGTATTCTATCACATTTAATGTCAATTCTATCCATCCTAAAGTTGCCTGGAAGAGATCGCTCTATGTGTTAAGGCCGCCCTTTGTACATAATTTTATTAACCGTATTTTTTATTTAGACTAAGTTTGTGATGACAATATAGAATATTTATGTTATGTTATAAATCTTTTTGTTTCAGATTCGACTAGGGATTGAAAATAAAATGCGTCCGCTACTGTTATGTGAGTAAAACATTCTAATACATTACATAAGTATCATAGAGAGCAAGTTTCAGATTTGCAGACAGGTATCAATATCAGATATTGGATCGATATTATATCAATTTGCAAATATGCATAAAAAAATTTTTTGAGCGGAGCTAAGCGGAGTGTGCGTCTACTCCTCCGAAACGGCTTGACCGATTTTGACCAAATTTGGCATGCTGGTCGACATCATACCCGGGAGTGCATATATATCTGAAATCATGAAAATAGAGCTGACTACGGAGGAATAATCACCAAAAATGTCCTGGACATCGACAAAAAAGTTGCATTTGCTACGCTCAACATTTGCAATTAGCATTGCATACCTAGTTAAAGTTTTCGTTTAGGGAAATGAAAGAAGCAGAGATCATAGCATATGGAAATCTCTGGTCTCTGTCTACCCTGATGGTATAGAGACATGGTTATAATAATAGGTAGGTATGTTCTATTTTTAAATACTTAAATAGTTTCAAGTCATCAACTTACATTTTAGTTAATTAAGTTTGGTTTTAATATCATTAAAAAACTTCGGACGTCAACGTTTTTTGTTTTCACAAGGAAGATATTATTATTATAATTATAATGCATGTCTGTATTGCAAAACGCAAAAGTTAATCTACACTTTGTGTGTATAATATTAATTATATTATGATGTATATATATACCTATTTATTTATTGGGTGTTTTAACAAAATAATGTGATTTAAAGTTGAATATTTCGCAAACGAAGTTTTTAATCTAAATTTGTCTTAGCAACCTCCAATGTTTTAATATACCTATCTTATGATACTCCACATAATGAAGTAGAAGACGCGAGAAAAGAGTTTCGAGACTTACTACGGAACCCTAAAAAGGATACCGAATATACCAGTTGAGCATAAGTTTTTTTATGTTTAACTGTTGAACTCTGTATTATCTGTAATTTTTATGAATAATTTCTATTCTATAAGTCATTGAAGCTCGAGATTTAAAAGTTCTAAGCCATATGAATCGTAGCAAATTCTTTAGACAGTTCAATTGACACCTTTTTTTTAAATTTTTTTTTTGAATCCGCGGCCCGAGGTCGCGGCCGCACCTACGTCCATTGCCGATCAATTGACACTTAAGCAAAGCATTCATTTATAGGCACTAAGTAAAAATTAATGGTATTCCATTAGTTAAAGTCAGTGGACTTCGTATACCTTCGTTTATTTAGAGTAAGAATACTAGTTGCTTATTCATAAAAAGTATTTGTTCGTGAAGATTTATTCGCGAAAAGATCTGTAATATTCTAAAGACCAATATACATAGATTAGGTACTATGAAATGAATAGTCTGTTGTTAAGTTAAAGTCTTTTGTTCCTCGGGGAAATTACTTTATTTTTTTAATTTCGGGTTTCACTTCTACCTGACCTAAAAGTTTTATAGATTATCGCTATCGAGTTTTGAAATAGATAAGTTTCATCTATTTACGCCCAGCTATTTTTCAGTGTTTTTATTTTCGGTGTTGTATTATATTTAAGCTGTTAAAAAGGTTTTTATCATCAAGCGCGGAAAGTATTTCCGCTACTTTCCACTTCAGTGGTAGTTTCATAAACAATAGTCACTAGAAAAATGTCCGTAATAGAAGTACTGAACGGCCCCATTTCTTTGTATGGGGTGAGGCATCTGCAGTACAGTGTAATATTCTTTTATTTATGGTTGACAACTACCGTGTGTCAACTTGTTACACGTTTAATATTACGGTAAACAGCTTACTGAATACAGAACGTTAAGCGTGTGACTGTTAGATTAAAGGTACACACTGAGGCTTCGATATTTATTTACAAAAAAAACAAACCTAATAAAGGTCAATTCACACATGTGTCGGAATCGATGTTAAATCGTTCTCAAACTCACTTGCAGAATCACAAAACATTTTTGTTAATTAGTTACCTGCTATCCTACACGTTCGTATACACTATTAAAAATTCTGTAATTTTACATGCAAAAAAAATTACATAAACCTGTAAAATTCCCTTAAAATCTGGGAAACTTACGTAAAAATATGAAATTTTACGGAATTTTTGAGAATTTAACATTTTTGTACGTGGGACAAATGTGTCTCCATCTCCCACGTAACATTGCAAAGATACGTCGCGTACGTAGGCTTAGTTTGCCTTCACCTTAATTCTCAACTGCTATTGTCTATCATAACATAGTATAAAACAAAGTAGCCCGTTCCGTAGAGTATGCTTAGATCTTTAAAACTCCGCGACGGATTTTGATGCGGTTTTCACCAAAAGTTTGTGTGCCGCGGGTGTCCGCTAATACTATATTTGAATGTTTGCTTTATTTATATACCATTTAGGGCACTTTAACCAACTGAAATAGACTTGGGTTTTTGCGGAGCGCGTGGATGGTGGCCTTTTAGGTTACCTCTGGCGCTGGGCAAAAATCTAGGCCCAAACGCTCAATTGCAATACCGAACAACGTTTCCTTGTCCCGCACCGCGAACTAGTTCAGAGTAACTATTCTGTGCGGGAAAAATCAAGCATTACCTTGACATTGGCGAAATCATTTATGAATATCGATGGAGCCACGTTTTTTAAAAAAAAGAAGAAGAAGAACCAGCTAAAAAGACCTTTGGTTATTACAAGAGATATTTTGAACAAGTCAACTTGAAGGTTGACCAATAGATCAATGGAAATGTACCAAATGCCATTTTATTTTAAACGGATATTTCCTTTTATAGAAGTGCTATTACAATGAAATAATTTCGTAATATTGTACCAATCCCGTGATTATTTACCATTGTTATGTGAATATGACCTTAAAATTATAGATAATACTAGGCGATAATACATAATTACCTATAACCCCATAGTTAACGTTAAAAACATCGTCATCATCATTCACCGAGCCTTTTCCCAATGCAGTCGGCTTTCCAGTCTAACTGCGATTCGGCTGAACTTCGATATTTTCCGTGAAGCGATTACCATCTGACCTACACAAACCATGGGCAATATCGAAGTTCTGTAGTTAGACCGCGAGGATTTGTTATTTAGGGCTCGCTCCAACTAAGAATGTGAAGACTAGAAAGGGCGTTTTCACATTGCACGACACCGTGACGATATCGTCACGATAATTACAATCTTACCTTACAAAGTTACTGCTGCTAGTTACGATATCGTCACGATATTATAGACGATATCGTCACGATATCGTGTGTCGTTATCGTGTAATGTGAAAACGCCCATTATATGCATCTAAGAATGCCAGCACAGTTAAGTATTTATAGTGGTCATAATGCACGGTCATAAAAACAGTGCTAAATTAAGTTATCAATAATAGGTATAACATTTCAAGCACATTCTATTACAATGGTATGCGGTTGTAGTCATACTTACATTAGTATTTTATTCTCAGGCGTAGTGATTACTTTTCCTGGGAGGTATGCACTTCGTGTGTAAGGCCAGCAAATAAGAATTACCTACGATTTTATAAATAAAAATATAATTATAAAATTTACAGAAGTTTATAAATATTTCTCATGCGTCATTCCTGACAGAAGATTCCCAGAATGTTGGCTTCCTTCTTTGCCACGTTGTATAATATCGATACTACTCGGTAATTCTCTTAAGAAAAGAGCCATTAATAAAATAATCAATTCTTGTTATTTATTATTTTTATCTGGATTTTTATAAAACGTCCTCGAGTGGGCACCGCACGCTATATAAGATAAGATAAGATAAGATCTTTATTTTGCTGAACATGTGTGTATAATAGTACCTACAAATTAAATCTTATTATAAGGTCTTAGTTAGGGTTAGCATTAACATGTTGTACCTTAATCATGGTGTACAAATTATTATTATAAATGTGTATTAGAAGACGAAGCGTGGGTGCCACAGGGTGCCACAAAACCGCCATAAGGTGGGCTGACGACATTGTAAAGGTTGCGGGAAGCCACTGAGTGTTGTGGCGTTAGTTGGGAGAGTCCCAGCAGTGAGCGTCAATTGGTTGAAATGCTGATGAAGAATTTTGAAAATTAAAAACAACCATTTAATGTTAAGTATCACCTTTATCAAGTGCAACATATAAATTAATAAATATTGAAATTACTTATAAATCCATTCCATAATCTGCAACTAATTTAACCTAACAAGAAACTACTTTCTCAGTTGTCTTTGCTGTGTTTGCTATCTGTACTTAGAGCACAATAGAGTAAGGTCAGTCAAGTACGTTCACCGCTGCAGCGTGCATTACTTTAACATTTGAACACTATGCGTGCATCTCACATACCGTTCTTATTATTATGCTTCATACATCCATAAGCATGTGCGTTTCTTTATTATTTTTTTCTAACACTACGATGCTGGTGTACGGAATGTAATTGGTATTTAATGTTAATCCTAGTTATATCTCTCTTTAGGAGTTTTACCAACACACAAAAATCACGTATTTCTACCTTTAAGTTACAGTTCGCCAGTCGCAACCTTCGGTCTTGGTCCAAAGTAATACGGAGGAAAATAGCAATTTATTTCGGTCACCTAAACCGCAGTACGTAGGTATTACTTATTCTGTAACCGTGAACAGCAAGTCCGAGACGCCCAGGACTTTACTATAGAGAGTGGCCTTCAACTTGACAGTAATATGTCTCTTCACGCTTCGCTTAAAGAACCCAGGGTTATATGTGGAAGGAAACACGTGCGCAGGCAGGGCGTTCCAATCCACCATCGTTCGGCAGAGAAACGACAGGTAACAGTGAACGAATCCTATGAGCCTTCCAATCATCAAAAATTGAAATATTAACGAAAGTTCAATAAAATTGAATCATTACTTAAGAAAACTGTTATATTAAAAATAATCATTTAAGAATAATTCATAATCATAATCATAACATAGTATTTAACAAATTCGCCCGTTCCTTAAATATGCTTAGATCTTTAAAACTACGGAACGGATTTTAATGCGGTTTTCACCAAAGGATAGTTCTCAAGGTAGGTTTTTGTTCAAAATAAGTATGTCAAACGGGCATAGCCGCGGGCGACCGCTAATAGTTAAAACATTTTAGTAAAATATTTTGTTCGTGGTCTAGTGGTAACCGACAATGTTAACACATTGTAAAGGTTAAGCAACATCTAGTCAGGCCGGTCTTAAGATGGGTGACCATTTCTTAAGACACTGAGACCCCTCCGTGCCTCGGAGAGCACGTTAAGCCGTCGGTCCTGGTCGTCATACGAACATCTATGGCATTCGTTAGGGGTAGTTGGAACCCTAAATCAAAGATCCGACCGGTTTAACTATAGAATTTCGATATCGCCCATGGGTTGTGGAGGTTAGATGGCAGTCGCTTCACGGAAAATGTCGAAGTTCAGCCGAATCGCAGTTACACTGGAAAGCCGACCCCAACTGCGTTGGGAAAAGGTTCGGTGAATCATGATGAGTTTATTACTACATTGTTTAGATATAACATATAGTTAAATAAAATGATTGTTCTTTTAACTAATTAACACAACGGAAGACGTAATTACATTAATTAGGTACCTACTTAAAATATACAATATGCTAACTAATATTACTACTACTATTTACATAACAAGATACTATAATTTAATGTGAACTTTAAAATTTACTAACAGAAATTTAGAAATATTTTAATATAATTTCAAGCAAGTAAAACTGCATTAATGTTTTATTCCTCGAACTTAATGAACAATAAGTCACTTAATTAATGACATGTACTTATTTACTATTGTGATATTGATTTTACTTAATGCTCAATACATTAATTTGCTTCCATAATATGGTACAGATGTTAAAATAGGTAAAGTTACAATTTATGGACCCTTTCGGGCTGTGAGTACTTATTAAGTATCTTAGCTGTGTGCAACTAGTTACGATATAATCTAGAACAGATCTGTATTATTTTAAGAATTAAGTATTTTTACTTAATTGTATTATGTTTTGTGCACCTAAATAAATAATATAAATTAAACATGAACCTTATGATTTCTTATTTGCGGCTATTTTCGTAGCGACTGTTATTTACGTAAAATCAATAGATGTAGAATAGATTAACGGTGTTTAAACACATAACGTCTGTGTATATACATTTTGATTTCCTAATAGGGGGTAATTATAGACACGATATAGATACCTACAATCAATCACTAAAAGAAAATTGTAACATCGAACTGTTTAATGCAAATAAATTTATTTATTATTATTATTTATTTATTTATTACTCGTATTTATTTAATTACTCTATGCCCTATTGTATTTGCAGTTTTTGCATAAGTAAGTCTTAATTAACTAGACCCGTGTTGACTTTAACGTGGCGTGCTTAATATCATTTACGCAGGACCATCGACCTCCATGATCGGGGCCTGAGGACGGCGGGGTAACCACCCGCCGTCCTTATAGAAGCAGGCTAGAAGGGTCGCGTGCCCGCAACCAGATTCACTTACCGACTCAGGATGAAATCGACCCCAACGACGCGGGATAAAACTTAACCAAACCCCAGTGCAGAGGCCGCACAGATGGCTAAGGTCCGAAATTTACAATCTTAATTTAGTCGGATTATAGGCTGCTAAAATTGGCTGCCAGCTTCACACCGGTCTTCAGGTGCGTACCAGAGACACCCGCGGCAATAAAAAAAGGGTGCTTAATATTTAAAACATCCTTTATGTAATTTCGTACACTGTTAAAACTTAGTTATTTTGACGTTCTTAGTTTTAAACGATTTGTGGGTAAAGTTGGTCGTTTAATTTTGTCAATGTTCAGTAATGCCTGTATCAGTTACGTTTGTCTAACCTGTCGCCAAAGGTTTCAAAACAAGAAGGCTCGCCTAGAAAATTTTCTTTCTAACTAAACTAGTCAGACTTTGCACAGCATAAACTTTCTTAATACACACAACATTGTCTTCAATAACCATTAAAATTTCCCTTCCGTAAATTAATATTTATGTTTATTTAATGAAGGTTTTATGTATATTTCTGGTTGGTATTCAAATTTAAATAATATTGTTAACAATAACAACTTTCGCGAAAACGCTTTCTAGTTCACGAACCGGTTTAAACTGGGTTGAAGGATAATGTTTAGTAAAGTAACTGCTTGGATAATGCAAATGTGGTCGATTATTTAGCCAAGCTTAAGAGAACCTGCTTTACTGGTACAATTCATTGCTATTAAAGACACAAATGCTTACCTAGGTTGGTAATTATATTAAATTAGAACTAGTTATCCCGATGAACTTTGTATCGCATAAAAAAAAAATATTTCATGTATGTAAATTGAAAAAACGCGACGGACGGACAGACAGTTAGACAAATTGTCGTATTAAATATATAGATAATACTTCTGTTCTAGGGTATAGACATAAGATATAATAATATTCCTGATTACAGGCGTTAGGAAAGAGTGATTGAGTTTTGCTGCCAGGTTCTTATCTCATTGGCATTACCCATTGTGTTGCGAATCTGGTAGTAAATGTGAAAGCAATAATCTTGATCTTAATAAGTGTCACTTTGTGGTCTACATGAATGATTATTTGATTTGTTCAATCTAAATGTCTAAGATAATTTCACATGGGACTCGATGGTTTGGAGGCAACAGTTAGCACAATATAAATAAATCGTGTCCTTCGGTATACAGTTATAACAACTTTTATTTAGCATGTAGGTAACTGGTAAGATGCATTGAAACCGTTATGCGGATTGACCTACATCTAACCAAGATATCTCTATAACCAGTTTTACCGTCGATACTAACCCAGAACAGTTATCTCAATAACGAACAATGCTGTTATGGATTACAATAAGGAACCTACTCGGTACTTTTTAAATTAAACCAGCTCAAATGCGATTATGTTGAATGACATTTTTTGTTCAAAATAAACCGTTTTTGTACAAATTTCAATGTTGGGATACCATAAATTTTTAAGGTAGTAAAACAAGAGATAGTTTTTACCTAGTTTAAGGCTATAAGCAGATACCTATTACGCAACCTACTTTTTATATGGAAAATATTAGTCCTGTATCTATCCTGTATCAGCATATATGAAAACCCTTATTTTTAAAATTACGCGGCCCAAGGACGCGGCCTCTTACGTCCGTTGCCGGGCGTCTCTGGCTCGCACGCAGAAGGTATTTCCAGTGGCGCCCTGCGGACTTTGACCACCTGTGTGGCCTCTTCGGTTTGGTTGGGATGAGAATCCCGCGTCGTTGGGGTTATATGAAAACACAAATGAAAGTTTGTCCTAGCCTTTTCCCACTTTAAGTAGGGTCGGCTCTTCTTATCAGCCGGTACCAAGTGGCGCAGTCCTGGGCTACAGGATCGTGCAGATCTTCCGTTTTCATCAGCCGGGCCATACTGGTCCACCATATTGAAGGGGGGCGGCTCCTGACCCTTAGTCTTTCTGGGAGGTTGGGGGTCATTTTGACCACATGTTCCTCAGGTCGTCTCATGACGTGACCATACCATCGCAGACGGCTCTCGGTAAGCTTGTCATGTATGGGTGCAACTCCAAAGCTACTACGGACATACTCGTTCCTGATTTTTTCATGTCTTGTGACTCTGTCACACATACACATATTAAGTAACATGTCAAAATTGTAGCCAGCCAGATCTCAGTTGGAAAGAGGCATATGGATGTGTAATTATTCTACGACTAGTCGCAAGGATTAGTTTAGCTTTAATAGTATTTAAAAGTCGTTATTTTTAACCCCCGACGGTAACCCGAACGGGGTGTTATAAGTTTGACGTGTGTGTGGGTGTGTGTGTGTTTGTGTGTGTGTTTGTTTGTTTGTTTGTTTGTGTGTAAGTCTGTCTGTGGCATCGTATCTCCCAAACGGATGGACCGATTTTGATTCTGTTTCTTTTGTTTGAAAGATAGGTTAGGGGAGAGTGTTCTTAGCTATGTTTTATAAAAATCGGTTTAGCCATTTCAAAGATATGAGGGGGTGAAAGTGGTGATGAAAAATTTAATGTGTTCAAATATACCCGTGTTGGGTATCAAATTAAAGGTCATAACTTATACATCACTTTTTTTGTGAGTCGGGGGTTTTTTTAAATTTTTAATTTAATTTTGACTTGTTATCTAATTACTAGTTGTCCCGGCGACCTGCGTACCGCCTAAAAATTAGACTTCCTTAAAAAGAGGAAACTCGGGAACGGCTATACCAATAACAGTTTCCGAGTTTTAGCGAATGTCAATTTTTTATTTAAAAGAAGAAAAACATACTGGAATTGATACGAAACATGCCGTAAATGTTATCTACATTTACGGCATGTTTCTTTTAAATAACATGTTTTGCCTGACGTTTCGTTAATTTATTTTCAGTGGTCTTTGCTGCTGGGTTATGCAGTGCAAGATGGGTGCGCAACAGTCGGTCCAGTGGTCCCAAAGAAACAAGTTTCATAGGAGAAGCCACAAACGAGCTTTCCACTGCCATTTTTCAGGTAATTAACGATTGACTTAAATTACCCACTGACACAGAGAAGTATACCTACTTAGGTTTAGTCTGTAGGTACTTGGACAATAGTACAATCTGGCTTTAACCTGGCACCTTTCTATTAGGACCACTTTAAGACGGCACCACTTTCCTAGAAACCTAAGCATGCACATATACAGAACGTACCAGCTAATAACCACAAAACTTTATTGTGACAAAAACATGTTAAGACAACATCTCTTTCAGTTAGTATACAATATAATACTTGGACATTTATTTGGACATTCTCACACAACGTCATTTAGCCCAAACTAAGCTAGAGCTTGTGCAATGAGATTTCGACAACTTATATATTATAAAAAAACACACTTATATATTTCTAAATACATACATAGAATACACACAAACTCCCAAAATTTGTGGATCACACAAATTTTTGATTCGATTCGGGGAATCGAACCCGAGACTCCGGAGTCGAAAGCCGATGCATTACCAACCACGCCACCGAGCAGTTAATATTATACAATACAATAGGTAGAGCATTCATTGATACTCCGAATAACATACACTTTCATGACTTGACTTACTGCCGCTTACATCTCCATAATCATGAAACCTAATAGTGCATTTATGTTATACCACCGAGCATTGCCTTTAGTCTACCGATCACGACACTATCCTATTAAAATTTTAATAGAATAGTGGGTCAAAATTTTTCCTATCAAAGTCGACGCTGGTTGTGCTGGGGTTACTTCTGGTTTTTCCAATGTTTTACGTATTTAAGTGATAAATTTACAATGAAAATGATCATTATCTGTTGTTTATTTTCAGGGTTATATCGACGATGACAAGAACATTGCCTTTTCACCGTTAGGCTACTCTGCAATACTCGCGATACTTGCAGAAGGTGCTCGTGGAGAAACTAGAGAACAACTAGTATCAGCACTTCATTTACCGAAAGATGAAAACTTAACCAGAAAAACTTATAAATATATAATGGAGAGATTGAAAAACACCAATGAATACAGGTACAATAAGCCTGAATTAAAGAACTACTTCTATGTCTATAAAAACTATACAATTAATGATGACTATAAAAAGGTTTTGGAAGATTACTATTTGACTGATGTAAGATCTATTGAGAGATATAATCCTGAACTTGAGACTAATATAGACGATGAAGAAGATAAAGAAGAATTTGTTATAGAAATTCCTGAAAAAACTGGTAATCATAAAAACGAGGAAATTGCTGATATGTTGCCTCCAAAAGAAACTGATGAGAAACTGATATCGTTTGCTGTTGAAGATACTCCTGCACCTGCAAAGAATATCAAAGAGAAGATCAAGCTTGAGAAAACTTACGCCAAGAAATTTGAATCAGAGGATGAAGAAGAAACGATGGTTGCAGTTGAAGCTAGAAACCACGCGAGGAGTCTTAAAGGAGTACACGATCCAAATGATGGTACATCCAGTTTGTCTGTAAATAGCGTTGGAAAAAAATCCAGTGAGTTTTATTTCATATTGGTATTTTTCATTGCACATCATAGAACTTATTGCCCCTCTATATTTTTCAGATATATAATTTACGTGTAGTACTTGTTAAGGGTTCCGTACCCAAAGGGTAAAACGGGAACCCTATTACTGGGACTTCGGTATACAGTCCGTCCGTCCGTCTGTCTTGCGCTGTATCTCGCTCGTGAACCGTGATAGTTAGAAAGTTGAAATTTTCACATAATGATGTATTTCTGTTGCTTCTATAACAACAAATACTAAAAAACAGAATATAAAAAATATTTACGGGGGTTCCGATACAACAAACGTGATTTTTTCTTTTTGCAACGGAACCCTTTGTGCGCGAGTCCGACTCGCACTTGGCCGGTTTTTAATTAAATGTAGCAATGCGTCACGAACTTAAATTGTTGCCAAAATTATAATATTTTAAAGTAATTATTTTGCTGTGCCTGTAATTATTTTTTGATTAGGATAAGGAATTTGTTTTAATGCAGAAGGAAGATTTTTTGAATTGCAGTTAACTAACCGTATTATAATAATAAAAAACTCATAGCTCGTCCCGGGCGTAGCTCGGGCAGTAACTTTGATACAAACTTCTCACTAGTTCCATGGGACAAAATGACAGTGGAACTAGAGAACATAACGTCACTTTTGAAATCGATTAAGTAAAATTACAGTTAATTCTATACAAAAAGACAAAAATACAATTTTTCGTTTATAACATTAGCATACAGATGTGATGATGATGATGTAAGAAGGTGTCCTAATGTTTTGTTACTGTGAAAAATTTTATACACAAGAATTGATCTTTACTATTTGTCATTTAAATAGGTATTTATCCGAGAAGAAGACCTTGCAAAGACTCTTAAGTGCAAACACGTACTATTTATACACCATCTTTGAGTAATCATTGAGTGAGGGTCAACATCAAGTTAATACAGGATGTTAGGAATCAGTATTCGTTGAGTATTTTATTGTAAAACTGGCTCTGCTCTCGTGAATAACTAGCCATGACTCTATAATGATAACTATTTTCATGCCTTTTAATTTTGATAAAAGAAAGCTTATAATATTACACCAAGGTGAGCATAGTGCTTTGTACAAGAAAATCCGTTTAGTTCTGAGATTTTAGACTGACTGACAGTAAAGAAAAATCGAAGAGATGTTTTATATCACACACACTCATCAAATGTTGTTAGAAATGTTATGTATGTATTGTGATCTCTAGTATTATGTTATGTACTTTTTTCAGTTATTTAAAAGTTTTATTTACAAAAAGAATTACAATATTCATAATTATATAATAATATTTACATTACAAAATATCGTTTTAAAAATCCTCCGCGTCATTGCCGACTGGGAAGGTTCCCAGAATGCTGGCTGTATGGCCACGTTAGATGGCGATACTTATTCTTTGGGCCAGAAAATAGCCAGTATTCTAGTCCAAAGCTTGGTCTGGTTTAGCAATGTCTCTATAAAGGCGGCGAGCACTCGGACCCCATCAACCCAGTATCTCAACCCCAAACCCCAATTCTGTACTTGTATATGTTATAGAGTGCTTCTTGTCCATTACTTATGTCTTTCCTTATTTAAATTTCTTTGTTTACTTATATTTTTCTTATGATATTAGTATTGTCTCCATAAGATTGTTCTTTATGTTTGCTCGCTTACTCTACTCAAACACCAATGACTACCCACTTTCACATCTTATTTCCAACCATTTATGTCCATCCAAAGGTTGCCAGTAAGAGATCACTTCTAGTGATCCGCCATTTGTACATTTTCATTTTTTTCATTGTTTCTCTTATTAATTTGTACAATTAAGTTTATTCTATTATATTCTCATCTAAAAAGAAAATGGATTAGTTATTCCCGTGGTTTCACCCGCGTGTATACTGTATCGTAGCCTGATGTCACATAAATATCCTTTTTTGACAAGTTACCTAATTCAAAACTAAAGTATTTTTTTTCAATTCAAACTAGTAGTTCAAGATAAACGAGTTCACCAGACAAGCTAATATTAGTATACAGGATTATTTTAAAAGTAAGTAAGACTTTCCGTAGGCAAAATCCTGACATACTACAAAAACCTATATAATATACGAAATGTTATAGTTATTACAATAACGTTTCGTATTATATTCCACAAAAGACATTTTATGTTTCGGATTGAACCTGTAGTACTTCTTAACTCTATGTTTAACGTTCATTCAAGCCATAGACCTAGTATAAGACATCTCTATGATTCAAGCAGTCGCAGACCCCCCACCATAGCTATACAACATCGAGCCAACTCAATAAAATGTTTTATTAATTTTTGAATGGAAAAAAATAATAAAAATTTGCAAACACGTAAAACAAAACGTGCTACATATGACCTTCGCGACGGTACTTTAAAGGTTTGAGATACTCTTAAAATAACCCTGTATAGTTTTGTGCTGTATTTTTACTTATTCCTTTTTGATTTCAGTCTCTGATTCCTTGATGATCATCTTCAACGGCATGTACTTCCGTGGTTCGTGGAAGCAACCGTTTGACGTGATCGACTCCGGAGTGTTCTACAAATCGAACACTGAAAAGAAACAAGTGACAATGATGAGGACTAAAGGCTTGTTCGAAGTTGCCTCTCTGCCAGAACTCGATGCTGAGGCTATCAAACTTCCGTATGACGTAAGTCTTGATCTTTATAAAACGGGAATTCGTTTGTGACAGAGGCCGCATAGGTGGTCAAGATCCGTCGACGCCACAGGGCTTCTTCCGCTAGCGTAGTACCTGGGGTGACCGGCAATTGATGTAGGGGCAGCCGATGCATTGGGCGGCGGCATCATGAAACAAGAATTTCGTTTAATAGCATTTTGGGAGCCAATATAGTATTCTATATCTTTTTTCAAAAGTTTCTTACATATCACTATATATCAGGACAAGTGACGACGTGCCTCGGTTTCACCTGAGCGCAATGTAATAAGCATAAAGTAATATCATTTAACGTTCCATTAGAATAATTCTTTATTGATAACAAACAGTTCCTCCAAGGAGTGCCATAAAGTTAGAAAATTTTTAGGGTTCCGTAGAAAAAGTTTCGGAACCCTTATACTTAGTTTCGTCATGTCCTTCCGTCCGTCCTCTGCTTTGCTCCCAAACGGTGAGTGCTAGAAACATGAAATTTTGCATGGATATGTATATTTACTACGCCGACAAACTGCTACAATAAAATAAAATATATTTTTGGGGTATCTCCTCTACACTTGTGTACAAAATGGGGTGATATTTTTTTCTCGCGTCTACACCATCTTTTAAATTCATTGCGAGGTTCCCAAAGTGATTTTTTGATTTAAGTATCTGTTTTGCGAGAAATTTAACTTTGAAGAGCTTATTGCCCCCCCTCTAAAATCTAAACAGCTAAACTAACGAGAAGAATTTGAAAAAAATCATGATGATAGTCCATGTAATGAACTTTAAAGAAACTTTAAACTTTTCATGGGTAACTACGGAACCCTATCTTATGCGTGGCCCAACACGCACTTGGCCGGTTTTTTTTATTAATTTCACATGTTTCTTCCTCCAGGGTGGTCGGTATGCTCTTCTTCTGGTAGTACCTCGCACGCGTGACGGCCTTATTCGTCTTACTGCAGATCTTCCCATAGCTCCACTATCCTACATCCAGGACAGCATGGTGGAGAAGGAATTACAAGTGTGCTTACCGGTTTTCACCGTGGAAACTACTACCAAACCTGTAGCGGCTTTAGCCAAGGTAAATATAGAAAAACGAAAGATTTATGAATAATGTTAAAACATAGATGTACGACTATATACGTACCTTGTAAGTACATTAGTGTCTCAATGAATTATATCGAGGTCTTTTCACTTGTCATATTGTTGTTGTTTTTGTTTGTTCTTTACGTAATAGGTACAGCTGAACTGATTTTGATGATTTTTGACGGATACAATTTGAGACACATGATAGATAAACATGCTTTTTTTATATGGATAAACTATAGCAACAGTCAAAGCAGTGATTCAGCCGATATTTTTTAAGTTTCTAGAATATATGTATTAAGAAACTTTCTTAACTAAGGTTTTCGTAATTTTTTTGGAAATTTGTTTTGTGCTTGGCAGTTCGGAGTAAGTTCGATCTTCAGTCGCGATGCAGATTTGACAGGTGTTTCCTCAGATGAAGGACTCTTCGTGAAAGAACTAGTACAACACGTCACTGTACGTGTAGACGACACTGATAGCTCTGCATCCCAAATGGCAGGTATGACGTCATGAATAATCTAATAGAACCAGTATTTGGACCTAATTAAACAAGCACTGCTGGTGTAGTGGTATCATGCAAGATTCCCATTCTTGCGACCCGGGTTCGATTCCCGGGCAGTGCATATAATTTTTGTCTTCTTTTTCAATTGTTATAAATGTTACTTTACATAAAATGAGTTATTTCAGTTGTCATTTTGACTGATAACAGTGATGATAACGATACCTATAATGTTGATTTTCGTTCCAAACAAGCAATTTCGATCCATTCAAACTTTATCGAGCCTCCTAAGAACTTTTGAACTGGTAAATAATACCTCTTTATTACTGAATAAGCAACCAAGTCCCTCGCGAATAAAAAACATGATTTGATGAAATTCCATTCGCATATCAATTTGATTTTTTTTAAATTTTTGCAGCGGGAAACACGGTGAAAGAACTATTGAAGAACCTGCCAGTGTCAGAGAAATCAATGGAACGTTTCAGTGTTGAAAACTCTTTCCTATTCTACATTCTCGATACCCTCGACAATTTAGTCGTAGTAGCCGGCAAAGTTACTGACCCTGAGAAACCATTCTCAATTGGCGATTCAATTCCAGTCTGATCTTATTCCTTTTCCATTTCACCTATTTCATTTCTAAATTCCATTTTCGAGAACCACCCAAACAAATCTTTTTTGTCCATTTTGAAGTATGTACTATGAACTTTGCTGTGAGATGGTAGTCGTCTATGGAAAGTAGCCCAGATGCATTTGATAATGAAAAGTACACAGTTGTAGTTTTTAAGTTAGTTTTAATTTATTATTTATTTTTTTGATATATTGTTGTGATATGTTTAAGATTAAATTATTTATTATAATTTTGTAAAATTGTTTTAATTTTGTCTAATAAAATGCATAGAAGAATGCGATAGGTTTCTTGTTCACAATTCCCATGAGAGTAAGCAAACATCTATTCCCAATCTCATTCCAAAACTTATCTTATTGTATCTAGCATTCTTGACCGAATTCGATAAAAATAACTAGAAATGAGGGTAGAATGTAATAAAATTAAATCACATAAAAGCAAATTATATTGAGCGTCAATTTATCGGTCATGCAGGTCGTGGTCGGAAAAATAAAGAGTTATTTATACAAATTTAAAATACTCGTAAAATGGCAGCGCAGAAAGAAAATATTTTTAACTCAAAAATACCTTTGCCAGTGGGAACGTTACCAGCGTTACCAAGACATTTAGTAAAAAACAAAATGTTGCAAAGGCAAGAGAATATTTTGGTACGAAAACCGTTGCAACCTTTAAATAATCAGTTATCACCTAAAGCAGGACCAAGTATAAACTCCAGTAAGAGGAAATCCTATAAATCTATAAATTCAAAACACGTCACTTTGAGAAGGAAAAGTGAAGACTTAGACTGGAATTACAGAGTATTTAAAGATAAAAAAGTTACGGTTGATGATTGCAGTATTATTTCTATAAGTGATGATGAAGTTGATGAAGACAGCGAATCTCAATGTCATGCGATAAACAAAACTAACTTTTTAGACAATGTATTGTCTGTAGTCACTCCTAGCTTGAAAGACTGTTTAGAACCAAATCGTGTTAGGAATATAAAGAGAAGTCTCAAACGACCCCACAGCCGTGAATTGCAAGGTCTATCTCCAGTGCCAAAACAGGAAAAGTTTGGTGAGAAGGTGAAACGACGGTTACCGTTTTCAGAGAGTCTGGAAGAGAGGCTGGAATATCCTGACTTTTGTAAGTAGAAGTTCAACATTGTATATAATCTGTGTAACAACACAGTTAGCACCAATAAGGTCGCATTTGATCCCAAAAACCTTACTGGCCAAAAGTACGCATGTAATACCTATGTCTTAGCCAATCAGTGTATCTATTTAACTCTTATACACAACCAAATGGTTACGTGGTTAGTAATCTGCCAGGACTTTTTTGCGGTGGCATGGAAAATATCGAAAAAATTGTCATAGAAATTAAAAAATAAAGCATTATAAAACAGTGAAAACACCAACTTTGGTAACCATTACAAAAATTTCAGTACAAACCATTTGTAGTCTTAACCTAAATTCCAATATCCGAGAAGACATCGTATAATTAAATACCTATACAGATTTACGGTTAATATCATTTTAGGGAAAAGATTGTACATGAAGTGCTTGGATCGTGACTATACGGTGGAAATCTTTGAGTATTTGCTGCGTGTTGAATCCAGACCACTGGGCGTACCAGTGACTTCGAGTACCACAAGAGCCTGTGTCATCAACTGGTTAATGAAAGTTAATGTAAGTAACTATTGGTGATTTTAAGAAAATAATGGTTACTAATAGTTGTCCCGGCGAACTTCGTACCGCCTCCAATTTAACCTTTTAAACCTTCCCTGATTTGGTACAAATATTTTAAGACCAAAATTAGCCAAATTGGTCGCTTCAGCGGTTTCAGAGAAGCCGAACCAATTAGATAAAAACATAAAAAAATTTTGGATACGTCTGTACGTACTGATTATTACGAGGAAAGGTTTGATTGTTTGTTTGAATTTAATTGGTTATGTAATAATTAATTACTGACTATGTAGCTACATTATTCTAGAGTGATATGTCTACTTTTTATCTCAAGTATGTATTTCCGTGGGAATGGGAACTCTTGCAAACAATTCCACGCGAGCGAAGTCATGGACATTAGCTAGTAAGTAATATGCTTTCAAGATAAAAATTTTAACTTTCAAGATTTTTACTTACTACTAATCAAACCGGGATTTGAACGCGATAATCTATCAATAGTACTTACGTTACTTTGCGAGGATTAAACACTATCACTCATCATTCACCGAGCCTTTTCCCAACTATAGTTGGGGTCGGCTTTCCAGTCTAACTGCGATTCGGCTGAACATCGATATTTTCCGTGAAGCGACTGCCATCTGACTCCACAACCCATGGGCGACATCGAAGTTCTGTAGTTAGACCGGTCGGATTTTTGATTTAGGGCTCCAACTACCCCTAACGACTGCCATAGATGTTTGTATGACAACCGGCAACGACGGCTTAACGTGCTCTCCGAGGCACGGGGGGTCCCTGTGTCTTAAGAAATGGTCACCCATCCTAAGATCGGCTTGACTCGATGTTGCTTAACCTTTGCAATGTGTTAACATTGTCGGTTACCACTAGACCACGAGCCCCTCAGATATCACTATCACTATACATCTCTATATATAAAAATGAATCCCTATTTTCCTTGGTCACGACATCACGCGTGAACGGCTGGACCGATTTCGGTAATTGTTTTTTTGTTGAGTTTCTTATTATCAGGAGAAGGTTCTTATGAAAAAAAAAATCGTTACGAAGTTCGCCTGGACAGCTAGTATATTATAAAACAAAATTTTTTCCATTTCAATTTTGATGCGGTTTTCACCAATGGATATAGTGGTTCTCGAGGAAAGTTTTTGTGTATATAATTTGACAAGCGGGTGAAACCGCGGACGTCCGCTAGTCAGTTAAAAATGTTAAACATAATTATTTATATAGTTAATTAATTCCAGGGTCCAGATGGTAACCCTTCGACAATTCAAACCGCTTGTTGGTACCTGGATTCCATTCTCGGTACCGGCTACGTTCAACTGGACAAATTACAACTGACTGCAGCGGCGTGCTACTGGATAGCGCAGAAGTTCCATGGCCCTGTAACAACAGCAGCCAGACTTGTTAAATGTGCCAATAGAGCGTTCACAGCTGATAAATTAGTGTACGCTGAAAAAGTTGTGCTTACAAAGCTGGTAAGAATTCATACAAATTGTTAAGAAGACTTTTAATCGTCCAGACAATGGAAACATTTAAATAGTATATTATAACCTGAAGTTTTGACACAAATAAAATTAATCAGTAAGGTAAAGTGACAATGCGAGACGCTTTTTTCGTTCATAATGATCCCTCCAGATGATTTTTTAAATTTAGAAATGACGAGGTAATTAACCTGATGATGACCTGACGTGACAGTATAGAAATTTGCAAAGAAATATGTTCTAATTAAATAAAACTACTTCTTCGTTATAGAAATTTCCATCACAACCGGTCGTAGTCCAGGACTACATAAGTTACCTCTCCTGGTACTGCGATCAAAATTACGGTGGAGAGATAGAAGTGGCAGCCACTTTCATGTACATGTGTGGCCTGATGGTGGAGAAGATTCTTTGTGAGGAATATCCTTCAGTGATTGCTATTGCCGCGGTCAGAAATGCTTTATATTTGCTGAAGAAAAAGGATCTGATGTTACGTTTGCAGACGTGTTACATGTGAGTATTTTACTTTTTCCGCAAGCCTGCACAAAAATAAGAAAGTCTGGTAAATACCTGACAGGCTGCGCGTGCGCTCTTATTCCTAGCCTAGACGTCTAAGTGGTAATCGGAAATACGAGTAGGTAACTATTATTCTTAACCCTTCAGCTAAAAGTACTGGTGTTAGTAGTGGGTTCACGTCACTAATGTGATGAATGACCGAGTATCGAACTCACGTCGAAACTTAAGTCTAATTTCTTAGCCACCAGGCTGCGGACGCCTCAAACGTTGGCGTTCTACAGAAACTAAATTATTTGATCATTATTCACTAAGCCTTTTCCCAACAAAGTTGGATTTGGCTCTCTCTCCAGTCAACTGCGATGCGACTGAACTTCAACAATTTCCGTGGTGCTACTGTCATCTGCCCTCAGTAACCAATGGGCGGGTATTTCTATTCTCTCTGATAGTGTATGTTGATGTAGTGCTTTAACCTATTATTATCTAATACCTATCTAATATCTAATGCCTCGTTTAGAGGCGAAACAATTGTCGACGTTTTGTTGTCTTTTTGATTCTGCGAAAAATTAATGCTATTATATAATTTAAAAAGTTTTTACTTAAAAAACATTTTACTTACCATTGTTTTATTATTATCTAATTCAAGCCTTGCTTACTTCCACTCGGTGAACCGCCTGAGAGTCTAAGTGAGGCTCTAGCAAATATACGTAAAGTACCCGTATCCTACCTATTCCAAAAAGACTAGTTAAATGTGGGCATTATAAACGCATCTGTCTACCCAATCAAGGCTAAAGGTGTGCGGTGTGTTGTCTGTGTAAAATATGTAACTTTCTCTTAAATTGGTCTTTTGTAAATTTGTGGGTCTCATCTCAAAAGTCTCATATCAATTTAAGAAGGTCTCACTTCTTCTTTACAGATATAAAGCAGCTGAGAAAAAATCAACAAAATTATCCTTCACGTGTTCAATACTTCGTAGAGCTGTCCGAACCGTATCTTCTTCGATGTACGAATACAAGACTCCTTTAGAACAGTATGGTTCTCCACCCAGCTACATAGCCCAAAGAGTAATAGCTGCTGCTAATGAGATGTCTGTAATGGATACTAGAAACACAGGTGGAAGATATTAAATAATAAAACAAGTGGTTGGAGTTTAAGAAGTCGTTTGGAGGCTGTAAATAAGCTTTAATAATCACGGATTTCTTATTCATTTGAAAAGTCAGACTACGAAGATAGATATATTTAATCGTCTAGTAAGTTAAGTATGATATTTAAGAACTATTTAGAAAATTATGTCATCCTTCACATGCGACGTACACCACGCATTATGACATCTGAACAAAATCTGGCCTATACAATTTGTATGGTAACGAACACACTAGTCATTCACCACGCTGTCTTACGCGTCACCGCGCCAGATTCGCGTACTCCCATGCTATCCCACGCGTACGACGACGCTGTCATACACGTTTAAAGTGTCATAGCGCGTAGATAACGTAGACGTCAGACGTCGTAAGACGTAGGACCAGTGTATCGCTGTTTCCCACGTCGTATGTGAAGGACCAGTGTGTTTCAAGCTTAAGGCTTGAACTGTAGAACAGTACTCAAAGGCAGATTACCACGATTTGTTTTAATATTTCCTGCTAAATTATTTATTTATTTAAGTCTCCGATATAGATATAACGGCACCTGATTGAAAGATTCTATGATAAGTTTATCACTTAATTGTACAAATATTTGGACAGGTTTGAATTTATTCAGTGAACTCCAGATTCTAAATGAGAATGCGACTTTTTGACGACTGCGACGTGACAATATTTTGATTGACTTGAATTTTATTTCACTTTATCATAGATTGCATTCCTTCATAAAAGTTTTTATCCTAAGTTTCGAACTACTGAATCCAATACCGCCCTGATTTGTTGGCGGATACAAAATATCTCCATTTAAAGAAAAGGAAGGAACATACTGTATTGTTAGCAGGATAGTAAAAAGAAGAGCTCTTCTTAGTATAGTACAACATAATGCCCAACTTATTGATGCCAGTTGTACAAATCGCCCAAATGGGTCTAGCATTGACATAACGGCATACAGACATGATAATTTACCTAGAAAATAATGTAATGACTCCTGCCCTAAAAGCATGAAATCGTCAACTCTAGTAAATCGACATATTTAGCCAATGATATCGCAGAAAACTTCAACACATCAAATTGGTAAAACATATTTTAGAAATATTCTACAATATTATTGGTTGACAATGTCGATCCACTGAAATCAACGCTGGCTGAGCTAAGCCTGCTGGTGGGTGGACTGGGTTGGTTTTACTACTGACTTTTTCGACATTACTGACATAACTCCAAAAAGAACTATGACGCAAATAAAACCTGAACATGACTTTCTAAATTCTAACAATAACATTATAGATGTATGATAGAAAATTAGATAGATTTAATCCTCATAAATATGTATAGGTATTATCATAAATATTGTTGTACATATATAACCAAGAACAAGATGTGTTTTGAAAATTAAACTAATAATTCTTATTATACGTATAAGTGTGAAGAGTTCAGGAGTTGAATAAAATGCATTATTTGTAATGAAAAGTAACATACCAAGCACTGTTCACATTCATCGGACAGAACTCTCATTGGCCGATTCGTGAATCTACCAATGAGATTTTTGCGACTGAGCGGACTTTCATTAGCTGATTTAAGAATCCGCCAATGAGAGTTCTGTCCGATGAGATCTGTCCGTTAACTGGGAACAGTGCTTAAAGCTAAATGATATTATAGGTAGTATTGAACTGCTAAACAATAAAGTCACTGAAATCAAATTGTGTTTTTACATTACCCGTCCCCTCAACGACGCGGGATTCTAATCCCGACCAAACCCCCGTAGAGACCACACAGGTGGTCAAAGTCCGTCGGGCGCCATTGGAAATACCTTCTACGTGTGAACCTGGCTTTGGGCCGCGGAATTTAAAAAAAACCGTCCCAACGATTTCCTTTAAACCTTCAATGGTAAAGTTTACAGAAAAATGTAAGTGGTATATCACAAGAAAGGGTTACATTCCTCGGTTGGGGAAAAATATATCTAAATAAAACCGTACCAGGCATCCAGGACTGCCATCCCTTTTCTTTGTAGTCTAGGACTACAAAGAACAGGGATGGCAGTCCTGGATGCCATTGCCTGTATCGTCTATCAAATGTAGGTACATAAGTATACAGTTTTTAAAACCTTTGACTTACATGACTTTAAGTTGCTACTTACAAATCCAGTTAACATGACCGGCACGATACCCTAATTTTGAATTTGGGTAATTTCCTTCCATCTAAAAAAGATTATTCAAAACCATTTAGTCACGCGAAGCGCGGTCAAACATTATTAAAGACTAGACTGGTACCCACTAAATTTATGTTATTTATGTATTATATAGTGGGCATTTTTTGTAAGTTTTGTATTTTTTAGAACATGCCATGGGTGTCACAGTTAATTTAAAACAAACCTGAAGCAAATCGGTCCAGTAGTTTTCTCGCTACACGTTTGTATCCTACTAATATCATAAATGCGAAAGTTTGTGAGTATGTAAGTATGTAAGTATGTATCTATAGTATGTATGTACAAACATCCATCCATCCAGGATGGATGTTTGTTACTCTTTCACGTAAAAACTACTGAATGGATTTTAATGAAACTACAATAATATAACTTATACATCAGAATAACACATAGGCTACAATTTAGGTATAGAGATATTGTGTGAATTGTTCAAAATATGACGCGGCGCGACGGGAACGGGAAAAAATCCAAATTACCACGCGGGCGACCACTAGTGTATCATATTATTATAAAGGATAATAAAAAATAAAAAATAAACTAGCTATCGATTGATTGAGGTCATATGTAATTAAAATATTAAACAGATTTTTAGATTCATCCATATTACCAAGTTTTAAGTCGGTGTATGTACTAAAGATAAAATTTTAATGACTTGTATTACCGGTTTTGTTCCTAATTTATTATTTATCTACTCTGCATTATTAATAGTAAAACGAAAACTGTGTAACGACCATTCTTGCCCCTGGGTGTTTCGTTCCGAGAGCGTAGCCAGGACGCTCGGTAATGCACAAAAAAGCTCGATACCATCACATTTTTTGTCTTAATTTTTTTTTTTTTTTTTATTTCGGTCGACAAATTGACGCCGTCCGCCTGATGGTAAGCTGTGGCGACGTCTGGCGATTGTGGGCGACTCTCACAGTACACAGAAATACTATGGAGAGTGGCCCTCAACTTGACGACCCAGTGATGTGCCTCTTCACGCTTCGCTTAAAGAACCCAGGGTTATATGTAGGAGGAAACTCGTGCGCAGGCAGGGCGTTCCAAGCCACTATCGTTCGGCAGAGAAACGAACGTTTAAAACGTTCGGTTTTCGCGAAGACGGTTTCCACGGTATGAGAGTGACATCTCTGCCCGGCACGCGTTGTTCGGGATCGGAAGGGAGAGGGTGGGATCAGGTTAAAGAGCTCTTCAGAACACTCACCGTGGTAAATACGGTAGAACGCGGCCAAGGAAGCGATTGTTCGGCGCTGAGCTAGCATCTCAAGGCTTCCCGTTACCTCCGGACAGTCTATAATGCGACAAGCGCGTCGCTGCATAGCGTCAAAAGCGTCCAGCAAATACTTCGCGGTGCCGTCCCAGAGGTGAGAGCAGTATTCGACACAGGGTCTAACGTTTTGTACAGCAGACACCTCTGGTTGTGTGTGTTCGACTAATAAAATGAATGTGTATGTGCAGTTATATGTGTGCTTGTATATGGTACCGTGTGTAAAGAATCGCTTTACCTTGTTCAGTATTCCTAGTTTCCGCGAAACTAGCCCAATACATCTCTCAATGTAGTTTGTGTTATTGAGCTCTCGACGAACGTCAATACACGGTAATATTGCATTCTGAAGAGTGGGTAGCGGAAGGAAAGGGGATTTTTTCTGCAGTAAATGCACACGCCTGTGTTTTGTGGGCATTGAACTCGACCAAGTTCTCGGCACCCTATTGGGAGATACTGTCGAGGTTACGGTCGAGATCAACCACGAGTCGTCGTCTCTCCTCATCAATCTCAGATCGGCCCGCAACGGACGAACCGAGTAACTCCCGTGTAGTGAGCTGTCATTAGCATAGCAATGAATGTTCCCGAGGGATAGCATATCATTGATGTGCAGAAGAAAGAGAGTTGGTGATAGTACGGACCCCTGCGGTTTAAAAAGCTGGCAATCCAGCTGCACAGTTGAGGAGGTAGACCATATGCTGGAAGCTTGGAAAGGAGCGAAGCATGCCAGACCCTATCGAAAGCTTTGGTGATGTCCAGGCTAATAGCCAAGGACTCGCCGTACCTTTCCATAGCCTCACCCTATACATGCGTGACGAATGCCAGGAGGTCACCCGTTGATCGTTTTGGCTTGAAGCCATATTGCCGATCATTGATTAGGGAGTGATCCTCTAGGTATCGCATGAGCTGCTTATTGATAATAAGCTCAAGCACCTTGCAAATGACTGAGGTGACAGCTATGGGTCGATAGTTGCCTGGATCGGATCGATCCCCCTTCTTGGGGATCGGTTGTATGTTCGCTTCTTTCCGTCTGGACTCTACAGGGCTCGCACCGGAGGTCTCTCCGGCGCGAGCCCTGTAGAGTATAACAGGCGGTACAGACGCGTTAACACTGGGGACAACTCAGCAGCACATTTTCGAAGCACCACCGCCGGAATGCCGTCAGGGCCACTGGCTTTCCGCGTGTCGAGTGATCGCAGCACTGCCCGTACATCACATTGCCTGATAACAATACTGGCATAGTGTGGGTGGCCACAGTTGGCGATGGTGGCGGGCTGCAGGCCACGGTCGTCGTCCCGGGAATTAGCCGCAAAGAGGTCTGCGAGCATGTCCACCTTCTCTTGGGCTTTGTGAGCCAGTGATCCATCAGGATGACGCAGTGGTGGCAGCGAGGGTATGCAAAAATTGGACTGCACGGCTTTGGCCAGTTGCCAGTATCCACGGCTGGCCGTGTGATAGGATGTGAGCTCCTGACCAAGCCGCATATCTCCATCATCCGGCATCCGCTCTCTTGAAGGCCCTCTTGCTGAACCTAGTGGCCCTATTGTACGCTGCTTTGAGGTGGCCCACGTTCGGGTCACGTGCCGCCCGAGCCCTGACCCAGGCGCGATATACCGACTGTTTTTTCTGGACAGCTTCGGCTCATTCACGCCCGAACCAGGGGCGGGCTTTGCGGATGCTGGCAACATCAGTGTATGGGATATAATATTCTATCCCTAGACTGATCCACGTGCAGCCAAAGGACGGAGTAGGAGGGGTTCTCCAGACAGCGCAACCGGCGGCAGCAAACATCCGCCCTAACGAACACGCACACTCCGGCTTTATCGCGGAATTATTCCTCAATGATATAGCCCGGGTAACAGAGGTAAGACGTGTCGTCAGGGCGGCGTATCTGTGTCTCTGTTAGGAACACCACAGAACTCCGTGCCGTCTCCAGGTGATGGTTGACGGTATCGAGGTTCGCATGGAGTCCGCGGATATTCGCGAACTCCACCTCAAACAAAGTCAGTCAACTTTGTGGGGTTTCTAGGGGCCGCTGTATACCGTGTATTAATTTGTTGCACTGTTTCTTTGTAAAAACAGCTGTCTTTGATGAATCTGTTATATCTTAAAATTATGAGCACGTATATTATAAGCTCGCGGGTGACGCCGACTGCAAACGCTAGTCTATTTATATATTATTATTTATATTAAGCAACTTCTGGTTCAGTACAAGTTTGTTTACTTTTCGATGACTGAATATAATTTGTTGTAAGTATTTTTCAACGTCCCCAATTAGCAGAACAGCTAACCACTAGTGGTTCTGTGAACTGTAGACTTCGGGAGCGGCTTTGTTTAGAAAATTTCTTCTTCAATTTTCTTTATTACTCTTTCATTTGTCATCCAATCCAAAAAATATCATTCAAATGTTATTCATTGTAAGCAAGGAGTGTGAGTGTAAAGTTTCATGCAAATCGGTTGATAAATATGGCCTTAAAACTTGATCTGACAGAACCCGTAGATGTACGACAGGGTACAGACGAAAATATTTATTTGGTAGATCAAAATAGTTTAAGTAATTGATTTAGAAACAACCCGCCATTCTGACGCCAGGGTGGCGGCTCACGTGCGTTTTACCATACCGGAGCTTGCATAACATTTAAGATGTTTTTAAATAATGTTCCTATACGTACAATTTACGTACATTTAATTAGTAATGTAAAATTTAAAAAAAATAGTCGAATTCGAATTCACCCGCCAACCTGACATCAATATGGCGGCTCACTTTAAAATCATGTTTATTACGCATACAGCAACGTACATTTATACATATTTTAGTACAAAAACGTAAATTTTTCGTACATATATATAGTTAATTTTTTACCTATTTTGAAGTTATACAACCGCCATTCTGACGGATACTTCTTATTGAGGTATTGAAATATTTGTCAAAATTCAGGGACGGTTTAAAAGTAAAATTTCCAGGCGGTACGAAGTTCGCTGGGACAGCTAGTAACTTATAAATATTTTACTTTTACAATTTACAGCCATGATCATTTCATTAATGGTTTTATCTATAGGTACTTATTAATATCAGATTGTTTGCATAGAATAGACTCCGAAACTTCTTAACCTATTTCAAAAATTCTTTCACCTATGTTAAGCTACATTTTTAACGAATGACATAGGCTATCTAACATTACAGCTATCAATAGAAGCGTTGTAGCAATGCAAGATATTGCAAAAACCACATTACCACGCGAACGAATTCGTGGTCGCCTTCTTGTATGTTTTTTCTTTGTTAGTGCACAACGCTTTCTATTTTGTGAGATTTGCGGTCCACTGATGACCTCAGTTTAAGGATTAAGAGGTTCTAAAAAAGAAATCACAAAAAGTTGTGTGTGTTAACTTTTTTTTCTTTGCAAGTAATTTTAACGCAACGCAGTTTCGGTTATTTATAGATTTAATTATGTTGTTCTTTTAATTCGTAGTTGAGTTGAATGTACAAAAATAGATTTGTAGACAGACAATAACAAAATGGTTGTGTTAGGATTCCCCCTCCCAATAAAGCAGAAATTCTGACTGAATGTTAGAAGAGGTGTCCTTTCATACAGAGTCTTAAGGTTACAAAAATTCTGGTTCTTGCTGTAGAAGATTAAATTAAAACTAAATATATAGCATATTATCGGCATCGCCGCCTTTATAGAGACATTGCTAAACGCTTAATAAATGCTTTTCAGGATCAGACGGCTGACTATTTTCTCGCCCAATAATAAGTATCGCCATCCAACGTGACAACACAGCCAGCATTCTGGGAACCTTCCCAGTCGGCAGAGCTTTAGCGACGTAACTTTAGCACAAATAATATAACATAATTCTTATAGTTATAGTCAAATAAGTCTGTCTTCATTTTTGTAAAATTAGCTAAAGATTGTCAAGGATAATAACTCCAACCGGTTGTAGCGGAAAACCCACTGTGACGTGTAGATAGGTACTGAACCATGTCTAGTAGACTACACTAAGGAAAATAAAACTTTATCATTCAGATTATAAGATTCAAAACTAGTGGACGGAAATAAATTATAGTTGCTGAATGTTCTGAGTTCTTGTTTACTGTCACTTCAAGCGTCTTCGTCCGCGCTTAGCGCATGTGTATAAACCTGCGCTGGCGCAAATGATAATAACAGTGATTATTTCTGTGTAGCGGTAAAGTGATTTATATTAATGTTAATGTGAGTGCAAAGGTTTGCAAAGATGTTATTATTGGGTGAGTACCAAAAGTACAGAAATAAATTTTTACAAATCTTTGATTACTTTGAGGCGAGATACGCTATAGTCAAATATAATAAGATTGGATAAAGTAGGTTATACTATGCCTCTGTCTACCTCCATGGAGTAACAGGGGTGATTATGTGAATTATAAGATTTTTATTATCATATTTGGAACACAATAACTACAGTTAAGTAAACCCTAGGTCTAAACCTCTAAAATACGAATGACGACAGTTTCAAGTTTAGCATCTTAGGTTATTAACAGCGACCTTTGGCCTATAATTATTATTGAAACAACTGTGTCTTAGTAAAAAGCATGTTGTGGTGTGTGGTGATTTTAATGTTGATGTACTTGTGCAGTCACCTAAATGCATTAAATTTATCAATTTATTCAGTTCCTTTGGCTTACAACACTTATTTTCAGAGCCAACTGGAATCACATCACATTCTGCAACATGTCTAGATAATATATTTTGCAACTGTGAACTCCTGACAAAGGAGATATTAAGTAACTTCATATCAGAAGGTCGTATTTCCCATCAATATCACGGCTAAAAGAAATAAAATTTCATGTAGGCCAATGAGTACATATCGCCTAGAACGATTTAATGAAAGCGTTTCTGCAAAAGTTGCTAGTATTGACTTTAACCAGGTTGATCCAAATAACTTATATGAGTCCTTGTTTAATACAATTAAATCTGAGTTCGACAATATATTTAAATCAAGAACTTTTTATAAAAATGGAAACCTCCAGTTCTATGACTGGGCAACCACTGGCATCTACAAAAGTACAGCTAAGTGTATGAATTATATGGTTTGAAGCAATATAATTTTAATCCTGATTTTATTCAGTATGTTAAAGATTATTCCAAAACTTTCAGAAAAGCGTGTGTTGCTGCCAAGTCATTATATTTGAGTAATAAGATTAAACAGTCCAACAATAAAGTCAAAACGACTTGGAATATAATTAATGCTGAAACCGGTCGCCTAAAGCCCCGTGAAAATGACTTTGAATTAATTATTGATAATAAAATCATTAACAAAGAACCAGATGTAGCACAAACCTTTAATAATTTTTTTATAGACATACCCGCGAATATAACTAGCTCCTTGAATTCTTGCCCAGTTAAAGCTCAACGTATGCTGGAAAGCGGCGTGAATCAGTGTCATGTCTCATTTAGCTTTGAATATGTAAACCCCAATGATATTATAAAAGTATTCAAGTCACTTAACTCAAAAAAGACAGCTGACTTGTGGGGTATTTCTGTAAAATTGCTTCAGTCCATTATTGTGAATATATCTCCACATCTAGCTGCAATATTTAATAAATGTGTCAATAGTGGAGTGTTTCCTGATCTCATGAAATACAGTAAAGTGATACCTTTATTTAAAACTGCATCAAAAAGCGACCCTGGTAATTTTAGACCAATTCCAATACTACCTGCCATTAGTAAAATTTTTGAAAAAATTATATTGCATAATTAAAATATATGCAATTACAATCACATTTTAATTCGAATATGCTACTACATAATGAGCAGCATTCACAAGAGAGCGTTCTACCATTCACGCAGGGGTAACGCTTCTGAAGCATATTTTCAATGCCTGGGAGAATAAGCAAGATGCCATTGGTATATTTTGCGATCTCTCCAAAGCTTTTGATTGCGTTGAACACAATTAATTTATTTATTTAAATCTTTATGCACAACGGTGTACAATGGCAGACTTAATGCATTAGGCATTTTCTTCCAGTCGACCTTGAGGTGATGCAGAAATAACATTCCTGTAGGTGCTCAAGGTTGTGAAATTGTAATCGACAATGGTACTAATACAATTAAGGAACAATTAAAATATTATAACAATGTGGGTACATGATTATATAAATATATACAATAAAGAATAGATACCTACATACTGCATAAATACTGTGAATATATATATACATAAATATATATATTATAAGTACATAATATTTCCATAAATACTAATTTAGATAAGTCGGTGTTGCCTATGTGTTTAAGTAAATCTGGCGGACTTTTCTCTTAAACGTGAGACGGATATTGCATGTTCTGATCTCGGGAGGAAGTGCATTCCAAAGAAGAATAACCTGAATGAAAAAAGAGGAATGAACAACTACAGAATTGTGATTGGGACAGAGAAGGAGGCGATTGTTAGAAGAACGCAAGTTTTTACAGTGGGTATCACACAGTAGTTGGAACTGAGGTGTTAAATAGGTGGGAGCATTGGGAGAGTGAAGAAGAGAAAAATATTTGTTACAGCATTAAGACTGTGCTGTTGACGTATTGTCAACAAGCCCAATTCTGTACGTTATGTCGAGACATGATCGTACTTACGAAGAGAAAAGACGAAGTGAATGCAATAGTTGAGAAGGCGGTCAAGTTTGTTGAGCAGATCTGCATTCAGGCCGAGATAGCATACATCACCATAGTCAATAATAGGTCATAATATCCTATACGGAGACTCAATTACTATGGTATCAGAGATTCGGCACTGGACCTAGTTGCCTCATAGGTACCTCAGTCATAGAATACAACATGTTGATATCAATGGTAGTCGGTCTTTAGGGGCTTCTGTAGCTATGGGCGTGCCACAAGGATCAATTCTAGGTCCGTTTCTATTTTTAGTTTACATTAATGATCTACCGTTCTATGTACAGAACTTGTGCGACATTGTTCTATTCGCCGATGATACATCACTTATTTTTAAAGTTGATCGCAAGCTGAGGAATTTTGACGAAGTAAATAGTTCACTTGCACTAGTTCTGGATTGGTTTACAACCAACAATTTACTTCTGAACGCAAAAAAGACGAAGTGTGTTAGATTTAGTATGCCTAATGTTCAGAACTACGGTACTAATATTATTTTGAACGGTGATACTCTTAATCTTGTAGAATCAACCGTATTTTTGGGGATTACTCTAGACAGTAAGCTATTAGTAAAGTCAGACAGCTCACGGATGTAGAAACTGCCAGGCTGGTTTATTTTAGCTATTTTCATTATTTGTCATGTCGTATGGAATTTTACTGTGGGGCAAGGCAGCTAATATAGAGATAATTTTTATACTCCAAAAGCGACCTATACGTGCGATTTATAAACTGAATGCACGAGTTTCTCTTAGAGAAAGATTTAAAGAAATAGGCATTTTAACAGTTGCATCACAATATATACACGCTGATTTTATCACCGTCAGCAGTCGAAAGGGTTCGCTCTCGGAATAATATTTAGATTCCTTTTTTAACATCTAAATTACTGTACTGATAATAATAAAAAAATTGTAATTTCTGTAATTCTTCTCACTCGATCAAGTTTAACATTAGTAGCAGTACGATATTTCATTGATGAATTGACGCGGAGGCGCGCTCGCCAGGCTCAAGGCTGCACGTCTCGCACACACACACATCCATCCTTCGAGCGCTTCTAAGTACCGCGCAACTCATGTGTTAGGGCACAGATTAATAAATAGTTAAAGCAATGGTAAGTAAAATGTTTTTAAAAAATGTTTTAAACCTTTTAAATTTGTAATAGCATTTCCGCAGAATTAAAAAAGACAACAAAACGTCGACAATTGTTTCGCCTCTAAACGAGGCATTATCAAGACTGTCTCAGAGAGAACAGCAAAATTTGTGGTTAGAACATATTTGCTTATGAGTAAGCGTGTGCAAATTTCATTATCGCGATGTAGGATTTTTCACAATAACTAACGTGGGTAGAAACCTCAGATCATGCTAACTAAGTTCCAAACATAGGTATTCACCAATACAAGACTTTATCTTCACAATTTCTATTAAGTTGTGTAGAAATGCCACGTGACACATACAAACCAACAACCAACTAATGTGTTTGTCTGTTCACAAACAGATTAAGTAAGGGAGACGTGTGAAAATCTATTTGTTCATTGAGTAAGGTGTCCGCATCTCTTCTAACTATTTCTAGCCTTTCCCAAACACTCAGCTTGAGCCCTTTCTCACATAAGCGTAAAACTCTAAAGGTGTTACTATTGTTCAAGGAATGACCAGTGTCAAGGAGATGCTTCGCGAAGAGGGACTTCTCAGGACAACCGTTGCCGAACGCCGCCATATGTTCCTTGTATCTGATCTCAAAGGACCTGCCAGTCTGCCCTACATACTGCATATTACAGCTATCGCAACTCAACAAATAAACACCCGATCTGTGTGAAACCGACACCGAGTCCTTGCCATTACACAGCTCCCTCAAGGTGTTCTGTGTTCTAAAAGCCGCGAATATCCTATTTTCCCTAATAATCTTAGCTATACTCAACGAGACGGGACCCACGAACGGCAAACAGGCAGTGTACTTCTTAGGTGGATCTTGAGTTGGATGTAATAAATGAAAACTAGCATTTCTGCGTTTTTTATTTAATAATGAGTGGACCATTCCTACGTTATAGCCATTACTGTGTGCTATAGAACAGATGATAGACAATTCCTCATTAAATGCCTGTGGGCTCAAAGGTACCGCCAGTAACCTGCTCAGTAAGCTGTGGAAAGCTGCCATTTTATGTTGCCATGGGTGATTGGATGAGTAAGGGATAACTATGTCTGTACATGTTGGTTTCCTATAGATACGAAACTCATGCATACTGTTCCTCCTAGTAATTGAAAGGTCTAAGAAATTGAGAGTGGAATCTGACTCCACTTCTAACGAAAATACAATTCTAGGGTGTACTGAATTCAACTTAGAGACGAGGACGCTGAGTTGACGCTTTGTTCCTGTCCAGCAGATGATAATGTCATCCACATATCTAAAGTAGTACAAGACATGGACGTTCCCAACTATGTGGTTAGTCTCGAACGCATCCATAAATATTTCAGCGATTAGCGGGCTCAGTGGCGACCCCATCGATAAACCACTTTTTTGTAGAAAAAAATTGTTGTTAAACTGAAAAGGGGACTATACTTTAATAATATACATAATTATAGACTAAAAATATTTACATTACAAAATATCGTTTAAAAAATCCTCCGCGTCATTGCCGACTGGGAAGGTTCCCAGAATGCTGGCTGTGTTGCCACGTTGGATGGCGATACTTATTCTTTGGGCCAGAAAATAGCCAGCCTTCTGGTCCTGAGAAGTATCGATTAGGCGTTTAGCAATGTCTCTATAAAGGCGGCGATCACTCGGACCCCATGACCCCAGTGTCTCAACCCCAAACGGCTCAAATATGTAATCACCTGCTAGGTTAACATATTTACGCCGTTTAAAGCCTTCAGCCGATGCAGCAGCAGCGCCGGCACATCCGGATGTGCTTGGAAGGTGTGAAGGTGCTAAGGTGTCAACGCATGTAGCGTCCCACACCAAAGGCCTTCCCATCTTCCACGGTAGCAACGACATACCGTCCGGTCTCTTTCCATCGCTTCGTGCTAAACCATTTGGTTCACGTACGGCCGGAAGACCTGCGGTGGAAAGAGCCCTACGAATTATGTCGTTTAGAATAGCGTGCCGAGGTATACGACCTGCGCTTCTGCTACAAGAAAGGCCATGGTGTCCCAGATTATCGACGGCCACTCCACAGGTGCAATGATGCGGGGATACACAAGGTGTACCCAGCCGAAGGCAAGTGGCAATGCGGAAGGTTGTGTCGTCCAACATTGTACCGATGTTGGGCGATGGGAGCGCCTGGATCCATAACCCTGACTGGGAGTCCAACAGCTAGTAGGCGTGCACGTTCTGAAATATTGACAGAAGTGTCAATTAGTGTATTAATTCTCAATTTACAGAGCGGTGAATCCCACAGTCGCTGTGAGCCTAGGCGTGAGGGCAGGTCAGTGTCGGGGCAAGACATCCTCCAAGCATTTATGGCATCGGTCTTGCATCGCACCTCGGAATCAATCAGTGTATTTGACAAAATTTTCCTGACTAATTCTTCGGTGCTATGGACCGACGACAGAAATGCTGGCAGACTGACATCTGTGACTCTACGAATACCTAGCCCGCCCAAGCGAACTGGAAGAGACGCTTGGACCCAGGCCCGGTCATTAATATTTACATTTAAAATTTTACACAAAGAATTTTGTATTAAGTTGTCTAGTCTGCCCAAAATTTCTACATTTTTCCAAAATTGTCCTGAACGGAGGGCATGTGTAAATTTGGGTACGAAAAGACAAAAACGAAGAATAGTGAAAGCTGAATGAATACTGATATTACATAGACTATCAATAACCTGATCAAAATTTTTAATTTTTTCCTCGATAAAAGTTGAAAAGCCATCTTCTAAAATCGGGGACCCTAGGAGGCGTAAAGAAGTTTTGTCCAAAACTTTTATGTTGGGGGTCAGACAGTTGAATTTGGAGATTGTTGTTAATTTATCTGTGTTTTCAGATATAAAAATCTCACATTTATTCGGGTTCAGTTCTAAGCCAATTGACTGAAACTCGTTCTTTATTAGGGCTAAATCTTGTAAAACTGTCTCTACTTTTCCTCCTAAAGTCCCGTCGTCTAAATACCAAATGTTAAATTTGGATTTTATATTTTGAATTATTGGGTTAATGGCCAAACTGAAGATGACTGGTCCCAACGGATCACCTTGCTGACATCCAACGGCTGAATTCAAAAGGTGGTCTTTATAAATTAATTTTGTTGGCTGACTATAGCATTGCCAAAGAAAATTAAATATTTTGGGGGTTTCTAAGTCAGCAAGGTGTCCCTGTTTACAGAGTTTAAGGCGTTTTTCAGGTCAACTTTCAAGATGACCTCTCCATCTTCGCTACTGTCAAGGTATGTTGCAAGCGCATGGATTGCGGCCTCACAACCTCCTTTTGAACCAAAACCTAATTGAAAGGGCTGAAATTTGGTAGTAAGCTCCGTACTATAAAAACGACAACAAATTTTGGCTGCCAAACGCCGCAAAGTGCTACCTACGGCAATGGGACGAATGCCACCATCCTTCTTGTTAAGGGCACATAAATTGGCCACATACAAAATATCTGTGATGCCACTGTTCACATTGCCTGAGAGCATGAGGTTGACTAGAGCTGTTAGCTCCCTCAGAAGTGCATCACCAGCTTCCCCAGCGCTCGGACACAACAGATCCTTAAGGTGCTGTGGTGTCAGACCGTCAAGTCCACCAGCTGATCCAAAACGAAAGGAGTCAACAGCTGTGCGCACATCCTTGGCAGTAGTCTCAAGATTTTCGATTTTTTTAGATAAAATGATGTCATTGACCCTTGCTATGTAGTCCACCCTAGGGATCAAAACCACGGTGTTGCCCTTATCAGCTTTGCTCAAGACCACATCTTCATCACTGAGTTTGTTGCGAATCGACTTTTGTACAGCCAATTCGGAGTTAAAAGTACAAGACAAACTAACAGAATCGATTTTTTGTGCCAACAATGCCTTTAACATTATGTCACCCTTATTTCTAATGATTGCCACCTCCGCATCCACTGTCAAAGGTTCCAAAGATTTTTTATTATTAATTGATTTAGGTATGGAATATTTTAAGCCTTTATTTAAAAGGGACACCTCGCTGTTGTTGAGATGAATATTAGAAACGTTCCTGATTCTGACGACCATACATAGCAAGGGTCAATGACATCATTTTATCTGATGATTTTCAACACATAACCTACAATCCTACATCTAAGTTCCAGGCAGAACTTAAGCTTGCTATAAAATCCACGACTTACTTATTCCCTGAGAATTCTTCGTTGCATAAGACTTTGATAAACATGAATCCTCGGTGCCCTTTGTTTTACGGCCTTCCAAAAATACACAAGGATGGGTGCCCGATTAGACCTGTTGTCTCATACAGGGGTGCTCCAGCATACAATTTGTCGAAGTTTTTGAACACAATCATTAAAGAAACTATAGATTTTAACCCAAAATTTTCTTTAAAAAATAGTACTGACCTCATAAATAAAATTAAAAATATAAAGTTACCGTCCAATGCTCAACTCGTATCTTTGGACGTGAAAAGTTTGTTCACGAACGTACCATACAATGAAGTCTTAGATATTTTAAAACACAAATTAACAATCAAAAGGATAAATTTTAATAAAATAGAAGAAATTTTTAACCTAACAAGATTGTGTATGACACAGAATTATTTTCAGTTTAACAACAATTTTTTTCTACAAAAAAGTGGTTTATCGATGGGGTCGCCACTGAGCCCGCTAATCGCTGAAATATTTCTGGATGCGTTCGAGACTAACCACATAGTTGGGAACGTCCATGTCTTGTACTACTTTAGATATGTGGATGACATTATCATCTGCTGGACAGGAACAAAGCGTCAACTCAGCGTCCTCGTCTCTAAGTTGAATTCAGTACACCCTAGAATTGAATTTTCGTTAGAAGTGGAGTCAGATTCCACTCTCAATTTCTTAGACCTTTCAATTACTAGGAGGAACAGTATGCATGAGTTTCGTATCTATAGGAAACCAACATGTACAGACATAGTTATCCCTTACTCATCCAATCACCCATGGCAACATAAAATGGCAGCTTTCCACAGCTTACTGAGCAGGTTACTGGCGGTACCTTTGAGCCCACAGGCATTTAATGAGGAATTGTCTATCATCTGTTATATAGCACACAGTAATGGCTATAACGTAGGAATGGTCCACTCATTATTAAATAAAAAACGCAGAAATGCTAGTTTTCATTTATTACATCCAACTCAAGATCCACCTAGGAAGTACACTGCCTGTTTGCCGTTCGTGGGTCCCGTCTCGTTGAGTATAGCTAAGATTATGAGGGAAAATAGGATATTCGCGGCTTTTAGAACACAGAACACCTTGAGGGAGCTGTGTAATGGCAAGGACTCGGTGTCGGTTTCACACAGATCGGGTGTTTATTTGTTGAGTTGCGATAGCTGTAATATGCAGTATGTAGGGCAGACTGGCAGGTCCTTTGAGATCAGATACAAGGAACATATGGCGGCGTTCCGCAACGGTTGTCCTGAGAAGTCCCTCTTCGCGAAGCATCTACTTGACACTGGTCATTCCTTGAACAATAGTAACACCTTTAGAGTTTTACGCTTATATGAGAAAGGGTTCAAGCTGAGTGTTTGGGAAAGGCTAGAAATAGTTAGAAGAGATGCGGACACCTTCTCAATGAACAAATAAATTTTCACTCGTCTCCCTTACTTAATGTGTTTGTGAACAGACAGACACATTAGTTGGTTGTTGGTTTGTATGTGTCATGTGGCATTTCTACACAACTTAATAGAAATTGTGAAGATAAAGTCTTGTATTGGTGAATACCTATTTTTAGAACTTAGTTAGCATGATCTGAGGTTTCTACCCACGTTAGTTATTGTGAAAAATCCTACATCGCGATAATGAAATTTGCACACGCTTACTTTTAAGCAAATATGTTCTAACCACAAATTTTGCTGTTCTCTCTGAGACAGTCTTGATAATGCCTCGTTTAGAAGCGAAACAATTGTCGACGTTTGTTTGTCTTTTTTAATTCTGCGGAAAACAATGCTATTACAAATTTAAAAGGTTTAAAACATTTTTTTAAAAACATTTTACTTACCATTGCTTTGTTATGGATTTTCGCCAAGTAACGCCTGATTCTATCCAATATTTAATAAATAGTTACTACGTAACAGATACATCACTCCCATACAAAAGCGAAAATACCTACTCTATATTAACCTACAAAATTTTAATAATAATACCTGCTGCACAGAACGAGGAGAATTGTACCTTAAATACGCGTTAATAGAGTTGAGACTGTGTTGCCCGCCGTGCGAGTGACGCCATCGTAAGAATGCGCTAGGGTTGTACCTATGATGATTATTGTAATAAAACGAATGTTACGAATCTACCATTTTTTTTATTAGTCTATCCAATATGTTTTAGTTTTATATAACGATTTATATTTTTTTATTGATCAATAAATAAAAACGGCAAAAAAATCACGTTTGTTGTATGGGTTGTACCCTAAAATATTAATTTTATTCTGGTTTTTAGTATTTATTGTTATAGCGGCAACATAAATACATTATTTACTATGTCACGGTTCAAGGTATACTAATTATCACGGTTCATGAAATACAGCCTGGTGACAGACGGACGGACGGACAGACAGACAGACAGACAGACGGACAGTGAAGTCTTAGTAATAGGGTTCTGTATTTCCCCTTTGGGTACGGAGCCCTAAAAAGAAAATAAATAATATCTATGGATAGGTCATCAAAAATGATATTGAGGTTTCTAATATCATTTATTTTCTAAACTGAATAGTTTGCGCGAGAGACCCTTCCAAAGTGGTAAAATGTGCCCCCCCACCTCTAACTTCTAAGTTCTAAAATAAGAGAGTGATAAAACAAAAAATATATATGTTGTACATTACCATGTAAACTTCTACTGAAAATTGGTTTGAACGAGATCTAGTAAGTAGTTTTTTTTAATACGCCATAAATCGTAAAAATTAAAATATTATGTTACTTGCTGCTCGGAACCCTTCATGGGCGAGTCCGACTCGCACTTGGCCGCTTTTTTTGTTAGCCAAACATAACGTAATCCCGGTGCACGAAAAACAAAAGGAAATGTAAGTAAATGAAACCCAAGTTAAAAATGCATTTTATTATTATTAAAATAGTGCATACCATTTGCATACCTACTATAATCCGCACAATAATTACGTGGTTTCTGCATTTCGAAGCGTAAGCGCGGGATACGTGCAGTGTGGTGCGATGCGAGCACTCAGGCGGGCGTTCGGCAGCCCTCTGCCAGTTTGTACTCTTGAAGGTACGCCTAGCGGTAGGTATATAGCGCGCGGCCTTGAGCGAGTGACGGAGGCCTGGTTAGGGAGCAATGACCCCGCGCAGCCAATATGGCCAGTATCACTACGAAACATACCTACTTGAACATAAAGTACATACTCCAATTTCTCCTTCGTACTTTACACGGGCTTAGGACCGTCTGTAATACCTACTTTATTATTAACGATAGTGACTTAATGACTTTTGAACTATGTAATAATAATAATAAAAATACACTGAACTACAACTAACTGCGAGGAGGTATTTCAGGCGTATTTAAAAAATTGGAGCTATTTACAAATAAAATCAAAGTTACATACCTATTTACAGTTTATTTACACTAATTTACAGTTATCTGTACCGAAGTAACTGCTCGATATGGAGTCCATTCCTTTCGATACCCAAACGAGCACGTTTCAATTGATTGTTTTTCAACTTGTTTAATGTGTCTCTATCACTTTTCACAATATCAAAAGCGTCCACTATGAACTACCAGTGAGATGACCTTCAATAAAAACGGGCACTAATAATTGGTCGCCTAGCCTGTGGTTAGCAATGGCATACAATTGTACCATTTTTAGATACTCAACGTTCGAATATTCGTACTGACAACTCACTGACACACACGATTACGCAACAGACGGCGCTGTCACGAGGTTTACTGGACAGGCGAGCCGCATTGTCGCCGCTAGGAGGATTCGGAGGATACGCTGAGGTGGGGGCCGGGGGCGGGCGGTGCACGCTTGCTCTATGCCAGCGCATTGTTGAATGAAAACGAACTGTACCGTAACTATCGTTGTAGAACTTAAGTATTTAAGAGAGTGAGTCCCCTACAACGGGTTCTCATTTGATGTCTAGAAACTAAATATATTTTTTTAGATTTCTAAAAAAAATGCGTTTGTTTTTCAAAGTAATGCTGCCAGTTGGTTCAAAAATTATTCCGAAAGCGAACCCTTGCGTACTGCTGACGGTGATAAAATCAGCGTGTATATGCGAATATTATGTTCGTTAAACAGAATATACATTTATACAGTATGAACAGTGACATGTGCAATAAATACTAGAAATAAGCATAAATTGGTTGGGACGTATTATCGTTTACAGAAGGTTCATGACTCCTTTGCATGATTTGGTGTGCGTTTTAATAACAAAATTCCTCTAAACATTATGAACCTTCCTTTGAATAAATTCAAAGTGGCTGTTAAGACACACCTCCTAAAAAAGGCATATTATTCTATTAAGGATAATCTAAATGATACAGAGAAATGGCAATGAGTTGCTTGCTCATGACTCGAGCTACATAGGGGCTACTTCTGTTTGAAATGTTGTTTTATTGCTGAAACTCACTTATTATTGTTAAATTATTATTATTATGATATTGTTAGGTATGGGTACTTTGAGATTATGTGGCACCTTTAACTAGTACTCGTATTTGACTTTTTTTGTGAATAACAGAGATTCATAATTTTTGAGTTCACTTGGTCCACACATGGTCACGTACTGCCCTTGCCCTCTTTTTATTGTTGTAACAGAATCATTATATTTACTGGCGAATAAAAAGAGTGGCCGTGAGTTTTTCTTGCCAGGTTCTTTCCTCACAGGCTCTACCTATTACCTTGCGAATCTGACGGTAAATGTAAATGTAGAAGCATTTTCTTTTTTTGACGTTCATAAGTGTTACTTTGTGACCTACATGAATAAAATATGTTTTTTTTTTATAATATCGCTAAAAAGTTACAATTTACAGTACTAAAATTGATGGTTTGAGGTGGCGCACTATAGAGCACATTAGAAGGAGTTGGGGGAGGTCTTTGCCCAGCAGTGGGACAGTACAAGCTGAAAAAAAATTTGTTAATTACATCTTTCTTACTAATAAATATCCTATATGTGAAAGTTTATAAAAACTCGCATAACCCGTTGAACAGATTTAGATGGGAATTGTTACAAACAAAGACCATTTCCTGGATGAATAGGTGCGTCTAAAGGACACATTTATCCCAATAATTTTACTGGAAATAAGAAAACAAGTCGTGGAGCCACTAGCAGAATAATTATACATAATATGTAGATGTACCAACTTCATGGTAAAATACTAATAACTACTTATTATAACAGGTTTCATACTGAGCTGCTTGAGCTGTTTTATTTTCAACGTGTATGGACAAAATTACCTCCTGCTAAACGCATATAACCCTGAGGATCGAAGTTCAGATGTTTACTTTGCTGATAGATACAGTGATACTCCAAGAAATGGACCAGTGGATGATGATGTTTTAAAACGTATATTCGAAGCTCCGACGCAGAAAAAACATACAGTCGAAGTAGAAAAGAGCAATGAATTATTAAGTACAACAACAATTGAACAAGGTTTACCCGTTGGGAAGAAAGAAAATGGAATTGCAGCACAGAATTCGACAAAAAGACCGTCACCTAACAAAGCATCACAAAAGCAAACGGTTTATAAACCGCCAACACTTCAACTCGAAGTGCCAAATGCTGACAAATACAATAGTCTATTATATTCCGTTACAAATATTGGAATTAGTGTGCTAAAGGTGAGAAAAATTATACTTAAATAATACGTCCCCTCCACTAATGTGTACTCGTACCTAACGCTAAAATTTTATGAACAATAAATAATCTTTTAAAATATCAAAATCAGATCTAAATAAACAGAGCATTCATAATAATTGTATACAAGCAACTTATCAATGTACGATTCGCACTACATTTTCTGTATATCCATAAAATATCAATAGAAATTCAAATAGAAATTCCAAAAATATATAAATTCCTTTGGCAGTGTTATAGATATCCAACAAAATTTATATATAAAGACCACGTTTTAGAGTCAGCAGTTGGTTGTCAGCAAGGTGATCCCCTGGGACCAGTAATCTTTAGCCTAGCTATACACCCAATCATACAACAAATAAATTCGAAATTTAACATCTGGTACCTAGACGACGGAACCCTGGGAGGAGACGTAAATACAGTTTTACAAGACCTCACTTTTATTAAACACGAATTTCAAAAAATTGGATTGGATCTAAACACAAACAAATGTGAAATTTTTATTACGGACAAAGCTGGCAAACTAACTGATTTTTTGGCCCCAAACATAAAACATTTAGACAACTCATCTCTACGCGTCCTAGGGTCCCCGATTTTAGAAGACGGTTACTCATAATTCATAGAGGATAAAATTCAAAAGTTTCAGGAAAATTCAAATAAATTAGTTAATCTAAATATTCACACGGCTTTTACAATACTTCGATTTTGCCTTTTTGTCCCACAGTTTACTCATGCACTTCGCTCATCACCATTTTGGAAACATCCACAGCTTTTGGAAAAGGTTGACACAATCATCCATAACACCCTCAGTCAAATTTTAAATGTGGCCTTGGATGACCGGGCCTGGCTTCAGGCGTCTCTACCAGTTCGCATGGGTGGGCTCGGCATCCGTAAAATTAATGATATTAGCCTACCGGCGTTTCTGTCATCGGTTCACAGCACTGAAGACTTAACCAGGAAGATTTTAACTAACACACTGGTTGATTCTGAGGTGCTGTATAAGACCGATGCCATAAATGCCTGGAAGGTTACTGGCCCCTTCACTGATCTGCCGTCTCAACCATACTCTCAGAGGCAGTGGGACGCGCCGCTCTGTAATTTAAGACGAAATGCACTAATTAATACTTCTTCAAATGTTTGCTGGCTGTGGGAGAGTGGAAGTCTGGATTGTGGATCAAGGCACTTCCTTCGCCCAATATAGGTACTATGTTGGACGATACCACTTTCCACCTTGCCACCTGTCTTCGTTTAGGTGCGCCATATGTTCTTCCGCATCGTTGCCACTGTGCAGAAGTAGTCAATAACCTTGGACATCACGGTCTTTCATGCAGTAGAAGCGCAGGTCGTATTTCTCGATACGCTAACCTTAATGACATAATCCGTCGGGCTCTTTCCACCGCCGGTATCCCAGCAGTTCGTGAACCAAATGGGCTGGCACGTGGCGATGGAAAGAGACCTGATGGAATGTCATTATTGCCATGGAAGACGGGAAGGCCTTTAGTGTGGGACGCAACGTGCGTTGACACTCTGGCGCCTTCTCACCTTCCTAGTACAGCGGGTTGTGCCAGCGCTGCTGCTGCATCAGCGGAAAGCCTCAAACGGCGCAAATACTCAAATTTTGCAGGAGACTACATATTTGAGCCGTTTGGGGAAGAGACGCTGGGACCTTGGGGTCCGAGCGCTCTTTAAAACCATCTCAAAACTTATGATCGACTATTCTCAAGACCAGAAGGCTGGTTACTTTTTAGCTCAAAGAATAAGCATTGCCATACAACGTGGCAATGCTGCCAGCCTTCTGGGAACATTGCCAGTCGGCGACGAGGCGGAGGAGTTCTTTGACGCCTGTATATAGTGTAGATTTTAACTAGCAACCCTTAGCGCAAACTGCGCAAGTAATAATTTTTTTTTTTTTTACTTTTTGTCAAATTTCTAATCTTATCGCACCACTTGAGACCACGACCTTTCCAACGGTGTGCCACACTTGACTGTGCGACTCTTAGTTTAGGAGGAGAAGCGGCTTCACTGGCGTATTATATATATAGATGTGTATAGTATAGTTTTTAGTATTTGTAAATAGTATTTTTATCTACTATTATGAATATAATTGTACATTGATGAAGTTTATCGGGTTTAGAATTACCAAAATAAGACACCTTAAAGTGTTATTTGGTTAAAGACTAAGCAAAGTAAATAATTTTTTTATACCCATATACAGAACAAATTATCGTGCTCATCACACAAGGCATTGTACGAGGTGAAATTTAAACCGACAGCCAGTTTGAACATAATTATATACCCATTATTAACTCGTATTCTACGAGTATTTGTATTAAACGTGAATTTTTTATTATTTCAGTCTCTAGATTCTTCAATAGCTGGCAATTCCGTAGTATCACCGTACTCGATTAGTTCACTGTTAAGTTTATTGCAACAAGGGGCTACGGGATCTACTCAAGAAGAACTATCTGTTTTATTGAATATGCAGCCACACGCCTCAGCTGCTGCATATTCCAGACTTTCTTCTGATTACAAAGTAAGGATGACATCATTAATTATCTAGTTGTAAAGAGATTCCACCAAGGTTTCTATGAAGACTGAAGTGAGGGTGTCAGATGAGTTAGAGTTAAACGGTTTGAGTTTCATTTGAATTTCAGTTCGTTTGGTTGGATACTAAAAGGTTCCATCCAAAACGCTGAATTTCAAGTAATTTTCAACTGCTCGCAATGTTTGTTTTGTAGTCTTGGTTTTGAGTATTTTATATAAGTGCTACCAGGGCGTAGACGATACGGAAAATGACAATCGGAATGAATTCATCATTATACACTTTCATGTAAAAATAATGACCAAATATTTAAACTTCCTTTCAGAGTCGAGATTCTCGCAGCATTCTCAGGACCGCATCAAGCATTTTTGTCGGCGATACATTCAATATCAACAGAGACTTTAAACAAGTGGCACAATCAAGCTTCGATAGTGATATAAGTACTGTTTCTTATGTTCATCCTGATCAAGCTGCACTCAAGATCAATAAATGGGTGGCTAAGAAAACTAGTAATAAGATTGAAAACCTTATTCCACCAGGTAAAGTATGGTTTTTAATGTACCTCTAAGAATTAATTGTTCCAATGGCTCGAGGAGGTGCTGGAGCGGGTCCACGGGCCTGCATCTCGAGAAATCGAGGACCAGCGGTTCCAACTCCGCCAGGATCTCATGGAGACATGGAGAGTGCGACTTGAGCAACCAAAATGGGGAACCACCGTCATCGCGGCGCGGTGAGATCGATTATGGACGTGTGGCTGCAAAAGCGGCATGGTGACGCAGATCGTTACCGGGCATGGATGCTTCGGTAACTACCTGTTTCACATCCATCGTGAGGTCACACCCCGGTGTCAATACTGCGAGGTTTCCGACGACGAAACTGCACTCCACTCGTTGATGGAGTGCTCAGCGTGGGCGAGTCGGCGCCGGAACCTCGTAGTAGGTCCGGGCGAGGATACCGTCTCGCTGGAAACCATGGTCTCCAGCGCGAGTAGGTCGAACGAGGCCGTGTCCTTCTGCGAGCAAGTCATGCTCGCGAAGGAGGTGGCCGAGAGGGAGAGGAAGCGTACCTCCCCAACTGAGTTCCGCAGTCAGCGCCCAGTTCGCCGCAGACTCATTTACGCCCAGGACCATCGACCTCCATGATCGGGGCCTGAGGACGGCGGGATAGCCACCCACCGTCCTTACAGAAACAGGCTAGAATGGTCGCGTGCTGCGGGACCTCAGCCTCCCAGATTCGCTCACTTACGCGGGATAAAACCCAACCCCAACGACGCGGGATTTTCATTCCGACCAAACCCCCGAAGAGGCCTAATACCTAAATATGAAAAATGCGTGGGCTCTTCCCTAATTAACTTTAACCAAAAAGAAACTGTCCATATTTTGTGGGCGTACCACCTGCCTTCATCCTAGGAGAGTAAGACTTGATTTATATATACTACCTTTCTAACAAAAAACAATTTAAATGGGTGAAATAAATACGAAATCTTAAAAGGAGTTGAAATGCACATTCACACATCCAAGTGTAACCAATTTCAATACAACGACACACAAAACCATTGACAAAAGAGAACCAGTTTGAAATGTTTGTCTTTAATCACTTTAATCAGGTCATTTAGATGACTTTGGAACTGTTATTTAGACACTGAACAATGTGTAAATTTCTGTTTTTATTAACTTTACAGAGGCTCTCGACCAAACCACACAATTAGTACTCGTCAATGCAATTTACTTCAAAGGGCTCTGGGAAGTTCCATTCAGAGTAGAATCATCACGAACACGGGAGTTCCATTTACGAAATGGCGTATCAAGAACAACTCAGTTTATGAGAATGCGACGCCTTTTTAAGGCTGGTGAGGATCCCGCTAATAATGCTAAAGTGGTTATACTACCTTTTGAGGTGAGTAACTTAAGAAATAACAGGTAAATACTGTCAACATGGTATTTATGCAGACAATTTACTTTATTGTTATGCATACAGTAAAGTTCCAACAGTTTTCTTCAGATGCTACAGGTCTTGCGCCCAGTAGGTATACTGCCTTTGTGATAAACTAGCAAGGAACAATGTCAATGGAGAAAAACTGAAGAAGAATCAATTTGATCCCATTTACATACTGTTATCAGATTATTTTTACAAGGATGTGACTAAAGTTATCTACATAATTTAATATTAGTTTCACGCTTATTACATAGATAGACAATAAAACTTGTGATGTTATTTTCTTTCTAATTTCAGGGAAACCAGTACTCATTGATGATAATTCTACCGTCACATGTCAGAGGGATTTCTGAACTACTAAGTACCCTTACAGATGCCCGATTGTTGAGCTATCTTAGCTTCCCAGCTATGGATACTGAGTTGGAAATACCGAAATTCGTAGTCAGAGGGGATACAAATCTGGAACCCGTTCTAAGAAAGGTACGTATTAGACCTGTTGTTCGCTTACTAACAAAAGTTCTGCTCGTGTGGAATTTGATTGTTTCGAAATTCAATCTATGGGTTCATCCATAGCCTGCTGGCTAAGGCGTTGAATTTAATCACACCTCACGGCAATCTTCAGCCACCACACCTCTTATGTGATTTGCTCCAAATAGGTAGTATAACTTATAAGGTGTAGCTAATATGCTTTTAAAAACTTCATAGTATTATATAGATACATACCTCGGTGCCTCGGAGAGCACGTTATGCCGTCGGTCCCGGTTGTCATACTAACATATATGGCAGTCGTTAGCCCTAAATCAAAAATCCGACCGGTCTAACTACAGAACTTCGATATCGCCCATGGGTGAAGGTCAGATGGCAGTCGGTTCACGGAAAATATCGAAGTTCAGCCGAATCGCAGTTAGACTGGAAAGCCGACCCCAACTGAGTTGGGAAAAGGCTCGGTGAATGATGATGATAGTATTATATATATACCGTATGATGTTGAATATGAAACCTGTACAATGTAATAAATTACTTTCCAGTTGGGTGTGTCCAAAATCTTTGGTCATGACGCAGGTCTCGAAAATTTAGGTATATCAAGATATTCAATGCTACCACTGATATCATCAGTGATACACTCAGCCGTATTATCAATAGACGAACAAGGAGCAAAAGCCGCAGCTGCCACAGCTTCTGCTGCTGTCGCATTATCTTACGATGAACCATCACTGTCATTTATAGCTGATTCACCATTCCTTGTAGTTTTATGGGATACGACGTCTGCTTTGCCACTGTTCATGGCAAAAATAGAGGACCCTCAACAATAAATTTAACAAAAAATCTTTTATAACATTTTATGATCTTAATAATACTCACTGGTAAAAATTACAGAAATAAATTAGTTTTTAGTCTTAAGTAGAATTGTATCTAGTCTAATGTGTAATCTAAAATATACGATTAATGTTTTTAATACAGGTACATTACTTTTTAATTCCATTACTCCATTTGTTATTTTTAAACAAATTTATGAACCAATCGTCTGCAAAAATCCTGAGGTTTCCTTTATAGTTAGTTTCTACTTCTTGTAATGTTTTCCCTTCTGTTTCTGGCATGAAAAAGTATAAGAATATAGTGCCTACGTAAGAAAATGCAGCATATGTGGCGAATGCGCCCGTTAGTTTGAAGTTAGTCTCTAGGTTGATTAGAGTTTTAGCTCCGAAGAATGTCACTAAGTAATTCCATGCAGCTCCAATCCCCTGAGAAGTGCCTCGACTCCTGCAAAAAAATTTATACGAGGACTTAACCTTTATAATTAAGTCAAACTAAGGAAACCGTATTGTACTACTTGTAAACTTGTAAAATTATGAGATTTGTATACCTGAAAGGAAATATTTCTCCAAGAAGAATCCAAACAACATTCATAACGGTAAATATTGCGAGTCCATAAAAGAAGATCAGAGGAACTACGCTCTTTTCTTCTGGATAGGTCTTAGGGTCGTAGGAGAAGACATCTTCGCTCAGGTATAAATAAGCATACAGGCTTAAGCCCGTACAGCATACCGCTGAGCCAAACATAGCAGAGATACCGATCTTGCGTTTCCCTAGAAGCTTGATGCACCCAATTATTACTACACTCCCTATGAGAGTCAGAACGCCAACCATGACCTGTAAAATATATGAAATGAAATGAAATGCAATGAAATACAATGATTTATTTATTTGTATAGGTCACTAAATGGCTCTTACAAACGTCAGTAAGTACTTAAAATAAAAAATGTCATTGCTTCTATATTTACATGTAATGCCAGCTTCGCAAAGCAATAAGTAGAACCGAGAGAAAGAACCTGGCAATAAAACTCTCGGTCACTCTTTTTCAATAAATTACTCATTTACACATTTTCTTAAGACTAAATGTGGACGAATGTACATTGGTCTCGTGTCAGAATCAAAAAGCGTGTATAATGCAAAAAAAAAATTGTTTGTCACCTAAGTACAAAATATGCTACAATTACGGCATTTTGGGAGCTGGCTGCACCATGCTCAAGCCAGACACTTTTATCATTAAGCTAATCAACTGTCTTATAATGCTTTTTGACATAAAGTGGTCTTTATAAAGGTTTTAAATTTACTGTCGGGCATACAAAGGACCGATTCAGGCAATTTATTATAAAAACGTATACCTTCCCCCTTGCAAGAATGACTAACCTTGCTAAGCCGATAACACGGAGGGAGCAGTTTATTTTTATTACGTAGATTTCAGTCTGTAACGTCACTTACTTTAGTATAGCTAGATATATTTTCCCTGACATACAGTATGTTATCAAATATATATTGGGAAGCTACAGTTAAAACATTAATATCTTTAAATAGCTCCCTAAGAGAATCTCTCTTACCTAAACAATAAATGGCACGGACTGCCCTCTTTTGTAATATAAAAATTGTTTCTATATCTGCTGCATTTCCCCAACGTAGTATTCCATAGGACATCAAGCTATGGAAGTAACCAAAGTAAACTAGCCTAGCAGTAGCTACATCTGTCAACTGTCTAATCCGTCTCACAGCATATGCAGCAGAGCTAAGCTTATTAGCTAAAATGGTGATATGGCCACCCCATTGTAATTTAGAATCTATTGTTATTCCTAAAAAGGTAGTGTTATTTACAAATTCTAACCTTTAGCCACCCAGCACGACATGGACGTTTGCTTGTCTGACATTGGGCATTGTAAATTTAACGCATTTGGTCTTTTCTGCATTCAACAATAGGTTGTTTGTAGAAAACCAATTTGAAATATCATTTAAAATATTATTAACATTATTCGCATCTGTACTATGCCGATTTACTTTGAATATAAGTGATGTATCATCCGCGAACATTACTATGCCAGCTTGTGCCTCGATCATGCAAGGGAAGTCATTAACATAACCCAAGAAGAGAAATATATAAAATTTTGTAAACATATCAAAGACAAAGTATTCGTACCAAAGAAGACTATATACAGGGTTATTTGTAATTAACTAGCATCCTCTCAGGGGTAGGTAGCAGACATCATAAGTAACAACGTTTGATCTACGACTTTTAATAAAACTGAATACATTACTTAATAATGAGTTTTCAAGTTGTTATTGTTATAACGCGACACTATTAAGTCTATGTTTCATTCATAAACTACGTACGCACCTTCGCGCGCGCTTGGTCGGTGAGTTCCTGGACACGATGTAGATGGAATGGATATTTGCCTTCGTTGTGAATGACACTCCACGCGAAAAACTGCGATACATTAAACCGTAGCGCGGCGTCATTGGTACTTGCGGCGGGATTATCCTCAAAGAAATCCAGTATCCTTTTTTGTTCCCGTACTGAGTGCCTCGGTGGACAACACCTATCACTGAACCGGGGCTGGAACTGTCCGTAATCGCGTAATCGCTGTGTGGCAGATAACATCGTTGCCCGGCTCGGTGTAGGTAGATTTGGAAACCTTACTGCATATTGGCGGCAGGCTTCCGCCACATTATCATCACTCCAAGCAAGCATCTAGCGAGTGAAATGGGTCAAGGTCAAAGGCGCTAGCGCCGCGCCCGCCGCCCCACGCCCCGTCCCTATATGTGCATTGCATGAATTGATGATACGAGTTTGTTTACCTAATTTTTACGATGCGCGTAAACTGCGGCGTAGAGTTAATAACTGTCAGACGCGAAACTAAATAAATATTAAATTTTGTATGAAAGTAAAATTTAATAAATTATAAAAAGTCGTAGAACAAACGTTGTTACTTATGATGTCAGGTACATAAAGGTAATAAATTCAGATAAGGTTGGTTTAGGTAAGATTTTTAAGTTTTCATACTCACTACAATATTTTTGCCTTCGCTTGCCATTCCCATTGCTCCACACACATTCACCATGTAAGGTTTGATGGGGTACAGACCACTCATAACGAAAAACGTGAAGTATAACAGGGTGAAAAGCAAAGGCCTCAAAGTCTCTTTACAGAACATCACGATGTTAAACTTAATCAAGAATCTGAAATAAGTAATAGAATACATTAAGTATCTTAATTCAAAAAGACCATTAATTATCAATTTAGAATGAAAAGACTTAAAGCGCAAGTTGGGAGTATTACCAATATTACAAGTGTCTTTATAGACCAAAAGAATTAATTTTAAATAGGCCAATATGCGTAAAATTATTTTTTTGGGTATTCGGGACCCTAACTCCCAATATGTCTGCAATCTACTGTATAATAATTAGACATATTTTGTAGAATTAAACAATTTCGATGTTAACTTAAATAACTAACTTAACGACTTATATCAATCATAATCACAATCATTTGAAAAAATGGAAATTACCTCTTTATAACATTTATTTTATTGTGTTCACATTCAGTTTCCACTGTTTTCGTTTCTTTATTCTCTACATGACATATAACACAACAATCTATAGATTTTGAGTATTCGACAAGTTCATCAAATTCCTCACGGACATTTTCAGGAGTAGTCCATCCACGTAGATTGCAAAGAGATTTCAACGCATCTTTGTCTCTTCCTTGTGATATAAGCCAAACTGGTGTATCTGGCGCCTGGAACCAGTAATCAACGTAAACGAACATTGCACAAAATCTTGCATAGGTATTACCAGGTATTACAGTTAAATAATTTTAATAATTGATCGACGCAGCTTTATCAATTTGGAAGTTTTCGCATTCCCAATTGTCAATGGAACCAATGATAGGCAGATTAAAAATAACATTGGATTCCACCTGAAGAACTCTAGAGCTACTATTATTAGTTACTATTTTTTTTTTTATATTTAGGTCGACAAATTGACGCCACCCGCCTGATGGTAAGCTGTGGCGACGTCTGGTGCTTGTGGGCAACTCTCACAGTTCACAGGAATACTATAGAGAGTGACCCTCAACTTGACGACCCAGTAATGTGCCTCTTCACGCTTCGCTTAAAGAACCCAGGGTTATATGTTGGAGGAAACACGTGCGCGGGCAGGGCGTTCCAAGCCACCATCGTTCGGCAGAGAAACGAACGTTTAAAACGCTCAGTTCTCGCGAAGACGGTTTCCACGGTACGACAGTGACATCTCTGCCCGGCACGCGTTGTTCGGGATCGGAAGGTAGAGGGTGGGATCAGATTGAAGAGCTCTTCAGAACACTCACCGTGGTAAATACGGTAGAACGCGGCCAAGGAAGCAATTGTTCGGCGCTGGGCTAGCGGCTCAAGGCTTCCCGTTACCTCACAGCGCGTCCCTGCATAGCGTCGAGTGCGTCCAGCAAATACTTCGCGGAGCCGTCCCAGAGGTGAGAGCAGTATTCGACGCAGGGTCTAATCTGCGTTTTGTACAGCAGACACCTCTGGTGCGGTGTAAAGAACCGCTTTACCTTGTTCAGTATTCCTAGTTTCCGCGAAGCTAGCCTTATACATCTCTCAATGTATTTAGTGTTATTGAGCTCTCGACGTACGTCTATGCCAAGGATGTCTAGATTATCCTTCATTGGTAATGTTGCATTCTGAAGAGTGGGTAGGGGAAGGAAAGGGGATTTTTTCGCTGTAAATGCACACGCCTGTGTTTTGCGGGCATTGAACTCGACCAAGTTCTCGGCACCCCATTGGGAGATACGGTCGAGGTTACGGTCGAGATCAGCCACGAGTCATCGTCTCTCCTCCTCAATCTCAGATCGCCCCGCTGTCGGACGAACCGAGTAACTCCCGTGCAGTGTGCTGTCATCTGCATAGCAATGAATATTCCCGAGGGATAGCATATCATTGATATGCAGAAGAAAGAGAGTTGGTGGACCCCTGCGGTACCCTGGCATTCACTTGCAAGAAGCGAGAAGCCTGGCCATCGCAGAGAACCCGCACTCGGCGCTCGTTTAAAAAGCTGGCAATCTAGCTGCACAGTTGAGGAGGTAGACCATATGCCGGAAGCTTGGAAAGGAGCGAAGCATGCCAGACCCTATCGAAAGCTTTGGCGATGTCCAGGCTAATAGCCAAAGACTCTCCGTACTTTTCCATAGCCTCACCCCATAGATGCGTGACGAATGCCAGGAGGTCACCCGTTGATCGTTTTGGCCTGAAGCCATATTGCCGATCATTGATTAGCGAGTGATCCTCCAGGTATCGCATGAGCTGCTTATTGATAAGGAGCTCAAGCACCTTGCAAATGATTGAGGTGACAGCTATGGGTCTATAGTTGCCTGGATCGGAGCGATCCCCTTTCTTGGGGATCGGTTGTACGTTCGCCTCTTTCCAGACCTCCGGCACGAGCCCTATAGAGTATGACAGGCGGTACAGACGCGTTAGTACTGGAGACAACTCAGCAGCACATTTTCGTAACACCACCGCCGGAATGCCGTCAGGGCCACTCGCTTTCCGCGTGTCGCGCGACCACAGCACTGCCCGTACATCACATTGCCTGATAACAATATCAGGCATAGTGTGGCCACAGTTGGCGATGGCGGGGGGCTGCAGGCTACGGTCATCGACGCGGGAATTAACCGCAAAGAGGTCTGCGAGCATGTCCACCTTCTCTTGGGCTTTGTGAGCCAGTGATCCATCAGGAAAACGCAGTGGTGGCAGCGAGGATTGGCAAAAATTTGACTGTACGGCTTTGGCCAGTTGCCAGTATCCACGGCTGCCCGTGGGGTGGGATGTGAGCTCCTGACCAAGCCGCGCGACGCGCTGGGCATCCGCTCTCTTGAAGGCCCTCTTGCTGAACCTAGTGGCCCTATTGTACGCTGCTTTGAGGCGGTTCACATTCGGGTCACGTGCCGCCCGAAACCCTGACCCAGGCGCGATACGCCGACTGTTTTTTCTGGACAGCCTCGGCACATTCACGCCCGAACCAGGGGCGAGCTTTGCGGATGCTGGCGACATCAGTGAAAGGGATATAATATTCTATCCCTAGACTGATCTCGCCAGCAACGGCAGCAGCGCTATCCGAAGGCGCCTTCCCTACAAAGCAGCGTTGGCTCCACGGGACGGACGCAAAGTAATCGCGGAGACCGTCCCAGTCTGCCGACGAGTAGTGCCATAATCGTCGAGTCATTTGCTCAGCACGAGCAGGCGGTGGCACTTGGAAGCTGGCGTGCACCACACAGTGGTCGGAAGTGCCCAGTGGGGCGCGTACCGACACACTGTAATCGGTTGGGCGACTCGTCAGCAGTAGATCCAGCAAGGCGGGCGTGTGGTCTGACCTGTCAGGTATCCGGGTGATCCCCTGTACCATCTGGGTCAGCCCGTGGGAGAGAGCGAATGCATGGGCGGATCGTCCCGCATGATCGGTCCTAAGGGACCCCAGCCACTCAACGTGATGACCGTTAAAGTCCCCCAGGAAAACCAGGTCAGCGTTCGGGAACCGCACCTGTGCATCGTCAGCCATTTCGCTGAGGTATTCGAAAAGCCTTGTTGTCCCAGTGTCCCCTGTGTGGGAGCGGTAGACGCACACGTAGATCTGGCTCATAGAGTCATGATCCACGTGCAGCCAAAGGACGGAGTAGGAGGGGTTCTCTAGACAGCGCAACCGGCGGCAGCAGACATCCGCCCTAACGAACACGCACACTCCGGCTTTGTCGCGGAATTGTTCCTCAATGACATAACTCGGGTAACTGAGCTAAGACGTGTCGTCAGGGCGGCGTATCTGTGTCTCCGTAAGGAACATCACAGAAGGCCGTGCCGTCTCTAGGTGATGGTGGACGGTATCGAGGTTCGCATGGAGTCCGCGGAAATTCGCGAACTCCACCTCAAAAGGAATCGACTTTGTGGGGTTTCTAGAGGCCGCTGTGTACCGTTTATAACTTTGTTGCACTGTCATGATGAGATATAGGGAAACGTGAAGACAGGGCGTCGTTTGGTGCGGCAGTAAGTGACAAAGTGCAGAGACTAGCTTCGTCTAGAACCGTGTGGCTAGGTCGGAGCCGACCCGTCGGACGGAAGGACTCCCAAACCCCCCTGATGCAAGGCCGCCGCTACCCCACACCGGTTACCACCCGGAGCGGCGACCCCACATCAGGATTATGCGCAACATGTGGGGCAGCCTCTTGGGGTGGTTGGTCCCAGGCGGGCCCCATGACTATGTTGCGGGCGGCCGCGGCAACGCCGTTGCTAAGGGTCTCCCTGGCCGGCGAATCGACCCACACCACCCACACTAGACTCCGCTTCGCCCCCACTGGACCCCTGCCTGCCGCACCATACATCGCCCTGGGCCCGGCAGTGCAGCTGCTGAACCCCTAACGCAACCCAGCCTGGGCTGGGTTACTTGGGGGGCTTTAGCACAGCTGCACGGTGGTACCCCCCCGGACCAACACTGTTGTACCACCTGGTATCCACATAGGGGCCGAAGCCACCACATGGGTACCGTAATATACGAACCTCGTCCGTTAATCAGCAGGTGCGCCACTAGCAGGTGAGGTCGCTGGGGCCCGATAGATTTAAGAAGAGCCCCTTTGCACCCAAGAAGGGCCCCTTTGCACCCAGGAGGGCCCCTTTGCACCCAGAAGGGCCCCTTTGCACCCCACCCTTTTATTTATTTGTTTTTTTTTTAAAGAATTTACCAAATCGCAAATACGATCTCCGTTAACCTAAAAGTGCTTGTGTTAGGACGTTCACGTTTGTAGTGTCCAACCCCTTAGGCACCAGGCAATGGACGCTTAAACATGAATTACTGATGATTTTCGTCTACGTTTCATGCATGAAGAACATATTATTGCATCACTGATTGGGAAGAATAGTTGAAACAGAAGAGGAGTTTATAGTATAGAAAGGTATACTAACCACGAGAGCTGCAAGTAACATAGCCATGACAGGTACAGAGAGACAAATAATGGCTGCCTGTCTCCAATTTACTACTGCTCCTAAGGTATACATTCCTGATATACCAATAGATAAGAAGAGTTGTGTTATTGTACACAAGGCGCCTCGGATTGATGCCTCACTACAAATTGACAATAAATGTGTTACTGAAATCTATAATGTGTAGGTACTTGAATATGGAGCGACATAGGGAAATTTTAGTATAAGTATCGATACCAGTATTTGTTAAAGCAGTTACTAGTAATTTTTTCTTCATTTTTATCATAAGGCCTAATGCATTGTCACTGACACAGGGCGAAGCTTGTTGACAAACAGATGAGCTTCTGATAAACATTCCTGAAATAGCAGTGGGTTCACCGACTATTAGGTACATGGAACCAACAAGGAATATAACTGGTCAAATGTGAGGTATAAATTCCCTCTGCCTACCCTTTTGGGAATAAATGCTTACCTTATTTCACTGACATAGGAAAATATGGGCGCTTCACTAAATCCTGTTCCCAATCCCAATAGTCCATTTGCTATGAACAGCGAAGGTAAATTCCAGGAGTAATACATAAGAATCCATGCAATCACGTGAGGAATGTTGACTAGGAATGTAGCTTTCTTCCTGCCGAAGTAGTCAACTACTGGACCAGATGCTAATGCACCAAGAGGCTGCGTCAAGAATGGCAGGCTTCCTGAAAATGTGTAGGTATACATATAGTTCACATCGTCATCTAAGATAGCAGACTTCATTGCTTATAAAATAAACTATTAAATTGTACAGAATTACTCCTACCAAACCATGACGCCTGCTCATCACTCAGTGAGAGCCCCTCGGTTGCGTGAAGAAGATTAGGAACTGCAATTGTGACAAAGCTGACTGCTAAGCCTATGTCCAGTAAGAGGAAGTTCGGTGCCATACTTGCTATAAACTGAAAAAAAAAACAAACTATCTATTTTTAAAATATACATATACATGGTTATTTGTAATTAACTACCATCCTCGCAGGGGTAGATAGCTGACATCATAAGTAACAAAGTTTGTTCTACGACTTTTTATAACTCGTTTACTTTCATACAAAAATAAATATTAATTTAGTTTCGCGTCTGACAGTTATTAACTCTACGCCGCAGTTTAAAATTAGGTAAACAAACTCGCATCATCAATTCAACACAAAGGAATGTGTCGACATAGATTTAAGTATTATGTATAGATATGTATTTTAGGTTTAGGTATTTATTATTATGGGCCTTGATCAATATTTATATTATTTAAAATTAATCAATTTTTATATTATTATGTATTCTTAGTTTTAAGGTATATATCTATGGGCCGTAGATTAGTTTATAAGATCTGTAACTAGTCTAAGTTGCCTGAAATAAAAGTTTAAAAGTTTAAATTCGTGCAATGCACGGATAGGGACGGGGCGCGGGGCGGCGGGCGCGGCGCTACCGCCTTTGACCTTGACCCATTTCACTCGCTAGATGCTTGCTTGGAGTGATCATAATGTGGCGGAAGCCGGCCGCCAATATGCAGTAATCTGTAATCTGCCACACAGCGATTACGCGATTACGGACAGTTTCAGCCCAGATTCAGTGATAGTGGTCGTCCACCGAGGCACTCAGTACGGGAACAAGAAAGGATATTGGAGTTATTTGAGGATAATCCCGCCGCAAGTACCAATTACGCCGCGCTACGGTTTAATGTATCGCAGTTCTTCGCGTGGAGTTTCATTCACAACGAAGACAAATATCCATTCCATCTTCATCGTGTCCAGGAACTCACCGACCAAGCGCGTTACTTGGCGAAAATCCATGACAAAACAATGGTAAGTAAAATGTTTTAAGAAAAAACTTTTTAAAATTATATAATAGCATTAATTTTTTGCAGAATTAAAAGGACAACAAAACGTCGACAATTGTTTCGCCTCTAAACGAGGCATTATCAAGACTGTCTCAGAGATAACAGCAAAATTCGTGGTTGGAACGTGTTTGCTTATAAGTAAACGCGTGCAAATTTCATTATCGCGTGTAGGATTCTTTACAATAACTAATGTGGGTAGAAACCTCAGATCATGCTAACTAAGTTCCAAAAATAGGTATTCACCAATACTTGACCTTATCTGTTTGATTTAATTACTGTCTTTTGATAAGCTGCGTAGAAAACCCAAATGACACACACAAACCAACAACAATTAATGTGTCTGTCTGTTCGTAAACAGATTAAGTAAGGGAGATGTGTGAAAATCTATTTGTTCGTTGAGTAAGGTGTCCGCATCCCTTCTAACTATTTCTAGCCTTTCCCAAACACTTAACTTGAACCCTTTCTCACATAAACGTAAAACTTTAAAAGTGTTACTATTGTTCAACTTGGAGACAAGGACGCTGAGCTGACAGGAACAAAACGTCAGCTCAGCGTCCTTGTCTCCAAGTTGAACTCAGTACACCCTAGAATTGATTTTTCACTAGAGTTGGAGTCAGATTCCACTCTCAATTTCTTGGACCTTTCAATTACTAGAAGGAACGGTATTCATGAGTTCCGTATCTATAGGAAACCAACAGTTACAGACACAGTTATTCCTTACTCATCCAATCACCCATGGCAACATAAAATGGCAGCTTTCCACAGCTTACTGAGCAGGCTACTGGCGGTACCGTTGAGCCCACAGGCATTTGGTGAAGAATTGTCCATCATTTGCTACATAGCACAAAGTAATGGCTATGACGTAGGAATGGTCCACTCATTATTAAATAAAAAACGCAGAAAGGCTAGTTTTCATTTATTACATCCGATTCAAGATCCACCTAGGAAGTACACGGCCTGTTTGCCGTTCGTAGGTCCCGTCTCGTTGAGTATAGCTAAGATCATGAGGGAAAGTAGTATATTTGTTGCTTTTAGAACTCAGAACACCTTGAGGGAGCTATGTAATGGCAAGGATTCGGTGTCGGTCTCACGCAGATCAGGTGTTTATTTGTTGAGTTGTGATGAATGTGGTTTGAAGTATGTGGGACAGACTGGCAGGTCCTTCGATATTAGATATAAGGAACATAGAGCGGCGTCCCGCAATGGTTGTCCTGAGAAATCCCTCTTCGCGAAGCATCTTCTTGACACTGGTCATTCCTTGAACAATAGTAACACTTTTAAAGTTTTACGTTTATGTGAGAAAGGGTTCAAGTTAAGTGTTTGGGAAAGGCTAGAAATAGTTAGAAGAGATGCGGACACCTTACTCAACGAACAAATAGATTTTCACACATCTCCCTTACTTAATCTGTTTACGAACAGACAGACACATTAATTGTTGTTGGTTTGTGTGTGTCATTTGGGTTTTCTACGCAGCTTATCAAAAGACAGTAATTAAATCAAACAGATAAGGTCAAGTATTGGTGAATACCTATTTTTGGAACTTAGTTAGCATGATCTGATGTTTCTACCCACATTAGTTATTGTAAAGAATCCTACATCGCGATAATGAAATTTGCACGCGTTTACTTATAAGCAAACACGTTCCAACCACGAATTTTGCTGTTATCTCTGAGACAGTCTTGATAATGCCTCGTTTAGAGGCGAAACAATTGTCGACGTTTTGTTGTCCTTTTAATTCTGCGAAAAATTAATGCTATTATATAATTTTAAAAAGTTTTTTCTTAAAACATTTTACTTACCATTGTTTTGACATAGACTTAATGCTAATGTGAGACATACTGTTAATCGTTGTTTAGGTTCTATCGGTGTCTTGAATCTCGTCTACTGTCTTGTAAGGGCCGGGCTTTAGCTCATTAAGTAAAATGTCAAAGTTTTCCTTGGATATTCTAAAATGTCCAAAGTATTTATTTTCATTGTGCGGTAAGTATCTACATAGCGTATTGAATTCTCCGTCAAATTGACGCCTTCTCCAAAGAGGATGCACGCTCCATTTCCGTTTAACCTTTTTTTTCCTAGTCCTTGCTTCTACTTCCTCTTCATCAATAGCTATCGCAATAGCAGCCATCTCCAGTAAAGAAAACTCAATTATTATTAAATTGCAATAATTGGGAATTATTCACATCACTACGCTAAATTGAAGCGACCATGGCGGCTTATAACCCGTTTAACACTCGGTGTAGTATAAACATGCAGCACGGACGGGCCCCGCCCCGTCCCCGCCCCGGCCCGGACACGGACCGGTCTAATATAAATCATCCCTTATATTCTGATGCTTGAGCTGTTTTTGATAGGTTTTATTAAAATCAGTTCGATAGTTTTCGTGAGAAATACTAACTAACTTCTTTCCGTCCAAACTTTCGCGGTTATATTATTAGTTAAAACTTTAATTAGTGTCTGGACCTTCGCTCACGTTCTCTAGTGCATGGCGACCGTAAAAATATACAAACCACCTCCCCATTTCGTCAGTGAGTGTCGTCCTAGGCTAATATTGGAAGGTGCCACGCTATGGCATTACTGCTAGAGAAGGAAAACTCGACACAAAACTCTATGTCTACTCGTCTGGCCAGCGTGTTATACGTAGGCTGAATTCACTGCTTTTTTGGGGGAGGCAGTGGGCGTCAATGGGCTATAATGCCAATGATGAGATTCGGTGTAGAAAATAGAAAATCTTTTCAGTACTTTCGGAGATGAGCACGTAGGTACATACACACGTACATAACGTTTTAAAAGCTCCTTTGTTAAGTTTGGTTTTTGTAATGATTTTCCCGGCTACCCCAAAAGATGCACGCAGTGGCCACACAGGTGGCCAAGATCCGTCGGGGGCCACTGGAAATTCTTTCAGTGCTTCCCAGAGGCGCTCGGCAATGGACGTGTGCGGCCGCGGCCTTGGACCGCAAAATAAAAAAATAAACCAAAAGATTGGTAGTGTTCTTGCGGGTCTGCACGTGAAATAGAAACTAGCACGTGTCTGTCTAGGAAACACGTACCTGCTATACAATAGTATTAAACCTATGGTTGTAAAGATTTAGCACTCTCTTTGTGAATACTTTGTATACAATATACCTTTACAAAAATGTTCAATTATACTAACAAAAATGTAATATGCAAATTTAAAATGTATGTAGATAATTGTCTTCAATTCTTTGTTAGTTAAATGTAAGTAACAACATAATTCTACTAGTTGGTAAGTACCTATTATGAATATTATAGATTGTGAAGATGTTTCATGTGTTCACGATTTATTAGAGCGTAGCGAGCGAAGCTCTCATGGTGCAAGAAAGTTATGCGAGATCTCTGTCAATATTTTACCGATTATAAAATTTATATATCAAATTAAACTAGATTTAACTGACATCATTCTAACGTAGCCCGAATCTTCAATTTTGGTCCTCAAAAATAAAAAATTAAAAATTCAAATAAAAATATGTGATGCTTTCTGCGCTCTAATATGCTGCCGCGAAGCAGGGTGGCGACCTAGTATTATTGGCTGAAATAATCCTGGTAGAATGTTTCCTAGGAATTAGGATCGAAAAAGCTTTTCCACAAATTTGAAAGAATTTCTTAATCGTTATGCTTCCTATAATTAGATTGGTAGAACAGGATGCACCCATACAAAACATGGGGCCGTTCTCTAATTTGGCTATACTATGAGTATTCTGTTCTGTTCTTCCAATATAATCGAATGTTGTGTAGATTAACGGTCTTGCGAACCACGTTTTTAAAAAAAGAAGACGAAGAAGAAGAAGGAATACATAATGTAAAAAGTTTCTCTTACCTGTGCTGCTATAGAACGTATTCTTGTAATCGGAACATTTGTATCTCTTATTTCTGAAAATTTATACACCATCTTGCTAACTTTTTTAAATTATTTTATATTATTATTTTAAAGAATTGCACTATTCACATTTTCGTACACGATTTCAGTAAATGCTTACCACTAGCGTCGTGCAACTTATCTGAGACAATTCTAGACTGCGGTGGCTTTATTTATTGCTTTTAGTATACAACACTAATGTTTAGACTCGGTATAATATGACACAGTTGAGATAATTTCACGAATCTTTCCGTAAGCACCGATCTTAGTAACAGCAAATCTCTGTCTACGGATCTGACCCCTGCGGAAAACTTCAACTGTAACGAATTGGATGGTTGAATGATGATCTGTTGATTGTATCAAGGAGCTTCATTGTAATAATTCAAATAGTATTGGATTTAGTTAGACAGAACTAAACAAAACTTACCACTAGGTTGCCCATAATAATATGGTCAAACAGGAGACCTCATGAAAATTAAAAACTGCATTTTTGCTTTTCCCTTCCCCCACAATGAGCTCACGATAAAAAAAAATAATCAAGGAACATGTGTGCCAAATTTTCCCTTCGGCTTCAAGGACCCACTAAGCAGACCCACCGGTCAGTCTCAGAATACTGACATGTCTCCAAAGGCCCACTAGTGGGTCCACTGAGATTTTATTATCTTCGAAGCCCCACTAATGAAAATAGCGTATAACCCTTCTTAAATTAGTACTGGTCGGATGAGAATAATTGAAAATCATATAATTATCCTGTTTGTCATTGTCATGTTGTATCCGTATAACATTATCTATATAAGTGGTGTATTTCAATAAGTGTAAAATGTTGCGTTGCAATGTAATTGAGAGCTGCTCTTCAGAGTCATCCAATTCGTATATACAATTTTTGAACCGAAGGAGTGGCCAAGTACTTTTACATGGAGGATATCGAAAATTTATAAGAATGTATCCAGTATAGGGCAGTGTAGTATGAGGAAAAAGTATAAATGTACCGGCTCAATAACGATACAGGTACGATATTGAGTTTAAAACTAATCGCACTTATTTTTTTGAAGTTGATATTTTAAGTCTTATAGTCTTAATTTTGCCCTTTTCCAGCATCCTCTTCGTATTCTAAAATCTAATCTCAAGCATCTAGTGTGATTATTTTTTCTTACATTTAACTTAATGGTGGGTATTACGCGACATAAAATTAAAAAAAATCAATGGAGCCTACCCGTCAGTGGGCCTTTAGAGACATTTCAGTATTCTGAGACCCACCGGTGGGTCTGCTTAGTGGGTCCTTGAAGCCTAAGGGCAAATTTTGTCGAGATCGGATAAAAGTGTGACTGCGTCTGGAACACACATACGAGTACATAGAGATAGTTGGACGAAACCAAAATTGTCAAGTCTCGAATGGTGCGCTTTGCTCGCTCGGTCAATAATACCTACGTAAGAAACAAATTGATTGTGAGTAGGGCCTAAGTACGTAAGTATAACTATGAAGGTACTTATATATTTCGCAAGAATGAAAAAAAAAATGGTATTTAATTTTCATCCAGTTTATATTATTTAAATTTAAATTATATAAGTAACTAAAACTTTATTCAAGAGTTAAATTACAAAAAGAAATGGTAAGTACCTACCTGGTTAAAATTTGCTACAATTTTCTATAATATTATTAATGTACTTAATTCATTTTACCGTAGCAACGACAAATTGTTGCCCGCAGCTCCGCCTGCGTGTTACTTTTTTATTTATGAAGCGATTAAAATAAAATAAATATTTTGGACATTCTCACACAACGTCATCTAGCCCAAACGAAGCTGTAAGCTTGTGCTATGGGATCTAGACAACTGATAACATACTTATATATTTCTAAATACATACATATTATACATAGATAACACCCATACTCCGAAACAAACATTTGTGGATCACACAAATAATTTGATTCGACCCGGAATCAAACCTGGGACCTCAGGGTCGTATACTCATACCACTGCGCCACCGAGGCAGTCAGATTGAAAACCAAACTGCAAATTAAAATCAAAAATTCAAATCGGTTCAGTCGTCTGAGATTAGCGTGTTCAAACATTCAGACAAACAGAAAAAAGTTCTAAAAACCATTGTTTTGGGTTTTATTGCGTTGATAAAGCCCCCTGGTTTCTCACAGTTTCTCTATTATATCTTCTATTATATTCTCTATTATACCATAAAAATTCATCTTAAGATACGAAAATATGAAATACGTAGGTCACACTATAAGTTTTGCGTAACTTAAAAAAACAACATGTTAAAACCAAAATATTATGTTTATTGCTTTTCAAAATACTCTTCTTTACATTTTAAACATTTTTCCATGCCATCGAACCATTTTTTAAAACAGGAGGACCACAGATTTGTAGGCATGTTTTCTACGTGCTGATTGAACGCTATCACTGCCTCTTCGGAGTTGGTAAAAGTGAAACCTCTCATCAAATCTTTGATTTTGGGGAAAATACAGAAATCGGGACTATGCACAGGATGGGTGACGAGTTGTACTTTTCGGAAGCTAAAAATTACTTTGTTTTGTTGGCCGTGTGTGAAGAAGCGTTGTCATGATGTAGGAGAACGCGGCTTTTGGGTCGTCTTTCGCGAACTTTTTCTAACACCCTGGGTAAACAAATGGTAGAATACCACTCGGCATTAACACTCTTTTGATCTTCAAGTGGAATTGTACAGATGGGACCCGTAGCTGAGAAAAAAACGCGATCATTTTTTTACCAACGTTTCTCGCCTGCCTCACTTTTGTTGGCTTGTTCTCATTTTCAAACACCCATTCACAAGATTGCTGTTTTTTTTCGGGTTCAAAACAATAAATCCACGTTTCGTCTCCTGTGATAATGTCATAAACAGCATTAGAATGTCCGTGGTCGTACTTCAGTAGCATCTGTGAGCACCATTCCACGCGAGCCCGCTTCTGCTCCGCTGTCAGTTCATGAGGGATCCAACGACAACAAAGTTTCCGAACTTTCAATTCTTCGTGTAAAATTTTCTGGATTTGACTCATACCGATCCCCAATAGTCCTCGAATTGTCTCATAGGTAATCCGCTGGTTTTCTTCAATTAACCGCTTAACAGTAGCCACATTATTTTCGTTGACGGCAGTTGTAGGCCGCCCTTCACGAAATTCGTCATGTAAAGAAGCTCGACCTCTCTCAAATTCAGCAAACCTCACAGTGCTCAAACAAGGTGCTTCTCTCCTAAAAGCATTTTGAAGACGAGCGGCACAGTCTTGCGGAGAGAGAGAACTTTTAAAATCATAAAAAATCATCGCTCTAAAATCATTTCGACTTAATTCCATTTTCGTTGCATACGTAGAACTTTGATGTGTGATAAAAAACAATTGACAAATAATTTCTCGCCAATTGTTTTTTTTATTACTAAGAAGGTTACAACGTTTAAAAAAATATAACATTTAAAATTCAAATAGTTCTGATTAGCTAGAAGTGCAAAACTTTTAGTGTGCCCCATGTATTACGAGTATTTATTACGAATATCTTCGTCGTGTGTGATAGTCCATTGAATTGTATGGCGATCGATATTGTACAAGGGTGGATTGAAAAGTAGTCGTCCTAACACTGATCCATTTAGTTCTAAAAATCAAATCTTCCCACATTATTTAGTTCAAACCTGTTAATTGTGTGTATTTTGAAACGTATGCGATAATGAGTTTTAATTTTATAAATTTATTAACAAAGCAATCTGACATCATTTATTTCCGCAAACGGAGCAAATCGAGCAGCGTGCCGTCATTAAGTACCTCCATAAGAAGGGGCTGTCATCAAAAGCCATTCATGATGATATGGTCAGTCAGTACATTAGGGGATTGCGCTCTTTCATATTCATCCGATTATAGGCATCTCTTATGAACGTACTCAAAACATAATAGTCAACGTGTTGGGTTTCCTCAAGGTGTCTGCGAGGTGGGTTCCGCGACTGCTTTCAGTTGATCAAAAAAGGATGCGATTGACTATTGCACGCGACTATTCGAAGCTGATGAATGTGATTTTTTTAATCGTTTTGTTACTATGGACAAAACATGGGTTCATTACTGTACACCGGAAACAAAACAACAATCAAAACAGTGGAAAAGATCTGGTTCACCACCCCCAAAGAAGGCTACGTCGATTTTGTCGGCAAGTAAGGTGGTGGCTTCAGTAGTCTGGGACTCGAAGGGTGTGATTATGGTTGATTATCTTGAAAGTGGTCAGACTATAAACTCTGATTATTACTGCACCTTACTACGTCGTTTACGAGAGGAAATAGAAGAAAATCGTCCAGGAATGATCAGAAGAAAAGTCCTGTTTCATCAAGATAACGCTCGTGTTCACACGTCTGTCCAATCAATGGCAGAAATTCACAACTGTGGCTTTGAACTGTTACCGCATCCACCTTATTCACCTGATCTGGCACCGTCAGACTTTTTTCTGTTCCCTAACCTAAAAAAGCACTTGGGAGGTCAAAGATTTTTTACAAATGACGAGGTCAAAGCAGCAGTAGACGCATATTTTGACTCTAAGAAAAATTCTTTTTTTTTCAACGGGCTCAATGCTTGGAAGGGTAGATGGCAAAAGTGCATTGAACATGATGGTGATTACGTTGAAAAATAAAAATCAATTTCATTTATTATGTATTTATTTTCTTGGTTGGGCCGATTACTTTTCAATCCACCCTCGTATCTTAAGTTAAAATACGAGTATTATAGTTTCTTAGCCGTGTGCAGTGCCCCTGAGTGAACTCCACTGCGGGTTTTTTTTTTATTCCGCGATCGCGGCCGCTCTCATGTCCATTGCTGCGGGGTCTCTGGTGACACCCGAAGGTATTTCCAGTGGACGCCCGGCAGACTTTGGCCACCTGTGTGGCCTCTCCGGGGGTTTGGTCGGAATGAAAATCCCGCGTCGTTGGGGTTGGGTTTTATCCCGCGTCGGTGAGTGATTCTGGTTGCGTGCTGTGGGACTGAGACCCCGCAGCACGCTACCCTTCTAGCCTGCTTCTGTAAGGACGGCGGGTGGCTATCCCGCTGTCCTCAGGCCATTCATCATTGGAAGTGGAACTCAGCGGGGAGGGTACGCTCCCTCTCCCTCTCTGCCGCCTCCTTCGCAAACATGACTTACTCGCAGAAGGACACGGCCGCGTTCCACCTACTCGCGCTGGAGACCATGGCTCGGAGCATGGTTTCCAGCGAGAGGATAACTCCACTGCGGGTGAAGTAACATACGACAATCTTATTATTTGCGGTTGGTACAGTAATAGGGTCTAGGGATCGAACCGCAAAATGAGGTTTGTTTGGTGCTCAGGATATTAAAGAATAATTATACCAAGTTTCATCGTAATCGAACCGGTAGTTATTGCGTGATGCCTTAACAAACAGACAGATAGACAAAAATTGTTTTTAAACACATTTTTGGGCTCGGTATCGGTCTAGTAACACCCCCTGCAATTTTTTTTTTTATATTTTCAATGTACAGAATTTTCACTTCTACAGATTTATTATAAGTTTAGATAGCTGTTAAGTGATATTGTATCTTAAGATAAAATATTAAAGTATCTTAGCCGTGTGCAGCGCCCCTTAGGGAACTCCACTGCGGGTGACGTAACCTACGACAAACTTATTATTTGCGGTTGGTACAGTAATCGGGTCTAGGGATCGAACCGCAAAATTAAGTTTGTTTTTTATTGTATATACATTTCCGGGATAAAAAGTACCCAGCGTAGTGCCCAGGATATTAAAGAATAATTATACCAAGTTTCACCGTAATCGAACCGGCAGTTTTTGCGTGATGCCTGAATAAACAGACAGACAGACAAAACTTTTTTTTACCACATTTTTGTGTTCGGTGTTGGTCTAGAAACACCCCCTGCCATTTATTTTTTTGATATTTTCAATGTACAGAATTTTCACTTCTACAGATTTATTATAAGTATAGATTTATTTATATAATAATATCCACATTTCATGGTTATCTGTTAATTGGTTGTATTGGGTAACACATGGTTTTATTTTACTTTTGTTGTAATGTGTATCTTGTTTACGTCGCCTCTGTGTTTTGTGAAATAGACGTCTTTTCTTTCTTTCGATCAAATATTTATTTTGTGTAAATCGAAGGATTTACCCTTTCAAAGCGGGACCCTAGATCTAAAGATAAACCAGCATATAACCTGCCACAGAAATTCTTCGATACATCAATGTGTTGTCGCACAGGTAATGCTGCAATGCTTTAATGTAATTGCTACATGAATATGAAATGTTTAAGTATTTATTTATTTATTTATCAACACTTTTGCAATATCGCTTTACAGCTTGCACTAATACGATATTGCAAGTTACCCTATTAATAATTAATAATTAATAATTACAGAATGAAATGACATAATGAAATAAAATTTATTCACGTTATTACACTTACATATAATATACTAGTGGTCGCCCGCGACTTCGTCCGTTCACACAATATCTTTATAAATTGTAGCCTATGTGTTATTCTGATGTATAAGCTATATTATTGTAAATTTCATTAAAATCCATTCAGTAGTTTCTTTTTAGCGTGAAAGAGTAACAAACATCTATCCATACATACATACATACTTACATAATCACAAACTTTCGCGTTTATAATATTAGTAGGATTACTTCAGCCAAACTGTATAACAGTTTATTGGTAGATGAAGCTCTCTGTTTACATTTTCCTTATCATAAAATTTTATTTCTAATAATTCTTACATTCAATATTTACATAAAGAATAACCTTTACATTCACATTCTGATTGACTAATCCACCTTATTACTTAACGGTTGTGCCTAGGACGATATCAGATTTGATTTCTATAATTTAACAAGCTCGGTACACCATAAACATGACAAACACTATTAGGTAGGTATATGTAATACTCGTAGCCGCTCAAGCCGTGGCTAACCGCCGCCATAGTCTTTTATGTAACAATGTTACGAGTATTACAAATGGTTTGCAACATGAATTTATTTGTCTTATTTTAAAACATTCTTTTAGTAATGTTACTATTTGACAGAGATGGGGGATATAGTTAGGCGTTTGTTTGAGGAGAGGCTATTTGAATTTGATTATTGAGCGAAGCGAGTGGAGCTCCTTATCAGGTGACTCAAATGCAACTCGATGTGAAATTGTTTCTCGACAACTACCCAACCGATTTTTATGATTTTTTCACTCAAAAATCAAGCATTCTCAGAAGCAGGTTTTGTTCGAATTTTGATTTAGGACCCCCAAAAAAAGTTATTGATATATTTTTGGTCATTAACTTTTTTTGAAAACCTGCTCCTTATAGATTGATAAATGCCTTAATAGAAATAGTCGCTTCACTCAATTGCATGCTGCAGCGCAGTACCACGGCAGCGACCGCAGCTCCTAGTTTTTAGTAAATGGATTATCGAAACAGAAATAGGTATACCTACTTCGAAGACAGACATAGAAAGCCTGTCGGTAGTGGATTAGTACTCTGACATGAGTTTTACTGCGAATGAACATAAACAACCGACTGGCAAAAAAACCGACTTAAAATTACCGGAATTGAACCAAATATTTTTTTTAAACTAACAAATAGTTCATTTTATTTATTTCTATTAAATTATAAAACAATACAATTGAAACTAACTAAATATGTAAATTACCTATCTAATATTTAATACGACAATTTGTCTGTCTGTCTGTCCGTCCGTCGCGTTTTTCAATTTACATACATTTGCATGAAATATTAAAATATTCTATTTTTTTTTTGAGGCGATACAAAGTTCGTCGGGATAACTAGTTTTAATTATACCTACTAAGATTATATCTAAATTCTAACATGCATCGAAAAAATCCTCCACCAAATAATTGTCTGAATGGGTCCAAATTGCAATGGGACCACACGAGAAGACACTGCTAGCAAAAACTTTACAAAATCTGTTTACCCAGAGGTAACACACATAAAAACATACAGTCGAATTGAGAAACTCCTCCTTTTTTAAGTCAGTCAAAAAGAAATAGTCAGTAGTGGCAATTCTATGCATGAATCTTTATCTTGTATATCTACTTTACCACTTAATTTGGTTTGTAGTTGTAGGTACCTACTGTATATTTATATCGATGTAGGTGTTATTTGGAAACTCCTCATTTGTGCCAATCGTGCGTGTTTTCTGTATACTGTATACTGTGTACTACCAGCGGACAACCTCGAATTCGTTCTTTTTACAAATTATTTCATAGAGAGTTGGGCTGAGTCCCGGATTGCTTAAAAAGTGTAAGTATATTGTATGTGTATTTGGCGTTTTTTTACGGATATATAACTTATTTGGTCTAATATGAACAATTAACAGATAGGTCGACGGAGCCACGCTTAGCGGGGCTCCTATTCCTGGGTGGTTTAAAAAAAAAACTAACCTAGAAGGCTAGGGCCTTCTAAACTAACCTATCCGAGTCAGGGTACTCTGGAGTCGGGGTGTTAACCATAATGATTTTCCAAGGTCATCCTCGACGACACCCGCACCTCCCCATAGGTCGACAAAAATCCTGAAAATTTTATAAGTCCCTGCCTTTTTTTAGTTCCGCGGCCAAGGCCGCGGCCGCTCCAACGTTAAGTCCCTGCCTATACAAAAATCAGTCGGAAATTCGGCTATGTCCGGGACCGGTTAGGGTGTTGCAAAGAGGGTCCCGGCTATTCAACACAAAAAAAAAATTCGACCCAGCAGTTCTTGCGATTACCGCGTTCACCCTCAGAATTTAGTTTTATAATCTAACTGTTGCCTTTTTCCTACACATCATGATTGTGTGTAGATGCGTGTGAAGTTTACGTCAGTGTTATGGTGGCAGGGAACAAATTGATGACGTTGAAAGCAAAACCATTCAACATGGCGGCTGAGAGGGAGTGGGACCGTACCCTCCCCGCTGAGTTCCGAAGTCGGCGGCCAGAAGGGCGCTGCAGACTCATCTACGCCCAAAACAAAAAAATAATGGGAATACACTACGATTCGTTTCACTTTAGCACTCGGAACATCTGTGGTTAAATCGCGTAGGTTTGTTTTTTCACATAAAGGAGGTAGGTACCTAATATGAAATCCTAGAGTTGACGAATGGACAAAAGTTTGCAGTCATGCCATTAAATGCGAGAACAATTTTTACCGAAGCAGAGAAACTGAATGTGTTATACGTAGTGGAAAAGATCGTACTGTACCTAGTTATTTCATGACCTTTAGATGTCAGAGATTAAACAGAACCGTGTGCAGGTATATTATTAACTGTCAGTTTATTACCTAACAATAATAAAAACACATGAGTATACTGTTGCCATTTTATAAAAAACATTGTCTTTATTCTAAGTCATATGAGGTAACCTTGTCTGGTCTTCGTTTTTTTAATTTCTTGAAATGATTAATAAACCAATCGTCAGCAAATATTTTAAATTCTCCTTCATAATACGATTCCACTTCTTGTAAAGATTTTCCTTCTGTTTCAGGCATAAGGAAGTACAGATAGATCGTTCCCAGGTATGCAAAAATTGCGTAAGTGACGAAAACTCCTGTTAATGTGAAGTTCTTTTCCAGGTCAATGAGTGTTTTGGCTCCTAGAAATGTGACTAAGTAGTTCCAGGCAGCTGCTATACCTTGACAAGATGCACGGCTCCTGATAAACAAAGGAAATATCTTTTAATATTACATCGATTGGGAAATGAAATGAAATAAAATGATTTATTTATTTGTATAGGTCACTAAATGGTTCTTACAAACGTCAGTAAGTACTTAAAATAAAAAATATCATTGCTTCTATATTTACATGTACTGCCATATTCGCAAAGCAATAAGTAGAACCGAGAGAAAGAACCTGGCAATAAAACTCTCGTTCACTCTTTTTCAATAATTGACACTTTTATACATTTTCTTAAGACTAAATGTACCTATATTGGTCTCGTGTCAAAATCAATAAGCGTGAATAATGCAACAAAAAAAAAAAGAGAGATGTTAGTATTTTAATCTCATTCTGCATGATTATGATGGGGCTCAGAGAATATTGATTTTAATAATATTTAATTGAATAGGTTATGTAATGTATAATTCAAAAGTGGACTCGGTAGTTGGTTGTGCCAGCTTTACTGGGCTTACTTAAGATGCCACCTGGCCCTAACTTGTCTACCTTTACTGACCTAAATCTCAAAATCTATAAGGTCTAGGAAACTGATTTTTTTATACAAGTAACTTTAGTTCATGAAGATTAAATGCTCAAGATGAAAACACGATTACTGAAAAAATGCTCGATAGTTTTTTTGTTACATCAAACAAACCTACATTTTTCAAATTTTCAAATTTCAAATTTCAAACCTACATTTGCTCAACATACTTTTTTCATAATAGTTCGTCTTTAATTCATAGTTTTTATTATGTCGCTTACGTTAAATTTTCGAGAACGCGCTCGATCTCTGTCTGTCCTTTGGAAAGTGAATATTGCTATCCTTCACTCGAGCGATAGCGGGAGCGGGGTTAGCGGTAGCGGATTGGCCGAATTGATTAGGGTCAGGTGCCTTCTTAATTCAGTTGCGTTATTAGACTTATCTCGTTTACGTTCAATTGTAGGGTACGCGGGTACTTTGAGACTGTGGCTTGGTGGCCTACATCTATAGCGCTACTTATTTCATTTTTAATTTATTTTTTCCTTTTAGGCTTGGTGCCATGCCTGGTCACGTCGCAGTGCACTTCCCCTTATGTTATCCTTTTATTGGGCTTGCTCAGTGATCAGAGAATTTCCCCTGTTAGGTTGAGGCCGTGGGTTTGAGTCCTACCGATGACACTTTTTGTTGATCCTACTTAATATTATAAACGCGAAAGTTTGTGAGTATGTATGGATGGATGTTTGTTACTCTTTCACGTAAAAACTACTGAATGGATTTAAATGAAACTTTACAATAATATAGCTTATACATCAGAATAACACATAGGCTACAATTTATAAAGATATTGTGTGAGTTGATCAAAATATGACGCCGCACGACGGGAACGGGAAAAAATCCAAATTACCACGACGCGGACGAAGTCGCGGGCGACCACTAGTCCTATATAAAACACCAAGGTATAATATAAAACCACGTGTTTACGAGGCATAATTGACAACACGACAAATCTAACAAATTCGTTCTCAAACGTGAGGCTAATATGTCATTCTATTGTGTTGAATTGTATAGAATTTTTTATACGTACTACACAGAATCAGAATAACACATAGGCTACAATTTATAAAAATATTGTGTGAATTGTTCAAAATATGACGATAATTAAGCGACGTGGCGCGACGGGAACGGGAAAAAATCCAAATTAAAACGCGGACGAAGTTGTGGGCGACCACTAGTTTATTTATAATTTCTATCTTAATATTAAAAAAAAATGTCATTGTCAACTATATGAAAATGTCATTTAGGAAATGTGTGTATTTGCTGTAGAATTTAGATAGTAGTTTTATTGTGTTTACTAGATGAATTGTGTTAATGGTTATTTTAAATAACTGGTTTATTGCATCGTCGTCAAATAAATATAAGTTTACATAATATATTCATAATGGGTTTTACCGAATTGAGATAGGTAAAGGTCAAGAGAACATGTCATTTGGTGAAGGCACAGATATAAAAATACTCGTATACTAGTGAAGGTGAGCGCTGACTAGTTGCAAGGTGGCCATCCTAAACCTCCAACTGAGTCGCAAGTATCAGTCGACTGTCATGTATTCCCCACTTTATCACACGAGCGCTTAAAATTAGATCTCTCGCAAGTGTTTGTATTTAGCCGATTTGACACCACCCCTTTTACTATTATTATGTACCTGTAACAACCCTTAAATCAACTTAAGAAGGCACCTGACCCTAATCAATTCGCCCGATTCGCTACCGCTAACCCGAGTGAAGTGAAGGACTCGAGTGAAGGATAGCGATATTCACTTTCCAAAGGACAGACAGAGATCGACGGGTCTAGTGCGCGTTCTCGAAAATTTAACGTAAGCGACAAAATAAAAACTATGAATTAAAGACGAACTATAATGATTATGAAAAAAGTATGTTGAGCAAATGTAGGTTTTATCAATGCCTTTTTAGATATAAAAAAAATATTAAAGAAAATACAGCAAACTTAAAAGATGTAAGTTAAAATGTGATTAAAACAAGGTTTTTTGTAATAAAAAACTAAGTATCGAGCATTTTTTCAGTAATCGTGTTTCCATCTTGAGCATTTAATCTTCATGAACTGAAGTTACTTGTATAAGAAAAACAGGTTCCTAGACCTTATAGATTTTGAGATTTCTAGGATGGAAGGCGGACCGGACTACCCACTAAAACCTATCCGGGTGTTTCTTCTTCACCTTAGCCGGGCCGCCGGATAGGCAGGAACTTTCGGTTGGATTAGACAACCATGGTCGCGGGCAGACTATTATTTTAAAATATTAAGAAAGAAATTATAAAGAGATCACAAATACTGATGTCATCGGCAGGACTCGACTCTGTTTATAATTTGTATCTTAATATTTGAAGACTAGGTAAGCAAACTCATTGCTTTGAAATATAAAAATATATCATTTTAAAACTAGTAGTCGCCATGGTCGAACATTAGACCTCGCGAACATCAAAAAAAAAACATTTCTGGGGATTTTTCCCTCACCTCTCCCCAACAAAAAAATACACACTATTAATATTGTTTACAGTAAAGGAATACTTGTGCCAAGTTTTGTTTGGACTAGCCCGGCAAAACATTAAAACGTTATTTGCCCCTTTTTCCAAAAAGAAAATCACGACGAAAAAATCAAGAAGATCGGATAAAAACTGTGGCTCCTACCCCGGAACACACATACAGACGGACAGACAGGGGCGAAAGCAAAATTGTCCAATCTGGAAATATAGACGCTTTGCTCGCTCGGTCAATAATAACAATGTCGAAAAGCCAAACATTTACCTGAATGGAAATACTTCTCCAAGCATATTCCAGGACACGTTCATTGAAGTGAAGACTGTAAGCCCATAAAAGAATACCAATGGCACTAAACTCTTCTCTTCCGGAAAGGTACTGGGTTGATATGAATATACTTTGTCATTTAAGTGTGTATCAACATATATCGCAAGGCCAGTACAACAAATAGCTGAACCTAGCATTGAAGAAATGCCCAGTTTTCGTTTACCAAGTATTCTGATAGTACTGATGATTATAATAGTTCCTGCAAAAGTTAATGCTCCCACCGTTACCTGAAACAAATAATAAGTAGGTGGGTTATTAAAGATATCCAACGATGGGTGTTTTCACATTGCACGATAACGACACATGATATCGTCCATAATATCGTGACGATATCGTGCAGATGCAAACCTAATATTATGTATCTACTACCTTTAAATATTTATCGTGACGATATCGTACAATGGGAAAACGCCCAATGTCGTGAGGCAAAGCTCAAAAAAAATTTTATACTGTGGATTGATGGCACTTCTACACACTGGATGAAAACACTATACTTTTCCACTAGGTATAGTTTATTTCGTACTAAACAGTTCAGAATCTCTCTTCTGAATCTGTCGCCTATCATCAGATATTCAGAAGAGAAATTCAGATCATCAGATAACATCTAAATATTAATCTGTCAGTCAGTCTCTATAACTTCTTGTTTCGGCTAAATCTCTGAATGAGCTGGACCGATTTTATCGGGCTATGCACTGGCAGATAGCTGATGTTAAAGGAGTGCAACTTTTTGTCCCAGGAATTTGTTGCCTGTTGAGGACGTACAACATATATTGATGGAATGTGTTCGGATCCAACAACAAAGAAATTGTGTGCTAAATATTAGTGTAATGGAAACCGGTAGGTGCAACAGTATCCTGGCCAGTCCACAGTCAGACACAGCTAAGGCCATGTACACATTGTATTTAGAATATTTAAGACTAACTATAGTATAATTACAAGTAACATAAAAAGTGGCTATGATGGAGCGACATAGTCATAATTGTGGCTAAGCTCCCTAAATAAAGATTAAAAAAAAAAAAAAAAAAAAAATTTGTTGCCATGGAAATTGAGAACTAGAATCTATTTCGCCTCGGTGGCGCAGTGGTACGAGTATGCGACTGTTGTCCCGGAGGCCCCAGGTTCCATTCCGGGTCGAATAAAATATTTGTGTGATCCACAAATTTGTTTTGGAGTTTGGGTGTATTCCATGTATAATATATGTATGTATTTAGAAATAATAAGTATGTGTATGTATGTTAGCACAAGCTTATATTAGCTTAATTTGGGCTAGATGACGTTGTGTGAGAATGGCCAAAAATATTTATTATTATATTTTTTCTCTTTATTAAAACTTTACACTTATTGACAACATTTTGAAATAGATTTATAAAAAATACAATTAAAAATATAAAAAACAGTAACCCACCGGCATCGAGAACAGAGACCATGCTACCGGTGCGGTGGTTAGGGCTCCAGAGACAGGAACTTCCGCACAATACGGGCCGTATTCAACAATATTTATTATACTTAGTAGAACAGTCTAACAGTAAGTACTCGTATAATTCCAATATGTGACATGACATCAATCGACCGGATCGAAACCGGTTAGTGTAATAAAAGCAGATCTCGAGGAAAAGATTTGACGACGTGTCTTGTTTAATATACATTAATAAATTGCTGGTAAGTTATGTGTTGCAGCGGGAATGAGTAAATAGTCAACTAATATAATCGGATGGTGCTGCAGACATTAGCCAGTAAAATAAACCATTTTTACTAAGATAGGATGTGACATGACTTCTGGCCGGTATCGAAAATCAGAATCGAGCACAGGCATTCTGAACGCGCTGTAAAAGTTTTTCCGTTCGAGCCAACAGACGCGGGCCGTATACAACGTCAGCGTAATTGAGCTTGGATAACACAAGGGACTCTGTTATACGAACCCTGAGTTCCTCTGTGAGACCGCATCTGTCAGAGGAACTCACACGTTATATAATAGAGTGAACATCAAAATATAATAGAGTGAACCTGGTTAATTGGGATCTCAACGGACCGAGGATTTTTTTACCATTTATCTGGTTTTCCAATTTAAAAATAATAGTTGTCTCATTTACAGAGGCCCTCATTTATAGAGTTGAATTTGCCGTTATTTTTTTTAAAGAGGAAGAAATGTTACGCATTAAACGTAGGTAGGTTAAATGTTCGTACTATGTATAACGTTTTCATTCATTCGTTTACATTGCACGATATCGTCACGATATCGTGCAATGTGCAAACGACCATTAATAGAAGTAAGGGCGCATTCACACGGGATACGTCTTTGACGATTCGTTATAAAACACGATACGCCTTGACGGATAGATGTTCACATTGAATACGGAATCGTGTTTTATTCGCGATTCGTCAAAATATCCGAATTGATGTTCACATTTGTTTCGTGATTGAGTTCAGTTGAGAGTAACTACCAAACACAATGGACGTGAATACTTTAATTTTGTACTGGTATTATCGTCGATCTGAGGGGCTCGTGGTCTAGTGGTAACCGACAATGTTAACACATTGCAAAGGTTAAGCAACATCGACTCAGGCCGGTCTTAGGATGGGTGACCATTTCTTAAGACATTGAGACCCCTCCGTGCCTCGGAGAGCACGTTAAGCCGTCGGTCCCGGTTGTCATACTAACATCTATGCCAGTCGTTAGGGGTAGTAGGAGCCCCAAATCAAAAATCCGACCGGTCTAACTGCAGAACTTCGATATCGCCCATGGGTTGTGAAGGTCAGATGGCAGTCGCTTCACGGAAAATATCGAAGTTCAGCCGAATCGCAGTTAGACTGGAAAGCCGACCCCAACTGAGTTGGGAAAAGGCTCGGTGAATGATGATTATCGTCGATCTAAAAACAGAAAAACAAGAAGAATACACTGGGTGCATCCAATTTTAAGGCAAAGACAAAGTGTTGGGGCTTTTCATACTTTGAGGAGCTCGTTACGAGAAGATGATACCAAATTTTACACTTATTTTAGAATGTCTAAAGATACCTTTGACTACCTTCTCCAAAAGTTGGATACGGATTTGAGAAAACAGGATACATGTATGAGAAAGGCCATTAGCCCTGAAGAGAAGTTGGCGATAACTATAAGGCAAGAAAAACTAATTATATTATTTATTATTCTTATTTATTGATTATATTTATGATAATTTAGAACATGTTTTTAGAAATTTGATAGATCCAGATAATCACTTAATTGACTTAGAGATTGTACTGTGGATACTGCCGGTGATGCACTTGGATCATCACTTGAGATAGACACACGCTGCAATAGCGATGTTCCAGGTTGTAGAGGGGTGGGCGCTTCTGCAGACGCTTCTGTATTTACTATCGATGAACTTTCAGGAAGAGGCCGAGTATTATTATTATTAGACGTTCCTCCCGGTGATTGTTCTTGAGGCCTAGTATAATAACCACCACTATTATAGTTGTGATGATGTGAATTGTAATTTTGAAGCCAATTCGAATAGTTTCGTCCAGTTTTAATACTCTGTATTAGGTTAATGACCCCAGATTGTCCAGTATTTGATCATCATCAAAATGCCGAAGGGATGACAGAACACCCTTAAAAAAATTCAAGTTACGGTCATTACTTCCAATTGTGTTTAATTGATGATCAACAAGTTTCATCATTTTATCATCCAATTCGCTACCACTATCCACTCTTTTCTTTTTTGATGATGATTCTAAGCGTTTTTCTTTCTGATTTTCTTGTTGATCTTCATTTTCTCTTTGGGCTTCATCTCTTGTATTTGGATTATTGTCATATGTTTCACCTGGCTTAATAATTGGCTTCAAAAAGCTCAACTCTTGATTATATTTGTAGGGCTTAGATTTTGTACCACACCCAGATTTTTTTGTTTCTTTGTTTTCATCTAATGATATCCTCCAAGTGTCTCTCAATTGTGTCCACCTTTTCATTACTGAACTTCCTGAAACAATAAGTCATAAAATTGTATGAACGGTTTTATACGTTTTATAACGGTTTTTGCTTTCATAAAAAGAGGATGCTTAGTAAGCTGAATTTGTATAATTGAAGAAGCGCATGAAGAAGTTGTATTTTCATTTAGACTAAGCTATCCCACTAGGCAGTTAGTCAAACATATGAAATCGTTTGGGTGCCTAGTGGGAACGCTTATTCTGAATGAAAATACGACTTCTTCATCCGACTAATTTGGTTTTTGTGAAATATTTTTTTTAGGTATTTGGCGTCAGGACTTTCCTATGAAGATCTTCATTTTAGTAATCGAATTGGCAAATCAACCATTTCCACCATCGTAGTAGAAGTGACGCAAAGTATATGGAATAATTTATATGAAGAATTTATGCCACTTCCTAATAAGGAAGAAGAGTGGTTAAAGATAGCAAGCGGATTTAATGAAAAGGCCAATTTCCCTCACGGCCTTGGAGCAGTTGACGGGAAGCATATTCGGCTTCGAAAGCCATCAAATAGTGGTTCAGTAAATATGAACTACAAAGATTTCTTTTCAATAGTGTTATTAGCAGTCGTAGATTCAGATTATCGATTCGTTTACGTCAGTGTAGGTTCCTATGGAAAAGAATGCGACTCATCAATATTTAAAGAGTCAAGTTTTTGGAAAATGTTGACAGAAGGCCGTTTGAATATACCCGAACCAAGGCCTTTATTTAAAGAATCAGAAGTTCAAGTTCCTTACGTAATTATTGGCGACGAGGGATTTGGTTTACACACACATTTATTAAGACCTTTTGGTGGAACGCATCTTGACAGAGGTAAACGAATATTTAATTATCGTTTAACCAGAGCGAGAAGATACGTTGAATGTGCGTTTGGCATTCTAGCAAATAAGTGGAGAATTTTACATAGACCCATAGACCTTAAACGAGAAACAGCTATTTCAGTAGTGAAAGCTTGTACTGTTCTCCACAATTTGATTATAAAAAAGGAGGGAATTGAATTTGAAAAAGACATTTAATTTTGAAAATTTACTACCCCAGGAAGTATCACCGAGTGTCGGATCTGGCAATTCAATGAGAAATGAATTTATGACCTACGTTCTATCAGAAACTGGATCAGTGCCATGGCAAGACAACAAAATATAGGCAGTATAGATTTGTATTTAAAATTTTCTCAATAAAAACTTACCAAACAACTGTCGGTCCTTTTGGTCCATTTCTTCAAAATCTTCTTTCAAAATTATACATATTTCCCGCCATGCTGCTGTTCTAGCGGTTTTGTCCTTATAAACTTCCAAAAATTTATTCCATAAAACTGGCCTGTCTTTGATTGCAGCAATCAAAACCTTGCGATTTATTTGTTGGTCATACAATTTTTCTTTTTCTTTTTTCGACATGATTTTATTGAAGCGTAGCGCTACACATCTTAACAAGTCAAAGGAATGTACTGAATTGAGCGGGCGCGCGGGCGGGGCAGGCAGGCGCGCGGGCAGGGCAGGCAGGCGCGCGGGGCGCGAGCGCAACAGCGGATCCGCCATAAAGCATTCACGATTCGAGATTTTCAAAAGCCGATACGTGATTTTGAACGAATCATTATTTAAAAAAAAACGTATCCGTATAGGTCTTTTTTCACGATTCGTGAAGCGTGTGAACATGGGTATATAAAAAGCATTGCTCCCGTCAAAAAAAATAACGAATCGTGAAAAAAAACGATTCGTGAAAAATCACGATTCGTCTTCGTGTGAATGAGCTCTAATTCAACGAAAACGTGCCTCATTGGAACTCTCAGAAATAGAGGTTTGTCCTTTATCCAGGTCCCCATTAACCAGGTTTCACTGTTTTACTATTGAATACGTCTGTATTTCTTTTGCATCCAAATAATCTTTCTTTGGTACCATTTATTTATTTGTTTTCGTGATTTCTTTATCTAACAAATGATAATGACAACGCCAATACTCATTAAATATACATTTTGTTTTTATTTGTGACATCCTAATCGTAGTACATTGTAATGTCTAATGAAACCTATACATATAAAACACCAAGGTATAATGTAAAATCACGTGTTTACGAGGCATAATTGACAACACGACAAATCTAACAAATTCGTTCTCAAACGTGAGGCTAATATGACATTCTATTGTGTTGAATTGTATAGAATTTTTTATACGTACTACAATCGTGTCCATGTTTTCTGCCATGCCCATCGCACCGCATATGTTCACCATGTAAGGCTTCATAGGATACAGACCGCTCATTACATAGAATGTGAAGTATGACAGGCAAAAGGATAAGGGTCTTAACGTCTCTTTGCACAGCATTATAATTTTGAACTTGGCACAAAACCTGAAAATCAGAATCAGAATCATGAATCAGAATCAGAAGAAATCATATTATTTTTTTATGAAATCATATCATTTCATTTAATACTTAGATACTCGTAGTATCTAAGTATTATCATAAAAAATATCGGTTTCTGTGTCTGTTTGTTTGTTGATACGTCGCGCGTCATTTGTGGATCACACAAATATTTGATTCGACCCGGGATTCTTCGAACTCTGGAGTCGAAAGCCGATGCACTGCTGAGGACGCTATTGAATCAGTCGCAGAAAGCATCGCTGCCTTGGTATGTTGGTTGAGCGTTCTCAAAAGGGAACAGACGGTGGTTCAAGTCCACCCTCACAACGACTATCGTTTTTGGATTAATATCATTCATTTGAAATAAAAAGGTAGCATGCTTCCAATTTACCTAAAATACACAATCATATTAAATCCTAACGCAATGTACCTTTTATTCCTATTGCTTGTTTCCATAGCAATCAATCAGGACCGGTAAATTTAAGAAGCCTAGATCGTACACTATACCCACTTAAAATTATAAAGAGGTAAAGTTTGAGAGGTTGAAGGGGGGGGGGGATTAATATCTGGATCTACTGAACCGATTTTGAATATACTTGTATACGTACTATAGCATCAGGGGCGGCCGCAGGGCGGTGCGAGCGGTGCGACCGCACCGGGCGCCGTCATATGTGGGGCGCCGAAAACGGCCGAACGCCCGACTAGGTACCGATCGACTTACGCGCAAGCAAATCGTATTGTTATATATTATATGTATGTAACGGGCGCGAAAAAAGGATGCCAAAAATGTTAATATTATCGATATAGGTCAAAAACTGAGCGAATCATGCTGTCAAATAGGTTACGAATTTATTGAAATATCGCTAGAAATATGCTCCTTTTTTTAATTCCGCCAGATCGCGTCCGACCCCATGTCCATTGCTGCGGGGTCTCTGGTGACACCCGAAGGTATTTCCAGTGGACGCCCGGCGGACGTTGGCCACCTGTGTGGCCTCTTCGGGGTTTGGTCGGGATGAAAACGGGTGGCTATCCCGCCCTCCTCAGGCCCCGATCATGGAGGTCGATGGTCCTGGGCGTAAATGAGTCTGCGGCACCCTGGCCGCTGACTGCGGAACTCAGCGGGGAGGGTACGCTCCCTCTCCCTCTCAGCAGCCTCCTTCGCGAGCAAGACTTGCTCGCAGAAGGACACGGCTGCGTTCCACCTACTCGCGCTGGAAACCATGGTTTGAAGCATGGCTTCCAGCGAAAGGGTATCCACGCCCAGACCCACTACGAGGTCCCAGCGTTGACTCGCCCACGCTTAGTACTCCACCAACGAGTGGAGTGCAGTGTCGTCACCGGAAACCTCGCAGTGTTGACACCGGGATGTGACCTCACGATGGATGCGAAACAGATAGCTACCGAAGCATCCATGCCCGGAAACGATCTGCGTCACACGATACGTGAGGTCACCATGCCGCCTTTGCAGCCACTCGTCCATGATCGGTCTCACCGCCGCGATGACGGTGGTTCCCCACTTTGGTTGCTCAAGTCGCACCCTCCATGTCTCCATGAGATCCTGGCGGAGTAGGGACCGCTGGTCCTCGATTTCTCGAGACGCAGGCCTGAAACAATGACGCAAGGGCTCACGCTTCCAGGTCCCATGGAGGGAGAAATATGCTCCTAAGGTAAACTCGGTATAGGTATCTATGGTATGGCTTTATATATAGCAAAACGCAGGTTTTTTTTTACGTTTTTCTCAAAAACTGTAAGACCTAGAAAAACAAATGATACGTTTCAAGATTTAGACGAGCTATATTGTGACGTAATAAAAATATTTGGTGTAGTACAAAAATTTGGAATTATAGCACTTTTACTGTTTTTTGAGGCACTAGATGTACCACAAAAGTGAAATTTAACAGAACCAAATATCAACCCGAAACTGGGGCGCCACTATAAGATCTCGCTCCACCGAAAAGTTTAGCTAAGACCGCCCCTGTAAAGCATGATTAAAGCGATATTATCCGTGACTGCCATAACTTTTCATATCGTGGAAATTGGAAACGGTAAGCATGTGTCTGCGGTCTCTGAAAGTTTTACGTTGTTTAGTGTTATTTTAAAAATCTCACCTTCTTATTACACTCATTTTATCGTGTACACATTTTTTTTCTGTTTTCTCCTGAACTTCTTTATTTTCTCTACTACATAGAATACAACAGGTCAAGGCTTTCGCGTATTGCACCAGTTCATCGAACTCTTTACTGACTTTTTCTGGAGTTGTCCAACCTCGAAGGAAACAGAGTGATTTCAGTGCCTTTTGCTCTTTCCCTTTAGATAGGAGCCACACTGGTGTATCTGGTACCTGTCGGATGAAATTGTTATTTAGAATAATTATTCATTTACACTTTTTTCCTTCCGCTTTTTACTTCTAATGGACATTGCAAGAAATTCCGGGTATACCCTTGGAAGAATAAGTTCAAGGCGCCGAAATGGTGAGAGAAGAGAATAAGGAAGTATCCTACAGCAGCGGAGATTTTGCACCGTAAGGCAAATTCATGCTGGGAAAACCAGTGCTAAACAAACTACCAAAACACATATCGGTAATCTTAATGAAAGTCCAGAGGGCAGAAGTCAAACGGTTTTTTATTTTTAGCAATGCAAGAGAGTTGTTTATTAATATAGTTGCATAAGGAGCGCTAACCGGACCTTAGGCATTTAGATCCCAAGTGATTAATAAGAAACACAGCCAAAGTTTCCGAATGAAATGAATCTTTTTACGTGCGACAAACTAATGTGTTCGTATGAAATACTTCTTTGGCAACAAAGACCTAAATTTCTGTACTATATATGCGAGTACTTACTATAAAAATTGCGAGAACCATGGTAAGAATAGGTACACTGAGACATACAAGGGCCGCATTCCTCCAGGGCATAGCTGCACCTAAGGCATACGTTACTGTCATACCAATGGATAAGGAGGTTTGTGTAACTGTAGACAATGTCCCACGGAATGATGCTTCACTGAAATATAACATTGCTTTGAGTTATAGTCCCACCAAGATTGTAGAGATCCAAGCTAACCTCACTAGAAAATTATGAACTTGTCGATTAATTAAAGTGTCTGGTTAGCGGCAATAGGCGTACTCTTTACAAGGTCCTAGAGGATCACTCGCTAATCAATGATCGACAATACGGCTTCAGGCCAAAGCGATCAACGGGTGATCTTCTGGCATTCGTAACGCATGTCTGGGGTGGGGCTATGGAAAGGCACGGCGAGTCCTTGGCTATTAGCCTGGACATCGCCAAAGCCTTCGATAGGGTCTGGCATGCTTCGCTCCTTTCCAAGCTTCCGGCATATGGTCTACCTCCTCAACTGTGCAGCTGGATTGCCAGTTTTTTAAACGAGCGTCGAGTGCGGGTCCTCTGCGATGGCCAGGCTTCTCGCTTCTTGCAAGTGAATGCCGGGGTACCGCAGGGGTCCGTACTATCACCAACTCTCTTTCTTCTGCATATCAATGATATGCTATCCCTCGGGAACATTCATTGCTATGCAGATGACAGCACACTGCACGGGAGTTACTCGGTTCGTCCGACGGCGGGGCGATCTGAGATTGAGGAGGAGAGACGACGACTCGTGGCTGATCTCGACCGTAACCTCGACAGTATCTCTCAATGGGGTACCGAGAACCTGGTCGAGTTCAATGCCCGCAAAACACAGGCGTGTGCATTTACTGCGAAGAAATCCCCTTTCCTTCCCCTACCCTCTCTTCAGAATGCATTATTACCAATGAAGGACAACCTTGATATCCTTGGCATAGACGTTCGTCGAGAGCTCAATAATAAAAACTACATCGAAAGATGTATAGGGCTAGCTTCGCGGAAACTAGGAATACTGAATAAGGTAAAGAGATTCTTTAAACCGGACCAGAGGTGTCTGCTGTACAAGACGCAGATTAGACCCTGCGTCGAATACTGCTCTCACCTCTGGGACGGCTCCGCGAAGTATCTGCTGGACGCTCTCGACGCTATGCAGCGACGGGCTATCCGTATTATAGATTGTCCGGAGGTAACGGGAAGCCTTGAGCCGCTAGTTCAGCGCCGAACAATAGCTTCCTTGGCCGCATTCTACCGTATTTACCACGGCGAGTGTTCTGAAGAGCTCTTCAATCTGATCCCACCCTCTTCCTTCCGATCCCGAACGACTCGTGCCGGGCAGAGATGCCACCCCCACACAGTGGATAGCATGTTCGCGAGAACCGAACGTTTTAAACGTTCGTTTCTCTGCCGAACGATAGTGGCCTGGAACGCCCTGCCTGTGCACGTGTTTCCTCCCACATATAATCCTGGGTTCTTTAAGCGGAGCGTGAAGAGGCACATCAGTAGGTCGTCAAGTTGAGGGCCACTCTCAATAGTAATGTGTGCTGTGAGAGTGGCCCACAATCGCTAGACGTCGTCACGACTTACCACCAGGCGGGCGGCGTCAATTTGGCGAACCAAATATAAAAAAAAAAAAAAAAAAAAAAAAAAGGTGGTACTGACAGAAAAAAATGGCAAAATGTGGGCGTATGATACAGAACCTGACGTGATTGTATGTAGGTACCTATGGATGGAAGGAAGAAAAGAGTGGAGGAAACATAAAGTTTTGACTAACGAGCTACTAAGGTTAGAGGCATCAAAAATGTGATCGGTTGTTCAAATAGTATCGTCGCGAAATGCCAACTTCTCAAAATGCCAACTAGGCGCAAAATGGCAACTTCTCGAAATGCCGAATTCTCAAAATGTCAACATTGTGAACGATAAATCGTTCCTGAAGGGAACTGACCCTAGTACCTACAAATTTAGCCTGTCGTTTCTTCGATTTAAGAAAGAAAAATGTTTTCAATATTGCTTTAAAAAACATTAAAATACAATATATCACCCACCTGATTTCACCAATATAGGATGTGATGGGTGCTTCCATCACTCCCGTTCCAAATCCCAAGAGAGCATTAGCCACAAATAAACTTGGCACATTCCAAGCGTAATACATGAGAATCCATGCTATTACATGAGGTATATTTACCAGAAGTGTTGCTTTCTTTCTACCAAAGTAGTCCACTAATGGTCCTGATATCACAGCACCTAAAGGTTGTGTTAGAAAAAGAATACTACCTGAAATAAAAAAAACACCGTATGAATAACACTTCGGATTCTATGTGTAGGGATTACCACATCTGAGCATTTCAATAAATCGTTCTTCTTTCAATAAGCCTTCTTTTCTATTTATTAGGACGACCTGATTGAATCTGGTTGACTAATCGTACAACAAGAATAAAAATTTTGCTTTATGTGTCTTAGACCAAGATCTTGGCTGGGGCTGATCTTTATTAAGGTCTAGCAAGGACAACTTACTGTCGCACCATTTGGCAATGACTTTATACTTATTTAACTACTAACACTCTTAACCTCTCTAGCTAAGCCTGCACGCCAGTCACCTACCTTGTATCCTGATTCAGAATCATGTATAGATAGGACCATTCTTCTTCTTCTGAAGAAGAAGAAGATAGGACCATAATAAGTGCATTTTATGTGTTGTATTTCAACCGACTTCCCAAACAGGAAGAGGTTCTCAATTCGGCTGTATGTTTTATTTATGTTTGTTAGGTAAGTTGTTATTCCGAGACGCCCAGGACTTAAATTGGCTGTGCCGTAAGCATGTAAGATTTTCTTGCCTTTCATCAAAAATTCTTTTTTTCAAAATTACAATATAGCTGCTACTTTTTATTAAATTCATTCGGCCATTTTGGACATAACCCATTATAAATGTGCCCGGTGAAGGCAATAACTTTTGACCCCTATTACGTTGGACTAAAAATACTGGCAAAGTGTGGGTGTGTAATGCACCTCTGCCTACCCCTTCGGGAATATAGGCGTGATATGTGTGTGTGTGTTAGGCACCTCATATCTTTGTACTAGGTGAACCGATTTGGAAATATATATTCTTTTAATTGAAAGTTATTACTTCCCAAGTGGTCCCATTTCAATTTGGTCCCATTCAAACAATTACTTGGTCCCATTTCGGTAATTTGAAGTCAATTGTTGTGTCAATTTTTGACGTGAATTTTATGAAAATAGAATAAAATAGCTACCAAACCATGATGCTTGATTTTCAGTCAGAGAAAGACCTTCAGAGGCATTGAGAACCTTTGGTATCACAATGGTCACGAAGCTGATCGCACTACCCAAATCAAATAGAAGTAAACTCGGGGCCAAACTTGCTATGATCTGCAAACAAATACATTTCACAAGGTACATAAATGAAATTGCACTGCACTGATAATAAGACAGCATATGCACCAAAAGGATCACCTCAAGATCTCCAAGATCAATGTGCTTTAGGATAAGTTCAGCACTCGCGGGAGAGGTTAAATTGGGTAAGGTTAAGAAAGAAAGAAAAAAAGAAAGAAAGAATATTTTTATTGTTGCATTACAACTTAACATTCAACGTTACACAAAGAAAAATATAACTTATCTGTGGTCATGATGGCCACAGACGTAAAATTGACGTAAGTGACACGGTCGTGTCAAACTGTCACAACACCGGTGTGGTTTGGTTTGACACTTATGAGTTACGTATTACGTATGTGTGGCAGGAAATACGTGGCAAGCACATGCCGCGGTTTTGAAACATATTATTTAATTATTTACATTTATTTATTGCATAAATTGGCCATTCCGCATTCACTACCACTCACACGCACCCACGTACAGTAACTTGTAAAAATTGCGACGCACAATATAGGATGACACTCAGCGTATTGTACTGAGACGAGCACATTGCCTATCTCAGCACATCTGGTTTTCAGTGTCACCCCATAGTTAAGAGTCAAGTTAATCTAACCTACGAGTAGGTACATAGTGCAATTACCGGCTAACTGACAAGACTCAGGCAGTGTCGGGTAAGTCCTCTTTTAAGATGAAATAAAGAAAATAACCGGCCAAGTGTGAATCTGAGTCGCGCACAAAGGGTTCCGTACCAAAACGACAAAAAACCACGTTTGTTGTATGGGAGCCCCCTTAAATATTTATTATCGCACCAGAAAACTTATAAGCGATGAGGCGCTCACAAGTAACCGACTTCAGAGCCTCGACCATCCGTCGTCTGGTTGCGAGTCTGTGTGTCTTCTACAGCGTTATCATGATGAAACAGGACTTTTCTTCAATCATTCCTGGACGTTTTTCTTTTATTTCCTCTCGTAAACGACGTAGTAAGGTGCAGTAATAATCAGAGTTTATAGTCTGACCCTAAATTTAATATTCACTATTTCTCTCCGGCAGTAGGTATAGAGTGATAAAAGAAACCCTACAATTTTTTTTCGCTTTCTTCTCTTAATTATTATGGGACATTGGATAAATACTCCTTCGAAACCAGTTACGTAGAAGTATGAACAAATACTTCATGGAAACCAGTTACGTAGACGTATTAAAAAAGCCGTTTAGGAAACCGGTTTCCTAGACGGCCTAAGCGTATTAGGTATTTGATAAACATATTTATAAATTTCGAAATATATACTAAATTAAATATACATAGAAAAGAATATACCCAAACTCCGAAAAAAACATTTGTTTGATTCGACCCGGGAATCGAACCCGGGACCTCAGGGTCGGCAGTCGCATAAACATAAGTACCTACCACTGCGACACAGAGGCAGTTTAAGATAGCAAAGGGTAAATACGGGACCCTAATGCGAAAAGTCCACTGTCCGTTTGTCTGTCACCACACTTTCTCTCATGAACCGTTATAGATAGACAGTTGAAAGTTTAGCAAAAAACACAACTTAAATTGTCGGAATGGTACCACATAATGGGTTGCACCAATTTTCAATTACTTAAAAAAATATTTATCAAAAAAAAACGTCAAAAATTCGACTACAAATTACCCAAATCATCATTCACCGAGCCTTTTCCCAACTCAGTTGGGGTCGGCTTTCCAGTCTAACTACGATTCGCCTGAATTTCGATATTTTCCGTGAAGCGACTGCCATCTGACCTTCACAACCCATGGGCGATATCGAAGTTCTGTAGTTAGACCGCGAGGATTTTTGATTTAGGGCTCCAACTACCCCTAACGACTGCCATAGATGTTTGTATGACAACCGGGACCGACGGCTTAACGTGCTCTCCGAGACACGGAGGGGTCTCAGTGTCTTAAGAAATGGTCACCCATCCTAAGACCGGCCTGACTAGATGTTGCTTAACCTATGCAATGTGTTAACATTATCTGTTACCACTAATCGGAATGGGACCAAATTGAAATGGGACCACTTAGAAAGTAGTAGCATTCATTTAAAAAAATAATCAAAATCGGTTCACCCAGCCCGATATGAGATAACAAACAAACAAAAACCCTAGAACCTACTTTTTTAGTGTCGGTTAAAAAATAAGTAATAAAACAATAGATAACAATTTTTTTTTTGAAAATTCTCACACAACGTCATCTAGCCCAAATTAAGCTAATATAAGCTTGTGCTATGGGATCGAGATGACTTATACGAGTATATTTCTAAATACGAGTACATTATACATTATATATAGAAATGGGGAATGTAATTTTGTCCCCCTTAGCCCTCGAGAACTGCTTATGCTCCAATGATGGTTGACCTCTCTATGGATAGCCCTCGATCTGGAGGCAAGACAAAAAAATCAAAAATTTGACCTAGCCCTAAAGGGTCAAAAAATATAGGGCAAAACCTATGGCGTGGTGCGGCGCAAAGCACCGCGCAAGACACCGTACTAGTTATACATAGAAAACACCCAAACTTCGAAACAAATATTTGTGGATCAAACAAATATATTTGATTCGACCGGACTCGAACCTGGGACCTGGGACGGCAGTCGCATAATCATACCACTACGCCACGGAGGAGGATCCCTTCATTCTCTGTTTTAAATATGGAATATCATTACGGGAATTAAAAAAAAATACTTAAGGCTCATTTCAGTGTCACAACAATAGGATGTTTGCTTGCTTATTCGACTATAAAACGTTTTCAAGGTTTACCGCGTTATCATTCGGTCCGGTGACCGGTGACTAAATACGTTTAGTTTTGTCTACTTAGCATGGCATACTATCCTATTGTATCGTAAACTGTTTAATATTTTTTGTCTTAAACTAGCTGATCGCCGCGGCTCCGTCCGCGTTTAGTTTTCTCGTTCGCGGTTCCCGTGCGAACACATCGCCGGAATAAAAAGTAGCCTGTACAACTTATATATTTTTTTTAAGTTAATCAACTATGACATTATTACAGCATTTGCCAATTTAATATTATAGGGAAATCGTAGACAAACCTATTCTTAATAATTATATATTAAGTACAGTAATACGTAAGTCTCTAAATCAAAAACCAAAAGAAACTTAAACCTACTAATATTGAGTAGGTACACTACAAAATTTTTTACAAAATAAAAGAATCTTAAAACAAACTTACGCTTAACAAAAAGTATTGATGGAATGTGTTCGGATCCAACGACAAAGAAATTATGTACTAAATACGAGTATTAGTGTAATGAAACCCGGTAGGTGCAACAGCATTCGGCCAGTCCTCAATCAGACACAGCTACTTAAGGCTATTTTCATATTGTATTTGGAATATTTAAGATTGTAAGTATCATAAAAAGTGGTTATGATGGAGCGACATAGTCTTAATTGTGACTAAGCTCCCTAAATAAAGATAAAAAAAAGTAGACTATGCTACTTAGGGATAATGCAGAGGCTACATATATCAGTGAAATAATTTTCATATTTGGATCAGTACATAGTAACAGAGCATATCTTTAAATTAGATTCCAACTGCTGGCTATTCAGCCCCATGTACTCATTGATCAGATGGGAACTCCTGGGGTCGGACAGACTAAACGAGGAAGACATTAGCAATCTAAAGGTAGAAGATTTATCAAGGACACTGAACGATTCGTGAGAGCTGGATCAACCATACTCTCCCCAAGGGGAGAACTGGGGAAATGGACTAAATGGCCCGCAAAAGTAGCGGGTGGATTGGCCGGCCGGCTGCCGGCGCGGGCGGCGGCTCGGCGTCCCCGTTGGGAATAATAAGAAGCCTATTCGCTTAAAACAAAGAATCAAATCTTTCCCCTTTCCCCTTTAATATACTAGCTGATCGCCGCAGCTCCGCCCGCGTGATTTAGTTTATTCATTCCCGGTTCCCGTGGGAACACATTACCGGGATAAAAAGTATAAGCCTATGTTACTGAGGGTGAATGCAGCTTTCCAATGGTGAAAGAATTTTTGAAATCAGCACAGTAGTTTTTGAGTTTATTCATTACAAACATACACACAAAAATACAAATCTTTCCTCTTTATTATAGTGATGTAGAAGTATTGGAGATTTACTGTATTTAAATACCTATAGTTTTATTTCAAGCAGTTTAAGAAAGACTGCCATATCTAATTGCCATTGATGGTTTCGTTTGGACGAGATAGAATCTTTTATTTAAAAAAATAAAAGTAACCTACCCACTATTCATACTATGATATTGTTTAGAAAAATACGTTACACATTGACACAAAAACCTACTTCAAATGACCGAAATGGGACCAAATATTTGTCGGAATGGGATTAAATTGAAATGGGACTATGGGAATGGGAAAGCAGTAGCTTTCTATTAAAAAAAATGGCTGGCCTCTTGAGCCCAAATCATCTTCAACTGCGTGCACCCCGCTGACAGACAGATGAGGCTCTGGCAATTAGAAATGCCCCTAAACCGTAATAGGCTTGCACCTATGGGGCAAACAGTAACTTTCGCTGGCGAAATGTGGGCGTAACACAAGTGTCTATCCCTACGGGGACGTTACTCTGTGTCTATGTGTGTGTGCATCCGCGCGTGCGTGTTTGTGTGTTCAGATTGCATAACTCTTAGGCTTTCACCATTTAGGCGTGTTTGTGGTTTTGTAGTTCAAATTTACCCTTGGGCCTATTAGTTATTATTTAAAAAATATTGCAAGACTATGATAATGAAATAATTATCATAGTCTAGCAATAAAATAATAGCAATATTTTTTAATTTAGTTTTAGAATGTCATTTAAATTAAAACGTGGTTTATTCCACTCTGTATACCCAGGTGAACAAATTCGCGATGAAACCCGACCCCAAAGATGAGGGCTAAAATCCGACCAATACCTACGACTGTGGCCACATAGGTGGCCAAATTCATTCCCACCTGGGGCGCCCGGCAACGGACGATGTGGCGGAATAAAAAGAAAAGGTGAACCAATTCCAAACATTTTGTTTATATCTCTTGAATGTGAGGGCCCCTATTACAAATTACTTTAATTAAAATAATCACAAACTTACCTGTGCAAGTATCGATCTTATTCTATCAATAGGTAAATTCATTTCAGATATTTTGTACACCATTTTAAATACACTGCACTAAAAAAATATTATAAAATACTACATACAATTTATATTTTTTTTATTAAAAATTATGTCAAACTAATTTATCCATTTTGAGTCACTGAAACAATTGTTTTTTTTTATTCGTTCATAATTTATTTTTTTATTTTCACGAACGCAATATTATTTATTTAAATGTCGTTTATGTCAGAAAACTCGGACACTACGTTTATGTTCAACGGAAGGAACTTAAATGCACCAGTATCTACGAGTAATACTCAAACGTTCGCGTCGTACAATATTTATTTGTTCAATCATAAGAATGCTACATGTCATTATCTCTGCATTTGACATATAGGCTATATTTATTATACTAGCCTAGAAGACGCTTCACGGTTCATCAGCGAGGTAAGGAGGTTTCTGCAACATTTCTATAGCTACTCCGACCCTATTAATCGTAACATGATGTTATATAGCCTGTGTGACTCGCTAACGTAGCGTTGTATTGATCAAAAAATTTTTCAAAATGGTCCAGTAGTTACGGAGCCGCAGATCGTACAACTATTTGACGCGACCCGGGGATTAAACCCGAGACTTCTGAGGTAGAAGTGTTACGCAGATCGCGCGATTCGACCTATTCAAACAATTCAAACACAGTTTAATAGCCATCAAATTATTTTAGAGTGTTCAGAAGAAATGAAATAATGAAAAAAAAAGCTAACGGTCCCAAGAACCTTCTTTACTACTAAGATATGTTTTATTAAAAAACCGGGCAAGTGCGTGTCGAGCCACGCATAAGATACGGTTCCGAAGTAACCCATAAAAGCCTCTATAACTCCTGAACTAAGAGTTATACCATCCGTTATAGTTTTTCTTCAAAGTTTATAATATCATGAATTTTTTCAGGTTCTTCACGCCAGCCGAGGACGGACGGACGGACGGAAACTAAAAGGGTTTCGAGAATTTTACTACGGAACCCTTAATTGAGCGAAGCGAGCCGAAGGCGAGCGGAGCTCCCATGGAGCAGGTTAAATGTAAAATGTTCGGATGTTCGTTTCTCAGCAACCTCTTGACCGATAATTAAAATTTTTTCACCTAAATTAATAGCTGATTTCAATTAAGGTCGTGGCGAAGCTTAAATATTCAACATAAATACAAAAAAAAACTCTTCGCTCAATACGAAGCCGCGCACTGTTTACAGCAGCGTAGCTTTACCTAGACTGTATAACAATGATGCCCATTATGCATTATCTAAATGGCACAACACGAATTTTCTCATGATGATAAACGTTCACTGTGAAAATATTTTGATTCTTCTTGACTATTAATTATGTCTATAGAATATAATACTAGGTATACTTTGTCTGGGTCGGGGAATTAAAAAAAAGGTATACTTATTCTCTAACGGATATTATTATATAAGTAAACGTAGAATCGTTTACATGACTACTTCCGGAAATAATATTAGAAGCCAATCATTATCTAATAGTATTATAATCTCTAATTGATGTCTTGATGCGTAACCGGTCAATGAAGAAGTATATTGGAAAAGTAATATGTGTTTTAAATGTTCAATATAATTGTGCAACCTCATAATTATTTGCCTGTTTTCGCGGCTTCCAAGACCATATCGACCTCCATGATCGGGGCCTGAGGACGGCTGGAAGGGTCGCGTGCTGCGTAGCAACCAGATTCACTCTCCGACGCGGGATAAAACCCTACCCTAACGACGCGGGGTTTTCATCCCGACCAAACCCCCGAAGAGGCCACACAGGTGGCAAAAGTCCGCCGGGCGCCACTGGAAATACCTCCTGGTGCGTACCAGAGACGCCCGGCAATCGACGTAAGAGCGGCATCGCGCACGCTGACTTAAAAAAAGGAGTTATTTCTATAACTATAATAGCTTTTATGGATAACTATGGACACGCACTTGGCTGGTTTTACACTTGGCCCGTGCAAAGGTTTTGGAGGCAAGGTCAAAACGAGGTCAAATCGAGAACGGTAATGGTTAGAGACTCAAGACCAGCTGCAATCAACTCAGCATGGTCAAAGACCTCTAAAATGATGTTGAACTTCATGTCATGTTACAATTTTTAGATTTATGAAAAAACTTTCGAAAACTCTAAAATACATGTCAAATTTGCCATATTTTTAACTTGTTTCAATTATACAAAATCATATTATTTTACAAAGATTGAAATTGATAAACTGTTGTATAACACTCCATCTGTGTGATTGGACTGCTATGTTATGTTTGTGTTCGCCGTTCGCCATACAATCTTCAGTACCTATTGTTGTTAGTTACAATGAATTGTATGCATTACCTCGAACCTATAAAACCCCTGTACCATAATTCATAATTCTATCATTCAGTTGATGTTTAAGTTGAACTTTAATGTCAGAATATTAACATTTAAAGAATTTTTGAAAACGACTTGTAATTTTTACCATTATTCGTTACAAAAATATTTACAAATTCTTTTTATAAAAACATTACCTTTTTTGTTGTCTGCTCTAACGTCCATGGGCGTCCCGGGTACGCTCTCGTAAGGGTAACACCAGTGCTAATAATAGTACCTAGCGAAAGATTTTAAAATCAATATTAAATAGAGGAAAAAATGACACCATATTCATTAAAAAAATACCCTGGGTTTTTCCCAAACACAAATCATCAGTAGGAATAGGAAGGTAAATCTTAATCTTAATCGTAATCTAAAAGTACGTAACAGATTTACGTCAGAAAGTCATGATTACATTACCAATAAATAATATTATTTTATGGTAAAAGAAAATATAAACCATTACATGAGCAAACTATATTTTAATACCTACTGAAGAGAAAAATGTGTTTTTAGTAAAATGATTTTATTTTGTTTATTTGGTGAGTTTTTTTTGTATTTACATTGAACTTGTTTAAATGATTTGTTGAGAAATGACTGAACTATTTGAAGAATGTCATTATCATTTATTTTTTACTTTAATGGACCATCTTCACGATTTTTTAGGGTTCCGTACCCAAAGGGAAAACGGGAATTCTAGTACTGAGACTTTGCTGTCCCTCCGTCCGTCTGTCTTGGGCTGTATTTCATTAAATGTGATAAGTAGTTAGAAAGTTGAAATGTTAACAGATGGTGTATTTCTGTTGCATTTATTACAAGAAATACTAAAAAACAGATTATAATAAGTATTTCAGGGGGCCCCCATACAACAAACGTGATTTTTTTGCCGTTTTGGAACGGAACCCTTTGTGTGCGAGTCCGACTCGCACTTGGCAGATTTTATTTCTTCGATTTAGTCTCTTAAGATGAATAAAACTTTGGAAGAAATTAAGTAGCATCGGATTACCTGGACTTGTTAGCATTTTTAAAGCGACCCCTCTAGCCGCAGCAAGCGACCGTTTTAGCCTGCTTCTGTAAGTACGGCGGGGGGCTATCCCACCGTACTCAGGCCCCGATAATGGAGGTCGATGGTCCTGGGCGTAAATAAGTCTGCAGAACTCAGTGGGGAGGATACACTCTCTTTTCCTCTCGGCCGTCTCCTTCGCGAGTATGACCTGCTCGTAGCAGGACACGGCCGCGTTCCAGTCCGGGGGGTGCTATCGGAGTCCTATACCCTTTGTACAGGGCTAGCCCTGTACAAAGGTTATACCCCTGTATTTACATCTCCCACTCTTTACAACTGTACATCAGTGCTCTGATCGAGGTGCTCAGTGTAGTCAACGTGTCGGCTGTCATATCGATGGCGTACGCGTCAGTAACCTAAGTTATGCAGACGTCATACATGGTGTTGTTGAGCGCATCGGTCGGTGGTATTATGTCTATGTTAGCTACATATGAACAGTATGCGCGTAAACACGGTTTGATATAAAAACGTTGTGAAAAACAAGTACGTTGTAATTGAGGTCGGAAGTAGGAAGTGTACCATCAATTAAACTTCAAGGTGTGCTGCTTGAGCGGGTCACATAATTTTAATATCTTGGACATATCGTCACTTCCGACTTCAAAGTTGACGCTGATATTGAGAGGAAGCGGAGGGCTCTGGCGGTGCGGGCGAATATGATACCTCATAGATTTAGGCGCAGTACTACACAAGTAAAAATTACGTTTTTCCAAGCATTTTGTACCTCCTTCTACTTATTAATGCAACCTGTGAGCGATCTATTCGCAATCTACCTATGGGGCAATTTGAATTAAATTCGATAATGCTTTCAGTTTCTGATGCAACCCTATTTTTATGCCCCGGATCCACTCCAAATCTGTCTAGCCGTTGTTCCGTGACAGAATTAAATGTGTATTATCTATTAAACATATTTTTATCTTTGTTCCAGTTTTAACATCAGTGGATTGGTCGCAGGAACATTTAACCTTTGTAATATTTAACCCTTTTATTGTTTTATACACCGTAAAAGTACCACCGTTTAAAAAAAAAGCAAATAAAAATGAATTAACCAAATACATAAAAATAAAACAAAAAATCGGTTGTCTGTAAAGTCGGTTTACTGACGATAGTTGAACGTGACAACGTGAACGAGACAACTGCCGAACGCGGAGGCCGATTGTGCCTCTTTGTCGCTCGTTCGGCGCTCTCGCTTGCACTTCAAGCCTTAAATGGAACGCCTCAGAGCGAGGTAACGCCGCATGACGTCATGTTTTTTCGTGCGTGCAGCCGGCTCCATCGAATTATAAGACGTTGTCACGTCAAAAATAAGACTCAGTTTCGATTACAGAACCGACTGGAAGTGTTACCAACTTTGAAAAACAAACACATATTTTTCTATAAATACTTTTTACTTTTTACTAAAATAAATTTATGTAGTTTCTTTTTTTTAATTCCGCGGCCTGTGGCCGTTGCATCCTACGTCTATTTTGCCGAGCGCCACTGGATAGCATTAGGAAGATATTTTAATGCAGTCAGGTACCACGTGTATTCATTTGATGTCCAGAGACTACATCAATTTTAAGATTTATTTAAAAAAAAAGGTGTATTTGTTTAAAGTAATACTTCCAGTCGGTTCTGCTATCGAAACTGAGTCCAACATTTTTTTTTAAACAGTGGTACTTTCACGGTGTATACTTTTATTTACACAAATAATCGTGTATATTATTTAATCGTTTATATGGACGTGTTTGTTTTTGTCAACAGCCTGTGAATTACTGTGATCTGTCCAAGGTTTGTGTACATGACAACCGAATGGTGTGTGCTACGACGGAGAATAATTGTATCAGACGTACCTTCCTTGATCAATGTGATATGTATGAATATAACTGTGATTTTCGTGCAGGTATGTAACAAATAACACTAGGAGATTTCTGAAACGCATGCCATAGTGCCCGTGCCGTAGTGGCCGTCGACCAAGTTAATTTTATTAGTCGTGACCTCGCTGTGTGCGATTCTCCGCACGAGTTATGGCACAATGTAAATAAGCCATAAATTATCGTGTCTGTCTAATAATTACACCCTATTAGGTACCCCATCATGTACAGTGCGCACAGGTACCTAAGTTATGTGCAGACCTGCATGTAATGCATATAGAACAGCATAGTACTTACCTTTGTATGACGCTGTGTTGACGGACTGTAATCTGCATTAATTACAATCTATTGGAATTTTTACGTAAATAACAGTCGTTAATGGAAATATATAATGACCCTATTTTGTTATTACCTAATTGATTGGGGATTAGTATAGTACCTACCTATTGTTTATCTGACTTCGATCAAACATTAAAGTAATTGTATTAGGTAGTTTATTTGATCGAAGGGTAAAGATAATTAATACTTTACAGATGTTTGTATAATATCAAATTATTTAATTAATTAATTCAATCGTCATTCATTCATGTACATGCATGAAAGAATGATGATTCAAAGTTTCTTTAATTCCGCGGCCTGGGGACCTGTCGCCCCTTCGTCCATTACCGGGTGCGTCGGGTACGCACCCTAGAGAATTGCCCTGAGGCGACGGCAAACTTTCTGCCTCGGTCGTTGTGTGGTTGGGTTTTATCCCGCGTAGGTGAGGAAAGGCGTGCGTGGGCTAAAGCACGCAACTCTTCTGGCCTGCTTCTGTATACACGGTGGGTTGCTGGCCTGCCGTCCTCAGGACCCAATCATGGAGGATGTTGGTCCACACAACGAATCTTAGTGGAGAGATTACGCTCCTCTCGCTAGCTCTCGGCCGCCCCTTCACGAATATAACCTGCTCGCAGAAACATAAGGCCACGTTCCAATGTCTCCCACAAGAGACCATGGGTCGTAGCCAGAGAGTCAGACCCATTACGAGGCCCCGATACTGACTCGCCCACGAGCATTCACCAACGTGTGGAGTGCCGTGTCTTTGCCTCGCAGTGTTGACGCTTCAGTGTTGTCACGATGAATGCGAAACAGATTCTTACCAAAGCACCCGTGCCCGGTATTCATCTGTGACGCACGATAAGTGAGGTTACCGTGTCGCCTCAGCAGGCACTCTTCTATGATCAGTCTCACCGCTGCGATAGTGGTGTTTCGCCACCTGTGTTGTTCAAGGGCGACAGCGTATACGACGACCGCGTTGGTCTAATGTGTTCAAGTCACAACTTACATATCTTCATGCGATCCTGGCGGAGTTGGGACGGCTGAGCCTCGATTTCTCGAGGCTCTCGTCCCTCTCCAGCGCCACTTTATCCAATTGAAATAATAACGCAAGAGCTTCCAGGTCTTATAGAGAAGTCCCGGCTAAGAGACATGAAGCCTAGGGGAGGTTGTGCAGTACCCTTTTTATAATAATGTAAGGTTGGAGTAAAACTGCAGATAAAACGTAATTGTAACAAATTAACTTGTTTTATCTGTCATTTCAGACTTTCGAAAACAGTCAGCACTAAGAAGCAGTTGCTTGGACGGTATACCGGATTTCCAATGCTGAAAACACGACATAAATAAAGCTTCTCAAGTAATTTCAATGGGTTTTACTCCAATCTTAAAAACCTAGTCAATTACATTTCGCCATTAGTCATTAGTCCCTATAACCTAGGCATAGCTCGGCACCGTTAATCAAATAGTTAACTTCGTTAATCCGTTAACACGTAATAAATATTGCATATTCGTATAAAAAGGAAGGGTTCTGGAAGTTAACAGAGTAAAAAAAACCCGGCTAAGTGCGTGCCGGGCCACGCATAATATAGGGTTCCGTAGTTACTTATTCCTATTATAAGCTCTAACTCCTAAACTAACAAATTTATCTGGTCCGTTATAGTTTTCCTTCAAAGTTCATCATATAAAGGATTACCATCATGAGTTTTTTTTCAGATTCTTCGAGCTACCCGTTTAAATTAAAGAGGGGGGACGGGGACGCTCTGTTTTAACAAAAAAATCCCTTTAAAGTTGAATATCTTGCAAACGAATACCTAAATCAAAAAATTGTCTTAGAACCTCCAAATGTTTTAAAAATACCTATCTAAGCATATTCCACACGATAGGGATGACGAATTTTTTTTTTTCATAATTTTAAGCACGTTGTCAGAATATACAATAGTAAACACAAATTCGTGCAAAATTTCATCTAACTAATCTTGCACTAACCGTTGGGGAGAAAAGCTGAGAACAGACGGACGGACGGACATGACAAAACTATAAGGGTTCCGAGACTTTTACTACGGAACCCTAAAAAACTAGTATGAGAGTCTTCTGAAATATGTACTTTATTCTGTTTTAGGTTTTCGTAGTTAAGTCTCGGACTTCTTATAGGTTTCGTCATGTCCGTCCGTCCGTTTGTCTGTCCGTCCACCCTACGCTTTCCTCCCAAACGGCAAACATGAAACTTTGCATGGCGATGTGTATTTACTACGCCGACAAAGTGCTAAATAGAATAATATTAAGAAAAAATTGTCTTTTTTTGTTGTAGCTCCCCTACACGTGAAGTGGGTACTTAGATTTTTTATTTGCACCTACCCTGTAGTGTAGAGTATCAATAGATAGGTACGAGTATGTTAAAAACATTGGGACGTTGCTAAGTAACATTTTTGATTCGTTGTATCCGTTTACGAGATATTCTACTTTACAGCTGATTTTTTGTTAAAACAGGGTGCGTGTCGGCCCCCTCTAGAAGCTAAACGGCTGACTCGGAAAATCAAGATCCATGTAATTAACATGGCTATTATGGGTGACTACGGCACCCTATTCTATGCATGGCTCCGATACGCACTTGACCGGCTTTTAGAATTTGTTGTAATAGCGGCAACAAAAAATACATCATCAGTGAAATTTCAACTTTCTAGCTATCACGGTTCTTAAGATACAGCTCTGGTGATAGACGAACGGATGGACAGCGGGGTGTTAGTAATAGGGTTCCCGTTTTACCCTATGGTAGGTACGGAACCCTAAAAATACGGGTATAATTATTAGAGTGTGCATAATACTAGACTAGTTGCGTTCTGGACGAAACACTTATTAGTCAAACTTATTATTTTTAGACTTTCGCGGTTTTTACTTATAGTTACGTAGTCTTCGGGACACGCGAATATTGCGACATTTGGTCACAGTGTGACTGGACACAACGCGACCACTGGAGCTAGATTAACGATTAACGGACTTGGGGAAATTTAACGGAAGTTAACGAGTCCGTTAAAATATTTTCAAGTTAACTTAAAAGTTAATCCGTTAGGTACTCCAAATGTTAACTTCGTTAATTAACGATTAACGGATTAACGAGTAATGCCCAGCTTTGAACCTAGGTCTAAATCATGTGTTTATGCGTCAACAAGTAAAGGATATACCGTGAAGTTTCACGGTATATCAAGTAAAGAAGTTCCTTTACTTATGTTTTTCATTGCAGTAACCTTTTCAATGTAGGTACTTTGAAATTTAAGCTATAGGTACATTTTAAGTAAATGAAATCACTCATATAATCCAGTTATCGAAATTAAAACTATTTATACTGTAGATTGATGACACTTGGTGGAACTATACTTTTCCGCTATTTTTACTTCCATTATATTACTTTCACCTAAACGGTTCCGTATAATGGCATCATTAGAAATTATATTACCTTACTACTGGTAAATAGTAGCCTTGAGACGAAAACCGTGGTACGGAAGTAAAAATGGAGGAAAAGTAGGTCAGTAGTGTGTTCAATATCTAAATTAATAACTTTCGGATAATACTTATGTGGTAATTAGTGTGTACGTAGTCCTCGTTTCTCTAGACTATAATGAATAATTTCAGATTTTCGAGAAACGTATACTCTGTATTGTTTCGGATCAAATTTAATTGCTCTGCCTGCTCATAATTCATATACTACACCAACTGACCCATATTTGACTACCAAACATATTTGTGAAAGTGCTTCTTCTATAACCGAACAGACTACTGTTACCACTACTGCAGCGGAAACTACTACTAATAGCAGTAAGTCTTTACCTCCCACAACGACTACTCTTTCAACAACTTCAACGAATACCACACCGAGTGCTACAACTAAAAGTACCACACAGAGTACTACTACTACTACAACTAAAAGTACCGCACAGAGTAATACTACTACTTCAAAAAGTTCCACACCGAGTACTACTACCACAACAAAAAGTACCGAACCAAGTACTAATACGACTACAACAAGTACCACACCAAGTACTACTTCTACCACCAAAAGTACCACACACAGTACTACTACGACTACCGAAAGTACCACACCTACTACTGTACCAACAAATAAAATTTCTAGCACTCCAACAAAGACGACAACTGCAACCAGTACAGCAACAAAACCACCTACAGCCGCTCAAACAACAAGTAAAACTACTACAACTACTACCAGCTCCAGCATCGCAGACACTAAAACAAGTAAACCAAAAAGTAAGTGTCGAAAATGTGACAGGCCTGTTACTTGGGAAACCACAACCTCAAGTCCAATAATATTTACAGTAACGTTCCCAGCCTCATATCCAATAATAATCAAAACAACAGCTTCAAAGCCAATAATATCAAGTCCACCAATAACAACAACTCCAAGTACTACTGCACAAATCACCGCAACTATTTCAAAAACACCCGAGACTATGAAAACTAGCAAAATGGTTACCACTACTATGAGCACTAAACCTACTACTACAGGTTATCAGACTAGAACAATACCAATGACAATTCCAAATACACCAAGCATGACACCAAAACAAATAACTTCCATACTAGCTCCTACATCAACAGCAACGAAGGCTATAACATCGGTTTCAACTTTTCCGACAACAAAACAAAGTACTATGACAAGTAAAAGAATATGCAAGAGTAAAAACTGTGAGAGGCCTGTTACATGGATTACCACGTCAAGAAAAACGACGTCTTGGAGGCAAAAAGGATACCGCTACTAATGTAACTCAGGCTAAAGTAACAGATTATTAGACCTTAGTACTTACGTATTATACTATTTAATAAATTTAAGTTTTCACAATAAATAATAACGTAGATAAATAAAAGTTATAGTAAATTATGATGCTGAAAATGCTTCTTTTCATTTTGATCACTTTAATTTTTTTTTTATTTAAACCCTTTACCGAAGTGAAGAAATTGAACGAACTCTTGTATAAAAAGAAAAAAAAACATCTTTGTTTAAGTAGTATCCGTAAGTAAGTAAGTGAATTGAAAGAAATAGAAGAAATATTAAAATCTTATGCGTACATGAATGAGTTAAAGGAGGAAGAGATAAGGGACGCATTATGTATTGTATGTGTAAAAAATTATTGTATTTGTGAGTATGTGGATGGTGGACTGTTTAACATTACATTTATTATCAAGTAACTTTGTAAGTCGCACGTATTAGTGCTGAGCCTATAATTATTATCACCCGGGCATTTTTAAGTATGCCTCAGCCTCTTACAGATGAGTTTAGTTTGGTCCTCTCTAAGATCTTGGTGAATAGAAAAGATTTGCTACAAATAAAAACTAATTTACCTTTTTGTGTTGTTCTTGATTATCAATATTTTCAATTCACACCTTAATACTTAATAGACATTATTACGAACCAACTTCGATGATGATTATGTTTTTATAGACTTCAAAAATGGTTCTTAATTCGACTGTTATTTTTTGGGGTGTACAAATTATATAAGTTCTATTGTCAATCCCAGTAACTGAAGCCGTATGATCAATTCCTTTCAGAGGTTTCGTAGGTTGTTCGTTTAATTTGCTTGACTTAGGTACCTTCTTGACATCGTCCTCCATTATCGTCATCGCGTTTTATATTGGGTTACGTGCTTCGCCTTTTGTTGCAGTAGTTCGGTGCGTTACTGAAAGTTTGTACACACATCTATTTGGCTACTCTTAACACAATCGATGCAACGATAGACCTAATAAGATTTGGTATCACTGCCAATCAATTGCTTTTTTACCGATCCAATTTGAAACCGATACCAAGAAAGCGCTTCAGGATTTGATTAATATTGTAACACATATGACTTAAGTGTGTGCTTTCAGCCTTTCAAATAACTCCCTGTCTGAGTGAGACTACACGTACTATCACTGTACAAGCAACCGCTATACGTCAACGACTACTCAATATGATAGATACTGAAACATGTAAAGGAATATGTAATAGCAAAAACTGTGAGAAGCCTATCACATGGATTACCACGTCAAGAAAATCGACTTTGAACCAAAAAGGACACCGCTACTAATGTGGCTCAGGCTGAAGCAACTGATTGATAGGTGATAGGTTTTCACAATATTTTATAATGTAAAGTAATAAAAGTTATGAGTAGTAAAATATAATGCACAAAATGCTACTTTTCATTGTTAACATCTTTAAAAAAAATGAAATTATTTTGAATTTTCAATTTTAATTCAGAGTGTCTAGTACCAGTTCCATACGTTAATTTGCTCGAACTATGTTTTCGTATTCGCCATACATTTCACACCAGCGCCCCAAGCGGTAACGTCAGGGAACTGTGTGAAATGTATGAAGGAATACGAAAACGTATTTCGAGCAAATTAAAGTATGGAACTGGTACTAGACATCCAGATCAGTACAAATACTTACTTAGTGTACACACAATTTGTGGATTAGTTGATTTATTGCTTTTTCTACCAACTTCCAAAAAGGAGGTTCTCAATTCGACTGTATGCTTTTATATTTGTTTTGTATCTTTCACTGGGTGAAGCAATTTTGAATATTTTTTTGAATTAAAAGCTATTATTTCCCAAGTGATCCCATTTCAATTTGGTTCTGACAACTATTTGGTCTCATTTCGGTAATTTGAAGTCTGTTGTTATGTCAATTTTTGAATCATAGTATTGTGTATATTTTGAGGGGCTCGTGGTCTAGTTGCAACCGACAATGTTAACATATTGCAAAGGTTAAGCAACATCTAGTCAGGCCGGTCTTAGGATGGGTGACCATTTCTTAAGGGGTGCGCCAAAGTTCACCTAAATTTTCAACTCTGATAATTGGAAAGCCGAAAATGTTCTTCCTACCATTTTTCATCCTAACAATCACAATTCCTAACTACTCTGTCTCTAATGTTCATAATTTCGAAGCATTCAACTTCATAATTTCAGTAGCGATAAACATCTATTATACTTTTATTTGTTTTCCTATATTTTTCAATATAACCATCTTTTACACTATTATTCAAAGTCATATCTGTTTTGTTTAGATTTCTTTGGTTTAGGTTAGGTTAGAACTGTGACCTCAACGCACGAGCCGAGCGAGCGAAGCGAGCGTGCCGCGGCAGCGGCCGGCGAAGCGCCAGAACCGAATCGGTCCTAATTATGTTTAGCGATAAAACCGTTATGATAAAAAACAGTAGGAGTTTAAACATTAATGATATTATTAATTACAATTTTCGGAAACATGAGTGTTATGAACATCGCCGGTAATGAAAACTTTAGGTTGAAAAATTTTAGGAAGAGTGATCATTCGGAATACAAATCATTAGGAAGAACAATTTCGGGTAAAGAACTTTAGGTGAGCCAATATGGACCCTTTCTTAAGACACTCCGTGCCTCGGAGAGCACGTTAACCCGTCGGTCCAATTACAGGTTCTGCATGTCCTTTTATCACAAATAGCCTCATTATTTGTTTATTATTTTTGTATATAACAGGTACTTGACATATTCCATTTGGTTGTATAATTTCACCCGTATAAGTCTTTAGTCTCACTGTCGTTGGTGTAAGTGGTAAATCTTCGATATTCTTCCTATAAAATTCTTCAGAACATATAGTAACTGTTGCCCCTGTATCAATCTCCAGTGTATGTATTTTCTTGTATATTTGAATTTCTGTTAAAAACTTTTTATTTTTATACGGCACGGGTAAGACTTTAAATATCTCATAAATTTCTCCCTCTTCTTTTTCTGAATTGGTCAATGTCACATCCAGTTGTTTTATCTCCTTGTTGAAACATACTGTAGCTAGATGTCCAGCCCGTTTACAGTTATTGCAGAATAAATTTTTGTTACGGCACTCATTGGCAAGGTGGTTCTTATTACCACATCGGTAGCATTTAGTTTCCTTTGTATTATTGTTGTACTGTTTTTTAGTTGAAATATTGAAGTTATTGTTTCGTTTTTTCTGTGTACTATGATTATTGTAATTTTTATTTAATTTATTCTTTGTACTGTACCTTTGGTTCACTTTATAAGATGGCTAATTTCTCTTAGAGGACACTTTATTAACATTGTATTTTTCATTTTGCATCTGTTCACTTTCCGACTTGGATAATTCAATATTAATTGCCATTTTGTAAATTTCTGTAAATTCCTCTGCCGTTTCTTGTAGTAAACGTTCTTTAATTTCCTGAGACTTCAAACCACGTATAAATTGTACTCGCATGTGTGTCTCGAATGTAGATTTCTTGCAATCTTTGCATATGAAATTGCATTTCGACCCAATGGCCTTGAGATCCGCCACGTAATTGGCTAAATTCTCGTTTTCTTTTTGTACGCGTAAACAAAATTTGTTTTGTTGTGCAATTTCACTTGGTTTTGGAGACACATGGTTCTTTAGTGAGGTTATAAGTTCTTCATACTTTTTGTCTTCCGGCTTTGTAGGCGAGGTTATATTTTTGACCACCTGGTAGTATTTAGGTCCAATACATGTTAAAAACATTTGTACTTTTGTTTTTTCTTGTGTAATTTCTTTCAGCTGTATGTAATTTTCGAGTCTTTGTATGTACGAGTCGAAACTTTCATTTGTTTCATCAAAATTTTGCAACGTCAATCCTGCCGCTGGATTTGGCTGTTGAACAGTTAATCCTTGTATCGCGATGGCTAATTGCTCCAACACTATTTTGATGTCTGCCATTCTCGTCGCCAATTTCTGTTGTGTATTTAACAGTAACTAAATAGGTGTAATATTGTAATAAAGGTTTTAGGTAACTGAACAAGTAAAACGCCATTGTATATCCATAGACAACTGTATTCTCCTAGTGTTGGTCAATGCATTAGTGATGTTCTAACATAAACAATAACAAAATATGAGTTCAAAATTCTAATGTTTTTTTCATTTTAATGATTACTGATCAAATTCTGATTTCTACTAATTTGATGATAAAATCAATTGCTATTGCAAAACCTATCAGAATGAAAATGTTACCAGCTGCCAGATTCACGTAATAAAAACCGTAGCGTAGTGACTTAAAAATGTCACTTCGCACACTTTTTAACCGACTTAAAAAAAGAAGAAGATTCTCAATTCGCTGTATTTTTTGAACCGATTTTGATGATTCTTTTTTTTATTTGAAAGCTGGTGCATCCCGTGTGGTCACATTTTAATTTCATTAGGATCGGACCTTGGGTTTACACCAGGTAACTAAAAATCGTATAGGAATTGTATAGAAATTGAGCTATTGGAAGATTTATGACAATCCAAGACTAGATAAGTAAGTGCGTTAAAAACAGAAAACCAAAAGGCGATTTCTAAGTTTCTAAGTTAAAACGACTTTTGAACTGGCGTGTTTACGTGAATCGACCGGCTGGGTAGTTAAGTTACCTCAGTCTCTTTCAAAATCATTAGACGTTCTTCTCTTTCAAAACACGTAAAGCTCTTTCTTTCCTCTCTTTCATAGCCTCTATGACATTGGGCGGGTCACGAATAGGCATGCTTCGTGACTGCCGAGGATCAACTAATTCTGGAAGGAGGCAATCGTAATAAAATCTAACTAATTTCATCTCCATTTTCTCCTTCCAAAATTTGTCGTCCTTTTCTATAATATAAACTTTCATAGGTACAGTAGCACCAAACCAGATGCCAAGCATGCAAACGTTTCTTTTAGTTATATGTAGCTGTCCCTGAATTTGGAAATACCAGTAATAATTTTTATTTATGACATAACCCTTGGAAGCCTTGTCCTTAACCCAAAAGGTATGTTTGGCCATTGCTTCATCAAGAGTCATGCCAGCTAAAGAATGTGGGCACTTAATTTCAATTAAACCGTTTGCATAAATGCCATCTGGTGTAGTACCAAGAAATTCATATTGATCGTCGACGAACAAACCGCAACCTTGTATACTAATATTCTCTTGAATTTCTAACTGTCTAATTGCAGTTTCTTCGTTTTCGATACCGTACCGTACAGCAGGCAAACTGGAGATATTACTACCATAAACGATTTTACAAACAAAAGCAGCACAACTTGTGCTCTCTCGTTTTTTACAAACTTCCCCGAACGATGATGAGGTTAGTAATTTTCTCCTTGTACTCATCCACTCAGCACTACTTCTTTGCAAATGGGTCGACCTTTCAAGCTCCTCTCTTTCAGCACAAGACAACTTTAAATCAACTAAAAAAGATGACTTGGCTTTCTCATATAATTCTGGACTCAGATCAGGTTTTTCGCAGTTTGGTCCATAGTGAGCGTCTTTCGATACAGCGCTGTGGCTTTTTTTCAATCTTAATTTAGGTTTAGCAATTAAACGGTTTCTACGATTACTATTTTCCACTTTCGCGATCAAAGGATTAGGACTAGATTTAAATATGACATGAGTTTTACTATGAATCGATCCCGTATTAAAAGACACAACAGCAGCTGCGCATCGGCCCGCATAAGAACCACGGGAAGAATAATTTACACGCTTACCCCCAACTAATTTGGCAATTACTCCGTTAAAACTTTCAACTATATTACTTGTGCAATTATGAATTAAACTTCTAGAATGATATGACAGTCTTTTACTTAAAATTTCTACCGCGTCCATTAATCCGCATCCAACAATTGCTGGAAGTAACCCAACAGGTTCTATTCGACGAGTGTCAGGTCTACAAAAATACTCCTTGCAATGTTGGTGATTACCAAATACGTGTTGTGGACCATTTAGGATATCTTCACTAAGATTTTTTATTTTTTCTTCGAGTGACTGATTTTGATCCCCCCAATATTTAATCGCGCATTTTACACCCGTTCTTAAACGCAAATACCTTTCTTTTAGAAATTTCCGCAGTTCGCAAGGATACTTAGTGTCTTTCGACAATTTCTCCAAGCTATTGCAGTAGTTTCGTAAAAGATGATTTTTGCATTCAATTTTCTCTACTATTAAATTATCGTACGGACGCGAATCTAATATTTTTTTATAAGTACTGGAATCGCCGTCTGCTACAAATTTATTATAAATTACACCGTGATCAACAAAGGAACGTTTAAACCCCTCAACTATAATGGTCGATTCCATCCCGGTAGATGATCCTGAATAATTCTTGAAACAATGGTGTTCCGGGAGCTGACTGTTGTTCTTTGCGGCTCGTGCACAGACTACGCAGTATTTATTTTTAACTCCAAAAAACAATACTTTATTAGTTTTAATGCCAATTATCGCAGCTGCGCCGGATAAGGCGGAAAAATTCTTACCATAAGATCTCTTGCTCCAACAACCGTCAACAGCAACAGATATTAATGGTGTACCATTTTTATCAACACTACCTATAGACACTGCGTACTCCGCTTCTTCCTTGACAGCTTCTGCCATGGAATGTGCTGCTGTCTTTTCCCACCAATCGCAAACCGTATTATTAATTTCATTGTACAATGAAGGTGACATGATTGGTAGGGCTACTGCGGCACTTAATGTTTTTAACTGAGAGTAGCTCCCACCAGATGATATGATACCAGACACAATTTGATGATTCACTTTCATGCTATCTTCTTTCTTTTCAACCAAACACACAGTAAATTTCATATTACACATACTACATTTTATGATGAGTTTTGAGTCCAGACCAACTTTTACTTCACCTATTATACTGAGGTAACTTAACTTACAATCCATTGGACCGTGGTCCCCTATGGCCTGAAGAGCTTTAAAAAAAAAAGAAATATCCACTACTCTACGCCCAACTTCCACTTCATCCACCTTTCCCTCTTGACGGTTGTCAATAACTAGTTCCTGTAAAGAAAGATAATGGCTTGATTTTTTTTATAAAAAATAATTCAAAAGGTATGGGTCAAATTTCTTCAAACATAGCTAAGAACTCCCTTAGAATACATCTTTGAAACACATAACACTAGATCAAAATCTTAAACGTTTTTATCAGTCTTCGTCAATTATGAAAATGAATAAATAAACATAATAAAAATCTGGTTGCTTGTAAAGTCGGTTTAGGACGATAATTTTACCGGATAATGTCATAATATTATTCTCCATCGCTTGTACTGCGCTATCGCGCGCGCCCGTGCAATTTCTGATAGGAAACATCCACAGTAGGTAACTTCCACTTCCACATATTTAGACATGATGAACATGAAAACTAATAATACTGTAACTAATAATAGTGTAAGCAAACTCATTGCTTTGAAATACATAAATATATGAAAACTAATACTATATTATGTAATAAAATTTATTATTATGAAAATTGTTCCTATAGAAATTGACTTTATTACTTATATAGATATTGAAATTACGTAATTATTACCTACTGGACATTGTAATTTTTCTTCTTAGACTGACATACCTAATTGTGTACCTATCTAATTACATGTCAAATCAATATTTACATGCTGTTGTAGGTATATGTCTGAATCAGGCGATCTAAATCATTGTACCTATTTGCTTTGTAATGTACCTACCCTGTTCAAAATGCAAATAGATTATATTATTATTACTACTAAGACATGATAAGCATACACACAAATAAAAGTAATAAAACTAGGATTTTTACTTGACACTAACACAAATCTAGTATTTTTTTTCTAGGTATTTAGGACAAGACGTAGTCAAGTAGGCAGGTAAATAAATAAGTAGGGAGGAACTTACATTTTATTCCGAGATCTTTTGGCTTTCACGTTTTTATAATGCGTACTAAATTTTCTTTTCGCTGGCATGGCACTCAGCAAATTATCCTGCGAAAAGAGACCCTCGATTACCAATTACGTTTATGATACCTATTGCCTTTATCATGTTGAAAAATCTATGTATGTCGTGCAGAGAACTATAAGATGATTGAAAGTCATTGATACCTACTTTACAAGGTTCATAAAATGACCTACGCAACAAAGTAAATAATTTTGTATTTCTTACGAATTATATCTAGTTCAATCATGGTTTTCTTTCAGACTTTCATTATATCGGTACTTTCTACTTACTGAAAGTAAATTAGTTATAAAAATATTGTACTTACAGTTTTTCACAAAAAACACAAATTCACATCACGTAATTTTGCTGTAGCATCCGACACGCGTGGAGTCACTTTGAAATTCTATGGCGCACTGGCGAGAATCGTACAATCGCGACGCGAATGATTTTTCATACACTTTTCTATGGAGAATTTACGTAAAACATACCTAAATTTTAGGGCTTTAAAAGGGGAAGTTTTTGTTTGTAAAGGTACAAAAAAAAGTACCACGTTATATTTATTGGTTTTTTCAGTGTTCAAAAAGTGTTTCTTTTTATCAATTTGTGTTGATTTATTGGGTTAAATCTGAAAAATACGAAGGCACGTTTTCGCATTTTTTCTCAATTTTGTGCGTTTGTTGACGTTTATTATATAACAACTACAGGGTTTTAAGAGTTAAAATTAGCACTAACATAATTTTTGGTCTTTCATTTTAATATATAAATAAATATATTAGGACAATTCACACAACGCCATCTAGTCTCAAACTAAGCAGAGCTTGTGATATGAGTACTAGATAAACTGATATAAATACTTATATATATTTTTTTTTTGTAAATACATACATATTATACATAGGAAACATCCAGACTTCGGTACAAACGCATATGTCATCACACAAAGTTTGTCCCGACCGGGAATCGAACCCGAGACTCCGGCGTCGAAAGCCGATGCACTACCGACCACGCCACCGAAGCAGTCATATAGAAATTATCGTTGTTATTAATCATATGTAAATAGGTTAAATATGAACAATCGTAACACTCTTTTCGGTTTTCACGATCTGGGCCCTTAACAACCTCGGTTGCACTTGGTGCACCTGGTAACAAACGGACGAGGTTTTGCCAAGTATGCTCCCCGAAACGGCAATAGGCTCGCCACATCATACGTGGGGGTTCACAAGTTTTGCCGACATGTGGGTGAAATAAACACCTCTGTCTAAACTTGTCTGTATGTCTGTCTGAAAGCTCATTACCGGTATGAACGTAACTACATACCTAACTACTTCCAAATTATTTAATTTGGAATTAGTTATGTATGTATTATCTATATTCTCGCACGAAATATAAGTGGGTATCTAGAAGTTATCTTCGCAAGGTTTTAAGTTATAGTTGGACTTGGATTTTTGCGTAGCGCGTGGCAAGTTATCTTTTAGGTTACCTCTTGCGCTGGGCAAAAATCCAGGCCCAAACGCTCAATTGCAATACTGAACAACGTTTCCTTATCCCGCACCGCGAACTAGTTCACAGTAACTAGTTCTTCTGTGCGGGAAAAATCAAGCATTACCTTGTCATTAGCAAAATCATCGATAAATATTGATTGAATCACGTTTTTAAAAGAAGAAGAAGTTATAGTTGTAAAAGACGTGTTTACTGATGCACTAAATGAGTGTATATGCGATAGTGGTGAACTATTTTTCATAACATCATAATTATCATATCAAGTAACTTGTCCCACGTAATAACCGGGCACTTCTAAGTTTGCCACTGATTTGTTCGGGACGTCTCGTTAACTCAAAGGTGTACCTCATGGATGTGATTTTGATTGAATAGAATAGACAATGTGATAAAAATAAATAACCACTTATTTGAACATTTTGTGTATTGTTGATCACCACTTCTGGGGTAAGGTTATCCGATAAAAAAACTTTTATTGCTAGGAGTATGGTGCGTTAGTGAAGGTTGGTAGTGGACAGTGGTTGGACTAATCGATCAATGCAGTGACAGTCCTGGCATGTCTAGTGGGGTCTCACGGACCCGGCTTATTAGCCCCTATAAATATAATAAAATGGCTGATATATTATGTCATCATCCATTGAGCCTTTTCCCAACCTAAACCTTTAGTGGAGTCTATATTAAGCTAATACTCTATATCTCATGCCAGTTCTTCTCTTATTCCTCTCGCACTTTTATTCCGCATACTATTTCTTTCTTTCATACTCTTCATTCTTTCATTCTTTTTTTTTTGTGGGTGGGACCTCCCACTTTCGTTCCCTACTCTCACTAACTAATTATTATTTTTCTTTATTTATTTTATGTTTCTAGGGTAAATAATGCAACATATGAGTTTAATATATTTTGTGGGTACCTAATTTACATTTCTTACAATTATTAAATTATATCTTAACTTCTACAATAGAATTTTACACTTTTAACAATAGAATTTTACACTTTTAACAATACAATTTTACACTTTTAACAATGTTGGTTACAGTTTTATATTTTTAACAACGTTTATGCAATTTTACATTTTAACAATATTTATACAATTTTACACTTTTTTTACAATATTTATTCAGTTTTACATTTTTAACAGTTTTGTTTTATTTAGCAATTTATGCATTTAGGGCACTCTGCATTTGCCTTCCAATAAGGTCTTTTGCTCTTTACATGTTTTGTCTATTTGTTTTTATTTTGTTCATATTTTCATTTTAACCTCTATTTCAGGTTTTGCCTGCCTTACTACTAGCTTTTGCTAGTGGCATAATTAATTTCAAAACAATGGTAAGTAAAAATTTTTTTAAGAAAAAACTTTTTAGCATTAATTAATAGCATAAATTTTTCGCAGAATCAAAAGGACAACAAAACGTCGACAATTGTTTCGCCTCTAAACGAGGCACTATCAAGACTGTCTCAGAGAGAACAGTGTTGGTAGGCTGTTCTCTCTGAGACAGTCTTGATAGTGCCTCATTTAGAGGCGAAACAATTGTCGACGTTTTGTTGTCCTTTTGATTCTGCGAAAAATTAATGCTATTAATTAATGCTAAAAAGTTTTTTCTTAAAAAATTTTTTACTTACCATTGTTTTGTCATGGATTTTCGCCAAGTAACGCCTGTTTCTATCCAATAATTAATTTCTTTAATTTGTTGTGTCTATTGTCATTGTTGTATTATCTAAGTGTTTTGTGTGTTGGTTTTTGTTTTGCGTGTTTATTGTGACTGTTCTATTTCTCTAGTAACTGTGGTTTTTGTGTGCACTATACTTGTCATTGAATATTATGAAAACATTCTTGCGCTGTTACCGAGTTTTGTTACGGACAATTACCGCGCTGGCGACTTTCAAGCAGTATTCGAGAAATTTACCTATGTTCCGTTTATGCATAAGGTCACTCATGGTGTTGACTCCGACATCACAATCTATCTCCTGTTCGAGGTTGAACTTATCTTGTGCGAAGAGCCCATGGGTTGTGGAGGTCAGATAGCAGTCGCTCCACGGAATCGCTTAATCGAGGCTTATCAGGACCAGACAGCTGGCTATTTTCTGGCCTAAAAATAAGTATCGCCATCCAACGTGGCATCACACCTGGCATTCTGGGAACCTTCCCATAACCTACTTAAGGGAGAGGTAGCCCGTGTAAAAAAAAAAACCTCCACAACCCATGGGCGATACCGAAGCTCCTTAGTTAGACCAGTCGGATTTTGTTATAGGGCTTCAAATACGCGTAACGACTGCCATAGATGATAACCGGGTCCGACGGCTTAACGTGCGTATGTATGTATTTAAATTTATCAATTGATAACATAGCAGTATAATATGTTACAGTATGTATTAAAAAACAATCCAGAAGAAACTTTTGTCATAATTTAACGTAAGTAGCCTTTGCATCTTTTATGAAAGATGTAGGTACTAAAGTCACACGTACTCGCGCCTGTAAATTCCATCTTTGTTGTATTGGTAACCCTGGGGTGAGACTGGACTGAAGTGCCGGGTGTCAGCAACTAGGGACTCATAGCAAATGGAGTCTCATCAGTTCGAGCATAGTGCATATTGATTTGACTTGTCCTAACATAGTCATGCCAGGCTGTTGGACCCGGTACTTTTGGATTTCCACTTTCTATTTTAATGCAAGCATCTTTTACGAAATTGATACCAATTTTCGATTAATATTGCAATGCAAGTGACTTTAGGTGTCTGCTTTCAGACTATCAAATAACTCCCTGCCCAGACGACACTGCAAACACAATCCCAGTCGCAAACGAGTCTACAACAGAAGAAGGCACAATCGTATCTATGAAGTCCAGAAATTTGGCATGTCAGGAAAAGCCGAATTCTTGGTTGACTACCAAGAAAGGTGAAACAAGAGATTTCTATAGAGTCCTTGCAGTGCAGAACCATTAACACTTATACGTAAATATAAAACTACACAACGTTTAAACCTATAGGTAATAACCTACTTAATTTTTTGGTCTTCTATTGTTACTAGTCTAGTAAAGCGTTTAAAAAAATACCGCTATTATGTTGTTATTAGCCATAAAAACTTAATAGCAACGACTTTGAAGCGATGAAATTGACATATTACCCAATTAGGTAAAGTTTAGTTTTGAAAATCGTTTAGTTGTAAATTTTTGGTCATTGACAAGTTGCTGCAAGAGCAAGCAGAGGTCAGAGAATGTTGCCAATTATGATGACTTCTTCCGACTTTCTTTCTTTCTTTATTGTAGGAGACTCAACCTAAAGCATAAGGTTCGTTTCGTTTCTTCAGAAGACTGTTTCAATAATAAGGCTGAATTTAGGTTTCGAATAAGATTTCGTAAAATAAAATAATGTAAGGTATGAAAAAGGTGCCTCTAACATTTACGATTCTTATATTTTTCCTATATTTTTCAAAATCAATCAGGAGGAAAACACGTCTAATAAAAATTACATGTCAAAAATTAACAAAACAACCGACTTCAAATTACCGAAATGGGACCAAATAATGGTCGGAATGGGACATAAGGAAAGAAGTGGCTTTCATTAAAAAAATATTTCAAAGACAGTCGAATTGAGAACCTACTCCTGTTTTTGAAAGGCCGTTTGCCAATTTTACAAGAAAATGAAATGTGAAACAAAGTTACGAAAATTTCTTTCTAGTTTACAAAAAATACCTTATATACCTATTTTTCTCTTTTTTAATTCCTACGGGACTACTTACATCACTTGCATGCTATGCTTGCATGTACTAGCTGAAAAGTCGATGAGGTTATAATAATAATAATTAAGGTTTCTTCGTTTCAAAGTGGTTTTTCACATAAGTAAGTACATATTTTATATTCACAACAAGGATTTGTTACGTATATTTACAATTTTTTGTAGATTCTGGTTCTACCTAGGCAAAACTAACTAGGCAAAAACCTGAATTTTGGGAAACAGTGCTCCTTTTACATTTATGACTTATTTTATTAGGGCACAGTGATTCACAAATTAAACAATTAAGTATTTGAAAAGGTAAGCTAATAAACATTAATTTATTAATTAACATTAGAATAGAGGTAATGTCAATATCTTCTTGCAGAAGATAGGACAAGTAAAAGAAAACTATTAAATATTTAAAGTAAATTACGGCAGTCATTTATTTACAATAAGAATTACAATGGGACCTAACATAGCTGGCGAGATGTGGGTGTGTTTGCACACCTCTGCCTACCCCTTCGGAGAAAAAGGCGTGATGCTATGTATGCTATGTAAGAATTACAATAATCATAATTATGTACTAAAAATATTTACACTACAAAATATCGTTTAAAAAACCCTCCACGCCATTGACGACTGGGATGGGAAGGTTCCCAGAATGCTAGCTGTGTTATACCACGTTGGATGGCGATACTTATTTTTAGGCCAGAAAATAGCCAACTGTCTGGTCCTGAAAAGCATCGATTAAGCGTTTAGCAATGTCTCTAAACGCGGCGGCAAGCGCTCGGATCCCAAGACCCCAGAATCTCAACCCCTAACGGCTCAAATATGTAATCACCTGCTAGGTTAGCATATTTACGCAGTTTGAGCCCTTCAGCCGATGCAGCAGCACCGCCGGCACATGTGGCTCACCTAAAGTTCTTTGCCCGAAATGGTTCTTCCTAATGATTTGTAATCCGAATGATCACTCTTCCTAAAATTTTTCAACCTAAAGTTTTCATTCATACTGGACTGATTCGGTTATAGCACTTCGCCGGTCGCTGCCGCGGCACGCTCGCTTCGCTCGCTCGGCACGTGCGTTGTGGTCACAGTTCTAACCTAACTTAACTAAATAAATCTAAACAAAAGAAATGACTTTGAATAATAGTGTAAAAGATGGTTATATTGAATAAATATAGGAAAACAAATAAAAGTATAATAGATGTTTATTGCTACTGACATTATGAAGGTGAATGCTTCAAAATTATGAACATTAAAGACAGAGTAGTTAGGAATTGTTATTGTTAGGATGAAAAGATTTCCAATTATCGGAGTTGAAAATTTAGATGAACTTTGGCGCACCCGTCATAAGCGTCACCGCGCCAGATTCGCGTGTTTCCATGCTATACCACGAGTACGACGCTGTCACACACGATTGAAGTGTCATAGCGCGTAGATAACGTAAACGTCAAACGTCGTAAGACGTACGACCAGTGTGTAGCTATTTCTCACGTCGCGTGGCATACGTCGTATGTGAAGGACCAGTGTGTTTTAAGCTTAAAAATATTTAGACGTTGTGACTTTTGATGTTATCATTACAATATTAATATCATTATCTAAGTAAGTAATTAAATTTTTATTTTACATTAAAAATATTATTTTGTTCATCATTTTGATTTATTTAATAACAAACCATCAACATTCCTAGTAGTCGGTATCGTATGTGTAGGTGTATTAGTAGGTGATAATTTTATTTTTTGTAAGCATTACAACTAAATCATGAAAATCAATTATTCTTTCTCTAGTTATTATATCTATTAATCTTATCTTTAACACTCCAAAATAATTGTACATCACATAATGTCTAATTGGCTAGCATAGGTGTGGCAGACTCGCTACTTCGAACACAATATTTCTTGACCGATCTTATAAAGTAATCATCAGCAAATATTCTTTTGTCTCCTTTGTAATACGACTCAATTTCTACAAGAGTTTTGTTTTCAGTCTCTGGTAGGTAGAAGTAAAGGTAAATGGTGCCGAGAAAGCCAAATGCGGCGTAAAAGCCGAAAGTCCCACTAAGATGGAACACACGCTCAACGTTGTAGTTGGTTTTAGACGCCAAGAAGAAAATGCCATACGTGCAAGCAGCGGCCATTGCAGTGGCGATACCACGACTCCTGAAATATGAAGCCGATTGCGTTATGTGATGAAATAATTAATAATTCTATTTCATATTTATTATCGAAACTTATTGTTCACAAACTTTTGTTAGTAATAATTTTAGCAAATACCGGATTGGGACTAAATAATTGTCGGCATTATGTGTCAATTAAAAAAAAATTCAAATCGGTTCACCCAGTGGCAGTAGAAAGTTATGAGGTAACAAACACAAAAAAAACACACAATCAAATTGAGAACCTCGTCCTATTTTTTAAATCGGTTAAATAGGCGAGAAAATGTAGATGTTTGAACACAATCATGAACCATTACAAACCATGAAAATTGGTACGTAAATGTGTTGAACTCATAACTGCTAAAATAGTACCAGACTTTTATATACGATAAGAAGACCACTGACTGGTGAGGATGATGAGGTTTCTAATATCTATTTATTTGTTTATTTATTTTAGGAACATTAAACAGTTACACATTATATTTTACCAGTAACCTATGCACTAAATACATAAATTGAGTATTTCGGAATAATAAAAGTAGTATAAAGAAACGTGCATGTAAGTAAGCTAAGTTGGGTACCTACCGCTAATATCGATCTTTAAAATTGACCGAGCGAGCGAAGCATCTCAGTTTTAACTCGAGGACTGGCCGATTTGGCGTTGTTGGTATGTGTGTCAGTTCCGGTCTACAGGCCGCATTTTTCAGTCGATTTTCATGAAATTTGGCACAAGTGTTCTTTGTTGCAAGGCGCAACTTTTGTTGGAGGGATTTTTCGATTGCGGGGAAAATGGGAGGAAAAAGCATTTTCAGCCGATTTTCATGAAATTTGGCACAAGTGTTCTTTGTTGCAAGGCGCAACTTTTGTCGAAGGGATTTTTCGAGGGGGGGATGGGGGAAAATGCGAAAAAACGTGAGGTCTACTGTTCACAGAACCACTAGTATTTATTCTGGGTTTGAGGTTTCGAGTGTCTTAAGTGCTGCAATTCTAAATTTGGAACATGATTGCCCAAAAATACCAGTATCCGCGAGGGCTGCGTTATACGTTTCAAGGATGTGGCGGAGAGGAGCGTGTACCCCGGCATTCGTTCTACAGCTGGGAGTGTAGAACAGCCGGGGAGCGCGCGCCTCCCTCACCAATACGTTGCGAGGAACCACATAACACAATTGATTAGTTATATCGCTACAATCAAACCTATTGTTACAGATACCATAAAACGTCATACACATAAGGAATTTACGTCGAGACTCCAGGCTTAGCAATATCACTAGGTATTTAGTTATTCGACAAGAGCACTACTAGCAGGTGAAGTTGGCATAGACTTCTAAGATCTTGGAGAGATCACTAAACAAATGAAGTATAGGATGTTGTCCAATCTAACTAAAAACTTACTTGAATGGAAACACTTCAGACAGCAGAATCCATGGTATGCCGAGTCCATTGAAGCAGATCAGCATAAAAAACAGAATAACTGGTAAAATATTTTTCTGCTCCGGGAATGTGTTGGTCTCATAAGAAAATACTGTTGGAGGAATGTTGATATGTGCGTACATGCTCAGAGCGAGGCTGCATCCTGCTGAACCTAGCAACGCTCCAATGATCAGCTTTCTTTTACCAAAGATTTTTACCAGAAATGCGGAGATTATGCTCATCAGAATGAACAGTGCACCAGAGATGACCTGAAATTGAAAATTGTTTTTTTAATGCTGAACTTTACATAAATCTTTATCCAACTCCATTAAGTGCACACAGATATCAAATCGTGGATGTATACAGGTTATTACTGGATCTCAGCTACCTTCGTACCAACTTCTATCAAAATTCGTCCAGACATTTGAGTAGGAAGTAATATCAAACATACGAATCCCTACGTACAAACTTTTATCTTTCTAATCATCCACCGAACCTTTTCCCAACTCAGTTGGGGTCGGCATTCCAGTCTAACTGCGATTCGGCTGAACTTCGATATTTTCCGTGAAGCGGCTGCCATTTGATCTCCACAACCCATCGCCCATACTGAAGTTCTGTAGACCGGTCGGATTTTAGTTTTAAGGCTTCAACTACCCCTAACGACTGCCATAGATGTTTGTAGCACAACTTTTATGTTTCCAATATTACTATATTTTTAGTAAAGGACCTCACCAGTATGTTTTTCGGATCATACTTCATTCCCAATGCCCTGCAAACATTCACCATATTTGGTCGTAACGGTATAGTTCCACTCATAGTATGGAAAAAGAAATATGCCATGACAAGCATAAAGGGCCTCAAAGTTTCCTTTACAAAAAGTACATGTTTTATCATCACTAATGTTCGTTTGTAAAGGCTTTGGTTCTGATGTATGCAAGGTTCTGTCTCTTTGTCGTCGTGAGGACATAGTACACACTGATGAATCTCCTCATTATACTGAACAAGTTCATTGAATTCTTCTTCCACGTCTACTGGCTTCACCCAACCTCGTAGACTGCAGAGTGAAGCTAGAGCTTCTATTTGGCGGCCTTTTGAAAGCAGCCATATTGGGGTCTCAGGTACCTGTAACGATAAATTACAAAATATTATATTACTGGGAATATAGGCGTCGCTCTGAATTTCGACATTTAATTATTTCGACTTCCTTTGTGTGTACTTCCCTGAAATTCTATGCTTACGCGTTTCTTGTCAAAATAATTACCAACTAACTGTCGAAATTCAGAATGACACCCCAAATTATATTAATTCTAGGTGACCGTGGCTCCATCCGCGTTATTTAGTTTTCTCGTTCTCAAATCCCACGGGAAGACATTACCGGAATATAATTCCTATGTCACTCGGAGAAAGAAATTTCTCGGGGAAAATAAATAAGTTCAGTAGTTACGAAACCTTATTCAAATCAAACAAATAATCAAATATTTCCTTGTTATAAAGATGATGAATGATGATGAAAATGATAATGATGATGATAAATACTATATTATAGTAACTATAGATTCAGTTTTCCAAACTTACACTAGTTTACCTCATTATTTTATGACCGTAATTTAATTATCAATGAATAATATAATTATAGCAAATACAATTACAACTTTGTCACAATAAATTAAGATAACGTAAGAACTCTGTAAATTACTCAGTAAATATTATTACTTGCAAATAATAAACTACATATGTCTCTGACGTAAGCTAATACATAAAATGTGGATCACAATTTCGTTACCTTCGACTGTAGTCACACCCTGGACGACTACTCGCGTTTACGAACGATACTTTTAATAACGAAATTAGAACGTGGAACAAATAACAACTTCATACAAACTCCGACCGAAATTGAAGTTTCGTTAGAACCGGAGTAGGCCCTCTGATCCTACTGGATCAGGTTTGCTCATCCCAAGATTTTATTGTTTATATCGGGCACTAGGGAATATTTGCAAGACTACCTAGGTATTGCAATTACCTATGGTAAGTTGTAGCCCCATTTTTTTAATTCCTCGAGACTGCGGCTGCTCACATGTCCATTGCTGCTGGCGTACCCTTCTGGTACACACCAGATGGGTTTTTCCAGTGTCGCCCGGCAAGTTGTAGCCCCACTAGTATAATAAAACGCGAAGATAATTATGTAAAATTAAACACTGAAAACATGTTGGTTACACACAAGCGCCTGCACAAATTTTACGAGCCATAATATGATACTGGGCTTAAATGTACTTTTTCTTTTTAAAGTTTATATAAACGAATGTGTGACCGTCTTTTCATGCATGCTCTTACTTTCATGCTCTTATTTTCATAACTATTTTCATGCATGCTCTCCGGTTACGGGTAGTCTTGACATGGCCTTTCGATAAAACATCTCTGATTTGATTGGACGAAGTCCGTCTACGTCGACCCATACCAGCATGTCTTTCCACACCTTATGTATCTGTTTCTTCTATCTCCTTTCATCCATCCTCTACATGACGTATAATAGGAGTTACTTACAAATAGAACCAGCACCATTGCGGTGAGTGGGACACACAGTGCCACAAGTGCTGCCTGACGCCACGGTAGGATGGCACCGAGTAAGTATGCCGCAAAGATGCCAGTTGACGTGAACCCGCTTGTCAGGGTAGTCAGTATACCGCGTACAGCAGGGTCACTGGAAATGGCGAGCAAAGTCTTTAGAGTTAATTCTAAATTACCTACACTGTAACACGTCGTCACATACATCCTTTACAGATGCCGCATGGGTGGCCAAAGTCAGCCAGTGCCTTGGGCAAACCCGGGATGCCCGGTAATGGTAATGGAAGGCATTAGGGCGGCTTGATAAGAAAAGAAAAAGTGGTCACATACATTATGTACCCATATGGGTTATATAATTACGCCTGTTTTACCAAAGGTGGATATCAATCTCGGTAGAGGGGCATTATACACTCACATTTTGCCACAGCCTATTGCAGCAGCAACAGGCTTGTCTCCGTGTTTTCTCTAGTGGTCGCCCTATGGTCAAACAGTAGACCTCGCGAACATTAAAACAATTTTTGGGATTTTCTCTCCAACTAATGTTCCCCCTCCCAATTTTGTGGAGATCGGATAATAAATGGGGCTGCTTCCCTATTTTCCTCCAAATACAAAAAGCTCACGATTAAAAAATTGTCCAAAATCAAGGAACACTTGTGCCAAGTTTCATGAAGATCGGCTAAAAACTGTGTAGTCCAAACCAAAAATCCACCAGCCAGGACCGATGTTACATACCTACAATCTCTGCAGTTCAGGCTGTAGTGAACACAATACATCATACTAATTATACTTACTCCAGAAAGCATAGTGGGTAATTGTCCGAGCAAGTGTAGTGATCGAAGCATCTACATTTCAAATCTAGACAATTTTGATTAGGTGTTTAACTATGTCTTCCCTCGGACTCCATGACCCCGGTGTCTCAACCTTAAATGGCAATACGTAATCACCTGCTAGGGTAGTGTATTTACTCCGTTTGAGGCGTTCAGCCGATGCAACCGCATCACTGGTACTTTCGGCACATTCAAATGTGCTTATTATAGTATAGATAGATGGGTAGGGAATCTTTTTACCTAACCTCTCCTACATAGGTGATTGAAGGTGCTTCCATTATTCCCGTCCCAATTCCTAGCAACGCGTTTCCAATAAATAAAGTTGGGACGTTCCAAGAGAAATACATAAGCACCCAGGCAAACACGTGTGGTATGTTGACCAGAAACAATGCTTTCTTCCGTCCGAAGTGGTCGAGCAAAGGTCCAGAGAATATACTGCCAATAGGCTGACAAAGATACGCCATGCTTCCTGAAAAATGCAATAAAAATATTTAGATACGAATAAAACCAGCACTGCGTTGACTTTAATCCATCCAACTTGATGTCGCAAAAGATTATGGTTACTTGACCAAAGTTATGCAATATCAAAGTGGTTAAACTGATCGAATAAAAGTTGCGGGTATTAAACAAGTTGAACCTATTATTAAGTTCAATGTCAACATTTTTAGTAGCTGTCAGAAATACGATACTGGTCTAAGCGTCAGATGTTAGTTAACCTACTTATTATACAGCTATGCATATTGCCATTACATTTGTTTAAGTAATGTACAGAGATTTGACATTCAAACATGGTTTTGTGGGATTTTGGTAAGAAATGCAATCTGTGTAATAAATAAATGTTCTATTATATCTATATCTTGTCCGCGTTAATTTCCGTAAAACAGTGAAAGATAGATAATGTAACGTGAAAGTTACATTATCTATCATCATTGCAACATAAATAATTAAAATAGTCATTATTTTTATCTGAATGACGTAATTAAACTTAAATGTAGCCATGTATTAATTACTCAATATAACGTATAATTATGATAATTTGTTAAGTGTTTGTGATTTACATATCGTTACAATCACATATACAATATTAACTCCATTTTAGGGTTCCGTAGTTCAAGTTTTGGAACCCTTATTTTAAATACTGAACGGAGTCAGACGTTACCTGGCGAAAGTCCATGATAAAACAATGGAGTATATGATGTTGGTTTTTTTTAATATATAATTGCACTAATTTCGCTAAATAGAAGACATTATAAACGTCGACATATGTTTCACCTACTCACGAGGCATTATCAAGACTGTCTCCAAAGAGAACAGCCCTTATTTTAGTTTCGTCATGTCCGTCTGCCCTTCCGTGTCGGTCCTTGACTTTTCTTCCAAACGGCTTGTGCTAGAAAAATGAAACTTCGTATGGATTATGTATTTATTACGCTAACAATGCGCAAAAAAGCATAAGTAAGAGCTTTTAAACAATGTAAAGATTGCCCAGATAATTTTTTGATAACAGTATCCGTTTGCGAGATATTCTTAAGCTTAAAGCGTATTTTTTGGAAAAACAGGGATTCCCCCTTCTATAATGTAAACGGCTGGCGCAAAAATCTGAAAAAGTCTTTTTGGTATAGTCAATATAGTCCATGTAATGAATTTTGAAGGAAAACTACAACGGTTTTGAAAACTCTGTTAGTTCAGAAGTTAGGAGGCCATTATGGATCTAGTGTCTACGGAACCCTAGACTGACTTCCAATTCGACTGTATTTTTTTATGTTTGTTAGCTCATATTAGTACACGGGCCGTAGAACATTGAAAAATATTGATTAACAGCAAGCTCATTTTTCGTAAGTAGCTTTATTTTAATCGAGTCTCCCTCCCACATATATCTCAAAAAGATATCTCAAATCAGGTAGCTAACAAATTAGTGCAACCTTACAGTTTTGTTGAGAATATTTTAACTGGATAACTCTGTTAGCTACCTGATTTGAGATTTCTTTTTGAGATATATGTGGGAGGGAGACTCGGTTAAAATAAAGCTACTTACGAAAAATGAGCTTGCTGTTAATCAATATTTTTCAATGATCTACGGCCCGTGTACTATATGTTTCGACTGGGTGAAACGATTTAGATTTTTTTTAAATTGAAATCCACTGCTTCCCTAGTTTTTCTCACATTCCGACAACTATTGGCTCCCATTCCAGTGGTAATTTGAAGTCAGGTTTATGTCAATGTTGGTTACCTATTTACTTAGTTTTTTTTACACCAATAAAATGATATTAAGTTACACTAACAGATGCCAGCCGGCTCTATCTGCATCGAATGTGGGAACATATTAGCGTTACTTACAAAAAGTTCTTATTCTAATTAATCGTTGAGAAAATGTTCGATCTAAGTTTCAAGTTTGAGTTACGTCATACATACTACGTTTTTAGTTGAAAATGGTAGCAAACCTCTAAGCGCACTTTCACTGGTAGATGTTGACTTTCAAAAACATTATAATACCTATGTTAGTAGGTAAATAAATAGGTACACAATCATTCGTTTTTAGTTGCTGAGTTATTTTATTATTAATCCAAAGTATCTTTTATTTAGTCGAAAGCTTCGGTGGCGTGGTCGATAGTGCATCCGCTTTTGACGCCGGAGTCTTGGATACATACATTTGTGCCGAAGTCTAGGCGTTTCCATGTATATTATGTATGTATTTACAAAAATTATCTTATTATATCGTATTTATATCAGTTTATCTAGTACTTATATCACAAGCTCTGCTTAGTTTGAGACTAGGTGGCGTTGTGTGAATTGTCCTAATATATTATTTATTTAGTAACTAGCTGTACCTTCGTACCGCATAATTTTTTCTAATGTTCCGCTAAACTTTTTTTTTTCTTCAGTAAGAACCTTGTCCACTGTTGTGATCTTTACTATCAAGTAACGATCACAACAAAAAAAAGAATTTGCGAAATCGGTCGGGTTACCTTACAAATCCACGGCTTTTTAAGGAAGCTTTATGAAACCTACTTAAAGAATGTACCTACCTTACTTAGTTAGTACACATCAGGAGGGTATTAACAGTAATGCTACAGTAATTTATAGAAATACGTAATAACAAAATACATAAATATGGAATTTGATAACCTAATTCTCAAATTCTCATTTCCAAATTGGAATAAACCATTACCTTAAACCGACCTGCAACAAATCACAAACAGCTATAAAATCAGTAGTTTTCAGGAGAGCGATTTTAAGCCGAATGTTTTATAACTTTTACAAGAAGAATACCTACTTACTTCTTCAAAGGACAGCACCCAGCTCCCATACATTTTTGGGCTATAATTTTAAAGTTTTAGTTTAGTAATAATAAATTAATATTTTGTCATGATCTATCAAAAGAGTTTATTTTAGTTGACTTTTAAAAATAGCCAAAAATGGGTGAGATCCTTTCCAATATTGAATTTATACCTTTAACGTATGAAGATTTTGAACATGATTTAACGAATATAATGTTTTACTTTCGAAATATTGTTTTAAAAGTAGGTAAGTACTATAATGTTTTTGAGGAAACAAAAGTGCAATAATAAACGTACCAAACCAAGACGCCTGTTTCTTTGTAATAGAAAGACCTTCTTCAGCGTCCATGACTTCAGGTAGCACCATCGTTACGAAATTCATTGACATTCCGAGGCCGATCAGGAGAAAATCCAACGCAAGACATGCTAACACCTACAACAAAAAAAGACTTTCTGCCGTTTACACTCTTGTCTCCGAAGGGTAGTTCTGTTACTTAGGGCCGGCGCGCACTGCCGGCATGGCACGGCAGATTGTGCTACGGCATCCCGCGGCGTTCCCTGTCATGCCGTGGCATGGTAGGTTGTGCTTCGGCATGCCTGCATGCATATCTTGCCACGCTCAATCAGTGTGAGAGATAAAAACGCGCGCGCGCCATTGCGTTTTCTCCCTCCCTTGCCCCCGCGCACCGACCGGACTCCCATTAACCGAAATGACCGCTGCACAAGTTACAACCTTATTTCAACTAGATTAGGAATCATAATTCCTCGACACAAAGTGAACCATACGTCTTGCGAGATGCAATGGCGTGCCACAGCATCCCGCGGCACGTCGTGGCATCGTGGTATCGAAATAAAGTAACATGAACTCTAAACTTCATTGAAATAAGATTCAAAATAACTTGATTAGTAATAAAATCCTTTGCCATGCCATGCCGTGCCGTGCTGGCAGTGAGCGGTCGGAAAAAGGTCCCTTGCATGCACGAACACTCGCTATCAAGCAAGAAGGTAAAAATAATTATCTTAGCTGTTCTTCAAGACATCTGCATTACTTATCTTTGCCCGGGATGACATTTACCAGCCTTTATAATTATTTACACTCGTTTCATACATTTGTTTTGTTAATCTGCTTTCATTCATTCTTACTACCACGTAATTATACTGATTATATAGTATTGTTTTGCAGCAAATTCTTTTCGTACTTTTTATTCTTTGACCTTGCATTGAATGAACTCTACTGTATTGCTTCATTCCTTACTTAGTTGTTCTGTCATTGAGGTAATAATGACCTGGACCTACTTTGGTTGATGGGAATAATAATAGCTATTATAGCAATCTAATTATTTCCTTATTGTAAGAACAATCACACATCGACAGATTTGAATTATTTATTTTGTACCTAATAACTTGACTATTTTTGCTATGTGTGTGTGTGACAAACGCCACTATCAACCTATGTGTGAAAAATAGAATTAACCTCAAAAGTAAATGACTTGAAAGTTCTAAATGATTCTTACAGGGCGGCTACACGACTCGAAGAGTAGCGAGGGAAATAGCGAGAAAAATCGTGTCTCATCACTCACCTCGCCGCGCCGCGCCGCTCGCCTCGTCACACTCGTCGCGCGCGGTAAGTGAAGTACTACTCGTCCGTGATAAGATAAGACTGACTCTCAAACCAAGATCACAGCGCTCAGATCTCAACTTATCACATACGAATTATACTAGGGGAGTGAGTAGGGGTTGCGTGTGGCCACTAGGAAAATATTCGCGGCAACGCGAGGAGCAACATGAGCGGACATCGTTTGGCCGCAGCATTATCTTCTTTGATAGGTGGTTATTATGTTTTCGAACGACCATAAATCCACGGATTTACATCGAAAACATCAATATCTATATGTATAATCACGCCTGTATCTCCGGAATTCTGTCTGCTTTTTACCAAATTGTTGATCCTCTTTAATAAGGGAGAGTCTATTTCCGCAAATAGAGTATGTGAGGTTTACGGTTTACCAATATCCTGTTATAGACTAATAATAATATCGATAATATAAGAATGTCCAAGTATCTATTGAATTTTCCATTATTTAATGAAACAATAGAAATTATAATGTTATTTAAGAAGTTTTTATTTACAATAAGAATTACTATATACATAATGATATACTAAAAATATTTACATTACAAATTATCCTTTAAAAAATCCTCCGCGTCATTACCGACTGGGAAGATTCCCAGAATACTGACTGTGTTGCCACGTTGGGTGGCGATACTTATTCTTTGCGCCAGAAAATAGCCAGCCTTTTGGTCCTGAGAAGCATCGATTAAGCGTTTAGTAATGTCTCTATAAAGGCGGCGAGCACTCGGATCCCATGACCCCAGTGTCTCAACCCCAAACGGGTCAAATATGTATTCACCTGCTAGGTTAGCATATTTACGCCGTTTAAAGCCTTCAGCCGATGCAGCAGCAGTGCCGGCACATCCGGATGTGCTTGGAAGGTGTGAAGGTGCTAAGGTGTCAACGCATGTCATTGTAGCGTCCCACACCAAAGGCCTTCCTATCTTCCACGGTAGCAACGACATACCGCGTACACATAGTGCCGAGGTATACGACCTGCGCTTCTGCTACAAGAAAGGCCATGGTGTCCCAGATTATCGACGGCTACTCCACAGGTACAATGATGCGGAGATACACAAGGTGTACCCAGCCGAAGGCAAGTGGCAATGCGGAAGGTTGTGTCGTCCAACATTGTACCGATGTTGGGCGATGGGAGCGCCTGGATCCATAACCCTGACTCCCATTCTCCAACAGCTAGTAGGCGTGCACGCTGTGAAATATTGACAGAAGTGTCAATTAGTGTATTAATTCTCAATTTACAGAGCGGCAAATCCCACAGTCGCTGTGAGCCTAGACGTGAGGGCAGGTCAGTGTCAGGGCAAGACATCCTCCAAGTATTTATGGCATCGGTCTTGCATCGCACCTCTGAATCAACCAGTGTATTTGACAAAATTTTACTGACTAATTCTTCGATGCTATGGACCAACGACAGAAATGCTGGCAGACTGACATCTGTGACTCTACGAATACCTAACCCGCCCAAGCGAACTGGAAGAGACGCTTCGACCCAGACTCGGTCATTAATATTTACATTTAAAATTTTACACAAAGAATTTTGTATTAAGTTGTCTTGTCGGCCCAAATTTTCTACATTTTTCCAAAATTGTCCTGAACGGAGGGCATGTGTAAATTTGGATACAAAAAGACAAAAACGAAGAATAGTGCAAGCTGAATGAATACTGATATTACATAGACTCAATAACCTGATCAAAATTTTGATTTTTTTCCTCGATAAAAGTGGAAAAGCCTACTTCTAAAATTTGGGGACCTCATGAGGCGTAGAAAAGTTTTGTCTAAAACTTTTATGTTGGGGGCCAAACAGTTGAATTTAGAAATTGTTGTTTTTTTTTTATTTAACGTGGTCGGTGATGCATTTACGCACTTCACCGTCCCGCTGCGGGAGGGAGCGGGACGGCTTCGTGTGATACTCCCGGCCCTAGGATGGAAAACGGGCCGGACTACCCACTAAAACCTATCCACGGTATTTCTCCTTCGCCTTAGCCGGGCCGCCGGATAGGCAGGAACTGGTAACCAACGGCGGCCCGGCAAAGGGGCGCTCTTTCGAGCTCATCTCGGGGGGGGCTGAAAATTTCTTGTCCTGCACCTGGAGGACTATCAACTAACTAAGCATTACCTTGACATTGGCGAAATCATCGATGAACATAAACGGAGCCACGTTTTTAAAAAAATAAAGAAAGAAGACAGACAGCAAGACATGATGGAGACCATTAAGGGTGATATAAAAAGATATACTTGGGACGCCTACTAGTATTATAATGTTTACTTAATTTACTTTTAATTATGTCATTAAATTATTTTAATTAAAATTATTTTAATTTAAGACTGATATAAGAATCATGAAGTGAAATCGCGAAGCGAATCAAACCCGTTACAGGTTTGATAAACAAACCAACCTCCGGTCATTCGCGTGAGGAGCCTGGCGGAATTAGCGGTGTCGCGGGGTGAGGTAATGGTGTCTCTGGACATTGCCAACGCTTTCAACACCTTGCCCTGGAGCTGTTTTATGGGGGTGCTTGTTTTTATATCACGGTGGCCTCTCTCTCTACCTCTGTCGCATTGTCGGTGCATAATTAAGTGTCAGCCATAGATTACCCAAGCTGGCTTGAGCTGGATCGGCGAGAGGTATCGTGCGTTGACCCAAAGGGTTCGCCCCGCTCTTGTGCTGCAAGATGCGTTACCCGCACCGCCGCTACAACGGATGTTTCTCAAGTCGTAAATCAGCACTGGAGGTTGCTTTGCACAAGTCCTAGGCTCTGTGTTTCCACAGACCTCGGTGCGGGTCACCTGCGGGATCCAGCATTACTTTAGAGAGCGTTAGCATGGGCGTCGAGCCCTCGATGAAGTACTTGGTACTCGATAGCTGATGGAACTTCATAACGCATTTCCGAAGGTTGGTCCCCAAATTGAAGATGATTGAACAAAACATAAAGGGATGTGAGGAGCATGGCCCCTTCATGGAGCTCCCGAATGGGCGCGGGCGGTGGGGCTGACTACCAACGTGTCTGTTTTGACAGACCGTTGAAGACCTAGGTCATCAGGATAATAAGAGGGAATGATCTCCTTAGAGGCCACAATCATGTCTCTTAACCGGGACAAATTTAATTATACAGAAATATTTTTTCCTTTTACTTTACCTAAACTACATCAAGTGGGGAACTACCGTCATCGCGGCGGTGAGACCGATCATGGACGAGTGGCTGCAGAGGCGGCACGGTGACCTCACGTATCGTGCGACGCAGATCGTTACCGGGCATGGATGCTTCGGTAGCTATCTGTTTCGCATCCATCGTGAGGTCACACCCTGGTGTTAACACTGCGAGGTTTCCGACAACGACCGTCACCGTCGCCACCCGCCGTCCTTACAGAAGCAGGCTAGAAGGGTTGCGTGCTGCGGGGCCTTTCACCAGTAGCACGCAACCAGATTCACTCACTGACGCGGGAAAAAACCCTACCCCAACGACGCGGGATTCTCATCCCGACCAAAACCCCGCAGAGACCACAGAGGTGGTCAAAGTCCGCCGGGCGCCACTGGAAATACCTGCTTGTAACCAGAGACGCCCGGCAACAGACGTTAGAGGGGCCGCGGGATTAAAAAAAAAAAAGAAGCCTGAACTACATTATACTTTCACAAAGTTATAGATAGCATTTTTTAATAAAAAACGCTAGGGCTCCTAAAACCCTAAACGCACTGGCGGAAATATCGTAAATTTTACTTGGTGCACTTTTATTCAAATGCTATACTAGATAATTATTACTACTCGCATGAGAATAACCACTAGTAGAATATAGGTAGTGTAAAATAAGATAGCAGGTACTTAATTACACCAAAAAGTAAGCACTCACCTGTGAGAAGACAACTCGAGAACGGCTGATGTTTTTAGTATCTCCTGGCATTGTTGCCTGTACAATGTAACTTAAGTCTAAGACACAACAGCCTTACGGAACTTATTTGATGAAACTGATCATAAATTCCAATTGTTTATTGATGCACTAACAGTATTAACACAAACAAATAAGTTTATTTACTTAATTAATAAAGAGATAATTTTATCGTACTTAACAAATTAAATATTTGCCACTTTATTTGTTTAAGGTTGAACACAAACTTCTAGCCTCTAGGCCTAGCAGTCACAGCCAACGTCGACGCCCTCAGCCAATGAACATCGCAGAAATTTACGATCACTTGCCAAAATAGAGTGGATTGGATTAAGTTACAAAAATATTTTAAGTTCATTGGTTGAATAAGTCGATAGACAATTAATAGATAATGCAGTTGTAGGGGTTATCGAGTAAACTTGTAACTTTTTTAAATAAAAAAACAGTTTACAGCCCGCCAGCTTTGGCCACGTTAAATTTATGAATGCAATCTGTGTTACCGGAATGAAACTTCTTACAGATAAAATGGTCGTTAAATCGCTTCGGCCGCCATTACCTACTTATTTATATAGGTAATAATAATTTAATATTCAATTGAAATGATTATAACGTGGCCTTTTAAAATTTATCTTAATTACTTTTCTTGATTTTTTTTTAAATTCTCGCTCTGAAGTTACTATCTTTATTCTTTACTAGCTGATCGCCGCAGCTCCACCCGCGTGATTTAGTTTACTCGTTCCCGGTTCCCGTGGGAACACATTATCGGGATAAAAAGTAGCCTATGTTACTCAGGGTGAATGTAGCTTTCCAATGGTGAAAGAATTTTTGAAATCGGCACAGTAGTTTTTGAGTTTATTCATTACAAACATACAAATCTTTCCTCTTTAAATTTATACTCGTAATAGTAGTATAGAAGTATAGATATTGACGTTAAAGAGCGTGTTTGCGTTAACTTACATAACGTCTGGCAGTAAATGTAGGTACATCTTTTTTTTATATTCCGCGACCCAAGGCCGCGGCTACTCCCACGTCCTTTGCCGGGCGTCTCTGACTCACACGCAGATAAATGTACTAGATGTACTCTGTTTAATTAATTTTTTTGGCATTCATAAGTTTTTTTATAACCAATCAAAGAATCAATCAATCAAAGAATCAAAGAATCAATTTCGTTTCTTCAGTTTAGGCACATAAAGAGCACATAATATGAATGTCAAAATTTTACAATTTATTGTCAAGTAATATCTCTATACACGCTGATTTTATCACCGTCAGCAGTCGAAAGGGTTCGCTCTCGGAATAATATTTGGATTCCTTTTTTAACATCTAAATTACTGTACTGATAATAATAAAAAAATAGTTATTTCTGTAATTCTTCTCACTCGATCAAGTTTAACATTAGTAGCAGTACGATATTTCATTGATGAATTGTAGCGGACGAGCGCGGCGCTCTCGCCAGGCTCAAGGCTGCACGTCTCGCACACACACATCCATCCTTCGAGCGCTTCTAAGTACCACGCAAATCATGTGTTAGGGAACAATGCCCCGCGCAGCCAATATGGCCAGTATCACTACGAAACATACCTACTTGAACATAAAGTACACACTCCAATTTCTCCTTCGTTCTTTACACGGGCTTAGGACCGTCTTTAATACCTACTTTATTATTAACGATAGTGAGTTAATGACTTTTGAACTATGTAATAATAATAATAAAAATACACTGAACTACAACTGACTGCGAGGAGGTATTTCGGGCGTATTTAAAAAATTGGTTCTATTTACAAATGTCCAGTGTCAAATAGACTTCTAGTGCGAACGGTCGCGTCATACACGCTCTTGCACAAGTCCGCGCTCGTGTAAAAGTGTTGACGCAGCAGCCTATTCCGACGCGACTTGACGACACGGTCGTCGCGATGACCTACATTCCACCGTGAGTGAATCATGTTTTAATGATCAATTAAATGGTAAGTTATAGTATTTAAAATTATAACTTGTACTCCATTATGGCTTCACCAAACAAAGTATTCCTCAAAACTGAACTAGAGCATCAGTTGTACACCCGGTACAAAGAGGAACAGAATGAGCGCTTAGAATTGCAGCAGCTCTTAAAGACCTCAGTGGTCAGATAGAAGCGCTACAACAGCAGCTAAAAATTATTCAGGGCCAAAATAATGCTTGTTCAGAGACGGAACATTGCTCGAGTAATAAAACTCAGATGGCAGTACAATACGAGACTGACGAAGAGGACCTTGCCAAAGAAACAGAATGGGTCCGACAAAAAAGTAGGAAAAAAAGGAAGTTGAATAACACCTCACTGTCTCCTCGTTCTCAGGGAATCAGCTTAAATGAATCTCGGGCCAGTACAAAGCCCGAGAAACCAAAAGAAAAAAGGGTACCACAACCTCCACCAATCATAGTCGAAAACATTAAGAACTATCAGCAGTTCTACGACCTTCTGTTAACTACTTTAAATAGAGATTCATTCATGGTTAAAATGATGAACGGGGACACCGTTAAAATAAACGCCACGGACGAGGACTCGTATAGAGCGATAACCAAATTATTATTGCAAAATAACTGTCTCTGGCACTCGTATGAGAATAAGCAGGACAGACCTATAAGAGTAATGGTCAAAAATTTGCATTCGTCATGTTTGCCGAACCGAATAGTCGAAGACCTGAATGTTAAAGGATACAAGATCCAGGAGGCAGTAAACAAACTAAGTTGGAGGACTAAGGAACCTCTTAACATGTTTATGTTGTCATTCCAAAAAGATGAAGATATAAACCATATCTATAGCATCAAGACCATTCACGGTTGTAAGGTAGATGTGCAACCTTTAAAAGCATCTAAATTAATTCCTCAGTGCAAGAGATGTCAAGCATATGGGCATACCCAAAAATATTGTTCAAAGGAACCTAGGTGTGTGAAGTGCACAGGTAAACACCTCACCAAGGACTGCATAAAGTCAATTGAAACAAAGCCTAAATGTGTTCACTGTGGCGAACCCCACCCGGCTAATTATAGAGGATGTTTAGTAGCTAAGGAACTACAACTCTTAAAAAATAAAGCTTCCAAGAAAAAAGCAACTGTAACTAACATCCTGGTCACTGGGGTTGAGCGACAACAACCGTTACGTACTACTAACCGAAAGGTAACAAGTAATGTGCCCTATGCACAAATGACAAAAGCGCCGCAGCTACAGTCACAGCTGTCGATGCCCCCCACTCTGGAAATACTACTACAGATGAAAATATCAGCAAAATACTTAATATGCTTACCTCCTTCGACCAAAGGTTGAGGAACATAGAAAGTACACAACTACCTACTCATTCAAAATCAAAATGAGAAACACACTAAAAATTATGACGTGGAACGCTAATGGACTCCTAAAGCACCTAAACGAGCTGCAGGCAGTCTTAACAACAGAGCAAATTGATGTGTGCCTCATATCAGAATCTCATTTTACAACAGAATCTTGTATTCACATAAAAGGCTATAAAACATATCATGCACTACATCCCAACAACTCTGCGAGTGGGGGAAGTACCATCATCATTAAAGAGAACATCTATCATTACTTAGAACACAAATGTGAAGAACAATTTTTACCAACTATAGCCGTTGTGGTCAGAACCAAACTTCATGATATTACCATCGCAGCTATATACATTCCACCTAAGTATGCGCTGAAAAGAGAACAGTACAGGAATCTACTGGAGGTTCTTGGTAACACATTCATAATGGGAGGTGATTTTAATGCAAAGAACACACATTGGGGGTCCAGACTAACAAATACCAAGGGCAAAGTATTGCTATGTGCTATTAGAGAAATTAAGTGCAATGTAATTTCTACAGGGAAACCCACTTACTGGCCCACGGATATACGAAGAAAGCCAGACCTGATTAACTTCTTCATATACAAAAACCTATCAGCTTCATACATTAACATAGAAGAAGGATATGATATGCATTCTGATCATTCGCCTAATATATTAACTTTGAGCGAGACAATAATACAAAAAGAAAGCAATCCAAGTCTAGTTAACAAACACACTGACTGGGAGAGCTTTCTATTTGACTTAGATTATAATATAGATCTTAGAGTACCACTTAAAAATATAGAGCAAGTAGATGAAGAAGTAGCAAAATTTGTTGCCGACATCCAACGCTGTGCCTGGCGAAAAACACCTGTCATAAAAAGCAGAGCTGCGACTCACATATATCCAGTAGAAATAAGAAAACTTATAGCTATAAAACGAACCCAGAGGAAAAAATGGCAATAATTTAGATATCCAGCTGATAAAACACTACTAAATAATCTCACAAAAAGGTTAAGTAGAACAATTCAGGCATTTCATAATAATGCTACTAATAATTACCTTAGCAATTTATCAAGTAATGGTACATCTGATTACTCACTATGGAAAGCCACTAAAAGTTTAAAAAAGCCCATTATTCACGTGTCGCCTATTCAAAAAATAGATGGCGAATGGGCTAATAGTAATGAAGAAAAAGCACTTCTATTTGCTGAACATCTAGAGCAAATTTTTCAAACAAACATTGAGGAAACCTCTGAAACATATCATTGGACGTTACTTACCACGACAACTTAGAAATAAAACTCGCCACCCCAAAAGAAGTTAATAACATGATTAATAATTTGGCCACAAAGAAAACTCCGGGATATGACCTTGTCACCGGTGAACTTCTACAAAATCTCCCACGTAAAGCCTTGGTAAAACTGACAACCCTCATCAATGCCGCCTTTCGACTAAAACATGTGCCTAGTATGTGGAAAGTGGCGGAAGTCATCATGATCCCTAAACCAGGAAAACCACCTGATGAAGTAACATCATACAGACCACGCATCATATCACTCTTACCAATCATAGCAAAAGTGTTCGAGAACTTCTACTTAAGCGTTTAAAACCAATTATAGAAGATAGAGAATTGATTCCTAACTACCAATTCGGTTTTAGAGAAAAACATTCAACAATTGACCAAATACACAGAATTACCAATGTCATTGAAAAAACATTAGAAGAAAAAAAGGTTTGCTCAACAGTATTTCTAGATGTAGCACAGGCATTTGATAAAGTGTGGCATAAAGGCCTCAAATGCAAATTAGGTAAAATGCTCCCAAAACAATTTGTGGACATTTTAGAATCTTACATTACAGAAAGGACATTCAGAGTGAGACATGACAATGCTTATTCAGATATCAAACAAATAGACGAAGTGTCCTTGGGCCTACCCTGTACCTATTGTACACATGCGATATCCCTGATATAAAAAATAGCACCATTGCTACATTTGCAGATGACACGGCTATCATGGCCACAGGTGTCACTCAAAGAGGCAGTGCAGAAGGTACAAATTGCCGTCAATGCCATCACTGATTGGACGAAAAAATGGCGAATCAAATTAAATGAGACAAAATCGATTCATGTTGATTTCACGAACCAAAGATCTGAACATACACCGGTATACATCAACAATCGTGTAGTACCATATGGAAATACGGCGAAATACTTGGGTATGACGCTTGACGCAAAACTTCGCTGGAAGGCACATGTAAAAAAGAAACGCCAAGCATTAGATCTACGCTATAAAAATATGTATTGGCTACTTGGCAGAAATTCTACTTTGTCAGTGAACAACAAACTACTTTTATACAAACAGATACCTCATGCCAGTATGGACATACGGCATTCAACTTTGGGGCTGTACAAAACGAACCAACGTTGAAATAATTCAAAGATTCCAAAATAAGGTACTTCGGAACATAGTAAATGCTCCCTGGTACGTTAGAAATGATGACATCCACCGAGACCTAGGAGTGGACTTTATTTTTGAAGTTATAAAAAAACACGCTGAAGCACATGAAAGAAGGCTTCTTCAACATGTGAACGTCGAGGCCATCCAACTTCTTGACACCACGGACCTAATTAGAAGACTAAAGAGAACTAAGCCCTTTGAGTTGGTTTAGTGTAATTAGTGTTACATAGTGCAGTGAATGCTATTCCTTCAGGAACACAAGAACAAAGTGTCTTTGAATTATAATAGAGACAATAAGAAAAGTGCCAATGGACACATTCTTAACATTGTAAGTTTTTAGCAAATTAAGTCAAATTTAAATTACTTATTAGCCTTAAAGGGCTAGATTGTAATTGTTATGAGTAACCGTTAAATACGAGTATCTCATAAAAAAAAAAAAAATTACAAATAATATCAAACTTACATACCTATTTACAGTTTATTTACACTAATTTACAGTTCTCTGTACCGAAGTAACTGCTCGATATGGAGTCCATTCCTTTAAATACACAAACGTGCACGTTTCAATTGATTGTCTTTCAACTTGTTTAATGTGTCTCTATCACTTTTCACAATATCAAAAGCGTCTACTATCGCACTGCGTAGTTCTTCGCGGGTTTGATACTCTCTGGCATTTAAGTGCTCCGGCTGGGAGTACAATCGCCTAGCCTCTTGTAGGTTGTGGTTAGCAATTGCATACAATTGTACCATTGCTAGATACTCCACGTTCGAATATTCGTACCGACGACTCATTTTACTCACTGACACACACGATTACGCAACAGACGCCGGCGCTGTCACGAGGTTTACTGGATAGGCGAGCCGCAGTGTCGCCGCTAGGAGGATTCGGAGGATACGCTGAGGTGGGGGCCGGGGGCGGCCCACGCTTGCTCTGTGCCAGCGCATTGTTGAATGAAAACGAACTGTACCGTAACTATCGTTTTTTTTTTTTCAAAGTAATGCTGCCAGTTGGTTCAAAAATTATTCCGTAAGCGAACCCTTGCGTACTGCTGACGGTGATAAAATCAGCGTGTATATAAAAATGAATCCCTATTTCCCTTGGTCACGCCATCACGCGTTAACGGCTGGACCGATTTCGCTTATTCTTTTTTTGTTGTGTTCGTAATTATCAGGAGAAGGATCTTATGGAAGAAAAAAGTTATGCGGAACGAAGTTCGCCGGGACAGCTTGTTACTTATAAAAATACTAAATTAAGTACATAAATAACCATTTGAAAATGACTCTTTCGCTGGTTCGGTCAGTTGGTTCTCATGAGAATATACCAGCAAGAAAGAAACTCAGGTAGACCCAAATGAATAAACCTTAAATCTTTGTAAAATGTTTGAGGTAAAATATTTGAAAAAAATGGTAAATTTTTTGAAAAAATTATACTCGTATTGCAGCACGTAGCGATGGAAAGAGACCGGACGGTATGTCGTTGCTACCGTGGAAGATGGGAAGGCCTTTGGTGTGGGACGCTACATGCGTTGACACCTTAGCACCTTCACACCTTCCAAGCACATCCGGATGTGCCGGCGCTGCTGCTGCATCGGCTGAAGGCTTTAAACGGCGTAAATATGCTAACCTAGCAGGTGATTACATATTTGAGCCGTTTGGGGTTGAGACACTGGGGTCATGGGGTCCGAGTGCTCGCCGCCTTTATAGAGACATTGCTAAACGCCTAATCGATGCTTCTCAGGACCAGAAGGCTGGCTATTTTCTGGCCCAAAGAATAAGTATCGCCATCCAACGTGGCAACACAGCCAGCATTCTGTGAACCTTCCCAGTCGGCAATGACGCGGAGGATTTTTTAAACGATATGTAATGTAAACATTTTTAGTCTATAATTATGTTTATTTTGTTTATTGTAATTCATATAAATATTATATTTCGGTCTAAAAAAAAAACACATTTTAATTCAAATATGCTACTACATAATGAGCAGTATGCATTCACAAGAGGTCGTTCTACCATTCACGCAGGGGTAACGCTTCTGAAGCATATTTTCAATGCCTGGGAGAATATAAGCAAGATGTCATTGGTATATTTTGCGATCTCTCCAAAGCTTTTGATTGCGTTGAACATAATTTATTTATTTATTTAAATCTTTATGCACAACGGTGTACAATGGCAGACTTAATGCATCAGGCATTTTCTTCCAGTCGACCTTGAGGTGATGCAGAAATAACATTCCTGTAGGTGCTCAAGGTTGTGAAATTGTAATCGACAATGGTACTAATACAATTAAGGAACAATTAAAATATTATAACAATATGGGTACATGATTATATAAATATATACAATAAAGAATAGATACCTACATACTGCATAAATACTGTGAATATATACATATACATAAATATATATATTATAAGTACATAATATTTCCATAAATACTAATTTAGATAAGTCGGGGTTGCCTATGTGTTTAAGTAAATCTGGCGGACTTTTCTCTTAAACGTGAGATGGTGCATGTTCTGATCTCGGGAGGAGGTGCATTCCAAAGAAGAATAACCTGAATGAAAAAAGAGGAATGAACAACTGCAGAATTGTGATTGGGACAGAGAAGGAGGCAAATGTTAGAAGAACGCAAGTTTTTACAGTGGGTATCACACAGTAGTTGGAAGTGAGGTGTTAAATAGGTGGGAGCATTGGGAGAGTGAAGAAGAGAAAAATATTTGTTACAGCATTAAGACTGTGCTGTTGACGTATTGTCAACCAGCCCAATTCTGTACGATATGTCGAGACATGATCGTACTTACGAAGAGAAAAGACGAAGCGAATGCAATAGTTGAGAAGGCGGTCAAGTTTGTTGAGCAGATCTGCATTCAGGCCGAGATAGCATACATCACCATAGTCAATAATAGGTCATAATACCCTATACGGAGACTCAATTACTATGGTATCAGAGATTCGGCACTTGACCTAGTTGCCTCATAGGTACCTCAGTCATAGAATACAACATGTTAATATCAATGGTAGTCGGTCTTTAGGGGCTTCTGTAGCTATGGGTGTGCCACAAGGATCAATTCTAGGTTCGTTTCTATTTTTAGTTTTATGTTTTATTAATGATCTACCGTTATATCTATATATATCACTTATTTTTAAAGTTGATCGCAAGCTGAGGAATTTTGACGAAGTAAATAGTTCACTTGCTCTAGTTCTGGATTGGTTTATAACCAACAATTTACTTCTGAACGCAAAAAAGACTAAGTGTGTTAGATTTAGTATGCCTAATGTTCAGAACTACGGTACTAATATTATTTTGAACGGTGATACCCAATCTTGTAGAATCAACCGTATTTTTGGGTATTACTCTAGACAGTAAATTACAGTGGAACGCCCAAATATCGGGTCTTGCAGGGAAACTTTGCTCTGCGGCTTTTGCTATTAGTAAAGTCAGACAGCTCACGGATGTAGAAACTGCCAGGCTGGTTTATTTTAGCTATTTTCACAGTGTCATGTCGTATGGAATTTTACTGTGGGGCAGCTAATATAGAGATAATTTTTATACTCCAAAAGCGAGCTATACGTGCGATTTATAAACTGAATGCACGAGTTTCTTTTGGAGAAAGATTTAAAGAAATAGGCATTTTAACAGTTGCATCACAATATATTTATGCGAATATTATGTTCGTTAAACAGAATATACATTTATACAGTATGAACAGTGACATACATGCAATAAATGCTAGAAATAAGCATAAATTAGTTGGGACGTATTATCGTTAACAGAAGGTTCATGACTCCTTTGCAGGATTTGGTGTGTGTTTTTACAACAAAATTCCTCTAAACATTATGAACCTTCCTTTGAATAAATTCAAAGTGGCTGTTAAGACACACCTCCTAAAAAAGGCATATTTATACTATTAAGGATAATCTAAACGATACAGAGAAATGGCAATGAGTTACTTGTTCATCACTCGAGCTACATAGGGGCTACTTCTGTTTGAAATGTTGTTTTATTGCTGAAACTCACTTATTATTGTTAAATTATTATTATTATGATATTGTTAAGTATGGATACTTTGAGATTATGTGGCACCTTTAACTAATATTTGACTTTTTTTGTGAATAACAGAGATCCATAATTTTTAAGTTCACTTGGTCCACACATGGTCACGTACTGCCCTTGCCCTCTTTTTATTGTTGTAACAGAATCATTGTATTTACTGGCGAATAAAAAGAGTGGCCGTGAGTTTTCTTGCCAGGTTCTTTCCTCACAGGCTCTACATATTGCCTTGCGAATCTGGCGGTAAATGTGAATATAGAAGCATTTTCTTTTTTTTGACGTTCATAAGTGTTACTTTGTGACCTACATGAATAAAGATATTTTAATTTTGATTTTGAGGGCCGAAAAATTGTTGAGATTTTACAAAAATTATGTATGTTCTTAATTTTTTAACCTATACTTATTATTTCTCATCAAGACGAATACTCAAAGAACTCTTATCCATAATTCTGTCGGTTACAGCAATGGGTATTTTTATTTTGTCACAATAAAATGCTGTAAATACAAACAAATTATGTATAGGCGAATGCAAAGTAAGTATTTTTTCGCAAAGCAAAATTGCTGTAACTTTTTGTTAGAGTACTTTTTTTGGGAACCGAAATCGTTATAAACCACCTGTCAGAGTACCTATTTTTGTAAAAAAAACTAAGTTATTTTGCAATTTTAGAGTTTTCGAAACAAAAATCTCTTATACAACAGTAATGTCCGTCCGTCCGTCTGTGAACAACTTGCAACTCGAGAACGGTAAGAGCTCGAGACTCAGTGTAAACGCCAATCGACTTAACATAGTCGAACCCCCCCCCCCAAATGAACTTGACCTTTGACCTCTGATCTCAAGGTCAAGGTCAGAACGACGTCAAATCGAGAACGGTAATAGTTAGACTCAAGACCAGCTGCAATCAACTCAGCATGCTTAAAAACCTCTAAAATGAACTTGACCTTTGACCTCTGATCTCAAGGTCAAGGTAAAAACGAGGTCAAATCGAGAACGGTAGGTAAGAGACTCAACACCAGCTACAATCAACTCAGCATAGTCAAAGACCTCTAAAATTATGTTGAACTTCATGTCATGTGACATTTTTTAGATTTTATGAAAAAACCGCTTCGGCCGTCTAGGAAACCCTTTTTTAATACGTCTACGTAACTGGTTTCCATGAAGTGTTTTTTCATTCTTCTACGTAACTGGTTTCGAAGGAGTATTTATTCAATGTCCCATAAGCCGCCTACATAATTAAGAGAGAAGAAACACTCTATACCTACTGCCCGAGAGAAATAGTGAATATTAAATTGAATTAAAAATAGTTGTACTAATTTTATATTTTGTTTTATTTAAAATATAAAATTTAATAAATTTACAAATTTATAAATTAAATTAATTTACAAATTTACACATGTTCAGGATAATTTTGGAAAAATGTAGAAATTTTGGGCAGACTAGACAACTTAATACAAAATTCTTTGTGTAAAATTTTAAATGTAAATATTAATAAAGCAATGGTAAGTAAAATATTTTTAAAAAACACTTTAAAATTATTTTAAATTTCTTAATAATTCGCGAAAAATTTTAAAGTGTTTTTTAAAAATATTTTACTTACCATTGCTTTGTCATGGATTTTCGCCGAGTAACGCCTGGTTCCATCCAGTAAATATTAATGACCGGGCCTGGGTCCAAGCGTCTCTTCCAGTTCGCTTGGGCGGGCTAGGTATTCGTAGAGTCACAGATGTCAGTCTGCCAGCATTTCTGTCGTCGGTCCATAGCACCGAAGAATTAGTCAGGAAAATTTTGTCAAATACACTGATTGATTCCGAGGTGCGATGCAAGACCGATGCCATAAATGCTTGGAGGATGTCTTGCACTGACCTGCCCTCACGCCTAGGCTCACAGCGACTGTGGGATTCACCGCTCTGTAAATTGAGAATTAATACACTAATTGACACTTCTGTCAATATTTCAGAGCGTGCACGCCTACTAGCTGTTGGAGAATGGGAGTCAGGGTTATGGATCCAGGCACTCCCATCGCCCAACATCGGTACAATGTTGGACGACACAACCTTCCGCATTGCCACTTGCCTTCGGCTGGGTACACCTTGTGTATCCCCGCATCATTGCACCTGTGGAGTAACCGTCGATAATCTGGGACACCATGGCCTTTCTTGTAGCAGAAGCGCAGGTCGTATACCTCGGCACGATATTCTAAACGACATAATTCGTAGGGCTCTTTCCACCACAGGTCTTCCGGCCGTACGTGAACCAAATGGTTTAGCACGAAGCGATGGAAAGAGACCGGACGGTATGTCGTTGCTACCGTGGAAGATGGGAAGGCCTTTGGTGTGGGACGCTACATGCGTTGACACCTTAGCACCTTCACACCTTCCAAGCACATCCGGATGTGCCGGCGCTGCTGCTGCATCGGCTGAAGGCTTTAAACGGCGTAAATATGCTAACCTAGCAGGTGATTACATATTTGAGCCGTTTGGTGTTGAGACACTGGGGTCATGGGGTCCGAGTGCTCGCCGCCTTTATAGAGACATTGCTAAAGATGCTTAAAGATGATGCAGAGATGCTTCTCAGGACCAGAAGGCTGGCTATTTTCTGGCCCAAAGAATAAGTATCGCCATCCAACGTGGCAACACAGCCAGCATTCTGGGAACCTTCCCAGTCGGCAATGACGCGGAGGATTTTTTAAACGATATTTTGTAATGTAAATATTTTTAGTCTATAATTATGTTTATTTTGTATATTGTAATTCTTATTGTAAATAAATAATATTCTCAGACAAAAAAAAAAAAAATATTAAAAATATCAAAAACAAAATGAAAATTGTGAAATTATTTCAATGCAGTGGCGCACAGTAATTTGACCGTTTTGCAAATCCTTTATGGCATTATCAATTTCGGTATCAACCTCTATATAGCGTTTACTTTTTTACAGTTTTAAAAATATTACTGACTTTGGTTTCCTTAATTAATAGCTCCAGTACATTGGCTACTGATATATTTTTCTTTCCAATTAACCGATTAATTCAGCTATGCCAACCTTCCAAGTTTTTGGTTGTTCTAATCTGCTCCTTGCTACAGCAACAAGTTTTCTTAAAGTCAGTATTGTTCAGCCATTGCTTTCTAAAATAAGAATTAAATCTGTTTATATTGTAACGCCATCTCGTAGCGAGTAATAAGACTACCAAACTCAGCGCCATCTAGTAGCAAATCGCAGTACTACTACGTAACGTCTTTCGGGAATGTTCTGTCAAGGTACTTCTATGTAACGTGTTATCTAGAAGCATCTCGAAGGTGTGGAATGTTCGCGATATTTCTTCCGTGAAAATTCCAGAGTAATCTAGAGTAATGACCGCACTATAAAGGCGGAGCACTTCGGTGGCGGATGATCAGTATTTCCGGAGCGATAATACGAGTTATACCTGCGAGTTCAAGTGCGATTAAAAGTGTTCAGTGAAGCTTATAGTAAAGTGTAAATTAGTGGTGTAATAAATAAAGTGTTTTAAGGTAGATTTACCGGCATTTCAATTCGGTAGAACCCCGGCTCGTAACAATTGGTGTCAGAAGTGGGATTTGAACAATGCCGGTGTTACCAAAAGAAGACACAGAGGGCGTCCGTACCAGGGGTCAGCGCCAGCAGGAGTTGGACAGCAGGCGCTTCGGAGGTAATACGCCGGAGAGGTTGGGTGGTCAGCAGCAGCCAACGGTGGAAGCTGGCCCACGGTATCTCCAGCGCCAGCACCTCCAGACTTTGCTGCGCTGATGGCGATGCTACAGGAGCAAGCCCGCCGCCAGGTGGAGCAGGCCCGCCGGTTGGAAGAACAGCTGCTGCGTGACAAGGAGGAGCAGGCCCGCCACCAGGAATAGCAGACCCAGATTACAGAATATGTGAGGAAAGAGCTGGGAAATCTGAAAGCTGGAGATGGGAATGCGACTTCCTTACCTGCTGTGCCTTCAGCACGTGGATTTAAATGACCTCCATTCGATGGGACATCATCATGGTCGGCCTATAAAAAGCAGTTTGAGGCCGTTAAGGAGGCAAACGGGTGGAGCAAAGCCCAGGCCATGACTGCGCTTACATTGGGTCTGCGAGACAAGGCGTTAACCATCCTAGAAGCTCTCGGAGACGATGTATCCTACGAGCAGCTACTAGAAGCCTTGGAAGCCAGATACCGTTTCACGAGGTATAGCCCTAGGTGCTACACATGTGGTGAGAGGGGCCACCTTCGATCCAGTTGCCCAAAGCGGACTGCTGAAAGAGAAGAAAGTCGTTCCCAAGAAGATAGGGTGGCTAACGTCACCGCTCAGCAACAGCAGGGAAAACGAATAATAGCCAGGTCTGCGTGGCGGGTGCCGGCTGATGTTAGAAGAGCCCCAAGGGTTTCGATCTCACAAACCCAGGATGGCAGATTCCATGGCAACGCAGACGCATTGTCAAGAAGACCTTGCCCTGAAGACCGTAAGCACTGTGCCAAACAGGAGATAAAGGTAGCCATACCTGTGAAGATGCTTAAAACGGATCTGAGCGACGAATGGAAAGAAATCCTACAACATGCTCAACAGGACGACGCGGACATCAAGCCAATATTTGAGTGGATTGAAGCAAGTGCTCCTAAACCCATGTGGAGTGACGTCGCTTCAATGAGTTCAATCACAAAAAGTTATTGGGCGCAATGGGACAGTTTAGTTATTCAGGATGGAGTCTTGTGCCGCAAATGGGAAAATGCTCGAGGAGACAGCTGTCATTTGCAAATGGTCGTCCCTAAAGTTAAGGTCCCAGATGTGCTACAGCTCTACCATAATGGATGTTCAGGGGGCCATATGGGAGTAAAAAGGACTCTGTTGAAGATACGTGAGCGGTTTTACTGGATCCACTGTCGCGACGACGTTGAGGACTGGTGTCGCAAATGTACGAGTTGTGCTGCTGTGAAAGGACCTCATACACGGAGCAGAGGTGCACTGAAACTGTATAACGTTGGGGCACCATGGGAAAGGATAGCCCTAGATGTTGCGGGACCGTTTCCTGAAAGTGAAAGCGGAAACAAGTACTTCATGGTTGTGATGGATTATTTCACGAAGTGGCCAGAAGTCTTCGCTATACCTAATCAAGAAGCTACTACGGTCGCAGATAAATTAGTTCACGAAGTCTTCTGTCGTTTCGGGGTGCCTCTAGAAATCCATAGCGATCAAGGAAGAAATTTTGAATCTCAGGTGTTCCAGGAAATGTGTCGGGTCATGGGTACTCACAAAACCAGAACGACCTCTTACCACCCGCAGTCAGATGGAATGGTGGAGAGATTTAATCAGACATTGGAGAGATATCTGGCAAAAGTTGTGGAAAGCAGGCAAAAAGATTGGGACAAGCACATCCAACCGTTTCTTTTGTCTTACCGAAGTGCGGTTCACGAAAGCACGTCAGTGACACCAGCTTATGCGAACTTTGGAAGAGAATTACGGTTGCCTGCCGACTTAATAACCGGTATACCACCTGACGCTCCACGCAATATCACCGATTATGCGAATGACTTGCGCAGCAGGATGAATGACATTTATGAGCATGTCAGACAATCAGGTCAACAAATGTCTGAAAAGATGAAGACCCGTTACGACCGAAAGACAAACAATAAGAGCTTCGATGAAGGTTCGTTAGTGTGGTTACATAACCCAGTCCGCAGTAAAGGGAAGTCTCCTAAGCTGCAAGCTAAATGGGATGGACCATACCGAGTTGTGACCAAGATTTACGATGTCACTTACCGAATACGGAAGAGTCCAAGAAGTGCGCCAAAGATAGTTCATGTGGATCGATTGGCGCGATATTATGGGCCTGACAATGCTCGGGACGAGCATGTCTTAGGAGGGGGCAGTGTAACGCCATCTCGTAGCGAGTAAAAAGACTACCAAACTCAGCGCCATCTAGTAGCAAATCGCAGTACTACTACGTAACGTCTTTCGGGAATGTTCTGTCAAGGTACTTCTATGTAACGTGTTATCTAGAAGCATCTCGAAGGTGTGGAATGTTCGCGATATTTCTTCCGTGAAAATTCCAGAGTAATCTAGAGTAATGACCGCACTATAAAGGCGGAGCACTTCGGTGGCGGATGATCAGTATTTCCGGAGCGATAATACGAGTTATACCTGCGAGTTCAAGTGCGATTAAAAGTGTTCAGTGAAGCTTATAGTAAAGTGTAAATTAGTGGTGTAATAAATAAAGTGTTTTAAGGTAGATTTACCGGCATTTCAATTCGGTAGAACCCCGGCTCGTAACAATATCTTCACCTGCAGGCTTTCTACGCATCACGTACTCAATACCACTTACAATAAATTCTGGTGGTAATCGTGCTATTCCTGCACATCGCGACACGTGTCGTTTCTTGACCGGTGTTGAAATGTTCAACTGTTTACTCTGTCGGTATAAGCATCGGTTATAATGGAAATAAAAACCTTTGACTTCTATTGCCGGATATACTTGACGTACAGCTTTCACAGCAGCCTTTTCAAAGTCCATTGTTACTTTACACGGTTTCCAACCTCGAAAGTTTGTTTCAATAAGCCGAAAAAGTATTTCATACGTTTTCTGGGACTTATCTGGGAGTAAACAATATATTAATAGTGTTACTGATTTATTCTCTTCATTATAGCCATGTATTGTGTATAATTGCATAAAAACCTTTGGGCAGGACTTAAATGTGCCATATATGTGGACAGTTATGTAGATGTATAAATAAATACTCCTTCGAAACCAGTTACGTAGACGTATTAAAAAAGCCGTCTAGGAAACCGGTTACGAAACTCCGGTTTAATAGACGGCCGAAGCGAAAAAAACTTTCGAAAACTCTGAAATATATGGCAAACTCTTGCCATATTTTTAACTTGTTTAGGGTTACCTTGGAGAACCCTTATTGTTTCATGTCCGTCCGTTCTCAGCTTTCCTCCTTAACGGTTAGTGCTAGAAACATGAAACTTTGCATGGATGTGTATATTTACTAGGCCGACAAAGTGTTTAAATAAAATTCTGAAAAAATATTTTGTTTGGGGTAACTTCCCTACACGTAAAGTGGTAAGTAATGAAGTTGCAAAGATGATTTTTTGATTTAAGTATCCGTTTGGGAGACATTTTGCTTTGAAGAGCATGTTTTTGCAAAAACAGGGCGTCCCCCCTCTAAAATCTAAACGACTGGCGTGAAGAACTGGAAAAAAATCGTTGAAAAAAAAAACTCTTTTAGTTCAGGAGTTATAGATGCTTTTATGGGTAACTACAGAACCCTACCTTATGCGTGGCTCGACACGCACTTGGCCGATTTCTTTTACTAATAGATTAAGCTCAACTCCAGGCAACATCAAGTCTTTGTTTCATCAAAATCTGATTACAGGAAAAAAATATCGACATGAGTCTCCCATCCTATCGAAATATAAAGTATTCAACACACCACACCCTAAAGCGCTGATCACTGAAACTTGAAACTTTGAGGGTGTCCTTTTTTTTATATGAATAAAGGACATCATTCAAAATGTACCCTAAAATTAAAGTGCCGGCCAGTAAAAAAGAACTGTGTCATCTTACGGCAAATGATCTTTTAAACATTTTTTATTACTACAACAAACGTCTACGACCAACTTTTAGACCCAAAATGGATCTCCGAAAATAATAAAATGAGTCCAAATATTGGATAGAAACAGGCGTTACTTGGCGAAAATCCATGACAAAACAATGGTAAGTAAAATGTTTTTAAGAAAAAACCTTTTAAATTTATATAATAGCATTAATTTTTTCGCAGAATTAAAAGGACAACAAAACGTCGACAATTGTTTCGCCTCTAAACGAGGCATTATCAAGACTGTCTCAGAGAGAACAGCGAAAAATTAATGCTATTATATAAATTTAAAAGGTTTTTTCTTAAAAACATTTTACTTACCATTGTTTTTTTAATAAAATGAGTATTTACATTTATGCATCAATTAACTATTTCTGAATAATTAAAAACCTAAACAACGCAAGACCAGCAAAATGTTACCTGCTAAGTTCTATTTGTTTAGGACCATTCTTGTAAGTTAAGCAGTTTAGTTATCGATGCGACTTTAGTTACATCGGACGGCTACTTATTTGTTTTGCGAATAGTGTGTTTTAACCAGAGACTTGGGATGGCGCTCGCTTCGCTCCGTTAATAGACCTACAGAGCGTGGGAAAGAGAAGTCCGGAGAAGTCATCATCATTCAAACATTGCCTATGAGTAATAAAGATAGGCGATGACGTACTTTTATCTATGTGTGTCAGTGTCAGTGCCAAAAATTTTCCGTAGTTTTCCAAATAACAAAAAGATCATTTATCCTGTAAACTGGCAAAAATTTGATTTACTAGGTCGCCGCAGTCGCGAAACGTACCGTTACGCTGCAGCATATATTTGAGCGAAGCGAGTTTTGATTCAAAGCGATGTAACTCTGTCAAAGTATTTTTTGTCATTACGCTATGGGAATTTTTACCATCAATTAAATTATTTTTATTTGATCGAAATTCAAAATTCTGGCTTCGTAAGAACCTGAGAATTCTGTAAGCTTTTGATGAGTGCAAGAAAATTCGAAATCGGCCGAGTATTCGCCGAGAAACAATTTAACATAAATCGTTTGAAAAATAATTTGAGTCACCCGTTGAGAGCTCCGCTCGCCTTCGACTCGCTTCGCTCAATAAAATATAAGCAAATCCTTGTATTGTTTTCAATAAAACTGTATTTAAGAGCCATGGTGTCTTGTTGTTTTAGTAATTGTAATGTGACTAAAGCCGACAATCCAAATAATTACACGTTTCACAGGTAAATACAAAATTTTCCAGCAATTCTTAAATAACAGATATATGTTTATGTCTTGTGTTTATGAAATAAGTTAAATGTTCTGATCATAGTACATTGAATACCCTTGCGTTGTGCAGTAATATTTTCTATTCACAATGAAGAATTAATCTTAAATAACGTAAAATAGAAGAACGTCTTTTTACGATAGGGCTTGACCACCTGATGAAGTCACGATTATCGATATATCGATAAACCATGTCAAAATGAAGTATAATGTTATACGTTCCCGCCTGTTTTTCGGAATGATTATTTTAGATTAGACAAATTTTTATTTGGATTTCATAAAATCATAACATAGTATTAAACAAAGTCTGTGCGTCCCTCCCTATGTAAGCATAGATCATTAAAACTACACAACGGATTTTGCTGCGATTTTCACCAATGCATAGAGTGGTTTTGAGGAAGGTATATAATTTGTCAAACAGGCGAAACCGCGGGCGTCTGCTGTTAAGCAAATTTGTGTAAAGGTAATTCTTAAAAAATAAAATTCTTAAACATAAAATAACTGTTACTGGCAAATACGATAAAGAGCATTTTAAATTTATTGATAAAATTTGATACAAGAAAATTACGATACTCTAGACTGTAGAGTAAACAGTGATTATTTTAATATTTTATGGTTTCCTCGCAATTCCCAAATGAGTGATAAATGGACACAAATTGCAGCTAAATAAAACTGGACTCCTAACACAAACTGCTCTGTTTGCAGTAAACATTTTGAAAAGAAATGTTTTATACAGCGGAAATGTCGTCGCGTTTTACTTAAAGGCTCGATTCCTACATTATTTACGCCTGTAAGTATGATGAAAAGGGCCCGTGGGTTCAGTGCTGAACTAACTTAAAGAAACATAGTTTTGTCATGACCGTTTGTCCGTCTGTTTCATTCTCGGCTTTCCTCCTAAACGGTTTAAGCTAGAAAAATGAAACTTTGCATAAATGTGTATAAACAACGGTGACCAAGGACTACCTACATTTTTGAGTTGCCTCCCACACAGTGAAAATGATTTTTTTCTACCGTCAACCCCATCGTGTATAAATGGATAGGTCTTTTAAAAATATTTAGAAACTAAGAAGAAAAATTTTTGATTTAAGAATCCGTTTTCGAGATATTCAACTTTAAAGCTCATATTTTCGTTAAAACAAAGCTTCATTAAGCAAAGTGTAATCTAATAGCTAAAAAGGCATATTATACTATTAAGGATTATCTAAACGATACAGAGAAATGGCAATGAGTTGCTCGCTCATCACTCGAGCTAGATAGGGGCTACTTCTGTTTGAAATGTTGTTTTATTGCTGAAACTCACTTATTATTGTTAAATGATTATTATTATGATATTGTTAGGTATGGGTACTTTGAGATTATGTGGCACCTTTAACTAGTATTTGACTTTTTTTGTGAATAACAGAGATCCATAATTTTTAAGTTCACTTGGTCCACACATGGTCACGTACCCGCCCTTGCCCTCTTTTTATTGTTGTAACAGAATCATTGTATTGACTGGCGAATAAAAAGAGTAGCCGTGAGTTTTTCTTGCCAGGTTCTTTCCTCACAGGCTCTACCTATTGCCTTGCGAATCTAGCGGTAAATGTAGAAGCATTTTCTTTTTTTGACGTTTTTAAGTGTTACTTTGTGACCTACATGAATAAAGATATTTTGATTTTGATTTTTGAAACGGCTGGCTCAAAAAATCTTAAATAATCATGATTCTATGTAATTAAACTTTGAAGAAAAAAAGTATAACATATCAGATAACTTTGTTAGTTCAGGAGTTAGAAATAACACTCATTTTTTTATCGATATTTTGCGTATTCCATAGTGTACACAACACTATTACACCCACACATTTGCATTTTGTTTTTGGGATCGCCTGTGAAATGTCTTTGTGTATCTTTCCACATACTATATCCATGGTTTTAACATACCTAATAATGGCGGAAAGACTGTGTTCAAGGTTGAAATAGCCCAGATTATTATTCAAGAGCTACTAGATCAGCAGGTAGGTACGCGTTTTCATTTTATCTTACACTGAAAATATAAGCTTAAGTCTATAACTAACGCAATAATATTTATGTAGGTATAAGTAATGCATTATTTTATTTATTTATACCTTATCTTATTATAACTTTCATTTATACATAATACATCTTAGACATTTACATATACGAGATACCTTTTATATTAAGTTATATTTAAAAAATACATAGGTACCTACCTAAAAGGTTTGCATGTTCACTTTTGATTCGAATACTTCTAAATAATGAATTTCAGGCAACCGATTCCGTTTTGTCTTGGTACGGATTAGGAAAGATAATGCAAAACGCTTTGCAAAAGAGTACTTATTTTTATTTTATTTTTTTTTATTTATTTATTTATGTACACACATGAAAAATAAAATAAGAAGAAGATGAACAATAAGGATAGATTGAGTACAAAGGCACCACTTATTTCAAAAGAAATCTCTTCCAGTGGGCCAGGGGAAGGAAATGCTTGATAAAATAAGTCTTATGTGTGCGTAGGTGGATCTATATTACACAAATACATATATGTATATAGATATATACAGATTAGGTTATAATAATAATATATAGGTACAATATATACTTACATACTTAGGTACTTAGTTATATCAAAAATGTTTTATTTTTTAAAATACATACATTTCACTGATTCAGTTGAACTAGCCGCCTCTATCTCATATTTTTAACTATTGATGTATGTAATGGTTTGATAATATAATTATTACTATTTTTACTGTTCAGGCGATACTACGGATTTCATTTGCCGACCTTGCTGGCAACGAGCGGAGAGAACGTACCAGAGAATCTTACGAGAAGATCATGCTGAGAACGTCGAAGATAATTTAGAAGCAGATCCAGTTGACGATCAATCTTCTACCTCTCAGCCCTCGCTAATGACTTTACCTGGATTTGTACGTAGTCCAGATACAAGACGAGCTTGCGTTTTTCAGCATTGTGAAAATAGTACTAGGCATCGAATCCCTGATAACATTGTACTGAGAATGCTTAGTCAGTACAATTTATTATTACCAGAAAACAGCCGTTTGTGGTGAACATTTGCAGCAAGATTTAGGGCATCTGCTTGCTGTACAACAAAATAATATTGCCGCATTTACAGCGAACCAATAAGGCTAAGGCGAGATAAGGCTCGAACTATAGTTATAATATGTATCGGGGAACAATGACGCTGGAAGGGAATTCCATTCCTTAGAATGAAAGAAGAAGCGAATCGAGAGGTACGAAGAGGTGGAATATCGACCACATACGGATGGAATCTCAGGCCACGCCTTGATGTCCGATGGTGGAATGGTGCTGGTGGAATTAATACATGCAATTCCTGCGCACACTCTCCAAAATGTAACCTGTAGAAGACACACAGACTCGCAACCAGACGGCGATGGTCGAGGCTCTGAAGTCGGTTGCTTGTGAGCGCCTCATCGCTTATAAGTTTTCTGGCACGTCTGTCAATAGCTTCCAGGGCCTCAAGCTGGTAGCGGGCGGATCCCTCCCAAAGGTGCGAGCAGTATTCCATGCAGGAGCGAACTTGTGCTGTGTCTTTATGATAGACGTAGCATTCAATAAGAAATCCTACTCCTGAGGGGTGAATAGAGGGATGCAAAAATCGTATTGAAAAATCACAATGGTAGTCCATGTAATGAACTTTAAAGAAAAACTAGGTAAACAAAAAACCTAGGTACGAATCAGGTAACTCCGTTAGTTCAGGAGTTATAGAAGCTATTATGGGTGACCACGGAACCCTATTCTATCCGTGTCCGGACACGCACTTAGCCGGTTTTTTTAAATGGTTATCAATGCCTTGACATCATTTAATTATTTATTTTAACGAATATCTATAAAATATCTATCTTTGATGGAGAGGGGGGGGGGGGGGGGGACTTGGCCTCGGAGATGTTGTGCTTAAGCACTCTAAAGGCCTTAGATATTATTATGATCAAGAGAACTGTACTAAAAACTGGAACAATTAAGCTGTATCTCTAGTAAGTAAGTTTTTAAAAAGATAAAATTGCTTATTAAACCTGTTTTTTTTAATCATGATTTTATTGCATAATAATTAATAGGTATAGATTAAGTTTCTTTGATTGCCTTACGACACTGAGGTAGTACCAATACCAGGGCTATGTCACTCGCCTAACAATCGCAATAAATACGTGACGTCAGCTACAACTTGAAGTTGTAAGTCAGTAAGGTTTAATAATTATTATTTTTACTTTACTGACAACCCTAACGTTCGAATTATGTTCTATGTAAACAAAAGAATGTGCTTTAATTAACGTCGGAGTGCAAGTTCTGTATGTAAGTACTATTCCCTATTATGTGACTGAGGCAGTCTAATGCCTACAACGTAGGTACTCGTAGTTAGGTTTTACAATGAGATTCGACGAGAATGCTCACGAGTAAACTGTTTAACAAATTTGAGGGAAATGGGTATTGATTTATTGAGACTACCCACATACTACTGGACGCCCACGGCTTCTCCCGCTTGACAAATTATATACTAAACCTTCTTCTTGAATCACTAGTATCTTTGAAAACATCTCATCAAATTCCGTTGCGTAGATTTAAAGATCTTGGCATACTTACATATGGACAGATAACGGGAAGCGACTTTGTTTTATACTATGTTTCGAAGTCGCAATATTAGGATTAGGAATTTGTATTTTTATTTTTCATAAATACAATAATACATACAATACAATAGTACAATAATACAATTTGTGTTTGACTGTACATTATTTAATTGAAGATTTTAAATTAAAAATTGACAATAATAAAAACCCGACATTTTGAAACTATGACTCTTTGAAACTGACTTTCTGGGACTTATTCGAAACACCAATAATATCCTGAATTCAGCGTCTTTCTTAAATCTACCGGTACGCAGTAATTTTGCTTTGCCGCGCCCGGCTTGAAATAGTTTTCGTATTCGTCATCTGTATTGGTCATCGAAGCTCAGTGGTCAGCGCATTCCCCCTATTAGGAAAAGGCCGTGGGTTCGAGTCCTGCCGATGACATCAGTTTTTGTGATCTATTTATAATTTCTTTTGATTTTTTTTGAATTTGTTGAAGTACAAAAATATATGTTTCTCCATTTTAATTTGTTGTAGGTAAGTAACGGAACACACATTACAGACAGTATGAAAGCTGGGTTTTAAATAAGTTACTTGGAGGTCCCCAAGTGAAGTGAAGTATGAAATCTATATATAGAAATAGGGAATGTAATTTTTGTTCCCCCTTAGCTCTCGAGAACTGCTTATGCTCCAATGATGGTTGACCTTCTATGGATAGCCCTAAATCTGGAGGCAAGCCAAAACATCGAAAATTTGACCTAGCCCTAAGGGTTATAAAGTTATAGGCCAAAACCTATGGCGTGGTGCGGCGCGAAGCACCGCACATAACACCGTACTAGTTAGGTTACAGACATGTTATGAGAATCAGCTTTTACAGTTTGGGAGTCGCTGGCTCTTACTCTATTATTCAGATCATGTCGCATTTTCATGTACCTTGAGTACTACCGTAGCTAGGCACTGGTCACATTCATTGGACAGAACTCTCATTGGTGGATTCTCAAATCAGCTTATGAAAGTCCGTTCAGTCGCAAACATTTCATTGCTAGATTTAGGGATCGGTCAATGAGAGTTCTGTCCCATGAATATGAACAGTGCCTGTTAACATTCTCTAAAAAAAATCTTTTCCTTACATTTAGAACTTGAATTAAAGTTTTAAACGCCATATGTAAAGTATATTGCAAAGCACTACGCAATTACGTGGGTCATTAATTAATGAAAAACACACAAACAAGTCTTTAATGTTGTAAGTAAGTTGGTACTTACTGAATTTTATTACTTGGCTAATAAATAACACTAATAATTAATATCTACTGATTAGAAATGAATGAAGTGGATTGTAAATGATCTGGGTTTCATTGCAATTTAGGATAAAATTTTCCCAATTATTGATACAGAGTTGTAGAAGTTGGTTTTAAATCCAACCAAGACAATAATTAGTAATATTTATGTACCTACTACTTACACGGTATGCTATTTTCTTTTTTATTCCGCGAGACCGCGACCGCTTCCATGTCCATTGCTGCGGACGTCTCTGGTGACACTAGGAGGGAGGTATTTCCAATGGCGCCCGGCGGACTTTGGCCACCTGTGTGGCATCTTCGAGGGTTTGGTCGGAATGAAAATCCCGCGTCGTTGGGGTTGGGTTTTATCCCGCGTCGGTGAGTGAATCTGGTTGCATGCTGTGGGGCAAAGGCCCCGCAGCACACAATCCTTCTAGCTTGCTTCTGTAAGGACGGCGGGTGGCTATCCCGCCGTCATCAGGCCCCGATCATGGCTGTCGATGGTTTTGGGCGTAGATGAGTCTGCGGCCATACAGTATGCTATGACATAGAAACAAGAGATACGAGTATAAAAGAAAAAAAGAACAGTAGGTACATAATCTCTGATCAAGCTACTTCGTATAAAATATAAAATAATTATTATCCAGTGAAAATAGACGAAAAATAATTGTAAGCTTATCTAATGGAAACTGAAAGTCTATCTTTATTGGTTATTATGCGACTAACACATGACTGTGCGTCGGTGGAGTACATCTGCTTTGCCAGAGTCTCGGGTTCGACACCCTCTCTCACACGACGTCATCTAGCCCAAATTAAGCTAATATAAGCTTGTGCTATGGGATCTAAACGAATGATAAACATACTTATATATTTCTAAATACTATTAGTATTACTAGTATTATGCATAGAAAATACCCAAACTCCGAAACAAACATTTGTGGATCGCACAAATAATTTGATTCGCCCCGGAATCGAACCTGGGACCCCAAGGACGGCAGTCGCATACTCATACCACTGCGCCACCGAGGCAGTGGAAGCTCCCCTCTACCTAACATATTTTACCTATCTCCCGACTTACTTAGTAGGTAAACAGTATCAACATTATCCGGGATCCAAATAATCCTCATCAGCAAACTGGGTGCAATTGCTGTCAGACGGAGGACCTGAGATACTGGTTATCTCTAAAAACGATAAAAGGCTCGCCCCCTTTAAGTGTGTGGGTCCAACAAAGCGCCTGGCGAAATGTGGGTGTATTTTTTTTTTATATATATTTAGTTCGCCAAATTGACGCCGCCTGCCTGGTGGTAAGTCGTGACGACGTCTAGCGATTGTGGGCCACTCTCATAGCACGTAATACTATAGAGAGTGGCCCTCAACTTGACGACCTACTGATGTGCCTCTTCACGCTCCGCTTAAAGAACCCAGGATTATATGTGGGAGGAAACACGTGCACAGGCAGGGCGTTCCAGGCCACTATCGTTCGGCAGAGAAACGAACGTTTGAAACGTTCGGTTCTCGCGAACATGCTATCCACTGTGTGGGAGTGGCATCTCTGCCCGGCACGAGTCGTTCGGGATCGGAAGGAAGAAGGTGGGTTCAGATTGAAGAGCTCTTCAGAACACTCGCCGTGGTAAATACGGTAGAATGTGGCCAAGGAAGCTTTTTTTTTTTTTTTTTTTTTTTTTATATTTGGTTCGCCAAATTGACGCCGCCCGCCTGGTGGTAAGTCGTGACGCCGTCTAGCGATTGTGGGCCACTCTCACAGCACACATTACTATTGAGAGTGGCCCTCAACTTGACGACCTACTGATGTGCCTCTTCACGCTCCGCTTAAAGAACCCAGGATTATATGTGGGAGGAAACACGTGCACAGGCAGGGCGTTCCAGGCCACTATCGTTCGGCAGAGAAACGAACGTTTAAAACGTTCGGTTCTCGCGAACATGCTATCCACTGTGTGGGGGTGGCATCTCTGCCCGGCACGAGTCGTTCGGGATCGGAAGGAAGAGGGTGGGATCAGATTGAAGAGCTCTTCAGAACACTCGCCGTGGTAAATACGGTAGAATGCGGCCAAGGAAGCTATTGTTCGGCGCTGAACTAGCGGCTCAAGGCTTCCCGTTACCTCCGGACAATCTATAATACGGATAGCCCGTCGCTGCATAGCGTCGAGAGCGTCCAGCAGATACTTCGCGGAGCCGTCCCAGAGGTGAGAGCAGTATTCGACGCAGGGTCTAATCTGCGTCTTGTACAGCAGACACCTCTGGTCCGGTGTAAAGAATCTCTTTACCTTATTCAGTATTCCTAGTTTCCGCGAAGCTAGCCCTATACATCTTTCGATGTAGTTTTTATTATTGAGCTCTCGATGAACGATAGAACCGGCATCGCCATCTGTCGGCAAATAGCAGAACTACACACGTCATTATGTCATATCAGCTACATAGAGTAGTACTAGCAAATATGATTTTCATGATGGCGAACGACGTAGGCACCTATAAAAAATACTATATATTTTTTAAATAGTTATAAAATGCAACTGCGGTCTCATATAGGTACCTACAAAAAGTACCTCCCTAGTAAGGGTGGTTATTAACCCCTGCATGAAATAGTACTTTTCAAAACTAATATCTCCAGGGTCCAAGTCATAACATTTGCATGCAGCGCACTTGCTGAAAAAAGTACGAGGCTCTTGCAAATATGGCAAATATACTACTCGGAAACGACATTAGGATCACAACCTACTACGCTATGTGAGGATTAACGATGTGACTGGCGAAACGTGGGTGTACTAAGCACCTCTGTCGACCCCTTGTGGTTTAAGAGGTGATTTGTGTTTGTGTGTCTGTCAAATAACCAACTCAAATATAGATGAGGATGTTCTCATCTATTTGAGTTGACGTTTCTACGTCTGGACATTCATTGCATCTACATCTGGCAATATTCTTTTGATGTTCTTTTCACTCCAATCTCTAATTCCCAAAACCACTGCACTGCACGTACCCACAGAACAGAAGAAGAGGTTAGAAAAGAAATAGTTCCTGATTTGTACTACAACGCGTGTCGCCGATTTTCTCCCACTCATCTATCTATACACGTTGATTTTATTACCGTCAGCACTACGCAAGGGTTCGCTTTCGGAATAAGTTTTGAATCAACTGGCAGCATTACTTTGAAAAACAAACACATTTTTTTTAGAAATCTAAAAAAAATATTTAGTTTCTAGACATCAAATGAGAACCCGTTGTAGTGGACTCACTCTCTTAAATACTTAAGTTTTACAACGGTAGTTACGGTACAGTTCGTTTTCATTCTACAATGCGCTGGCACAAAGCAAGCGTACGCCGCCGCCGGCCCCCACCTCGTCGACACTGCGGGCTGCGGCTCGCCTGTCCAGTACACCTTGTGACAGCGTGGGTGTCTGTTGCGTAATCGTGTGTGTCAGTGAGTAAAATGAGTCGTCAGTACGAATATTCGAACGTGGAGTATCTAGCAATGGTACAATTGTATGCCATTGCTAACCACAACCTACAAGAGGCTAGGCGATTGTACTCCCAGCTGGAGCACTTAAATGCGTTACGGCTACGAGGAGTCAGTGATCCTCAAGTGCCGACACGCGGGACCATCTTGGCTGCAACCCAGCGCTTACTCGACCACGGACAGTTCCGGACACCGTTACATGCACAAGCCCGAAGACGTTTGAATGATTATTCCCAAATGGAAGTCATCAAACCCGCGAACAACTACGCAGTGCGATAGTGGACGCTTTTGATATTGTGAAAAGTGATAGAGACACATCGAACAAGTTGAAAGACAATCAATTAACACGTGCACGTTTGTGTATCGAAAGGAAAGGACTCCATATCGAGCAGTTACTTCGGTATAGAGAACTGTAAATTAGTGTAAATAAACTGTAAATAGGTATGTAAGTTTGATTTTATTTGTAAATAGCTCGCAGTCAGTTGTAGTTCAGTGTATTTTTATTATTATTATTACATAGTTCAAAAGTCATTAAGTGGCTATTGTTAATAATAAAGTAGGTATTACAACGGTCCTAAGCCCGTGTAAAGTACGAAGGAGAAATTGGAGTGTGTATTTTATGTTCAAGTAGGTATGTTTCGTAGTGATACTGGCCATAGTGGCTGCGAGGGGTCATTGCTCCCTAACACATGATTTGCGCGGTACTTAGAAGCGCTCGAAGGATGGATGTGTGTGTGCGAGACGTGCAGCCTTGAGCCTGGCGAGGGCACCGCGCCCGTCCGCGTCAATTCATCAATGAAATATCGTACTGCTACTAATGTTAAACTTGATCGAGTGAGAAGAATTACAGAAATGACTAATTTTTTTATTATTATCAGTACAGTAATTTAGATGTTAAAAAAGGAATCCAAATATTATTCCGAGAGCGAACCCTGTCGACTGCTGACGGTGATAAAATCAACGTGTATATAGAAATGGGGAATGTAATTTTTGTCCCCCCTTAGCTCTCGTGAACTGCTTATGCTCCAATGATGGTTGACCCGTCTATGGATAGCCCTCGATCTGGAGGCAAGCCAAAAAATTTAACCTAGCCCTAAGGGATCAAAAGTTATAGGCAAAACCTATGGCGTGGTGCGGCGCGAAGCACCGCGCAAGACATCGTACTAGTAAACTCAAGAAATGTATAATTTTACATCTGCTTGGGATGTCGTCGTCGTTTTTGTCTACAAGCTACATAATACAATTTGTAACAATTAAAAATACTCGTTCTGTATATTTCATACGATTAGAAAAGAGTAGCCGTAAGTTTTATTGCCAGGTACTTTCTGTCAGGCTCTTCATATTGTTTTGCGAATCTGGCAGTAACTAATTTTAGAAGCAATTTAGACTATAATTGTAACCTTTATAACTGACTGAAGTTCAAAAGTGTTCCCATGTAATCCACTTTTTATTTTTAATTCTGCGGGACCGCGGCCGCTCCCATGTCCATTGCTGCGGGAGTCTCTGGTGACATGACAACCCCATGACATGTCAAAGTGACAACCCACTTGAATAAACATATTTTTCATTTTCATTTTCAAATATCATGATAATTTAAGGTTTTAGTACTTAACGGTGAAAATAAACATATGGTTGACATATGAGTGTTCTCAATATGAGCGGCGCGCCTGGCTTGGCCTCTGTTTTCGTTAAAGCTCTCCCTGCCCGTGATTATATGTTTTTATCACTCGCAGTTAGGTATAATACCTAGGTACCTACCTAATCAAACTCATGAGTATAAAATAATCAAGTCAAATAATATAATGGTAATAGCGCAATTGACATGTATTTATTTTTATGGCAAAAGTATGTTACGTTTCCAATTGCTATAGTTTTTCTGCAGGCTTTTTAACTCGAATAAATTCTTAGTAGGATAGACATTAGCTTGCTAAGTATAATTTGGCATGTGATACCAAGTTACGCAGTAACCAGCTATACTAGACGCTTATGCAGTACTTGCTTCGTTTAATACAAATTCATTTGGCAAATCATTATTTATAACGTATACATACTAAAGCCAAACGAAGCACTCTACTTGACTACTTTTGGATGTAGCAAGTACCTACAACAAAAGATGTTCGCTCATGCTAATGCCAAATATAGTAGGTATTCTTCTATACTTTTTTTTTTTTTTTAGTTCCGCGACCAAGGCCGCGGCCGCTCTAACGTCCGTTGCCGGGCGTCTCTGGTTATATTCTTCTATACTGCGTTAGACTGTATCAAATACAACATAACACATACTAATATCAAACGTAGCATTGCACTATATTAACACTTTTAACTATCACCCGGCATAAAAATATTACACGATTGCTAACAAGAAACGTAGTATTCAATACGTGCTAGGCAATCATGCAGTAATAAGCACAAGTAAATACTGCATTTGCCCATAGCAATACTGTGGTGATCCTAAGCTAAAATGGTAGATGAAAATGCAGTAATACGCATTATGTCCAAACTAAGTATACAAAAAAGGAAATTTTTATTTATTTATTTATTAGCATAAACATAACAGCCATTTACATATAAATCGATAAAGACTGCACTAGTATAAAACTGTATCGCAGTCATTAACGCCCATAAAACAAAACCTTAAGTAATCGAGGCTGTGCACTCAAGTGCGGACATACAAACAAATTATATCTACACAGTAATACAATGCAAAATTAAGTAAAAATGAACACAATACAACTTTTTTAAGTAGGATGGGTTAAGAGGGGGGGGATCTCATTGAAGGAGGGTCTCTCTCTATGTGTGTGTGTGTGTGTGTGTGTGTGTGTGTGTGTGTGTGTGTGTGTCAAAATATACAGGATATAAAACTAATTCACATAGCCTAAAAGTTCCTCAGTGATACTATAATCCAGCGTTAGCAGCCACATTGTGATTGAATTCTTAACCTGTAAAGTGGTCATATTATAGATATTTAGGATCCTGTTAACTTTGTTGTAAAGTTTAGGAGCCAGCCAATGTAGGTGTCGACCTGCAAGACATGTTCGATGACGAACTAAGGAACAAACAATATCATTTCTGCGTCTACACATAACTTTCGGATCAAATAACATGTGGGAATGTTTACGAAGAATAGCACGCTTAACAAACAGCCGTCGAACTGATAGAACTTTTGTCAACTCAAAGAGCTCCCTGGTAGGAAAACGAAATGGCTTTGAGCACATTACCTTAAGGATCAGTCTTTGGGCACGCTCCAAACGCAAAAGGTGAGTTCTGAAACTAGCCCCCCAAACAAGAATACAATAATTAAGAATGGACTGAATCAGGGCGAAATAGACAATCTTTATTGTACTGGGATCCGCAAAAGAGCGAAGAGTCCTAAAGACGTAAGTAAGTTTCCTAATTTTGGGGATAATATAATCAATATGTGGAATCCAGGTCAAGTGACAATCCAGCATAACACCAAGGTAGCGCAAACTATTAGTTTCAGTAATTGGGTCACATGAACAGTTTATGCTGCCCGTATAGCAAGAGTGGACTCTGATTTTAAAGTTACTGGGTGGACAGGATGGTTTTGTTATTGAAAAAGGAATGTATTTTGTCTTTGATAGGTTAAGAGTCAACAGATTTTGACTAAGCCATTTAGTTGCTATGCCAATAGACTCCTCAGCCGATTTATGGACTTCTTCCCAGGTCGAACCATCAATTAACAAGACAGTATCATCGGCATACGATATAATTTTACAATGAGAGAGTTCGAGGTTGCAAAGCTCATTAACGTATACAAGGAATAACGTCGGTCCGAGCACGCTGCCTTGGGGAACGCCATAGGAGACAGAGAGGTCACGGCTGAAGTACTTGTCGATGGAAACACACTGAGCGCGGTCACTTAAATAACTCCTAAAAGTATCCAGCGCTATTCCACGAACTCCCAGGGCTTCGAGTTTACTTAAGAGGATGGGAGCAGAGACAGTATCAAAAGCCTTTGATAAATCGAGGAATATGCCAGCCACCTTAGCTTTTTCATCGAGGTTTTTAGAGATGTGTTGAGTGAGTTCTAGTATGGCATCCTCCGTTGATTTTCCCCGTCGGAAACCATACTGATTATTTGCTATGACATTATTCCTGTTTAAAAAACTGAGAAGTCTGGTGTTTAAGACCTTTTCGATAATCTTGGAGAGGGTAGTTAGAACAGAGATGGGTCTATAGCTATCAATACTGCCTCTGCTTCCGCCCTTAAATATAGGATGCACTACAGCCTTTTTGCAGGCAGAGGGAAAGGTTCCCTGAGTTAGGCATAAGTTCGTTACGTACACAATTAATGGGGTGAGAGTACTTGCCGCGGCCTTGAAGACTTTGGACGGTATTCCATCCCACCCAACAGCGCATGAGTTCCGAAGACCCATAATTAGTTTATAAATTTCTGCACTATCGGTCTCAATCACACCCATGCTATGCAGTGGCGAAGTGTTAGTGTACGGTTTGGGAATGGTGACTGGACAACGTTGGGTGATGGCAGTCGCAAGTGATTCTCCCACACCTACAAAATACCTATTGACCACATCCACTGAAGTGCATGGGTCTACAGAGACCTTTAAGAGATCAGTTGCAGGAGGTTGTACGGTATTAAGATTGGTCGCCTTTTTTAATACCTTCCACGTTGCCCCAGGGTCACTTTGTGCCTGTTGCAGTTCGTTTTTGTAGTACTCAGCCTTAAGTTTCTTCAGAAAATTAAATAAGTAATTTCTGTACCTTGTGTAGGTCACTTTGAGAACTGGATTAAGAGGGTCTTTTCTAGAGTTTGCGTGAAGTCTATCTAGATTTCGAGAGCAACGCAACAGGCCAGAAGTGATCCAGGGTTTCATGGGATGTTTTTTACGAGATATATTGCGAGTAATAGTATGTTTAGTTACAACTGTCGAGATAATATTGACCAATTCATTGACAGCGCTGTCTGCATCATTACCGTTAGTGACGGTGGAGAAATCAGTGTTTTCCAATTCAGCAACAATAGCCTCTGTATTCATGTGCTTATAGACCCGCTTAACCTTTAAGATTGGTACATTCGTTTGTAAGATTGTTGGTAAATGATCAGTGACAGCAGATTGCAACACTAAGGTTTTAGCATTGCTACCCGGTTTAAGAAAAATATGATCGAGACATCTCTCATTCCTTGTAGGGATTGTGTATGCTGGAAAAAGTGTATGTGATGCCATGAGGTTTAAATATTCCTCACTACAATCGTCATAATTAGGTGGGGTGATATTTATATTAATGTCTCCCATGACTGTAACAATTTTAAAGTCCTCCAGGCGACTCAAAGTTGAGTCCATATCCGAAAAAAACACATTGAGACTTTTAAATGAGGGTGAACGATACACCGCAATGAGAGCGAAATGGTTAGAATGTTTAACAACCAAACAGCTAGCCTCACGAAATATGGGTTCCTCAACAGTGCACTCCAAGTCAGTTTTAATGTAAATAATTACTCCATCATTTTGATTATGGTAATTTGAGACATAATGCTTATACCCATTTATACTCGGAATACTATGAGCTGTTTTGATCCAGCATTCAGAGAGCACTATTATATCAAAGGACAGTTTCGTTCTTTGTAGGAGTAACATCAATTGTGAAAAATTCCGATTTACACTGCAGATATTCATGTGAAAGATTGTTATAGACTTAGCCGATTGGAGCGCTTCACTAACATATAAGCTACAATTTTCAGGAGTACAATAATGGTTTGTTGCAACTGAAATACTATCAATATCGTCACTTATGCTTACTAGGTCATTAGCCATTTATAAGGATTATAAAGGAGTAAGAGGTTCCGTTTACAAGCGAGTACCAAAATTAAGTCAGAGAAAAGTGGTAAACAGGACGCGTAGCTAGTCATTATTAAGTTAAATTGTTTACAGTGTACAACTTTAATAAGCGTTATGTGATGACTGAAAATAATCAATGAAACTTGAATTGTTCGTAAAGTTTTGTTGAGCTTCGCTGAGATGATTGGCAAAATGTGGCAGTGCAATGCATCTCTACCCACCCCCTCGGGGATATAGGCATGATGCTGTGTATATATATGTGTGTTGAGGTTGTAAATATGTATAGTTTGTGGGAGTATGGCAGTCCAGTTTGGTAATGAGTAAATACTGTGTACAAAGTTAAATGGAAACTCGAAGGGCAGTGTGTGTTGTTTAGTTTGTAGTGTTATGGCGAGTGTTGTGTTGATGAGAAATTGTATGGGTCCAATAATGGACATGAGGTGTGGGTGCAAGGAAACAGTTTATTTTAATAGGGTAGATTTTAACTAGTCATACTGTCTGTTTAAGTGAGTTACGGTGCGTTTCACTTCTAACTATTGTGTATGGCTGACCTTCCGTTGCGCGCAGGAATACACGCCCGTTAGCAGTCCAGCAGTAGGCGTAGTTCTCAGTCTTGGCAAAATCCCGTGCAAGAGAGTGCAATCTTCTAGTTTTTGGTGTTAGACGCTCAGAGATATAAATGGGGTTCACAGGGTCAGCAAAACCAACAGCACCGGAGTTGATTTGATAAGGACGATGTTCTTTATTATACTTCTTTGCCGCACCAAGGAAATTGGTTTTAGTAAGCGTATTCGTGAATTCTATAATTAGAGTTCCAACATCCTGGTTTTTCTTGTCGGGTATGCGGTAAACATCTCTAACTTCAGACTTTTCTACGGGGATCTTTAAGGAGGTACCTAATTTGTGGACCATTTCAAATAAGTTAGTCTTACTCTCCGCATTCCGTCTAGGAACGTTCCGAACCTCTAGGCTAGTTTTATACATGTTACATTGTAATTCCTCACAGCTATCTTCCAACTTGGAAATGTGCAATACTAGTGATTTACGATCTTCTTCCAGTGACGTCATCTTGGCCTCAATTGTGTTAATTTGTTCTGACACGAAATTTATCGAGGTTCCAATATCGATGTTGGTGGTAGAAATTGATGTAACATTAGTTTTTACATCGGAGATGTGACTTTCCAAGGTATCTATGCGTGAAGTAATGCTACTTGTAAACGTCTTAAATAGTTCTTTCAACTCCAACCTAAAGGCAGTTAAGTCATCGTGGGATTCACTGGATAGACGTCGGCGCTTGTCTCTCTGCGCCGCTGAGCCACAGTCCTCTTGCATATTCATTAAATCAGAATCGGATACGGAGTATTGCGATACAGTTGGAGAACGTTGGACATTACGAAACATCTTTAAAAATGCAATATGAGACAGGAAATCACCAATCCAATACTGTCACCGGTCATTGACCCCGCCCTACGAAAGTATGTGGGAGGTGTCGACGTGCGTATACGCAGGTGGGTGTGACAACCAATTAGTGCAAACGCCAATTACTACCTGTTTGATTGTGATAGGCCGGAACTAAGTTGAGTGTGATGTATGTACCTACAGGTACTCACTACGTATAGGTGACTCAGAGCTCGTCTTGCGCCTGGTACTTTTATAAACACTGTACGTGACTCCAAGGTTTCTCTGTCCGCCTGGTATCTTCGTGAATTTTAGACACTGAATTTAATTTAACTTTATTATTTAATATACGAAAAAAACAGAAAATGGAGCAGTACGTGCACACGTCTATCAGCTTTCGCATCCGAGGGGGAAGGGGAAATAATAAAAATCTATATCAGTAGAAAGCTAGATTTTTTTTGCTAATTTTAGGTCAACTTCAAATGTTATTGAGTGTTGTTACAAGTCGTTATTATTAACGACTTGTAGTTCAGATATCAAAATATATGTTTTTCGCGCTTATCTCGAAACCGCGTTTATGCAAGTACTGAGGCTCGAGCACGAACAACTTGCGAAAAAGTATTCGTATCGTCATCGACAAACAATTGTATGACATTTGTACAGCGCCCCTATCGTGCGTGAAAGTAACCAATTTTAGCAGCACGAGCGATTTTAAATTACTTTCGTATCGCAATCGTAGCGTCACACGTTCGTTACGTGACACTTTATAAAGAAACTTGGGAGCACGAATTTAATTTTGGCGTACGGTAATGTAAATTTCGAAGGCTGGCTATCGTGCTATACGAATCTTTATTCACGTAATTTTAGCCGGTGAGAAAACATTCGAAATGGTACCTACATGTGAATAGCTTTAATATTTAATCTAAAAGGAGTCTCTCCATCTCCATCTACTGTAGTTAGTAATGTTTTCTATGACAAATTGAAACCTATCTAATGATTTAAATGTTATAGGTTCTTTGTGCATTATCGTTTTATGTCACTGGGTCATACCAGCGAATAGTGGGAATGGCCAAATATTTAGGCCAAATATTTAGGCCACAGTAAGTAAATGCGTCAAGGAAGTGACCGAGGCTCTTATCACCCCTGCAATATAGAGAAGAAATCCCTTTCCTTCCCCTACCCTCTCTTCAGAATGCATTATTACCACGGAAGGACAACCTTGACATCCTTGGCATAGACGTTCGTCGAGAGCTCAATAATAAAAACTACATCGAAAGATGTATAGGGCTAGCTTCGCGGAAACTAGGAATACCGAATAAGGTAAAGCGATTCTTTACAACGCACCAGAGGTGTCTGCCGTACAAGACGCAGATTAGACCCTGCGTCGAATACTGCTATCACCTCTGGGACGGCTCCGCGAAGTATTTGCTGGACGCTCTCGACGCTATGCAGCGACGAGCTATACGTATTATATAATAGATTGTCCGGAGGTAACAGGAAGCATTGAGCCGCTAGCTCAGCGCCGGACAATAGCTTCCTTGCCGAACGATAGTGGCCTGGAACGCCCTGCCTGTGCACGTGTTTCGTCCCACATATAACCCTGGGTTCTTTAAGAGAAAACAATCATGAGAACCAGCCATTTACAATAAGTAATGATGGTGGAGTTCATGAAAGTGTGAGTGTCAATAAAAAGTTACTTGCATTACTTAGTTTACTAAAACATTAATGTAAAGAGCTATGGAAATTCCAGAAATGGTGATTTGTCGAAGCCCTCTGGCGGCCCTCGAGGCCTGGAGTTTATGAAAGAGGCTATGGAAGTTATTTCTAGGTATATAATAAAAGATTAGGTACATAGTTATTATTATATTTTTATATTTCTAGTTACAGTTTTTATTAACAGTGATAGTTTTTATATTACTTTTTACATGTACATAGTTATATAACAAATGATTTAATTATACATGCAGTCTGTTAATTGCCCTTCCCCTAAGTAGGTCATCTCCTATATTATTTTCCTGGAAAATATGTTCAGAAGAGAACGATGAGCGCTGCTGTGGCATGTTAGCACCTTGGGGATCTGGTTCAGGAAAATTAAAATCGCTGGCCAGATTATGCAGCACACAGCAAGCTGTTATTATTTTTGCACATTTCTCAGGTGCATAATGTAGTGTGCGATCTTGGCATAAACAACGCCATCGATTTTTCAATCGTCTAAAAGTATTTTCTATTGTCACCCTGGCCTTTCCTTCCGAATTTGTGTCATTAACCAGGGACCTTGTGGATAGCCAGAATCACCTGCAAATAGTTAAATATGTACATCTATTAATATTGATCATAAAACTAGGTCGATTAGCTTTACCAATAAATTTAGTGAGTATTAGGTATTTATTTGATATTAACCTAATAACCAAACGTGCCAAAATCAATCGCCGTTCGTTTTTCTTGCTAAAACTCGGGAACGGATGGACCGATTTGGCTGATTTTGGTCTAGAAACAATCGTGGAGGTTCAAGGAAGGTTTAAAAGTAAATTTGAGGCGGTACATAATATAAATGTAGATAATATAGTAGTAAATAATACAATAGTTATATTTTAAAATAATTTTAAACAATAAATCTTCAAAGGTAGGTACTAACTTACTTTTTACTATATTCCTACGTCGATATTCGACGTATATTTGACGTCTAGCGATTGTGGGCTACTCTCACAGCACACGCTCCACTTAAAGAACCCAGGGTTATATGTGGGACGAAACACGTGCACAGGCAGGGCGTTCCAGGCCACTATCGTTCGGCAAGGAAGCTATTGTTCGGCGCTGAGCTAGCGGCTCAATGCTTCCTGTTACCTCCGGACAATCTATTATATACGTATAGCTCGTCGCTGCATAGCGTCGAGAGCGTCCAACAAATACTTCGCGGAGCCGTCCCAGAGGTGAGAGCAGTATTCGACGCAGGGTCTAATCTGCGTCTTGTACGGCAGACACCTATGGTGCGTTGTAAAGAATCGCTTTACCTTATTCGGTATTCCTAGTTTCCGCGAAGCTAGCCCTATACATCTTTCGATGTAGTTTTTATTATTGAGCTCTCGACGAACGTCTATGCCAAGGATGTCAAGGTTGTCCTTCATTGGTAATAATGCATTCTGAAGAGAGGGTAGGGGAAGGAAAGGGGATTTCTTCTCTATATTGCAGGGGTGATAAGAGCCTCGGTCACTTCCTTGACGCATTTACTTACTGTGGCCTAAATATTTGGCCTAAATATTTGGCCATTCCCACTATTCGCTGGTATGACCCAGTGACATAAAACGATAATGCACAAAGAACCTATAACATTTAAATCATTAGATAGGTTTCAATTTGTCATAGAAAACATTACTAACTACAGTAGATGGAGATGGAGAGACTCCTTTTAGATTAAATATTAAAGCTATTCACATGTAGGTACCATTTCGAATGTTTTCTCACCGGCTAAAATTACGTGAATAAAGATTCGTATAGCACGATAGCCAGCCTTCGAAATTTACATTACCGTACGCCAAAATTAAATTCGTGCTCCCAAGTTTCTTTATAAAGTGTCACGTAACGAACGTGTGACGCTACGATTGCGATACGAAAGTAATTTAAAATCGCTCGTGCTGCTAAAATTGGTTACTTTCACGCACGATAGGGGCGCTGTACAAATGTCATACAATTGTTTGTCGATGACGATACGAATACTTTTTCGCAAGTTGTTCGTGCTCGAGCCTCAGTACTTGCATAAACGCGGTTTCGAGATAAGCGCGAAAAACATATATTTTGATATCTGAACTACAAGTCGTTATTATACACGCTGATTTTATCATCGTCAGCAGTCGAAAGGGTTCGCTCTCGGAATAATATTTGGATTCCTTTTTTAACATCTAAATTACTGTACTGATAATAATAAAAAAGTTAGTCATTTCTGTAATTCTTCTCACTCGATCAAGTTTAACATTAGTAGCAGTACGATATTTCATTGATGAATTGACGCGGACGCCAGCCTCAAGGCTGCACGTATCGCACACACACATCCATCCTTCGAGCGCTTCTAAGTACCGCGCAAATCATGTGTTAGGGAGCAATGACCCCTTGCAGCCGATATGGCCAGTATCACTACGAAACATACCTACTTGAACATAAAATACACACTCCAATTTCTCCTTCGTGCTTTACCCGGCTTAAGACCGTCTGTAATACCTACTTTATTATTAACAATAGCGACTTAATGACTTTTGAACTATGTAATAATAATAATAAAAATACACTGAGCTACAACTGACTGCGAGGAGGTATTTCAGGCGTATTTAAAAAATTGGAGCTATTTACAAATAAAATCAAACTTACATACCTATTTACAGTTTATTTACACTAATTTACAGTTCTCTGTACCGAAGTAACTGCTCGATATGGAGTCCAATCCTTTCGATACACAAACGTGCACGTGTTAATTGATTGTCTTTCAACTTTTCGATGTGTCTCTATCACTTTTCACAATATCAAAAGCGTCCACTATCGCACTGCGTAGTTCTTCGCGGGTTTGATGACTTCCATTTGGGAATAATCATTCAAACGTACTCGGGCTTGTGCATGTAACGGTGTCCGGAACTGTCCGTGGTCGAGTAAGCGCTGAGTTGCGGCCAAGATGGTCCCGCGTGTCGGCACTTGAAGATCACTGACTCCTCGTAGCCGTAACGCATTTAAGTGCTCCGGCTGGGAGTACAATCGCCTAGCCTCTTGTAGGTTGTGGTTAGCAATGGCATACAATTGTACCATTGCTAGATACTCCACGTTCGAATATTCGTACTGACGACTCATTTTACTCACTGACACACACGATTACGCAACAGACACCGGCACTGTCACGAGGTATACTGGACAGGCGAGCCGCAGCCCGCAGTGTCGTCGCTAGGTGGGGGCCGGGCGTACGCTTGCTTTTGCTTCTGTGCCAGCGCATTGTTGAATGAAAACAAACTGTACCGTAACTATCGTTGTAAAACTTAAGTTTTTAAGAGAGTGAGTCCACTACAACGGGTTCTCATTTGATGTCTAGAAACTAAATATTATTTTTTAGATTTCTAAAAAAAATGTGATTGTTTTTCAAAGTAATGATGCCAGTTGGTTCAAAAATTATTCCGAAAGCTAACCCTTGCGTAGTGCTGACGGTAATAAAATCAACGTGTATAACATTTGAAGTTGAACTAAAATTAGCAAAAAAAAATCTAGCTTTCTACTGATATAGATTTTTATTATTTCCTTTTTTGTATACTTAATTTGGACATAATGCGTATTACTGCATTTTCATCTACCATTTTAGCTTAGGATCACCACAGTATTGCTATGGGCAAATGCAGTATTTACTTGTGCTTATTACTGCATGATTGCCTAGCACGTATTGAATACTACGTTTCTTGTTAGCAATCGTGTAATATTTTTATGCCGGGTGATAGTTAAAAGTGTTAATATAGTGCAATGCTACGTTTGATATTAGTATGTGTTATGTTGTATTTGATACAGTCTAACGCAGTATAGACGAATATAACCAGAGACGCCCGGCAACGGACGTTAGAGCGGCCGCGGCCTTGGTCGCGGAACTAAAAAAAAAAAAAAAGTATAGAAGAATACCTACTATATTTTGCATTAGCATGAGCGAACATCTTTTGTTGTAGGTACTTGCTACATCCAAAAGTAGTCAAGTAGAGTGCTTCGTTTGGCTTTAGTATGTATACGTTATAAATAATGATTTGCCAAATGAATTTGTATTAAACGAAGCAAGTACTGCATAAGCGTCTAGTATAGCTGGTTACTGCGTAACTTGGTATCACATGCCATATTATACTTAGCAAGCTAATGTCTATCCTACTAAGAATTTATTCGAGTTAAAAAGCCTGCAGAAAAACTATAGCAATTGGAAACGTAACATACTTTTGCCATAAAAATAAATACATGTCAATTGCGCTATTACCATTATATTATTTGACTTGATTATTTTATACTCATGAGTTTGAGTAGGTAGGTACCTAGGTATTATACCTAACTGCGAGTGATAAAAACATATAATCACGGGCAGGGAGAGCTTTAACGAAAACAGAGGCCAAGCCAGGCGCGCCGCTCATATTGAGAACACTCATATGTCAACCATATGTTTATTTTCACCGTTAAGTACTAAAACCTTAAATTATCATGATATTTAAAAATGAAAATGAAAAATATGTTTATTCAAGTGGGTTGTCACTTTGACATGTCATGGGGTTGTCATGTCACCAGAGACTCCCGCAGCAATGGACATGGGAGCGGCCGCGGTCCCGCAGAATTAAAAATAAAAAGTGGATTACATGGGAACACTTTTGAACTTCAGTCAGTTATAAAGGTTACAATTATAGTCTAAATTACTTCTAAACTCACATTTACTACCAGATTCGCAAAACAATATGAAGAGCCTGACAGAAAGTACCTGGCAATAAAACTTACGGCTACTCTTTTCTAATCGTATGAAATATACAGAACGAGTATTTTTAATTGTTACAAATTGTATTATGTAACTTGTAGACAAAAACGACGACGACATCCCAAGCAGATGTAAAATTATACATTTCTTGAGTTTACTAGTACGATGTCTGGCGCGGTGCTTCGCGCCGCACCACGCCATAGGTTTTGCCTATAACTTTTGATCCCTTAGAGCTAGGTTAAATTTTTTGGCTTGCCTCCAGATCGAGGGCTATCCACATAGACGGGTCAACCATCATTGGAGCATAAGCAGTTCACGAGAGCTAAGGGGGGACAAAAATTACATTCCCCATTTCTATATATAGATAGATGAGTGGGAGAAAATCGGCGACACGCGTTGTAGTACAAATCAGGAACTATTTCCTTTCTAACCTCTTCGTCTGTTCTGTGGGTACGTGCAGTGCAGTGGTTTTGGGAATTAGAGATTGGAGTGAAAAGAACATCAAAAGAATATTGCCAGATGTAGATGCAATGAATGTCCAGACGTAGAAACGTCAACTCAAATAGATGAGAACATCCTCATCTATATTTGAGCTGGTTATTTGACAGACACACAAACACAAATCACCTCTTAAACCCCAAGGGGTCGACAGAGGTGCTTAGTACACCCACGTTTCGCCAGTCACATCGTTAATCCTCACGTAGGTTGTGATCCTAATGTCGTTTCCGAGTAGTATATTTGCCATATTTGCAAGAGCCTCGTACTTTTTTCAGCAAGTGCGCCGCATGCAAATGTGATGACTTGGACCCTGGAGATTTTAGTTTTGAAAAGTACTATTTCATGCAGGGGTTAATAACCACCCTTACTAGGGAGGTACTTTTTGTAGGTACCTATAGGTATGAGACCGCAGTTGCATTTTATAACTATTTAAAAAATATATAGTATTTTTTATAGGTGCCTACGTCGTTCGCCATCATGAAAATCATATTTGCTAGTACTACTCTATGTAGCTGATATGACATAATGACGTGTGTAGTTCTGCTATTTGCCGACAGATGGCGATGCCGATTCTAAAAGTGTCAAGAACTAAATGAAACAAACAAACAGGCTATACAGACTGCTTCGAGGGCATGGTCAGTAGTGCATTCGCTTTCGTCACCGGAGTCTCGGGTTCGATTCCCGGTCGGGACAAACTTTGTGTGAAGACGTTTGTACGTTTGTACCGAAGTCTGGATGTTTCCTATGTAAGTATAATACTCGTATGTATGTATTTACAAAAACAAATGTAAATAATTATTTATATCAGTTTATCTAGTACTCATATCACAAGCTCTGCTCAGTTGGAGACTAGATGGCGTAATGTAAATTGTCCTAACATAGGTATTTATTTATTTATTATTATTTTATTAATTACCAATCAGCAAGATACGATATTTGGTGGGAAAGAAGGCAATGATAAAAGAAACAAATTCATACGAGAGACTAGTGTATATTTCAAACATATACTTAACATGTAATAAAACCACAAAAGCCAAGAATTTTAAGGGTACACACCTTATTAAACAAACAAACACACATACAGGGAATCTTGTGCAATACACAATCATTTATTAACTTGGACAGGTACCTTTAAACATTTTTCACATACAAAAATTTTACCTCCCTGCATCAACAAACACTAGCTATCCATTCCAAATAGTAATCACAGACTAATAATAAATTTAAACGCATTACTTACAAACACAAAGATCTTTCCTTGCAAGAGATGCACCTGCCGATTAACGGACAAGGCTCACGGTAAGTTATTGGTGTCCGAACGTGAGCCCAACAAATTAACTGGGGAAAATTAGGCGTCTAGTAAATCCCTTTAAAGAACCAAGCGCAATATGTAAATAATAACATTCAATTTTACCTGATTTACATAAAAAAATCAACAAATTTTGGAATAGATCACGAGTCACGACAATCTCTCAACACAAGCTATTCAAACAAATTACAAAAACATTTTCAGTGTAATACTTATTTTTAGTGTTTTTTTTGTGATTAACTAGAATATAATAATAAATACGTACGTTTAAAATGAACACGGTATTTGGTAGATCTGTGCATACTTGATCAACTAACTAAATGCAAACTAAGACTTGATAATAATGCTATAACTAAGAAGGACAAAGTGTCTGCTATTCGATAACAGATGACGCTACTAAGACACAAAAATCAACCGCTGTGCCTAATTTGAAAATTTAAAACGTTCCCACTCGTTCGGTGTTTCTTTTTTATTTACTTGGTCCAGATATTTTTACGTATTAAAAAAAAACAGTTGCTACGCTAAATAAATCATAAATATAACTAACCTTAAAGGCTAAGAGTATTTTTGAATATTTTCAATCATATTCCTCGTAGAAGTTTAACTTAAACGATTTACTCCTCGAATTTTATATAATTAAAGGCAGTACATTTTGACTTTCTTAACACCTATATTCTAATAAAGAGGACAAATCAGAGAGAAGTTCTACTAGTGATAACACTTAAAATTACTACTTTAAATAAATTATGACAATATAATCCTAATAGGCAGAAGGCATTTCAAAGCTAACTTACATTTAAAATCATTTATAGAGTCAAAACATATTTCTTACTTTACTTACCGGGTACGCCCTCGTCAGATTAACCCCAGGGCGCCGGCAGAGAACGTGCAAAGTACGCAAAACGTAATACTATAATAAATTAACAGCCTCATAGGTACTTGCAACCTCTTCATAGCTTAATATATATTATTATAGCTGGAGTTAATAAAAGTTGACAATCCTTCATAATGACATGACACCCAATCAATATTGAATTGTTTACAGTTACCTACGGTTTTACATTTAAAGGTTCTTGAAACATTAAGAATTTGAAAATAAAGATAACAACTGAATACATTTAAAAGTCTATACAAATGAGGAGAAACGAAATGACTGAAGAATATACAGTATGGTCTTAGGACCTAGCCCTTAAATGGGCGAATTTACAAAAAAAGTTACGGTTTTAGAATGACATTCGGATTTATAAAAAGGGAAGATAAAATTAAATGTGCATTCAAATTAGATTCTTGTCCGAATGGTTTTACAATTTTTTTTTATTAATGTAATAAGTTTTTTTTTTCAAGAGTTGAATTGTTCTCATTTAAATTTGCTGCGATCTTTTCTATGGTTCGAATTTCGAATTGTACCGATATGTCACCCAAGACTTTCGATCGAAAACTATCTAATAATATTACAGTAAAGACTCGATTCCATTAGGCGAGTCTTGCGTGTAAGACTGACTTCAAGTTTGCAACTTGCTTACAACAGGACATGTGACGGGTATATGTGACGTCATACTTACATGCAAGACTTGTCTAACAGAATGGCGCCTTGTACCTATAGCATATAGATTCAGACTGGACATTTACGTACTAACTATAACTAACGTGCAAAGATAAGTTTAATTAGGTATAAGCACAACACTGACTCAAGACACTGCAATTTGACAGTAATGTCGTAGGATAGGTACCTAAACTAACATTAAATTGTTTAAATAATTAATAGGTACTTAACAAGCCGCAGTAATCAGCTAGTAGGTATCTACCTATAAAATAAAGCAACCTGAAAGAGCTTCCTATTATCATTACCCAACATTATTGTCTTTTAGCTTACTGAAACGCCGTTTACACTATGTTAAGTGCGATTACATTTTCTGCTTCCAACTATGATTAGTAAAATCACTTGCACTCGCACTTAATACTTCAGAAAATGTAAACGTAGCATAACTTCTAACTTTCTAGGTAACATCGTGGACAGTACCTTCACAACTGTGACGTTTTTTTGAGCAAGTCGTTTTCCCGCCAAAATTCAATCAAATAACAGATTATACATACGGATTATTATTTCCTGTCATTTAAAACCTCATTAGTCGGAATGAAGAACAAAGAAAACTACATACCTAACTAACTACTTAGATATAAAAACGATTTAAGCTGTAGGTTCCGTATGTACTGTGATAAGCTGTAAAATCTGGCTTGTGGTTGGTTCTGAGCCATGCACACGAACATATTCCAAATATCGCTTCCTATTCTCTGGATTGGTCATGGCAGTCTTCAAAAATTCTGATGTTTCTTTCTTTAGATCTATTATCTTTTGCTGGATAACCCTGTTGTTTTTCAACAGGGCAATTGTCTTCCAAGCCAGGTGGAGAATTAATTGGTTCTGGGCAACTTTGTCCACTATAGGTGGGCAGGGCACAATTTGGGCGACTTGAGCCGGAGGTGGTGATGTAAGCCGCTGCAGTCTTTGTATACGTCTAGCTTCCCTCAGACGGCTCTGCTGAGACCCTGTAACAATGGAAAATGTCTACTTTAATCATTGAGTTGTTTTGTACTTAGAACATAGATAAATTAATAATTATATGCTGTATATTTAAATAATTCTGAGCTTGTTCTAAGTTTGAGTGTAAAAATAAATAAATAATAAGAAGAATATAGAGCAACTATTCTTAACGAAATGTTGTAGATTGTACCTACCTAACACTACTAAGACTTTGTGTTCATTTCTCATCGTGAATCCCGTTATTATATGGCCGCAAACTTAGTAAATAATAAAATTTTGCACTACATTTTTTTTACATAATATTACAATTAAAAGTTGATAAGTTTGTTGACCAACCGTGAGAAAGTAAAAAGTTACAATAGTCATCGTAGGTAATTCTGTTTCGTAACCTACTTTTAAAAGTATACTTTTTATCGAAAACTTTTCTCAAACTTTACCTGTTGTACTTCTGAAAGTCACGATTTTATAAACAAAAAGTGTCCCAGAAAACCAAGCAAATGTCGAAACAAAAAATCTATTATATTCTTTCAAACATTCAAGTAGGTACAGATTGTACTCTGTAGTCACGTTACTGCATGTGTGCGTTCAAAAACCTGGCAACAAAAACAGTGATGTGTTAAAGCCACGTGACACCAGTATACATACACAAGAAAGTGCCATGGTCTTAAGAGACCCACACACAACAGTCTGCCTGCAGTCTCAGATCGTTCAGACGGTGGTTAAGGTTAAAGTAGGCTACGGACGTTGGACAATAAGTTCGAAAATCGAACAAATAAGGTCGTCTTAACGATATGAGTCTGCAGGCGATTTCTCTGTGTGTGGTTTAAGTGAAAAAATTTTGAAAAGCGAATCGTTGGCCCACTTTACCGCTAAGTTTGGCGGTCAGTTTTGGTTTTAATGATGATCTCGTGTCGCGTGGAAAATATACGCGACACATTATATAAGTTCAGTAATTTTGGGTCGGCTTTATTTAATGAGTATATCCGGGAGAAACATATAATAATTATGTTGGTTTATAATTAGGATGTCATTATTTTGCGTTGAAACCGTTGTGATACATGTCTTCGGAAATACGTGTAAATAAATTATGTGTTAATACGGATACGTGTAAAATAGGTACCACGGTAAATACGGATGTAGATATTGTTTATTTAGTTTTATTATCTAGCAACACTCGTTGTCTCGTTATCTAGTGAAAGACATCAGTTACAAATTAGGTACTTTGTAAATAATTATGCAAGTACGGGTACTTTTATTTATTTAACTTGCAGAAGTGTAATGTATATGATAAGTACAGTTTACAAATATGTTGTATAAATGATTTAGTTCTCTTAACATTTGATAATATTATTTATCAATTAGCCATTAACATAGCAATCATGCTTCTATTGATTGTTTTAAATAACTTATGGTCTAAGGTCACTATAACATACCATAATGTATGGTTAGCTGCAATAACGGTTTAACTTTATCATTCACTCGCTCGAGCGAGAGGCGTCACCGCCACGTGACTCTCAATGACGTAACCCCATTGCAGGTTAACGAACTTTCACCCGCGCAAGTGTAGTTGCCATTATTAAAGTAAGTACCATTTTTCCTATTTGGAACTTTGCATTCTGTTGCCTTACAATACATCTCAAAACCAATTGCAGTGTTAAAGTGAATGGGCTAGCGTTGCCGTGCTGCGAAGCGTCACAAGTACGCAGTGATGGCCACGTGACTGGGCACTTAACAAAGGTGTGTGCGGTTGTGACATCGATATATTTTTACTGCAGTATTATCTGTGAGGTTTTAGGTCTGTGGTGGCTATGTTCCATTAGTTGTAGATTGAATTTGGAACCCTGATTACAAGAAGTGTTTCGTCTACTACTATTGGTTGAAAAAGCCTATTATTTCATCATTTCATTTCATTAAAATCATATCTTTCTCCCGAAAGGGTACACATTATAGTCTTTTACTCGCTTAGCCTCCTCGACATGGCACGGAAAAACAGACACGAAAAAAAAACGGGAAAAATGACGAATGTGCCTAAAAACGTTCAGCTTCCTGATCCTTATCTCTTTCTAGGTAACAGATGTGACTAATGCAGTTATAATAATATGTAGATGTGTAGAGCGTATAATTTTAATGATAAAACAATATAAAATTCAATTGCTCATAAAATTTTCAAATGAAGTTGTTGGCATGTTATCAAAACATTGAATTCTTGTATGAAATTATAATAATCTATTCTATCTTTGTATATAACTTTGCATTGAACTTGCGCTACTTCATGAGAAATTAAAAAAAAATCTGCTACCTATATTAGTTTAATAATGTCGATGTACTTTAGTTGTCACTATTAGGGTTGCCCTCATTCCATATTTAACATAGAGGAAAATCGTAACCAAAGTTCATTAAACTTGTAATTATTATAATAGTTATTCTATTTTAATTTTGTATTATTGACTGCCTCAAACATTGTACTTATTTATTATTTATGTGGAAAATCTAATGTCTAGAATAATATTTAGTCTAGTTTATATATGTTTATATACTACGTATCTACTTCAGATTTATAATGCCCTTTAGATTATTTATTTCTACTTTAATATTGTACTATTTTCTGAAATATAATCTGAAAAAAAATTGTCTTCTCTTCGTTAAGTAATCGAGCCCCTGATATTTCGGTAGGTATTACAAGCGCCATCGCCATCGCCATATTGACATACGAGTATATATATCACGCGTGTACCTATTAAACGCCATTTACGCTATGATTAGTGTTAAGTGCAAGTTCATACATTTTCTTATTGCAACTGTTAAGTGATTAGTAAGTAGCACTCGCACGGTCCATTAATTCTACTAGGTACCTAATTAATAAATAATAATAAACTAATAATATCCTAGCAATTTAAAAATATTAAAAAAAACTTCTTAAGCACCACAAAATCTCTTTGATCAAAAGTGAGAGAGTAGTCATTATAATTACACCTATTTATTAATTAGGCAAAGGGGTTATATTTTCAGTATCGCTGTTTTTGGTCCCTGATATAGTGGTCGAGCTGTATGCTAACCAGTAACTTTTAACTACCTATTCTCCTAACTATTCCAAGATGTTAATGTGACCTCTATGCACGATAATCGGTCAATTGTATAGGTATGTAGGTACTCGTAAAACAAATAATATATTAATTAATGCTGTAAAAAATATAACAATTGATGTATTTCCCAGAGCAGTAACGGTAATGACTAATTAGTAATTAGTGACGTTAAGTTACCATGCCAATAACGTAATGAAAAAAAATATGAATTTTTTTTAACGGACGTCATTGTTTGCAATTGTTAATTTGTAGCTAGTTACTCCCTTTGGATGCGGTTTCGTACGAATTTCACCCGTACGCAGACGTACGAACACGCACGAATGATCCCAAATTCCTAACCTTATAAGTAGGTACTATGGTACCGCGCGCTCACATTGCGTGCGAGTTAGCCGTACCTACGTGTACAATGTACGATAGATATACGTAAGTACATCAGTACAGTGTACATCAAGTACAGTGTACATACTTACTTCCATATATCTAATGACGTCACTTGTTCGAAACCAATTCGAACTTTTTTATTACGTATTTAAAAATCTATTCGTACGTAAAGTTTATAGTTAAATCATTCTTCAGGTGATAGGTATTGCGTCGGAAAAGTTGCTATTGTTTTGTTAGGTTTGGTCGTTATGCATTATCGAAAGTTTTTTTCATTCGTACAGATCCGGCAGGTAAAGTTTTTTTTTTATGTTGAGCAATATTTGGCTGCGGGGGAAATACTGTATAATTCTGCCACTTGTAGTAATTATGGTTAGGACTTCTGATTATTGCTAACCAGTAACTTTTAACTACCTATTCTCCTAACTATTCCAAGATGTTAATTTGACCTCTATGCACGATAATCGGTCAATTGTATAGGTATGTAGGTACTCGTAAAACAAATAATATATTAATTAATGCTGTAAAAAATATAACAATTGATGTATTTCCCAGAGCAGTAACGGTAATGACTAATTAGTAATTAGTGACGTTAAGTTACCATGCCAATAACGTAATGAAAAAAAAATGAAATTTTTTTAACGGACGTCATTGTTTGCAGTTGTTAACTTGTAGCTAGTTACTCACTTTGGATGCGGTTTCGTACGAATTTCACCCGTACGCAGACGTACGAACACGCACGAATGATCCCAAATTCCTAACCTTATAAGTAGGTACTATGGTACCTATACGTGGTATATATATACGTAAGTACATCAGTACAGTGTACATCAAGTACAGTGTACATACTTACTTCCATATATCTAATGACGTCACTTGTTCGAAACCAATTCGAACTTTTTTATTACGTATTTAAAAATCTATTCGTACGTAAAGTTTATAGTTAAATCGTTCTTCAGGTGATAGGTATTGCGTCAGAAAAGTTGCTATTGTTTTGTTAGGTTTGGTCGTTATGCATTATCGAAAGTTTTTTTCATTCGTACAGATCCGGCAGGTAAAGTTTTTTTTTATGTTGAGCAATATTTGGCTGCGGGGGAAATACTGTATAATTCTGCCACTTGTAGTAATTATGGTTAGGACTTCTGATTATTGAGTCTAGCACAGCCAGTATTGATTTTAGCTGATCAACATAAAATACAATATTATTTCACTTACCTATCACAATATTATTGTCATAGGTAAGTGCCACTGATGCGAACGATTCATACCTACTAGTCGTCGTTATGATAAAACTGTTAATATAAGTACCTATTTGTTGATTTGTTACAGCAAATCGCCGCTAGTTTGAGATTAGACGTCGTTGTGTTGAATTATCCTAACATATTTATTTTGTCTATTTATTGCCGGAGGCTCCGGGTACCTCCTCTAAGCGGATGTGAACATACTCCTCTACATATCTTTGCGAGGGAGAGTGAGAATGATTAAGTAACAAAGATCACGTATGAAGACAGACATACATCACGTCTGTATCCTAAGGAGTAGGCATTACCATTCTTTGTCAGTAATATATGGCCCCACGTAGTAACCAAGCCTATTGCCGTTCATAACCACTCTGTAATTTAAACCAAATTTTCAACAGCCACGACAGTTGTTTCATTCCACTAAATATAATCTCTGTAGTCAAACAACAAAATTTACAGTACCTAGTTGTAGGTAGATAATGATGATATAAATTAAATAAAAAATTATTTAAGTGGTAGGTAGGTAGGATATAGTTTTAGGTTTTAATTTTTTATTTATTTATTTATTTGGGACAAAGAATACAGTGCTATATATTTATCACTATATTAAACAAAAACTAGGCAAGCATAAAACCCACATGTCCACAGACGAAAATGATATCAGAATGATGTTTCTTACTCAGTCCTGCTTAAATCAATGTAAAGATGTTGCTAAATAAAGTACACAAGTAGGTTCAGTAGAGATTATAAGTAAATAGACCATTTCCTGAATTAAAACATTGTAGGTATACTTTTAATCCTGGGTATGTGTTCCCCTAGACGTTGGGCGTTTTCAAATTGCACGATAACGACACACGATATCGTAAGTAGCAGCAGTAACTTTAAGGTAAGTATGGGCGTTTTCACATTGCACGAATGTAAATTTTCGTGACGATAGCGTCACGATATCGTGCAATTTGAAAACGCCCAATGTAAATTATCGTCACGATATTGTCACAATATTGTGGACGATATCGTGCAATTTGAAAACGCCCGTTGGGAAACGAGAACACATTGTAAAGACTGCACAAAAGTTGTATTGAGGTAGGTTAGTGCGTTCTAATATCTGCGCGCTGTAATCAAGGCCTTCACTTAAATAAACGAAGCGATTCTACTATCAATAATATGGCTGTTTAATTTTCCAATTCTATTTTTTTTTTCATAGGGACCCATTCCCGAGATAAAAAGTATTCTATACCCTCTGCAAATATTTTAACTTTGCTTAGTTTTTTAGAGAAAATGGGTGACAAATGTTTAACTTAACCTAATTATTATAGATCGGTATACCTATGTACCAACCTATCTGTCTACTGATTTAACTATTTGATTACATTACTCTTCTCTATTAACTAATTACCTATATTATTTTATAGATTATTGTATTTATTTTAAGCAATAAGTTCGCTTATATTGTTACCGGAATAGTTGTTCGTGGCTTAGTGGTGCCTACCTAAGATTTTGCAATGAGAAATGAAGCTATAAGGTCAAGAATTTCACATAATTATAAATTAAAGAATTTAAGTGAAATACTTAAATATTTTTTTGTTTTTTATAACAGGGGAAATGTTTAGTGCCTTAGTGGCAAACATCTTTAAAAAAATGTTTTTATACAGTAACAACAAGCTGGAGAAAGTCTAAATTCTATTAAACGTAATATAAAAAAAATATATAAACTTACCTTTCTTAACCTTCCTGGTCCTTCTTTCACACATGTTGTCAAAATAGCACAGTTTACAATCACTGATCAAACACGAAGTTTCAATAAATAAACGATTTCTAAACGAATATCAAACAAGTTTTAAAACTGTTAGCGCGTCTTCACTGTTTCGCTTACAATCGCGGAATGTGGGAGTGGAAGTGGAACAGTTTATTTTATACCTAAATCGAACGCTGTCTCTGTTCTGCTGCGCAGGCGTAGAGCAAGGCTGATGAGAGAGGGAGATGGAGATATGTGTGGTAACTACATGTTTTCAGTTACCCTGAAAATTTTCATATATATCAAAAGCTTCTCCTCACTTGTCGTTTATACTTTTCATGATTTGAAAATATTTTTACAAAATAAATCGAAGAAACTGTAGTCCTGGGCCTGAACCAGCGACTATTACCTTTATAGAAAGAACATTCTACCAACTGAGCAAAACACTACTTATCCTAGACCTCTAAAATCGCAATCGCTATACCTAGTATGAGTGTGCGACATAATGGCAATTATGGCGCTGCTTTACTTATTTCCTTAAGTACAAGAAGTAAATATATTGTTCTTATGAAACATACATAGCTACTACAGACATAAAATAATGGCCGTCCCCCCGAAGGTTTTGGCAGTGGCATGTCTCACGTATGTAATACTTAGGCGGCGACCCTTTTGCCGCTTATCGGGAACTTTTGTGTTTGCCTAAGCCTCGTCCATTGATCGGCAAGTGCTCTTGGGACTCGAAGATATTAGTAGGACCGAAGTATTAGATTTTGACTGGGTATTTCAAAACTGGGCATTCTTTTCCTAATATATGTACGTATACCTAGCTACCCTTCTCCCTATCCCCTCGATCTCATCAACATCTGTCTTGCTTCTCCTAAAAAAACCAACCTAATTAAATGAAACAAACATTTCGTAGTATAGATGACTTAAATTTTTTCCTTAAATTTTCCTTATTTTCAAGTAGTTTTTAACATTTTTCCTCTTACCACCCTGTATAAGTTCATGTTTGGAACCGTGCCTCAATGTGCCTCGAGCGCATGAGAAAACACGTGAGTGACGTTTCTTTGTGTCATTGATGAATAATACATATAAATATATTACGCCAATATCCCCAAATATACCGAGATCCAAGCGTTAAATATAAATAATGCAGGGATTTGTTTTATAATAAAACTTCGTCAGATGAAAGATCACAATCATAATCATAACATAGTATAAAGTCTGTTCCTCCCTATGTATGCTTAGCTTAGATCCTTAAAACTAGGTTCGCTCGTAACGGATTTTCAAGCGGTTTTCACCAATGGATAGAGTGGATCTAGAGGAAGGTTTTTGTGTCTATAATTTGTCAAGCAGGCGAAGCAACAGGCGTTCGCTAGATATTTGTAAAAGACATCCACCCCATTTGGATTGACGGACGTATCTTCAGTGAGACCTTTAAATTACTTTGACATTTATTGACAAGTAAGGTAAATGTTGAACGCAGACCAAACTTACATCACGCCTATAACCCCTAAGGGTAGGCAGATGTGCATTTCATACCCACACTTTGCCTGTAATTTAGTTGGTCCCTCGTAAATAGGGGCAAGACTATTTCCGTTGCCGGGCACTATAGTACCTACAAAACTATAATAACTTACCTACCTAATGGGCGTTTTCACATTGCACGATATCGTCTACAATATCACGTCACGATAATTTACATCCTTACCTTAAAGTTACTGCGAGCATCGGTTAGCTTTAAAATAAATGTAGTTCCCAGAAACTGCATTCTAAATATGTAATTTATTCCTGTAGCAAGAACTAAGTACTATTTCTATTAACTAATAGACCGAGCGAGCGAAGCGTCTATATTTCGAGATTGGACAATTTTGCTTTCGTCCGTCTGTCTGTCTATATGTGGCACAAGTGTTCCTTGATTTAATACAATTTTTTCGTCGTGAGCTTTTTGGGGACTCAGAGAAAAATGGGGTAAATATGGTCAAATAACATTTTAATGTTTTTTAGGGCTAGCGGTCCCCTTTATTATCTGATCTTCACGAAACTTGGCCCAAGTATTTCTTTACTAGAAACAATATTTTTGTTGAAGTTTTTTTACGGGGATGAGGGTGGGTGTGGTGAAAATCACAAAAAAATATTTTAATATTCGCGACATCTACTGTTCGACCATAGGGCGACCACTAGTTAATACTAAAACTTGATGTAGCACGCACATTGAATTGTGACGTACCTATGTAAAAGCAACGAGCGCATAACGTGGCTTGGTGACTCAGCCCTAGAGCCGAGCGCACGTTGCCGACACACACTACACTTTAATCACATGCGCGTCTCGGCTGTCCAATTCCAGTCTACACCTGTGTTTACACTATGCAGACGTTTGTGTAAAAATACTTCACGCCAATAACCCCGAAGAGGCCAACAGCGGCGTATTTTAAACATAATTTTGGCAGTAGTTTTTTTTTTCTATTTTTATTACTGGACAGTCTGGACACCGTATCTATACTAAGATATTAAAGTTGAAGAGTTTGTTTGAATTTTGTTTCAACTTTTATCGTTTTTAAGTTTCCTAAAAATTATTGAATTTATTCTTATTTTTGCCGTTTTAAGTTTATTTGTGGTATATTGGGTATGTTGGGTTTGTAGGATTTCATTATTAATACCAATCCATAGGTACTCACCATACCCAGAGGTAGTATTTAGTTCTATCTGGGCGGAATCTTTTATAAATCCACACCGTGGTTACGTGTAGCGAATATTTACGCTAATCTCTAGTTCTTATTAATGTGTTGCCTGTCGGCCGTTTGTCGCTTTTGGGATGTACTGAAAATCAGATATACTGAGGCATGCTCCCCTCAGTACATGCCGAGTGCCATCCTATTTGTGCATCGTGCAATTTGCGATACAATGTAGCTTAGTACTTATTCTTCTTCGTGGATAGGGTGTACGTGGCTGGTGGCTGGCTAGGAAAGAATGTGGACTATTGACTATCACTATTGCAAATTATAAACTACGAGACTCGTAGAATCTAGAATGCAGCACGTGCTTACCATGTTTACCACGTATTTCCTGTCCTGTCATGTCTATCATACGTCACACGTCACCAGCACACCTGTCACTCGTCATGTCAAACTTTGCGTCTGTGGCGATTGTTACCACAGTAAATAAATGTGGAACTTGAACTAAGTTTAAATGTTAAATAATGAAAGTGGTTTATAATATAAAATGCTGTGATGCACAAATAACACTCTTTCTTTCTTTTCTTTCTTTCTAACTCGCTAATTTCAGAAACTACTTTCGATCTGTTTCGATCTGAAAAATTCTTTTAGAGCGGATTGTAGACGCAAATCCCATAATCCTCAAACTTTTTGATTCGATGTCGACGCATCGGATTCGGTTAAAGTGTAGGCCGATACCTCACCGAGACGCCATGGCGACGTCGCCAGTCGGTCGCCAACTAGTTCTCATTGAGATATATGACGGCTAAGAATTATTAATGTTAATTACGTAAGTACTTAACACAAATTAATAGCTTAGGTAGTTTAAAATGTAAATGTTTAGTATAAAATGCTGATATCCGTGCATTAGGCCGATACCTCACCGAGACGCCATGGCGACGTGGCCAGCGACGTCGCCAACTAGTTCTCATTGAGATATATGACACTTGGCGACCGACTGGCGACGTTGCCAGTCGGTCGCCAAGTGAGTTGGCCGTCATATATCTCAATGAGAACTAGTTGGCGACCGACTGGCGACGTCGCCATGGCGTCTCGGTGAGGTATCGGCCTAAATGTGCAGTAGCAACGGGAGAAACAGTTTTAGTTATGCATTTACCCTTGGGTCCATATACAAACCCCAATTAAAGGCACCTATAGAATTGAATAATCTTGACTTTACAAGAATTAAGAAATTAGGTAAGAGATAAAAGCCGGCCATGTGCGAGACGGACTGGCGTCCGTAGGTACCAAAATGTCTCGTACTAAGTATTACTAGGTATGCAATGCATTATGCTGTTGCAATAATTGAGCTGAGTTTGTCGATCCGGGTCGACTTCCTAAACGACTGGACCGATCTTTATGAATTCAGATATATGCACTCACGGTGATGGTCACTATGACCGTGCCAAATTTCAAAAAGATCGGTCGAGTCGTTTAGGAGGAGTTCGATCACGAACGAAATACACGAGTCGCCTAAGAAAGAGCAGAAATTCTTATTATCGATTCAACCAAACTTCTTTTTAACATCGACCAATAAATCGGCAAAAAGAGTCACGTTTGTGTAAACATTTTAAATATTTAAGTAAAACACTTAAATATTTATTTTATTCTAGTTTTGGTTCTCAAACGCGGCTTACGCGTAGTCATAACTTTTATTAATCTGTGGCGTAGTGCGATTTAGTAGAAATCGTCAGGTACGATTTACATATATTTTTTTTACTATTTATTAATCTATGGCGTAGTGCGATTTAGTAGAAATCCATTTAGTAGAAATACATTTTTTTTTCACAAACAAATAAAAAAATTCTGTAACTGTTTAGGACTAGCATTTATTTATTTCTTTGCTTCGAAAAAATAAATGTTGGTAAGGGTCGTGAGGCGTAAGCAGAGCTTTGCATTTGTGTGAGTGACCACGAAAATTAGAGTAAAAACTCTTTTTGTAGCTGTGTGTACAACACTTGTGTGTGTTTTTTTTTACGCCCGAAAGATGGAATGTGCACCACCCGGATACGAGGAGTGCATCTACATGCATCCCCCACGGCCGGCCGCAGGGGTATGTCAGACTCTTACTGACTAAACTCTGCCTTGTGTCTTTAGCCGGGAAGGCTTTCAAGTCGTGAAATGAGGCGCTCACCACTCAGGGGAGTGGTGAGGCAGCGTCACTCAGATGTCGCTGAGCATACCATAGCTTGTAAACAAACAAACAAAATTAACGGTGGGACCCCTATTGGGCTCCGTCGTGGGCATGAGGGGGCGGAGCGGTTGTGTTGCTCGGGCATGGTGTCGGGGCTGAGTGGGCATCAGTTTCCTGAGCGGCACGGAGGCGTACCAGGTCGCTGGTTAGTTGGTTGGGGGGATCAAGAAGAACGTGACGCGGTCTCCTAGTAACAAGAGGGGTGTGTGGAAGAATAAGGCCGGCTCGTAGTTGGCCGTGTCCTGTATGAGTGGGTTCGGGTGGGATGTGGCTTTATTGAAGAACCTGGTTGAGGAAGCAACCAGGTACTCCTGGATAGTGGGAAGACTGAGGTCTCTGTGTAGGTCCGATTTCCGGACGTACCAGGGGGCATCGGCAGCTCTGCGGCAGAAGAGATTTTGGATGGTCTGGAGTTGGTTAAGGACTGAGGCTTTAGCCTGGGCAAAGACTGGTGAGGCTTAAGTAAGGACTGGGCGTATTAGTGGAGTGCAGTATGGCATAAAAATGGTAAAGTCCATATCATCATATTCCTCATCAACATATCAGCATATTCCTCGTTCGTGAAGGTCGCCATCTTCAACAGTTCCAAATCACAAGCACAAATCAGAGTCCAGTTTACAAGCAGGGTCAACCCTTGGAGGACAATAGAGGCAGTACCTAACGGAATGCTTTTGTTGTTACTACTACCTGGGTGGCTTTTATCAAAGTTTTTATCCAAGACCTTCAATAGTAGCCTAGCTTGTTATACCTTGTTGAATAGTTAATGAAACGTAGATATTTTGAAGCGTGTCTGCAGCCTAGGTGTGATAGATTTTTTTTTTACTATTTCTGGTTGAAGTTTGATTTGTACTGATTTTTATTGATGCTATAACTATCAATCTTCTATCTACGACCCATTTAGTTGAGGTAACTCTAATTTTATTTTTCATAATGATGAAGAAACTGATCTGCTACACAAAAATCGTATAAAAATAAAAATTAGAACAAAAATAAACGAAAAAGACATTGAGGTATACCTCAATGTCTTTTTCGCATAACACATTAGTACGTAGTACATTATAATGTACTACGTACTAATGTGTACGTAGTACATTATACCTCAATGGAAAAAGATAGGCCAATAGACAAGAAATCGGCATTTTTAAAAAAAAATCTTCAAAGCCTTATAACTTGAAAAGGGTTAGGTTGGGGGCAGGGGTCCAAGGTGAAATTTGTCAGAAATGGTGGGAACTACCACCCCTGAACGGGGTTCGCACGACTTACCAGGTAACCCTGTATATAATTAAAAAATTACTTAAAATGATTAAAAAAGTGAGAACGCGCTAAATATTTTTTTTAACATTTTTCTATATACTATTAAAAACACATTTTCAAAGTTTATATAAAGATTCATTGACTGGCCCTGGGTTCCGAGGTATAAATCTTACGGCGCTCCACTATATGCACACCTTGTAGAGGGTACGTTTGTTGCAGAGGGACATTCGGCTATTTCTACCGATCATGGGGTTGAGCCTACCTAAATAGAATCTTGCCTTGGTGGTAACTCGGCGTACGTGGGGTTTGAACATTAGGCGTTCGTCGAGGGTGACTCCTAGGTACTTAGATTCTCGTTTCCACGGGATCCTTGCACCTAAAAGCGAGGGTGGAGGAGGGAGGGGGCGTTTCCTTACTTTTGCATTGAAGCAGGTTGCAGAGCTCTTGTCTGCGTTTAGTTCAATACGCCACTTCCGGAACCAGCGGCCTAACGCGTTGATGGAGGGTTGGAGGGATGGCAGCTGGGATTGTGGAGCTGTTAACGTAAAGAGCCGTGTCGTCGGCGAACACGATAGCTGAGTCCCTAACGTGGGTTGTGGGATGTCGTTAGTGTATAGAGGAGGGGCGAGAGTGGGGAGCCCTGGGGAACTCCTGCTGTGACGTAGTGGGGGGATGATAGTGTTCCTTCATAGTAACGGAATGTGCGGTTACTGAAAAAGGACTTGGTGAGTTTGACCAATCGGTCAGGCAGTCCAAGGTGGTGTAGCTTGTAGACAAGCCTGGCGTGCCAAACCTTATCAAAGGCTTTGGCAACGTCAAAGAAGACCCCAACAGTGTTTTTCCTACGAGGATAGAAACCGTTTAGTGTGTATTCCACTATGCGGTGAACTTGTTGGGTACAGCAGTGCTGTGGACGGAAGCCGAAGGTGTGGGATGATAATAATGTCGTTGTCGGACAGGTACTCTCGAAGACCCCAGAGTAATGTAGTGTCCGTTCAAAAAGCTTTCCCATAGCCTTGAGGAGGCTGATAGGTCTGTGGTTTGACGGAATGTGGAGGGGTTTACCGGGTTTAGGGATACCTATTACGATAGCCGGTATGAAACAGGCGTAAAAATGTTAGCCAGATAAACACTTGGATGGGCAAGTGCATGTGTGTGTAAAAGAGGTCACATAATATACGTTCACGTACTTCTCTCACACAAATCCAAGCTCCGCTTACGCTTCACGACCTGTACCTACTTAACTATTGCCCCTTATGATAAGAAGAAAAATATACAAGTATTTAGTTACACAAAGGGACATGTACTTTCTATTGAAACCGAATATTGTAAGAAATTGATCGTCAACAGTAGCGACAACAAAAGAGAATTTCTAAGAACGCTCAATGATCTTATAAAGGGAGCCACTTTGATATTGCTAAAGAGGCACTGAAGCGTCGTTTATGTTGTCGGCACGTGCCCCAAACTGAGGTGGGTTGATGTCTCTTATATATCCTCCTTAATTATTAGGGTTCCGTACCTAAAGGGTAAAACGGGAACCCCATTACTAAGACTCCGCTGTCCATCCCTCCGTCTGTCACCAGGCTGAATCTCATCAACCGTGATAGTTAATAAGTTGAAATTTTCACAGATGCTGTAGGTAGGATCCTGTTGCAGCTTTATCAATAAATACAAAAACAATATATGTAATTAATATTAAAGGGGGCTCCGTTTTGGTATGGAACACTTTGTGCGCAAATCTAACTCGCACTTAGCCGGTTTGCTGACCTACACAAATACGTGGCACGTGTACCAAAATTATAATGAAGACTGTATTATTTGAAAGCTTTTCCTTGTAAACGGTTGTTTCTGGAAAGAAACATAAAATTTTGATCAGTGCTAAAAAAATATATTGAAAAACTGTTTTTGGGGTAGTAACACCTCCGCGTAAAGTGGGGATGATATTTTTTTCTTGTGTCTACATCATAGTGTGGGGTATTATTAGATATTAGATATATTATAAGTGACTACGGACGCTAATGGCCCGACACGCGTTTGGTCTGGAGCCTGGACAGAGGAACTAGACAGATTTTTTTTTAAATAATTGGATCGTGAACTTGTTTACTTCTTAAATGTAAAGTAGGTAACTCATGACGCGGAGGATTTTTTAAACGATATTTTGTAATGTAAATATTTTTAGTCTATAATTATGTTTATTTTGTATATTGTAATTATTATCTATACTTATAATAAATCTGTAGAAGTGAAAATTCTGTACATTGAAGATATCAAAAAAATAAATGGCAGGGGGTGTTACTAGACTAGGGTTGCCATACGTCCCGGTACGCCGGGACATGTCCCGGTTTGAAGCACGGTGTCCTGGCGTCCCGGCCGATAAGCAAATTGTCCCGATTTAAAAATCATAGTTTTATATTAGAGGGCTGGACTTGGTAAACAGTAATATACCTACAATAAACGCGACTACCTAGCAAGGCTATTAATACGTGAATAGAACGACGTAAGCGCTGACATTTGTCCGTTCACGTTTCACGAATTTACGTTAACAGTGTCAACACATTTCGGGATCGCGGACTCTCGGCGTTGACAGAGAAAGAGCGCATCAAGACCTCCTCCATGGACCTCAAGGCCCTCGAGATACAGGGGAGGCTCCGGTGCAAGACCACCCGCACCGGGGCTCATCCACTCGAGGTCTCCGGCGCCTCCAGCGGCCCCAAAGCTGACGCCCTCGTGGCTAGGCTGAGAGACACGCTGGATGCAGAAGCCGTCCGCGTCTCCAGACCCACTAAATGCGCAGCAATGCGCATTTCGGGCCTGAACGACGCGGCCACGACGGATGAGCAAATCTCCGCCGTTGTGGAGGCGGGTGGCTATCCCCATGACCAGGTGAGGGCTGGGGAGATCTCCTTCAGCCCTACTGGTCATGGAACGACAGTCGCGGCGGCACAATCTGTTTGTCAATTTTTTTATATTGGGTTCGCCAAATTGACGCCGTCCGCCTGGTGGTAAGTCGTAACGACGTCTAGCGATTGTGGGCCACTCTCACAGCACACAATACAGAGAGTGGCCCTCAACTTGACGACCTACTGATGTGCCTCTTCACGCTCCGCTTAAAGAACCCAGGGTTATATTTGGGAGGAAACACGTGCACAGGCAGGGCGTTCCAGGCCACTATCGTTCGGCAGAGAAACGAACGGTTAAAATGTAAAATGTGATGTGGGAGTGGCATCTCTGCCCGGCACGCGTTGTTCGGGATTGGAAGGAAGAGGGTGGGATCAGATTCAAGAGCTCTTCAGAACAGGTTACGTCACTCGCAGTGGAGTTCACTATTAAGGGTTTTTAGAACTTTTGTCTGTTTGTCTGAATGTTTGAACACGCTAATCTCAGAAATGATTTGATTTTTTGATTTGAACTTGCGGTTTGGTTTCATTCGCTTCATAAATAAAAAAGTTATGTAGATCTAAAGTAACACGCAGGCGGAGCTGCGGGCAACAGCTAGTTGTAAATAAATTTATCTACTCATGATTTATGTATTACATCATAATCATAACATAGTATAAAACAAAGTCGCCCGTTCCGTATGTAGGTATGCTTAGAATCTTAGCATACATACGGAACCGACGCCCGTGGTTTCACCCTCTTAACAAATTATATACCGAAAACCCTTCCTCGAGAACCACTCTATCCATTGGGCTTTTTTACATTGCACGATAACGACACACGATATCGTGCAATGTGAAAACGCCCATTGGTGAAAATAGCATCTAAATAAATAGTAAATACGGACGAAAGCAACTTTGTTTTATAATAAGTAGTGATATTAATAGTGATAAAATTGCTTTAATCAGAATCTATAGATAGGTATGCTACTTATTAACTTAATATTATTAAGCTGAAAAGTTAGTTTAATTGAACGAGCAAATATCAGGACTAGTATGAGTTGATAATTTTTGTGTTGTTTACCGAGAAAGGCCACAGGAGAGAAAGCTCACATCAGTATGTAACGACATAAAAGACCGAAGCAGTGATGAAAAAATTACAAAAAGAGGACGCGGAAGAAGTCGGAGGGGTACGCTAGTTGTCCTTAAATATACCTTTGAAAATAAAGAAGGAAACCATTTCAAACAAGTGAAGCCAACGGTGCGAGCTAGTATTATATGTATTGTTTTCAATAACGTCAAATAACGTGTGAACCAACGTGCTCACAATGGCAACTGACCTACCCCAACCACGTGGCTTATCACAGGCAATAATGTAACTTTTTCAGCTCATAAGTCATACATACTAGAATTATAATACCATAAATCATGTAAATGTTATTATGTCTAACTGATATACATATTATAATATGTACGTATCGGTATCCCCGAAGGGGAAGGCGTAAGCAGTGTTTTTTTAACTCCGCGCGGCCGTTTCTTTGTCCATTTGGGCGATTTCACATTGCACGATATCGTCACGTGGAGGTCAGATGTCAGTCGCTTCACGGAAAATATCGAAGTTCAGCCGAATCGCAGTTAGACTTGAAAGCCGACCCCAACTGAGTTGGGAAAAGGCTTGGTGACTGATGATCATTCATCATACTAGTTTCTTAATGGACTTGAGATTGAGATAAATATACTAAGCAAAGACCATGGAGGTATTATAGGGAGGGTAATTCACAATCTGGACACAAGAGACTGCAATGGACACACGTGGGGTCAGTTGGTGAAAATCAGCTATAGATAGGTTCGTGGCAAAGACTTAACTTGCACTCGGTTTTTTTGTAATCGCGACCTGGGCTCACGGCCTTTCTTCTTCCTTGACGCAGTTGTTGTCAATCGAGATTTCATATAAAATTGCTTTTCAATGTATAAAATAGGCAGGCACTTAAATACAATATTTCCAACATAATATTATACTCGTATGAAATCAATAGTTTACCAATTCAATACATTTTTCCAGTCACGTTGTTCAACAGGCGCCATATTTCCCGCGCACATTATTCCTTTGTGTTATACAGTGTGTTCCAACAAACGTGCCACATGGAGAAATGGACACGTTTACTGTTGTGATATCTTGGTCATTTGGTAGAACGTTCCGCATGGCCAGGGAACAGTCGCTGGTTCGAGTCCAGCCCAAGACATAACACGTGCTTTTAGTATAGCATTCTTAAAAAAGGTTCAAACAATCGAACGAACGACACATGTCATGTCTACTAGCATGCTCAATAAGCAAATCTTTTCACACGCGCACCCACTCTTCCACCCGCGCTGCAGGTAGCATGCCCAAAATTCGCACGACCGTCGGTTTTTGAGCAAACTCGAAATGAGCATGCTCATTATTAGCAATGTTTCGACACACATGCTACTAAGTATCAATTGCTGGATAGTAGCATGCTTTCGTGCTAATTGAGCGGAGTTTACGAAGCTCTTTCTTAGACGACTCGTGTATTTCGTTCGTGATCGAACTCCTCCTGAACGACTGGACCGATCTTTTTGAAATTTGGCACGGTCATAGTGATGGTCACCGTGAGTGCATATATCTGAATTCATAAAGATCGGTCCAGTCGTTTAGGAGTTCGACCCGGATCGACAAACTCAGCTCAATTATTGCAACAGCAGAATGCATTGCATACCTAGTAATAAGCATGTGTAACAGTACCATTATAGTAGATTCTAAACTGTGTCTTGATCTACATATAGAAAAAATTGTCAGTAAGGCGTTCCAAATGTATGGCTTTATAATGAGAAGCACTACTGATTTCAGGCAGCATTCTTCATACTTATACCTTTACAAAACCTTAGTTAGGCCTCAGTTGGAGTACAGTGTTCCCGTCTGGAACCCTTATTACAATAAGTACAAAGATATGCTAGAGAATGTTCAGCGTAGGTATTTACGTGCAATGCATTTTAGAGGTCGCCGTTCATATTTATCTTATAATGATTTGTTGTCTGAGTATGGACTTCTGAACTTGAGCGATAGACGCACGCAGTTGGAGGCAATGACTTTGTTTAATATTGTCCACGGGTGTTTTGATTGTATTGCCTTAAACAATGTACTATGTTACGCGGTCCCAAGAACTGTTCATGTGCGCCAGGTACGCGCGGGTAAACTGTTTGCGGTGGGCGGTTGTCGGACGAATTGCGTGCGCCGCTGCGTCGCATGGCTGACTCATACAACTGCACTTTTGAGGACATTGATATATTCACATGCTCAGCGGATCGATTCCGACGACTTACGTATGAAAGATTGTTCTCAGATGAATAGCTGTAAATTGCCAATCAAGTTCAAAGACCGCTTTGGGTTTTGCTTATGTTTTGTTTTGTTATAGCGACGCGACATAACCAAAAATTCTGGTAATCTGTGAACAGCGCTGTGGGCTACGTTATTGTTATTCCTCTGTCTTTACTTGTACCAATATTACATAATGTAGCTGTTTGTTGTTCCTTTATATAAATAAAATAAAAATAAAAAATAGTTTTAGCGATTCATATTATTAAATTATTTGAGGAAAAGTAAGCATACTTCATTACTTATAAAATATATATTCATTTACGTAGTTATTAAATAAATTATCCTTCCCGTGAAACCTTGTGATCGGTGTAAACTAACATTTTTTTTATTTTCTACTACTTGCCCGGTTTGATTCCCGGTTCAGAAAGGTGATTTTCAACCGACATCCAAAAAAGGAGGAGGTTCTCTACTTTTTGTTTGTTACCTCATATCTCTGGACTGGGTGATCCGATTTTGATTTTTTTTAATGAAAGCTACTACTTCCCAAATGGTCCCATTTCAATTTGGTCCCATTCCGACAATTATTTGGTCCCATTTCGGTAATAATTTGAAGTCGGTTGTTGTGTCAATTACTGACGTATATTTCTCAAAAAAATATGAATGCAGTTAATATATATATATTTAATAAGACAATTTGTCTGTATGAAATATTAAAAAAAAAAAATTCTTATATTTTTTCTTTTATTTTTTTTTTGAGGGTATACAAAGTTCGTCGCGATAACTAGTAGTTTTTAAAATCAAAATGGAGTCTCTTTTTAGTAAAGTCTATCTACAATATTTAAGATACTTTCCCTACATGTGACATGGTCCACTCTTTCTCTCTCTTTGTTTTTTTTCCCACCTTTCTTTTATCTATTACTTAAATTATTTATATATTGTACACCACCCACATTTTATCGTATATATCTTTTTCCATCCAAAGGTTGCTTGGAAGAGATCGCTTATTAGCGATAAGGCCGCCCTTTCTACATTAGTTTTAAGGCATGTATGTTATACGTTACAATTTATTGCTTGTCTACGATGTACAATAAAGAGTATTTATCTTATCTTATCTTATCTTGGGTGGTGTGGTGCGACACATTGTAGGTATTATCACAGATATAAGAATACTATATTAATAAAGGAATAAGGCGTGTTGGTGCATCAGTATCAGTACCTACTCTCGCTCTTACTCGCTATTGCCACCATATAGATCGATCGATAAATCGTCTAGCTTGAATCATTCTTTTTATGTGACGCGAGGTATGCTTACCTACTAAAATAAATATAACCAGGTGTTGAAATGAATGCACAATATAATGCAAAGTGTCACGTTTTCGCACATGCTTGTTCTTCAATGTCAAAGTGACAATGTATTATGTTGATATCACAACCTACATATTTATAATACCTAGACGTACCTATTTAAGTAGGTAAGCGTAAAGTACTAACTAAGCCCAACGTTTAGTACTGATAATAAAATGCAGATTTTATAAACATACTTGCATCATCGTCTAGACTTGATACTAATTAAACATCAAACAATACTAAGTTTATCATATTATTCTACTGGAAATAACACGATATAGATAATATGCTGCCGTATTACTTAAGCTAGAAAAGGGTTAAGCCTCATTTGGGCAGTTTTGAGTTAATGATGCTAAAATTAAAGAGCGCAAAATTTTCTACATTTTGTTCTAAGAAACATATCTCTATCATTCTTCGTTTTAGAGATACATATTGTCGGGAAACGGTTAAGTGACACTTTTTTTGAGACTTAATTAATTAAATACTAGTTAAACCACAAAATTAGTCTTTAAAAGGGCTAAAGGTACTTAACTTCACGAAATTTAATTGGATTTTAATAGTTTGTTTAGTTTGCCTGGATCAAACCGATCCCCTTTCTTGGGGATCAGTTGTACGTTCGCCTCCTTCCAGACCTCCGGCACGATTCCTGTGGAGTAAGACAGGCGGTACAGAAGAATTAGTACAGGAGACAACTCAGCTGCGCATTTCCGTAGTACCACAGCCGGAATGCCGTCAGGGCCACTAGCATTCCGCGTGTCAAAGTTAACCATTTTTCCTTGCCTAAAATTAAGTCAACGTCCTTTAACTTTGATATAGGCTAGATGACTCGTAATAAAACTTTTGTTGAAAGCTAAACTATAAATAAGTTAAAATAAAAAAACTTAACTGAAAATCAGTTAAGATTTTTCAACCCTCTTCAAGCTTAGTCAAACTTTTATTTTTATGCACTGTAAAAATCTAAATAACCAATCACTTGTTTTTTAAAACGAAGACAAATAGGTTTTTTTTTAATTCTTAGGTAAAATAAAGTCAATCCACATTGCTAGGTTAGAAGTAAGTTATCTGAAGTTCGTATCGGGTGCAAACTAAGGGGCTCTACCAACATGTTTAGGGCCCCAGCGACCTCACCTGCTAGTGGCGCACCTGCTGATCAACGGACGACGCTCGTTAATTTACGGTACCTATGGAGTGGCTTCGGCCCCTACGTGGGTACCGGGTGGTACAACAGTGTTGGTCCGGGGGGGTACCACCGTACAGCTGTGCTGAAGCCCCCCAAGTAACCCAGCCCAGGCTGGGTTGCGTTAGGGGTTCAGCAGCTGCACCGCCGGGCCCGGGACGATGTATGGTGCAGCGGGCATGTGACCAGTGGGGGCGAAGCGGAGTCTAGTGTGGGTGGTGTGGGTCGTTTCGCCGACCAGGGAGACCCTTAGCATTGGCGTTGCCGCGGCCCCCCGCAACACAGTCATGGGGCCCGCCTGGGACCAACCACCCCAGGAGGCTGCTCCACATGTTGCGCATAATCATGATGTGGGATAGCCGCTCCAGGTGGTAACCGGTGTGGGGTAGCGGCGGCCTTGCATCAGGGGGGTTTGGGAGCCCTTCCGTCCGGGCGGGTCGTCTCAGACCTAACCACACGGTTCTAGACGAAGCTAGCCCCTGCGCTTCGTCACTTTCTGCTGCACCAAATGTCGCCTTGTCTTCACGCTTCTTCTTCATATCTACAATGGCAGTGCAACATAAAAAACGTAAACGTTTCACAGCGGCCCCAGGAAACCCCACAACTTCACTTTTCGAGGTGGAGTTCACTAACATCCGTGGAGTTCATGCCAACCTCAATGCCATCCACCATCACCTTGAGACGGCACGGCCCGCTGTGATGTACGGCACGGAGACACAAATACGCCGCCCTGACAATACGTCTTACCTGTTACCCCGGTTAAGTCATCGAGGAACAATTTCGAGATATAGCCGGGGTGTGCGTGTTCGTTAGGGCGGATGTTTGCTGCCGCCGGTTGCGCTGCCTTGAGAAACCCTCCAACTCCGTCCTTTGGCTGCACGTAGACCATGGCTCTATGAGCCAGATCTACGTGTGCGTCTACCGTTCCCACACAGGGGATTGTGAGACAACAAAGCTCTTCCAGTACCTCAGCGAGACGGCTGATGATGCGCTGGTGCGGTTCCCGAACGCTGACCTACTGTTTCTGGGGGACTTCAATGGCCATCACATTGAATGACTGGAGTCCCTCAGGACTAATCATGCGGATAGGGCCAACCACGCGTTCGCTCTCTCCCACGGTCTGACCCAGATGGTATGCGGGATCACCCGGATACCAGACAGGTAAGATCACGCGCCCGCTCTGCTGGATCTACTGCTGACGAGACCCAGCCCAGTACAGTGTTTCGGTAGGAGCCCATTGGGTACTTCCGACCACTGTATGGTTGACGCTGGCATGAAGGTGTCACCTCCTGCACGTGCTATCATTGTACTCAGGCAATGCGATGTACGGGCAGTGCTGCGATCACTCGACAAGCGGAAAGCCAGTGGCCCTGAAGGCATTCCGGCGGTGGTACTACGGAAATGCGCAGCTGAGTTGTCTCCTGTACTAACTCTTCTGTACCGCCTGCCTTACTCCACAGGAATCGTGCCGGAGGTCTGGAAGGAGGCGAACGTACAACTGATCCCCAAGAAAGGGGATCGGTTTGATCCAGGCAACTATCGACCCATAGCTGTCACCTCAGTCATCTGCAAGGTGTTTGAGCTGATCATTAACAAGCAGCTCATGCGATACCTCGAAGATCACTCGCTAATAAATGATCGGCAATACGGCTTCAGGCCTAAACGATCAACGGGTGATCTTCTGTCATTCGTAACGCATGTCTGGGTTGAGGCTATGGAAAGGCACGGCGAGTCCTTGGTGATTAGCCTGGACGAACTGAACGAACTGAACGAACGCTGAACGAACTTCCCTCGGGAACATTCATTGTTATGCAGATGACAGCACATTGATTGACAGAGATTGAGGAGGATAGACAACAACTCGTGGCTGATCTTAACAGGAACCTCGACTGTATTTCTCAATGGGTACCGAGAACCTGGTCGAGTTCAATGCCTGCAAAACACAGGCGTGTGCATTTACAGTGAAGAAATCCCCTTTCCTCCCCCTACCGTCTCTTCAGAATGCATTATTACCAATGAAGGACAACTTTGACATCCTTGGCATAGACGTTCGTCGAGAGCTCAATAATAAAAACTACATCAAAAGATGTATAGGGCTAGCTTCGCGGAATTAGGAATACTGAATAAGGTAGAGCGATTCTTTACACCGCACCAGAGGTGTCTGCTGTACAAGACGCAGATTAGACCCTGCGTCGAATACTGCTCTCACCTCTGGGACGGCTCCGCGAAGTATTTGCTGGACGCCCACGACGCTATGCAGCGACGGGCTATCCGTATTATAGATTGTCCGAAGGTAACGGGAAGCATTGAGCCGCTAGCTCAGCGCCGAACAATAGCTTCCTTGGCCGCATTCTACCGTATTTCTGTATGTTTCTGAAGACTGTTTGTTTCTGACTTAAAGTGCCTTATTTAATTGTTAATAAAATTATAAAATACACTTACGAGTATTAATAAGTAAACAGACAACAGAATTCCTTCCTTTTGTTATAGGTAAACGTAAACTTTTTTTTATTAGATATATACTTGAAGTTACTGATAAGTAAACCTGTATATTGATCTCAAATATTTTTATTGTGTGTATTTACGTGATTTTTGTTAATTTGATATGAATTTAAAGTGTAATAAACGATTAATACGGCGTAACTTTTTATTTTCTTCAACTTATCATTTATCCATGCTAAGCTATAAAGAGGTTAACTACAAGTGATATTTTCTTAACCCATGTTTAGCTAATTAATGTTGAATAATTTTATGACATAAAAAAAACATTTGTAGTTTTCTTAGTAAAATAAACGTTAAAAATCCTTTGCCATTTTGTTATCTAGTATCATAATGCTCTTTTCCACATCATACTTGGTGAGAGAACAGTTAAGCAGCTTAACTTGTTTATACCTTAGTATGTTGAAATTGAAATAATGCTGAATGTTTTTGGTAGTGACAGTAATAAGAAATTACTAAGCTAAACGTAAGTTACGGTATGGTTAGCCCTGTTTTAGTGTCATAATTAGTCGAATATTAGAAATAAAATGCGTGTTTAATTAAAAAAGAGGATTTTAGGTAATATATTAATAAACATTTTTAATAGAATCTGATCCATTTGATAGCCCAGAAAATCAGCTAATTTTCTCTCTAAGATAGGCCACTCTATCTTACATAGTTACTTAGAGACATAAATTCCCGCGTTTATTAACGATATCTTAAAATTGATTAGTCGGGGTTAACCTTTTTTTAGCTTAAGTACGGCTGCCGTATGGTGGTAGCGTGGTATTTATATGTAGGCTGGATTCCCCCTCTTTGGGGAAGACCTATGCCCAGTAGTGGGTGTCAATTGGGCTGAGATGATAATGATGATGATGACGACGTCCATTTGTATAAGTAGATACATGCCTTTTTTGATCTTTAATTACAAATGATTAATAAAATAGCTCTATAGGTATATTAATACTTAAAGTAAAATCTCTATAGGTAGATATGTACCTACCCGTTTTTACGATAATTGAAAATTGAAAAGGTAATAAAAAAAACCTTTTTAGCTGACTTCAAAACAAGAAAAGAGATTTCTCAATTTGACTGTATATTTATATATAATATTTATATATTTTTTATGTTTGTACGTGAACAACTTCGCCGTTTATGAACTGGTTTTAATTTTTATTTTGTTGACAAGGAGATATTTCCAAGAGGGTCCCATTATAAGGAAACCAGGACCTGATGATCGGAACCCGGAAAAATCAAGAGGAACCTTCAAAAATTGTAAAGGTGACTAGTGCGTTTAAAAATTTTTCATTAGGCATTATAAAAGACTACCATTTAATAAAGGTTTGGAGTCGATATCTGATGAGGGAACCGAAAGCCAGTAGAGGGAACGTACATCAACGATTCACAGCAGCTACGTTGTTCACATTGCACGATAACGACACACGATATCGTGACGATATCGTCTTTAGTATTGGACACCTGTATTACACCTGTTTTATGGGGAGTTTCAAAAATATGGTACAATGATGAAATTTACCTTAAAAACATAACTTTTCTGTAAGTTGGTTTAAGTAATTAAATTAAAACAGTCTATTATATAATTTTTTAAATATTGTATTTTTTTAGATTAAAGTATTATTTACTACAAAAAAAAACAAAAATATGTGGGTAAGTATTGCATTTGTGTCCATTACGTTACCACATTCAAAGTTGAATAGAAATAAAATTATAATACTTTTTGTCACTCTGACGTATTTATTGAAAAAGTATAGTCTTTTATATTGCTTTTAATTAATTAATAAGGCACTATAAAGTAGAAACAGTTTAGAAAATTAAATTTTAATTCGGGTTTGTTACTGTTGCTCCAAAGCTTTATCTATTTTTAACGATACTTACATAAATTTAGATATATTAAACCAGTAAAATAATTAGTAAACGTTAAAATTTATTGTTTTAACCTAGACACAATACATGTCTAATAAGACAAAAATAATACATAAAAATCTTTAAATTTGTCTTAAAAATTTCAGGGACAGTAACAAAATTGTAAGGTATAGTTTACAAGACCTTAGAATATACAGTTATATTATAACTAACATAATATTATAAGTAACCTTATTATTATTCTACTTAATCTTTTTTCTTTTCTCCACTTCTCTCTTTTAGCTTCTGCTTCAGCTGAATTATCCGATATCTTTTTCTTTTTTGATACGTTAGAGACGAGTCTCTGGTTACAAGGCGAACGTATTTCCAGTGGCGCCCGGCGGGAGTAATATAACCAAGTAATAATCTGGGTGTTTTGATGTAAAATCACTGAGAAACTAGCCTCATGCTGTCGGTTTTGTTACTTTGACGGCCCGTCTACATGCTACCCTATCTGTAGTAATGAAACTGAAGTGACATAATGCGTCTACCATACATTTCAAAATATATTATAGCAAATATTGGATAGAAACAGGCGTTACTTGGCGAAAATCCATGACAAAGCGATGGTAAGTAAAATGTTTTAAGAAAAAACTTTTTAAATTTATAATAGCATTAATTTTCTGTTCCTTAATTGACTGTCTCAGAGAGAACAGCTGTTCTCTCTGAGACAGTCTTGATAATGCCTCGTTTAGAGGCGAAACAATTGTCGACGTTTTGTTGTCTTTTTAATTCTGCGGAAAATTAATGCTATTATAAATTTAAAAAGTTTTTTCTTAAAACATTTTACTTACCATCGCTCTATATTATAGCATTTCTGTTTTACGGTAAATTAAACTACATACACTAACTTATCGTATAAAAATCAGTGTCTCTGTATGACGCATGATGTTTTAAATAAATATAGTTAAAGTTATCAAACAATCATCACAAACCTGAAAGTAAATTTTGTTCCAGTCTACTCGGTGCAAACCCGGCCATATTTAAAATGGCCAAGTTCCAAGGAGCAACAGTTTGGCCAACATTAGAACACAAAAATTATATTTCGGTAGAACATAGATATTAACAGAAAAATAATGGTAACAAACCCGAAATGTCCGGAAACTACATATTACGGAGACAATCATTACTTCAACTTTTAATAGATCAAAGTAGTTTTAAACTTAAAATTGAGCCTACTGTGGTAAATAATACGGTTAATTTTTGATAAAAACAGCAGAATCTGCCTAGGTATCTTTAAGAAAATTTCACAATAATTCAGTCAAAAGTTTTGATATTGCACTGGGGACAGTGGGAATGGAGGGGGTTGATTAATTATAACACTACAATTTCTTTTTTCTTTCAATTTAAGTTAAGTTTATAAATAATAAAAATGAAGAACAAAAGGGCACTTCTCAGTTACTTAATAAATAAATATTAATAATGCTCAATTTTTTTGATAAAATGAATATTAAATTGAAGGACATGTCAAAATGGCTGTTGTACTATATTTATATTTTTTGAAATTCCTCTTATGCGAATAAATGCTTACTTACTTACTTAAAAGATATCGTCACGATATTACATTACGGCCCACCGTCCCAACTTTAATTTTATCTTAACCATCATCGGTGACGAAATCAGTTTTTTTTTTTTTTTTTTTATTTTGGGTTCGCCAAATTGACGCCGCCCGCCTGGTGGTAAGTCGTGACGACGTCTAGCGATTGTGGGCCACTCTCACAGCATACAATAAAATAGAGAGTGGCCCTCAACTTGACGACCTACTGATGTGCCTCTCCACGCTCCGCTTAAAGAACCCAGGATTATACGTGGGAGGAAACACGTGCACAGGCAAGGCGTTCCAGGCCAGTATCGTTCGGCAGAGAAACGAACGTTTAAAACACTCGGTTCTCGCGAACATTCTATCCACTGTGTGGGAGTGGCATCTCTGCCCGGCACGCGTTGTTCGGGATCGGAAGGAAGAGGGTGGGATCAGATTGAAAAGCTCTTCAGAACACTCGCCGTGGTAAATACGGTAGAATGCGGCCAAGGAAGCTATTGTTCGGCGCTGAGCTAGCGGCTCAAGGCTTCCCGTTACCTCCGGACAATCTATAATACGGATAGCCCGTCGCTGCATAGCGTCGAGAGCGTCCAGCAGATACTTCGAGGAGCCGTCCCAGAGGTGAGAGCAGTATTCGACGCAGGGTCTAATCTGCGTCTTGTACAGCAGACACCTCTGGTCCGGTGTAAAGAATCTCTTTACCTTATTCAGGTTTCCTAGTTTACCCGAAGCTAGCCCTATACATCTTTCGGTGTAGTTTTTATTATTGAGCTCTCGACGAACGTCTATACCAAGGATATCAAGGTTGTCCTTCATTGGTAATAATGCATTCTGAAGAGAGGGTAGGGGAAGGAAAGGGGATTTCTTCGCTGTAAATGCACACGCCTGTGTTTTGCGGGCGTTGAACTCGACCAGGTTCTCGGTACCCCATTGAGAGATACAGTCTAGGTTCCTGTCGAGATCAGCCACGAGATGTAGTCTATCCTCCTCAATCTCCAACCGCCCTGCCGCCGGACGAGCTCAGTAGCCCTGTGCCGTAATGTGCTGTCATCTGCATAGCAATGAATGCTCCCGAGGGATAGCATATCATTGATATGCAGAAGGAAGAGAGTTGGTGACAGCACGGACCCCTGCGGTACCCCGGCATTCACTTGCAAAAAGCGAGAAGCCTGGCCATCGCAGAGGACCCGCATTCGGCGTTCGTTCAGAAAGCTGGCCATCCAGCTGCACAGTTGAGGAGATAGATCATATGACGGAAGCTTGGAAAGGAGCGAAGCATGCCAGACTCTATCGAAGGCTTTGGCGATGTCCAGGCTAATCGCCAAGGACTCGCCGTGCCTTTCCATAGCCTCACCCCAGACATGCGTTACGAATGCCAGAAGATCACCCGTTGATCGTTTTGGCCTGAAGCCGTATTGCCGATCATTTAGTAGCGAGTGATCTTCGAGATATCGCATGAGCTGCTTGTTGATGAGGAGCTCAAACACCTTGCAGATGACTGAGGTGACAGCTATGGGTCGATAGTTGCCCGGATCAGACCGATCCCCTTTCTTGGGGATCGGTTGTACGTTCGCCTCTTTCCAGACCTCCGGCACGATTCCTGTGGAGTAAGACAGGCGGTACAGACGAGTTAGTACAGGAGACAATCAGCTGCGCATTTCCGTAGTACCACCGCCGGAATGCCGTCAGGGCCACTGGCTTTCCGCGTGTCGAGTGATCGCAGCACTGCCCGTACATCGCATTGCCTGAGTACAATGTCAGGCATAGTGTAGCCACAGTTGAATACCTTTGGAAGCACTCGTTTTGGTGAGGAATGGTTTTTGGCGTTTTTGGCGATCGAGGAACCCCTCAAATATGGATGGAAAACAAATAGTTAGGTTAGGTTAAATAGTTAGGTTGTGTCACGTGGAGGTGAGAGGTAGAGCAGTTATAGTATATATTTATATATAGTAGAGCACGTTTTTTTTGATATTTATATTTAATTTTAATTTCCTTATTAAGTAGGAACCACGTAGTACCAACTTCTAAGGTAAAAATGAAGTTTTTTTTGTTGAAGTTTTACTGTAGACTCGAAAACAGAAAAATAGAAAAACCAGCCAAGTACATATCGGGTACGCATAGAGTACGGATCCGTAGTCACCTATAATAGACTCTATAACTCCTGAACTAGCAGAGCTATCTAATCCGCTATAGTTTTCCTTAAAAGTTCAGTACATGGACTACCATCAAGAATTTTTTCAAGTTCTTCACGCCAGCCGTTTAGATTTTAGACGCCCTATTTTCCCAAAAACATGCTCTTCAAAGATAAATATCTCGCTAACAGATGCGTAAGTCAAAAAATCATCTTAGCAATCTCTTAATGTTTTTAAAAGACCTATCTAATGATACCCCACACTATGGGATAGACATGAGAAAAAAATATCAATTCCACTTTTACATGGGTACACCAAATAAATATTTCTCAAAATTTAATATTAGCTCTTTATCGGCGAAGTAAATATACATATCCATGCCAAGTTTCATGTTTCTAAGTTTCTAGCACTAACCGTTTGGGAGGAAAGCCGAGGACAGACGGCCGGACAGACATGACGAAACTATAAGGGTTCCGAGACTTTTACTACGGATCCCTATTCATAATTATTTCTAAAACATTTCGCAAACAGTACCTATTTGAATTCGTACTAAAACGACATATAAATAAATAAAGTCGTATTGAAACGAATAACAACCCAGGCACGTTGTCGGTCACTTGATCTTTCATGAATTCATACAGATTTATAAATAACAAACTCATTAACATTAAACATATGTATTTGTGACTATGTCTAGTCATATTAAAATATGAAGTCAGTGTGTATGACTAATGCATAAATTAAAATTATATTTAAAATTATATTTAAATATTTTTGGACATTCTCACACAACGTCATCTTTTTTTTTTTTTTTTTTTTTTTTTAGTTCCGCGACCAAGGCCGCGGCCGCTTCAACGTCCGTTGCCGGGCGTCTCTGGTTACAAGCAGAACGTATTTCCAGTGGCGCCCGGCGGACTTTGACCACCTCTGTGGTCTCTGCGGGGGGTTGGGTCGGGATGAGAATCCTGCGTCGTTGGGGTAGGGTTTTATCCCGCGTCAATGAGTGAATCTGGTTGCGTGCTATGGGGCAACCGCAGCACGCAACCCTTCTAGCCTGCTTCTGTAAGGACGACGGGTGGCGATCCCGCCGTCCTCAGGCCCCGATCATGGAGGTCGATGGTCTTGGGCGTAGATGAGTCTGCGGCGGCCTCGCCGCTGACTACGGAACTCGGCGGGGAGGGCACGCTCCCTCTCCCTCTCGGCCGCCTCCTTCGCGAGCACGACTTGCTCGCAGAAGGACACGGCCGCGTTCCACCTACTCCCGCTGGAGACCATGGCTTGAAGCATGGTCTCCAGCGAGAGGGTATCCACGCCCAGACCCACTACGAGGTCCCGGCGCTGACTCGCCCACGCTGAGCACTCCACCAACGTGTGGAGTGCGGTGTCGTCGTCGGAAACCTCGCAGTGTTGACACCGGGGTGTGACCTCACGATGGATGCGAAACAGATAGCTACCGAAGCATCCATGCCCGGTAACGATCTGCGTCGCACGATACGTGAGGTCACCATGCTGCCTCTGCAGCCAATCGTCCATGATCGGTCTCACCGCCGCGATGATGGTGGCACCCCACTTGGGTTGCTCAAGTCGCACCCTCCATGACTCCATGAGATCCTGGCGGAGTTGGGACCGCCGGTCATCGATTTCTCGAGACGCAGGCCTGTGGTCCCGCTCCAGCGCCTCCTTGCGCCATTGGAACAATGACGCAAGGGCTCTCGCTTCCAGGTCCCATGGAGGGGTCCCGGCTAGGAGACATGCAGCCTCTCCGGAGATCGTGCGGTAGCCCCTTATTGTTTTGACGGCCAAGGTCCTCAACGGTCTGTTAAGGAGCGCTGAGTTGTTGGCCGTCAACCGCGCCGCCCATACGGGAGCCCCGTATAGGGCCATACTCCGCACGATCCCCAGGTACAGTCTCCTGCAGGAAGCGTTGGGTCCCTTTAGGTTGGGCATCAGTCGCGAAAGCGCGACCGATGCCTGTGTCACCTTGGGGACCAAACTTCGGAAATGTGGTCCGAAGTTCCATCGGCTATCAAGTACGATCCCTAGATACTTCATCGAGGGCTTGATGCCGATGCTAACGCCTCCCACATTTATGCTGGAACCTTCAGGTGGACCGTTCCGAGGTCTGTGAAAACACAGAACCTCGGACTTGTGCAAGGCCACCTCCAGTCCCAGCCGCCGTATCCGACCCACGACTTGAGCAACACCCGTCGTGACCTTGAGTGCTGCCTCCTGGTACGTTGCACCCCGCGCCGTGACGAGGGTATCGTCGGCGTAGCACGTTACGCCGACGCCCTCAGGCAACGCACCCCGCAGCACCCAGTCGTAGCCGATGTTCCACAGAAGCGGCCCCAGGACCGACCCCTGCGGAACACCGCACGACACATCTCGCCGAGCTGGCCCGAGCCAGCTGGGGAAAGCTATGGCCCTCTCAGAGAGATAGGCCCCGACAATACGACGGAGGTAGAGAGGCGTTTCGTGATACACGAGCGCCTCCCTAACGCAGCTCCATGGCAAGGTGTTGAACGCGTTGGCGATGTCAAGAGACACCGCTACCACCACCTTGCCCTGTGAGACTGCTTCCTCCGTCAGGCTCTTGACGCGCATGATCGCGCTCACGGTGGAGCGTCCCCGACGGAAACCGTACTGGTTGTCCGCGAGGTCTGGCCCCACCGTCGAGAGATGCTCGACGAGGCGTTCCGCGATAATTCGCTCAAAGAGCTTACACACCTCGTCGAGCAACACGATCGGCCGGTATCCGGACGGTGAGTCCACCGGCCGCCCCGCCTTACGAATCAGGACCAGTTTCCCCGTCCTCCACACCTTGGGAAACTGGCCCCTTTCGAGGCATGCGCTAAAGAGCCCCATCAGTCGAGGCCCGAGTTCTTCGAGGGCCAGGACCCATGCACGGCCAGGAATGCCGTCGGGTCCGGGGGCAGTGATTTTCCGGCGTTTAAGCCGGAGTACTGCCGCACCTAGCTCCCCCACCCTGACTTCGGGTACGTCGTCTTCACTGATGCTATCCGCGTCGTGCAGAGACGGAGCCATGCGCGGAGGGACGTGCTCCTCCGCGCTCGTCGGAAACAGGGAGCCCATGACCCGCTCCAGCTGCTGCGGCTGGAGACTCTGGGTCAGTGGGGGCGCCCTAGGTCGGAGTTTCTCCCTGACCTGTAGGTACGGGCGCCCCCATGGGTTCTGCTGCAGGGTTTCCAGGAGCTCCTCGCGGGCCGCCGTCTTGGCCCGCTTTATTGTCTCCTGGAGATTACCTTTAGCCTCCCTGTAAGCCTGATAAAGCTCCGCCTCTCGGGTTGCCGCGTCGTCTGGGCGGCGATGCCTCCGGCGAAACCTGGTGTACTGGCGGCGGGCGGAGATGCATGCTGCGCGCAGCTGTGCAATCTCCGGCGACCACCAGTACACCTGCTTCCTTGCCGGTCTGGGTGTAACCCTAGGCATCGCCGCATCACAGATTTGCGACATGGCTCTCCTGAACCACTCCGCCTCGGCATCCACATCGGCAGGCCGGTCCGGTGCCGGAATCCAGGCCTGCACGATGGATGCCTCCAGGAGAGCCTCCCGATCCAGATGGTGAAGTGCCCAACGCGGATCCGGGGGATTTTCTACCGGCTGTGGGAGGTCAGGTGGGGGGACGACATCGAATCGGATGTACCGATGGTCCGAGTGCGTCTCCTCACCCTCCTCCACGTGCCAGCCAGTAATACGGGCGGCGAGGGCAGAGGTCGCGAACGATACGTCCACGACCGAGCTGGTCCCCCGCCGCCAGAAGGTGGCGACATTCCCCCGGTTGAGGACCTCCAGACCACGTGTTCTGGTCCAGTCCTCAAGAAGCCTCCCCTTGTCCCTGGTTTCCCGGGAGCCCCACGCCTCACTCCAGGCGTTGAAGTCTCCCAGGAGCAGGACAGGGCGAGGACGGCACGCAGCGAAGACGACGTCGAGCTCAGTGAGCCATAGCTCAAACTCAGTCTCGTCCAGTGTCGGCGAGATGTAGGTGGCCACGACTGCCAACCCGTCATATTCCGCCGCAACACACCCGCGGCCCCTTGCAATGATAACAAGGCGCGAGTTGTCTGCGGCGGACCCCCCGAAGATAAAACAGGCCGAGCCGTCCTCGTCCACCGGGCTTCCCGGGTGGACGTAGTACGGCTCGGCGACCACGGCCAAGTTTATGGACCACTGCCGGATGCTCTGGTACAGAAGATCCTGAGCAGCGCGGCAGCGGTTCAAATTCACTTGCAGGATGCGGATATGGGCGTCAGACATAAATGGACGTCCATATCAGCATCCCGCCGAGAAACATCTGGCCGTGCAGTAGCGGCACCCCCACCGCTCTCAGCGGACGGACGAGGCTTTGGCCTCGAGGCGGCGCAGGTTGTGCTGCCGACCCGGTGGTCCGCAGTTTTGCCCTCCGCCTCGCATCTAAAGTAGCGAGGCGGGGCATCACAGGCACTTGCCTTGTGACCGGGCCGGCTGCAGCGGAAGCACCGATCGCCCACGGTGACTTCCGCTGTGCACTGCACTCCGACGTGCCCCACCACCATGCACCGGAAACATCTAGTTTCCCGGGCACGAAGGAGGTGCACCTGCGCCTTTAGGAAGCCCCCTACGAGGAGGCTTCGTCCGTCCGTCACTTTCAGTGCCGCCGCGACGGGGCACTGGACGACTGTCATCCCATGACCAGTGGTGCCGAAGGAGATGTCTCCAGCCTTCACCTGGTCACGGGGGCAGCCGCCCGCCTCCACGACGGCGGAGATTACTTCCTCCGTCGTGGCCGCGTCATCCAGACCCGTGATGCGCAATGCAGCGCATTTGGTGGGCCTGGTGACGCGGACGGCTTCTGCGTCCAGCGCGTCCCTAAGCTGCGCTGCTAGGGCGTCAGCTTTAGGGCCGCTGGAGGCGCCGGAGACCTCGAGGAGGCGAGCCCCGGTGCGTGTCGTCTTGCACCGGAGACCCCCCTGGATATCGAGGGCTGAGAGGTTGACTGAGGACTTCACGGTCCTCAGGACATCAGCGTACCCCACACCCCTCTCCACACCCTCCGTCGTCACCGTAAGGACGACGGCTGTGGAGCGAGGAGCGCGGGGCCTCTTCGGCGCCTTCGCCGCGGCGGCTTTGGCCACTTTCTTGGCGGCCTTCGTCTTCCTCTTCTTGGCCCCCACTACCTCCCATCCCTCCCGTCCGGAGGGATGTAAAGGAGCAGCGGGAGCGTTAGAGGAAGAGGAGGCGGCAGTGGTGGGCGCCGTGGTGGGCGCAGTGGTGGGCGTCTTGGTGGCCGCCGTGGTGGGCACCGTGGTGGGCGCCTTGGTGGACGCCGTGGTGGGCGCCTTGGTGGACGCCGTGGTGGGCGCCGTGGGTATCGCTGCCTTCGGTGCTGGTCCAGCCGTCGGAGGAGGAGGCGGCAGCATGGGACCGGGAGGCGCCTTGACCACCTTGGTCAAGTCAGCGACCTCCCGCCACAGGTCATCCATCTGCTTTCTGGAAGCAGCGAGCTCCGCCTCCAGGCTCGTCACCTGCTTCCGTAGCCTCGCCTCCTCCTTGGTGACGCTCCGCGCGAGGAGCTTGTTGAGGGAAGATTGGGCTTCATCCACCAGTGAAGCCACAATCTTCTTCCTCCCCGCCACGTTCCTGTTGCCCCGCATGGCCGCGTTCATGCGGGCAAAAACGCTCATCAACTCCCGCGCGGCCGGCCCACCGATTTCCCGGCGACTTCGCTGGGACAGTTGGACCGAGGACGGAGGAGGAGTTGGCGGCCACCTTCTGTACGCGTCGAGACGCGTACGCACCGTCTTGACCGGCACCTCCTGCTCCGAATCGCTGGAGAGGAGGGACCCCCACCCGGAGCAGCTGGTGCTACGGTCGCGCGGCGGCCCCCCCTTCTCCTCGAGGGTCTTCGTCGCAGAAGAGCGGCCCTTCTTCTTCACACTGCTGGGAGCTGACCCATCGTCAGTCCCAGCAGCATCAGTTCCTTGGGGCGTCGACATCGCGCTGCAACTAGGCAGCGCGGCGCGAGCCCCCAAATCGATAGGCATCGGAATCAATAGTTCGTGCATCATGTCGTCGGTTGACACTGCCCGGGAAAGGGCAGTGTCGGGACCGGAGGTCTCTTCGGGGTTATCCATATCAGGAACACAAAATCTCAAAGAATTTGGCCAATCGCAAGTACAGACTAGGACGTTCGGTCACCCAACTTGCCACTGCGTTACCGTGGTCAAGTTGGGGTCCAGGGCGGACGGCGAGGACGTAGTCACTAATCACTTGGGGCCCCGCCCCACACAACGTCATCTAGCCCAAATTAAGCTAATTATAAACTTGTGCTATGGGATCTAGACAACTGATAAACATACTTATATCATTGTTATAATTTAATTGCATTTAATTGCATGCCTTATAATTTAAAATTAGAAGACACCCAAATCAAAAAAAAAAAAAAAAAAAAAAAAAAAAACGGCTTGTTATATAATTATCTGTCGTTTTATTTGAATTTGACAATGATTTTTCATACAGCACACAACTGATTTCAGTAAAATTTGAATGGGATCAACTTCACGCTATATCTTCCTCCAATAAAAATAAATGATCAAAATTGGGACACTGTAAAAATATTTTATTTAATTGCTCGTATTGTAGTACGAACGAACGAAACGAAAGCGGTTATATGTAACCGTATTCGTTTTTCGTCGTCTGAGTAATGGGAAACGGAAAATATCATTACCTACTCTATCACGTGTTGGTTTGTGTGCCGAGATGTTACAAAAATATTCCAGTGTTCGCACAAATAATTATAATGATAATATGCCGTAGTCACAGTCACGTGTCAATTTGTCTCGTTGCTATCCCTGACACAATTACTGGAGTTCAATGTAATGATAATGCGAGATATTCGTGCATTGCTCACACCAGTCATATCATGAATTATTTACTGTAATTAATGTGAATTATGATACTTATTACAGTGTTTGTTTGTGGTTTAAAAGAGTATTATGATATAAGTTAGATAATATTATATCAGACAAAATATTAATTTTTACCCCAGCTCCACACGTTGTTGGTCACAACGCTGGTTTTATACACATGTGTTGTGGACACAGCTACACACAGCCTTTTTACTCTACTTTTCGTGATCACACAAATGCAAAGCTCAGCTTACGCCTTTTTACCTATACTAACGTTGGACTGTAAATTTGGTGAGGCGTACCTACACACGTTGGCTCTTATACTAAGGATGTTCTGGAACGGCCAATGTGAAGATGTCCGATACAGAATATCGAATTTGCTCTATTGTACTTTTACAGTAGGACTGAGTGCGCATTTATATTAGTATAAAAAAAATATACATGTAACATTCATGTAGTATTTGTTCCAGATTGTTCGCCAACGTGTGGACAGATTTCTATGATGAAACCGTCACGAGACGGTCAACTACCAAATAGTTGACCGTCTCGTGACGGGCGTTTTCACATTGCACGATATCGTGGAATTTATCGTGGCGATATCGTGACGATATCGCCATGGGATACTGGGATGCTTAGTTTTCGAGATATGGGTACTGGGAACCTTGGGTATTTTTGCGGGATGAGAATTCCCGGGAACTTTTTTAACGGCGAATGGAACTTGTGATGGGAGGGGTTGCTGGGGGAACAAAAATTTGCCCAAAATTTAGGTGGGATGCTCGGTTCCCGGGATATAGGGGTTGGGAAGTTGGTAATGTCGGGAGTAACTAAATCCAATTTAACCTAATGATGATTGTACTCAAAAGTGTAAAAATTTGCCTTCGACGTGCAAATACGATGCTACTTTGCTACAATTGCAATACGCGACTTAGGTTCTGACCTGATGAGGTGTGTACTGCAGTACCCATCTGCATAATGACAATTTAAACATTTCTTAAATTATTAAGAAAGAAATTATAAATAGATCACAAAAACTGATGTCATCAGCGGGATTATTTCTTAAATTGCTTAACAACACATATTATTAACGAGGAGAAACATATTTCTGCAGAAATTAATGGAGAAAACAAATTGTAAATTAATTGTTTCAATTCAAATTTTTCACTAAAACGCGACCAAATTATAATATGTATAATTTACAAAAAAAAAATTATACAAGTATCACGCTCAAAGTCACCGGGCTTGGCACCGATTGCAGGTAGCTCATACAAATGATAGTATTTTATTAATATACAAAGGTACTACATATTAGGTTTGCATTAAAGTGATAGTAAATTAAATCTTTATTAAGTTATTTTACTGCTGCTAGTTACTATATCGTGACGATATCGCCACGATAAATTCCACGATATCGTGCAATGTGAAAATGCCCGTCTTTTTCTAGATACCACGCACAACACGGTTAATATCGGTTTACTAATGAAAAGCATAAAATATATAAACATAATTTACATTGGCATAACGAAATGAAGCATTATGATCATAAGGCATAATATTATTAAAAATAAATATCTTGGTATAATGCTTGTTGTCATAAATACTAGTAACATAATAATAATGAAGCATAATTTTATAAAGTATAATGTTAGAAACGCATAATGATATAAACACATAATGTTCTTTAGAATAAAACTAAAAACACAACAAATTTATGCAACTCCTTCTTATGGCAAAACATATTATACTAAATGATAGTTATGCTAACATTTGCATTATGCCAAAGGATTATTATGCAGTAGTATTTATTATGCTAATAAAAGTTATGCGAAAACGTTACATATGCCAAACTATATTATGCCTTAAAATGTTATGCCAAGAGGAGGGATCCCATAATATCAATATCATAATTATACGAGACAGCACTATTCACTATTATAAAACAAAGTCGCCCGTTCCGTATGTAAGCTTAAATCTTTAAAACTACGCAACGGATTTTGATGCGGTCTTCACCAATGGATAGAGTGGTTCTCAAGGAAAGTTTATATGTAGGTATATAATTTGTGAAACGGGCGAAGCCGCGGGGGTCCGCTAGTAGTATAAAAAAAACAAAGTCGCCTGTTCCGTATGTATGCTTAGAACTTTAAAATTACGCAACGGATTTTCACTAATGTATACTTATAGTAGTTCATGAAGAAGCTTTAATATATAATTCGTCAAGCGGACAAAGCCGTGGGCGTCCGCTAGTTGTCTATAATACAAAGATAAACAATTGGCATGTGAAAATGAAAGTGTTTATAGGGAAAATGCAGGCTGACAGTGTCACGTTGGCACGCCAATCGACAACAAACATTCATGAAGTCACGAACCACGTGTGACGTGGCATGACGTTCTCTATAAATATTTCATCGTCATAATTTCTATTTCTCGATGTATAGTATTTGCGGCGATATAGGGGCGAGCCCACCGATTAAATGTCGAGACTATCACCGTTTATAGTGCAAGAGCTGACGACACACATAGAACATGATTTAAGAATAAAACTATAAGGTCTCGGCCAGCCTAACCATTCTATTATGAATAGTACTATCCTTTATTGTTTTAACGTAGACAAAACGCATTCTCTTAATGGTTATCAGCTCCTCGGCAATTACGGGGAGTGTTTCAAGTTTTAACATAACATGTCCCTTGACCAAAGTTTATAGGGTGTCCCATCAATCTTAGGGTTCCAAACCAAATTCATCTGCAAGGCTGCAATACTTCTGCAAGGAGTAGCCGTCGGAGGTAATTGCTTGATTTCATGTATAGGTATAATATCAACATTTACAAAACATTTAGAAATATTTTCTAGTATTATTATCGGATAATATAACTACTCTTATGTAGGTACAAGCAATTTTCATACAAAGATTATAGAATGTACTTATGTAGGTCAATTACGATACGAGCCGTGCCAACGACCGACCCGGTGTAGGTATACCATTATTGAAAGTATAAGTAATGGATTTTGTAATAAAACCTTTTCAAACAAACTAGGAACTTACCTATTTATCGATATAAAATCAGTAGGTAGTGGTACGTTCCGATAATAAAGGAGTATTGTAAGTTATTTTGTTATCTACAGTTTTGTTCTAAACTATTTTTTGATATAATTCACTGTTTACGAGAAAAATCCAAAAAAGCGAAAATTTTCAACCTTGAATAACTTTTTTTAGCACAAGTCGGATCGATGGAAACTTTTGATATTTGATTTAAATGATGTACTTAATACCTGCACCACTTTGCAGCTCTATACGAATTAATGCAACCTTACAATTTTGTTCCGAATATTTTAACTGGATAACTCTGTTAGCTACCTGATTAAAGATTTCTTTTTGAGATATTGGGGAACTAGAGTAGAACTCGGTAAAATAAAGCTACTTACGAAAAATGAGCTTGCTGTTAATCAATATTTTTAAATGTTCTACGGCCCACGTACTACTACCCCTTCGGGGATATAGGCGTATATGTGTGTGTGTGGGTTAATTATTTGATATTTTCTTCGGAATAAGATTAGAAACTTTGCCATTCATTGCCAAACACAGCACGGTTGATAACCTCTCCCAGGCACTCCTCACCTTTAGTAACACTAAGGTAATTATTTATGCCATCGTTACAGTATGAAGGCTGGGTTTTAAATATGTTACTCGGGAGTCTCCAAGTATCATAATGTAAGCTGTATGAATAATAATTAACGAAAATGCGGTACATATTTTACTCGCCCTTGAAAATAAAAAGTAACCAGAAACAACTGCAACTCCATATCTTACTGTTCATTCTTACCTTTAGGGACCTGCTCTGGGAAATTTTCAGCCTTTACAACATGACGTAAGTCTAGTAGATGTTGGCTCTTACTCTATAAGTAAAGTGCACCTTTGGCAGGTGAGGCGGTAAGAGGCAGTCAGTGTACATACACTATTAGTGTCAGGGTCTTTTAGCACGTGTACGACTGCAAGGCACGTGTTGCGCGAGCCGTACGTGACCTAGTTGGCGCAGTCGGGTTGGTGGCCGGGACTCGCGTGTACCAACCTTGCCTAGAACCAACAGGAATAGACCTGCTATTTAGCACGTGACTAGCAAGTATAAAGGAAAAAGAAAACCTCGATGTTGACTGCTTCGGTAGTGTATCAGATAAAATATTTGTGTGATTTCTATGTATTTAGAAATTATGTAGGTATGTAGAAAAATATTTATCAGTTGTCTAGCTTATTACTAGCTTAATTTGGGCTAAAACATATTTTTTCGGACATTCTCACACAATGCCATCTTGTGAGAATTTTCGAAAAAATATGTTTTTTATTACGTCGCTTTTTGTGAAGAATATTAATGGTTATTTCCGAAGTTTTTGGTTTTCCTGTTACCTATTTCACAACCGCAGAATCTGTGCTGTGACAAACCCAGATAATACCTAGTACTATACTATTTAGGTACTCGTTCTAAACTTTAGAGCGAGTGCCTATAGTTATTATGTTACGACTAAAGTCAGAAATGCTTCCATTACACATTACCACAGATTATTAAATTGTTTGACATTACATAATGTCATATAGGTAGGTACATATACGTCAAAATTAAGTATGGAATTCAAAGCAAGCACGTGCTTTTTTTCTGCCTTGTGCTTTATTTTTTATTCATTAAGATTTATAAAGTCACAGATATAATAACACTAGACTAGTAATGATAAAGAGAACTAATAAAATAATAGTTACGTACCTATATTATTATATTTTATCTATTCTAATATTTTTAATACGTATAAAGATTTGCATTAAAACTTTTTTTTATATTAAATAAGTACATGGGAACTGAAGCGACTTTGTTGTGTACTACGTTATGATTTTTATCTTATTATCGTCATTAAATATTGTCAGGTGTAATGACAACACTAGCTTTGTGTCACATCCCTTAAGAATCGATGATCGGGATTATGTGTCATGGCAGGGCTATGTCACTCGCCTAGCAATCGCAAAAAATACGTGACGTCAGCTACAACGTGAAGTTGTAAGTCTGTAAGGGTTGTCTCTTGTTTGTGACACGGCATTGACGACGGCATTGAACGTCATAAATATTGGTCAAATTATGCTGGTATATATTTTATTTACCGGGTACAAGTTCCAGACTCTGGGATAGTTATCTGGGTACAATCTAAAGAGAATTATACATTATCCACCAGACCCGGGAATCGAACCCGAGACCTCGAGTGTGGCAGTCCGTACATAGTACCATTGTGGCAATAGGCTCGCCCACTATTACATGGGACCTAACATAGCTGGCGAGATGTGGGTGTGTTTGCACACCTCTGCCTACCCCTTCGGGGAAAAAGGCGTGATGCTATGTTATGTATATTTTATTTTTCTGGACAACCCTAACGTTCGAATGATGTTCTCTGCAAACAAAAGAATGTGCTTTAATTAACTTCGGAGTGCAAGTTCTGGATGTAAGTACTATTCCCTATTCTGTGGTCATGGCGAGAGTGACTGAAAATGTCAAAACTGTTTAATTACTTATACTAAAGTAATTACAGTTTTGATACTATTTCAGTGTTTTATTTTTAAAGAATTGAGTGATAGCAAATATGTTTACCTGCATAAACCTATGGATGTTTAATAATAGTATAATTGTTAATCAATTTCAATTTTAATCCCAAGAGCTTTATTATAAACAAAAAAAACTCGTTGTATAATAACAATTGTTTACAAATATTCACGTCAGGCTCTTGTAATACCTACCTAGTTGTTTGTCGTACCAAGTTTTAAACGTGAATGAATATTTTTTAATACTAGATAACCTATATGTACCTACTATCTATTGGTATATAGCCAATCACGTGTCATCAACATACGGCATTCGACAGATAACAGCACTCTCACATGGCTTCAATATCGTTACAGAAATAGCTGAAAACAATTCGGGGCACCCACGTGTTTTATTAGGGTTACGTAACCAAAGGGTAAAACGGTAACCCTATTACTGAAACTCCGCTGTCCGTCCGTCCGTCCGTTTGTCGCCAGGCTGCATCTCATGAACCTTGATAGTTAAAAAGTTCAAACGTTTTCATAGATGATGTACCTACCTATTTCTGTTGCCGGTATAACAACAAATAATTAAAAAAATACGGCCAATGGCGTGTCGGGCCACACATAGAATAGGGTTCCGTAGTCACACATAATAACCTTCATAACTCCTGAACTAACAGTGTTATCCGTTATTGTTTTCCTTGAAAGTTCATTACATGGACTTCCATTACAAATATTTTCAGATTTTTCGAGCCCGCCGTTTAGTTTTTAGAGAGGGCTCTGTTTTAAAAATCAGCTATAAAGTTAAATATCTCGCAAACTAATACTTAAATCAAAAAATCGTCTTAGTAATCTCTCTGTTTTTAAAAGACCTATCTAATGATACCTCACACTCCAGGGTAGACGCAAGGAAAAAATAGACAAATTCTGGTTACGTGTAGGAGAGGCACCCCAAAAAAAAAGTTCATAATTTTCTTTTACCACTTTGTCAACGTAGTAAATACACATATTCATGCAAAGTTACATGTGTGCTAGAATAATCACCGTTTAGGAGGAAAGCCGAGGACAGACTGACGGACAGACATGACGAAACTATAAGGGTTCCGAGATTTGAACTACGGAACCCTAAAAACAGAATATAATACAACAATCGTGTTTATTTCCGTTTTGATACGGAACCTTTGGTAAATTTTTATCGCTCCATCATCGAGACTTTAAGTTTTTCGTGTTTCTCAAAGTTAAGCTATTTTGCCTGTGACCACGACCCGATGTAACTCGGTCGAAACGTCAGGCCAAACAGAAGGTAAATTACGCGTTTAAGTCCCGAAATCGTTAATAGTTACTATTAATATAACCATAGGTCAGGTCGCGTGGCGTAAGCGGAGCTTTGCATATGTGTGAGTGCAGTGTCAGTGTACAGTGTGAACGTATATTATGTGACCTATTTTACACAGACATGTGTTATATAAATTGATATATTATAAATTGGAGCGAGTGTGTTTGAAGTGGAATTTCTACACAACCGATGTTGTGTAGAAATTCCACGATCCTAACGAACAATTCAAATATTTATTCAATTCATCAATGTCAACTTACAAAAAAAAAATATGTTCACACAGATACAACAGCGCAGTCAGACGAAACAAAATCATTATACTCGTCCCGCATCATTCCTGGCGCAAAACTGCCCATGATGCTAGCAGCGTTGCCGCGCTGAATGGCAATGGACAACCTATGCACCAGAAACGACCCGGAGCGAGAGTCACCGGTCCTCTCTCTAATTCTCCGCCCCACATCCGCGACGAAGCTCTTGGCTTCGGAGCCCCAACTGCCCAAGGTCTCTACCGCCACGGGCATAAATAAATAACGCGGCTCCATTGCGGCGTACTTCTCCCGTTTCCTGGCCGCCGCGTCCTCAGCCGCCGCAGCCGGAGCGTGGACGGTTCGACCGAGGTGAGACGCCGCGACAGTGTTGACACACGTAGCGTCCCACACCATACATTTACCGTTTTTCCACGGTATCAAGGTCAAACCATCCGGCCGCTTGCCGTCAGTCCTACTGAGACCAGGAGGCTCCAGGACGCAGGGAACATTGGCCGATATTAATATTCAATAACAATTCAAATGACCGAGAAAGTAGGTAGGCATTTACGTAGACATGTCAACAAGAGGTCAATGACGTGTTGTCTGATATTATGATACGAAAAAGGAGGTTGGTTTTTATCACTAATCTGTCTGTCTGTCTGTCTGTCCGTGATGATAAATAATGATATCTATTATATACCTACATACCTACTTACGAAGAAATTATTTGCATCAACACAGACAGACAGATACGACACAACACCCAAAATCACGTCTCTTTTATATAAGGCACAATTTCTTTTTAGGCTTTAGTTTTTATTTCCAACCGACTTCCAAAAAAGGAAATGAAAGAAAGCTATACTTTTCTTTACTTATACATATATTCGCCGGGCGCCACTGGAAATACGTTCTGCTTGTAACCAGAGACGCCCGGCAACGGACGTTAGAGCGGCCGTGGCCTTGGGCCGCGGAACTAAAAAAAAACAAAATGTATACATATAAATCAATCAACCGTGATTGAATGAAAAGTGTAGCTTAAGTCACAAATAGTCTCACACAGAGAATACTAGCCTAAATATATAATTCGATAAGTAAAAATACAACGAGGCTTTGACTAAGTACTTGCTTTGCCTATATTTTTAGAACGATCCTCACGTTAAAATGATGGTCCCAAACGTTACCACAAGAGGCGCTGGTGTGAAATGTATGGAGGAATACGAAATCGTATTTCGAGCAACTTAACGTAAGAAACTCATACTAAGCCTACAGAACTCGAGCCCACGTTCTTACCTTAACGGGAAGATACCTTAATCACACAAACAAACTGGCTTATAATATGGGTTTGATTATTAGTTTTTTTATTTAGTCTACTGGAGCAGTTCGCTTTTAGATCAACATTTTGTACCACCTATGCTACCTATTGCTGTACCTATTAGTTCACGTGATGCAATTGACAACTGAAGCTAATAATGCATAGACTTGCCTGAGAACTTTCTTTAATGGAATTTTCGGGTCTCCGAGCAATTAGATCAGACACAAGAAGACACCGTGTAGTTAGGTTGGTTTGAGTTCACCTACATACACCGATAGCTAATAGCTAGGCTAGGGGTGAAGTCTACCTGGAGGAACTCGGACCTCGACTGAGGGGGCTCTTCAGCGCATGCCTCGAAAGGGGCCAGTTTCCCAAATTGTGGTGAACGGGGAAACTGGTCCTGATTCGTAAACCGGGGCGGCCGGTGTACCTACCGTCCGGCTATCAGCCGATCGTGTTGCTCGACGAGATGTATAAGAAAGAATAACGAATATCGCGGAACGCCTTGTCGAGCATCTCATGAGCGAAATGTTTCGTGCGGTGTTCCACAGGGGTCGGTCCTCGCTTCTGTGGAACATCGGCTACGACTGGGTGCTGCGGGGTGCGTTTCCTGAGGGCGCTGGCGTCACGTGCTACGCCGACGACAATACGCTCGTCACGGCACGGAGTGCAACGTACCAGGAGGCAGCACTCAAGGTCACGACGGGTGTTGCTCAAGTCGTGGATCGGATTCGGCGGCTGGGACTGGAGGTGGGCCTGTATAAGTCCGAGGCTCTGTGTTTTCACGGACCTAGGCGAAGTCCACCCGAAGGTTCCAACATAACTGTAGGGGGCGCTAGCATCGGCATCGAGTCCTCGATGAAGTACCTAGGGATTGTACTTGATAGCCGATGGAACTTCGGACCACATTTCCGAAGTTTGGTCCCCAAAGTAACGGAGGCATCGGTCGCGCTTTCGCGGCTGACTATAACATAAATGATATTACGGACGACGGGAATCAAACTAATTTATTATACAATTTTATTATAAAAGCGTATACCTTCACCCTTGAAAGAATGACTAACCTTGCTAAGCCGATAACACGGAGGGAGTAGTTTATTTTTATTACGTAGATTTCTGTCTGTAACGTCACTTACTTTAGTATAGCTAGATATATTTTTCCTGGCATACAGTATGTTATCAAATATATATTGGGAAGCTACAGTTAAAATATTAATATCTTTAAATCGCTCCCTAAGAGAATCTCTTTTACCTAAACAATAAATGGCACGGACTGCCCTCTTTTGTAATATAAAAATTGTTTCTATATCTGCTGCATTTCCCCAAAGTAGTATTCCATAGGACATCAAGCTATGGAAGTAACCAAAGTAAACTAGCCTAGCAGTAGCTACATCTGTCAACTGCCTAATCCGTCTCACAGCATATGCAGCAGAGCTAAGCTTATTAGCTAAAATGGTGATATGGTCACCCCATTGTAATTTAGAATCTATTGTTATTCCTAAAAAGGTAGTGTTATTTACAAATTCTAACCTTTGGCTACCCAGCTACGACATGGACGTTTGCTTGTCTGACATTGGGCATTGTAAATTTAACGGATTTGGTCTTTTCTGCATTCAACAATAGGTTGTTTGTAGAAAACCAATTTGAAATATCATTTAAAATATTATTAACATTTTTCGCATCTGTACTATGCCGATTTACTTTGAATATAAGTGATGTATCATCCGCGAACATTACTATGCCAGCTTGTGCCTCGATCATGAATGGCAAGTCATTAACATAAACCAAGAAGAGAAAAAGCCCTAGAATTGATCCCTGAGGTACACCTATTTTGACGTTAGTTCCGTTTGACTTAACGTTGTTCACATGAACAGTCTGCAGCCTATCTGTCAGGTAAGATCCTAATAGTTCTAAGGATTTTTTGTCAAAACCATACCGACGTAACTTTAGTAAAAGTGTCTGATGGTCAACACAATCAAATGCTTTAGACAGATCGCAGAATACCCCAATGGCATCCTGCGATCCCTCCCATGCGTCGTAAATCAAGCTAACAAGGGTTACTCCCGCATCGGTGGTAGATTTTCCGCGAGTAAAGCCAAATTGCTGGCTGTGGAAAAGATTGTTGGTCGTGAAGTGGACTTGCATTTGATTTAGCATCACTCTCTCAAACACCTTACTCAGAGCTGGCAAAATAGAAATGGGGCGGTAGTTACCAAGTTCTGACTTAGATCCCTTCTTAAATAATGGTATTGGTCTACTATTTTTCATTAGGTTAGGGAATATACCTTCATCTACACATTCATTAAAAATTAGTGCCAAGTCAGGTGCAATGATATCAATTACATTATTTATTAAGCTAACTGATATGCCCCAGTGATCTTCCGACTTTTTATTAATTTTGAGATTTTTAAATGCTTTCAAGATGTCACTGGGGTCTATATGTTTGAAGTTAAATTTAGATGAAGAACCAATATTACTTTCGAGAAGGGCCACAGCACTGTGGGCACATGAATTAACAGAAGAAGTGACTTTAAATGGAATATTGGTAAAATAATCTTCAAATTCATTTACAATACCTTTCGGAGAGGTTATATTCTTGTTTTCTAATTTAAATTTAGTAACAGTATCCCTCACTTTACATTTACCTGACTCTTTGTTTATAACTTCCATGTTTCTTTTATTTTGTTAGGAGCCTCAATTATTTTCCTTTTGATGTGAATGGATTTAGCCTGTCTTTACATACTTTTTTGAATACTTTGGAGTAATTCCTAACATATTCAATGAAACTTTTATCAAATCTGTATCGTTTTTGTGCATATAGATCAAACAGCGTTCGTCTACCTGTATAAATGCCTACTGTTGCCCACTCACAAAATTTCGTTTTAACACTACGATTTTGGCATTTTTGTTTGAATGTGTCTGAAAAAGAATCAGATTATGTACCAAATAAGCTATTACAATGGACCTCAGGATTATTACCTATATCTTCTAATATATGAAATTCTCGTGTCACAGTTTTCGTTGCCATACTCCTCCGAAACGGCTTGACCGATTCTCATGAAATTTTGTGTGCATATTGGGTAGGTCTGAGAATCGGACAACATCTATTTTTCATCCCCCTAAATGTTAAGGGTAGTCCACCCCTAAAGCAAAACAACGTTTGCCGGGTCGGCTAGTAAACTATAGAATTAAGCTTTTGAAAACAAACGTGTCCCAACGCTACGGCTTGACGTAGCTACAACTAGACAATGAGCGCGTGGTACGTATGTACAATGCCCTTGGCGGTTGTGCGGGCGTCGCGGCGGTGTGGGCATCCTTAAAGGATTATTTTTGTTATGTTTCCGCAGATCCTCGTCCGTGGTTCGACGGGTGCACCACATGCAAGTGATAGTAAAATCTCTGTCCCCAATTTTAGAAAAATCTTATCTGTTTACAGAAAAGGTTAATTTCTTGTGTAACAGCTCTAATTAGGGTTCTGCAGCTAGTCTCGGAACCCTTATATATTCGTAATGTCCGTCCGTTCATCCTCGGCTTTGCTCCCAAACAGTTAGTGCTAGAAACATAAAACTTTGCATGAATATGTATATTTACTACGCCGACAAAGTACTAAAATATTTTTTTTTTAATATTTTTGTTGGAGTACCTACCTCCGGTTACCTCCCCTACACATAAAGTGGGGATGATATTTTTTTCTTGCGTAAACCCTATCGTGTGGGGTATCATTAGATAGGTCTTTTAAAAACATTGAGAGGTTACTAATTAAATTTTTTGATTTAAGTATCCATTTGCGAGATATTTAACTTTGAAGATGTTTTAGCGAAAACACGGCGTCCCTCCCTCTAAAATGTAAACGGCTGGTGTGAAGAACTTGAAAAAATTCATGATGGTACACCATGTAATTAACTTTGAAGGAAAACTATAACGGATGATATAACTCTGTTAGTCAGGATTTATAGAGGTGGTTAGGGGCAACTACGGAACCCTATCTTATGCGTGGTTCGACACACACTTGGCCAGTTTTTTTATGTTAGGTATTTAATACCTAGGTTCGACTAAACCACCGTCCATAACCATACCACCATAAATAAATATTAAAATTAATAAATCAATATTTTGGACGTTCTCACACAACGTGATCTATCCCATAAAATTGAAGAAGCAACCATTTTTAAACTAAGTATTGTGCATTTTAGTAGGTAATTCCTAATATACTTAGGTATAACCGACTATTTGATACTTACTTTTAAATTTTATGTCTATAATTAACTTTTAAAATATGATCCGTAACAATATTTGTGAACTAAAATTATATTCATTCATCATTTTAATAGATTAGATAACACAATCAACAAAACTGTAGGTAAGTGTCCAATTATAGAATAAATAAACTTCACGTAGTATAAAAATAGTCACATTTAGTTTTTCCTCTTATTAACAACTAGCTGATCGCCGCAGCTCCGCCCGCGTGATTTAGTTTACTCGTTCCCAGTTCCCGTGGGAACACATTACCGGGATAAAAAGCCTATGTTACTCAGGGTGAATGTAGTTTTCCAATGGTGAATGGAGATTAACGAACGAGGCTCTGGTGAACATAAAGGTGCTTCGAATAGCGTCAAGAATAGCGACTAATAGTTACTGGCTAAAAGGGGGCGTGTAATATGACTCTGCCTATCCTTTCGAGAAATAGTGTGTGTATTTTTTTAAGACCCATGTTATCATTACTGTCGAATAGTTAGCACCCTATGAGATCCCAGATCAAAGAACACCGGTGATAAACATCTCTGTGTAACTCTTTGAGGAGATAGGTAAGCTAACGTGTGTGCAGCAGGTAGACATGTGGGTTGTTGCATATAAGTTATTATCATCATATCCGGCAATTGACACCAACCGAGTGCGACTGCCTGGCTATAGGCCTTCGAATGCCATAAAAATCGGTTGAGTTTGAGCTTTCCGTATCCAGTGGCTTCCCGCGACCTTCACGATGTCGTCAGTACACCTTGTGGCACAATGTGTTCATTATTTATTGCTATCGATTGCAGGTAGGTAGGTACGACTCATCAATCAAGGTGAATCTTATAATATGTAACATTTTCATTTATTATTAGTACTTACCTTCTTTTCATTACATCCAATTTTGATGAAAGCCTGGTTTGCTGAGCCTATTACCACTTTAGCCGTCATCATCATCATTATCAACCAATTGACGCTCATTGCTGGGCTTCCTCGGCTCGTTCGGCATCCAGTCGCTTCTTTCGTCCAGTAGGTACGCGGTACTTAAGCCTCGTGACTCCTTTGACTTTTCAGTGACTCTGTTTCGCCTCGTCTGTTGATCAGCAGTTGCAAGTGATATTCACATGGGCCAAGATCTTGCTAAGACCTACAATGTCGGCGAAATAGGTACCTAAGCGCCTCTGTCTACATATAGGATAAATTCGTGATTTGTGTATGTCTGTAAATAGAATATCTCCATAGGTGTACAGTTATAACTACAATTTGTTCTACAATGTTGTTATAGGTTGGCTGACCTCATTGTGAATAATTTATCGCCAGGCGAGGAAGCGTCGACCTCGCGGTTTTTCTACTTATAGCTCGGTATTTTATGGCCTTTATGGCACTTTATTTTCCTTTTAACAGACTTTGCTAGTTAAAAAAATATTTTGCCCAACTATGTTTAATTTTTATGGGACTTCTCCTGTGAAGTAGTGAAAAATAGCTAAGTATAGAAACGTGTGATTCAGCACGCGAATAGTTTTGTTTTAATGGTCTGAGGGCTAGTCTCAAGACCAAGAGCTTACAACGAACGGCCAGACATAGGTCCACATGTCATTTTATAGAAGATGAAAATTTCTCAGAGCATGTCCCATTAAAAGTAAGAACTATTAATGAGTAGGTATGGATTTGGGATTGTGGTTACTTTTTTTATGGTGTAAAACCAGGGTATTCATCAATTCAATTTGTTTGCAAACAAGCGTCTGATGAGGCTACAAACAAAAGCTACGACCTACATTCATTAGAATTGTAATACCATCGAACAATACGCTTTGTTTTGAAACATTCTCATGGAAATTCATTCCGTAATGTTTACCGTAGTACTTCTTGTTGATATATTGGCCATGAATTCATTTAAGCACTCACAGCTGTTGAATTTTCTTAATATTTATTCATGTTATTCATTACATACACTGCCCGCATTACTAGACATAAATTAATAATCTTTTCATTCAACGATTACATGGAAGAGATCGCTTCTTAGCGATTGGGCGCCCTTCCTACATTAATTTTAAAGTATTCTTTAAAGAGAATGTCTACCTTCTGTTTAGGTGCAGAAAGCCTTTCTTAAAATATCAAGTTAAAGCCCTATAAGAACAGCAAATACCGAGTGGAAAAAAAAATTGTTGATTTGTGTCGACCCAAAAAAACAACGAATTATTTAAATTTACAAACGGTAAATAAAAATGATTGTATTTTTATCGAGTTCATACAATTCGCCGTGAAATGGGTACAAAAAACAAAAGAGTCCAATGTTCGTAGAGAACTCTTTCGCGCTAGAGATTAGCGGCGATAATAAATAGGTAATTGTTCATTACCTAGCGCGTTTTGGGTGTGTGAATTTAAGAATGGTTTAACCCACATTTGGATTACAGAATGGTACCTAATTGATGTCAGTACTATTCCTATCCTATGGTTCCCAGTAACCGGTAGATATACTTGCCCCATATTACGTGGAACTGTTGGTTCCTAACCACCTCGGGAATATAAGCGTGAAGGTAATCAAGAACAAAAGAACTATTTCATTCGGACGTACATTAGTTCCTTGGAAGTCACGTGTTATGCGCACGCTGTACAATTTTCGTAAGAACGGGATGTTTAATGCAGGTATGTAACTCACTTGGATTGGATGAACCTGTGCTGAAAAGAGATAGAATGATAACATGCATAGTGTGGTGGCCTGCAGCATGAACATGACATCCGGAGAGTTTGTCGATAACCAATGATATCGCAGAACATGTCGATGACGTAATCAACAATTTTTTTTGAAATGTCTTGCCATATCATTGGTTTCGGACAAACTCTTTATACTGCCATGCTTGCCCTGCTGGTGGGTAGAGTCTTCGAACGGCCAGACATACGTCACTTTGTTTATTGGTTTTTTTTCTCACAGGTTACCAGTAGATAATTGCAATAATCTTGACTTTCATGAGTGATTCCTTTATGATCTACTTACATTACATCTTCTATTGCTGCTCCACTCCTCTTGGTTGTACCTTGATTGATATTATAATACCATAACGTTCCTCAATGACTACCTAGTTCAAAACTATACCTACTTAACCCACTCCCGAAATATCTATTCTATATAGGTAGGTAGGTATCTAATCTAACTATCAATTTAGTTTCTCGGTAAGTGTTGTGTAAGGCACCTCTGCATACCCCCATGGGAATACAGGCGTGATGGGTAATGAACAAATAAATAGATAATTGCCAATGGCATTGAACGTACGCTCGAGTACTACGAAGCAATACAAATACAATAGGTACCTACCTATAGAAACGTGAGGTTATCTAATAATAGGTAAAAAACTTAAATAGATCCTGTTATCAGTTGTTTACAAGCATGTGTTTGATATTAATAACTATTATTATTCTATTTTATTTATTTAATACCTCGGTGGCACAGTGGTACTATGTACGGACTGCCACACTCGAGGTCTCGGGTTCGATTCCCGGGTCTGGTGAATAATGTATAATATCTTTAGAATTTTACCAGATAATTATCCCAGAGTCTGGAACTTGTGCCCGGTATATGGCAATAGGGTCGCCCTCTATTACATGGGACCTAACATAGATGGCGAGATGTGGGTGTGTTTGCACACCTCTGCCTACCCCTTAGGGGAAAAAGGCGTGATGCTATGTTATGTTATTTATTTATTAGACATGAGTAGATCGATTCAAAAAAAATCTAAGTTCGTTAAATAACCTGTGGAACAGTCGAAAGATTTGGTCCACGTCCTTTTTATACAATAAAAGACCATAATTGATGGATACATATAAACTAATTACCATTAATAAGTATCCAAAAATCTCAATGCTAAACAGCTACGACGTTGGGCAAATATTTGGGACTGTGGACTCATCATTCGTTAGAGTAGCCGACTTTCTTTGGCATAATATTTTCTTAAAAAAAATGAGTGTCAGTTTTGCAATTTCTGCACAGTAATTTAAAAAAATCACTGAGTTTGCAGCTGTTTTCACAAATAGACATAGCTCAGTTTGAATTTCATCCACGTTTTCCCTATAGCTAGCTAGTAAATAAGGATTGTTTTGAACAGTTTGGTCTCACTCAGACGAATTCGTCTGTCTAAAAACGGTTTTGTCTACGACGCGTATCTATGATAGTCAGTTTTTTCGGTGAAAGACAGTTTTATCAGTTTGTCTAAAGACAGTTTTGTTCCAAGTGTGCGCACTTCCATATATTTTAATCTAGCAATAGACTGTCTAAAAACCGTTCTGACTATGATGTGCGCTATCCCCTTAGATTGTTTGCACCGCAATCATATCGATTGTCTTTGAGGATATTAGCATATGAAGTGGCGTAGGCGTAATCTCGGTATAGACCGGTTTGTGATCGATGATGCAGGAAGTCACTGACGTATAAGCCACGAGACCTCACCAACGTCAGCCACAACAAAAATCTTATCTGCTGTTGCGTGTCACATTATTATGAATAGGGATTCGATTTACCTGTCTATTAATTACAATTACGATAACACTCAGATACTCATTGATTTATGTATTTAGAAATTTAGACTACTTTTAAATTTCTTAATTTCAACATAGGAACGACCTCCCTATACATAAACATAAAATTATAGGTTCCGTTGTTATATGTTGTTAATATTAGAGATTTTGTTGTTATATCATCTACTACTTACCCCATGGAAACACGTGCGTCTACAATGAAAATAGAAATTTTTTTTCATTCGATTTATTATTAAGTGTTCGATTCTGATTCTGATATGTAATAAAACATTTGCTCCGCTCCACATTTGCAACTAGCAGCATGCATTGCATACCTAGTCCAGTCTTGAAATGTAAACACTTCGCTCGTACGGTCAATAATATTACAATAGCACTGGAACATCGTAGACTCCCAAGTAAAGGATTACTTGGGGGTGGGTGTACGATGTTGCTGTGCAGTAATTGAGGGAGGACACTCAATTACATCCAAAGAACCTGGACATGGCATACTTTCGCTCTATATTACCTGGAAGCAACACAACGACTGGCAAAACAGACGGATGAGGCACTGTGTACATCTAAAATTTCGGAAATGACAATATTCTCGCCCCATAATGCCTCGGTGGCGCAGTGGTATTAGTAGGGTAAAAGCGGGATAGATGCCCTACTTTTTGAAATTGCCTCCTAATTCTAAAAATGTTACTTTTTTATAAACTATTTGTATGAATGTACCTGGTGTAATTATATATGTTGAATTACTATTGGTTTTTTTTAACCTACCAAATACAGATTTGGCAGAATTTAGCTTTTAGAGGAACCCTTTTTTTGAGGATAGATGCCCCAGTGCATGGATAGTTGCCCCACCATGAAAATGCTATGAAGGATAGATGGCCGCAGTGTGGGATAGATGCCTTCTGTACTGTGTAAACGAAAAACGCAACCAATTTTAATCCTAAACTGCAAATGCTTTCAAGAAATATGAGATAGAATAACGAAAGACATTTTTTTAAAGTTTTTAATTTTTAAAGAATAATTTACAATAATGTCTTCTTAATTTCTATTATAAAATATTTAAAATCAAAGACAATTAAACTTATTATTTAAAATATTAAATAACTGATTCAACAAAACTATTTGTTATTTACAATAAAAATTACAATATACCTACATAATTATATACTAAAAATATTTACATTACAAAATATCGTTTAAAAAATCCTCGAATGCCGACTGGGAAGGTTCCCAGAATGCTGACTGTGTTGCCACGTTGGATGGCTATATATATTCTTTGGGCCAGAAAATAGCCAGTCTTCTGGTCCTGAGAAGCTAACAAAATTATTAATTTTTAAAAGTTATTATAAAATTTTAATTGTCAAGAATTAACATGCATAATCAAACATATAAAAAATTGGAATACCATTAGAGACATTTTTAATCCTTAATAGAAACTTTCATTTTCCACATTCTGAGCCATAATTTCTGAAAAGTGTACAGGTCTATCCAGATCCTAAGGGCATCTATACCTCGGAAATTTAGGGCAACTATCCTTTGTGATAGGTATAGATGCCCAAATATTTTTTAAATAAAATACAATGAAAAGAGCAACTTTTTATACTTAGATGCACACTTAATGAACCAGTATACTGTCGTAATAGAAAATAGAACATAATTTATTACTACTTATAAAGTTACACAACGGCAAAAACTAACCTTTAAATTTTTTACGTGTTCCTGTAGTTCGCTGCGGAGATGTTTACACACACTAGCAAAATACGTCCTCACCATGTGACTGCCCGCAGCTAACGGAGGTGCGGGGTGACTGCGGCTCCTAATTATACTATTAATTCATAGTTGCGAGTTTGCGAAGTATGTTTTTTCGAAAATGAGGCACCTATCCCACTGCGGCATCTATCCGGGTTTTACCCTATGCGACTGCCGTCCCTGAGGTCCCAGGTTCGATTCCGGGTCGAATCAAATTAGTTGTGTGATCCACAAATGTTTGTTTCGGAGTTTGGGTATTTTCTATGTATAATATGTATGTATTTAGAAATATATAAGTACCTACTTATGTTTATCAGACGACTGATAAACATACTTATATTAGCACAAGATCTTAATTTGGACTAGATGACGTTGCGTGAGAATGTCCAAAAATATTTATTGATATTTATAATACCTGGGAGCAATTGACTAGCGATATGTGGTCGTATTTTTAGCCTCTGTCTACCCCTTCGGAAATACTGATGTGATATTGTATGCGAATGCAATATTAGTACACCAGTATTACCTTAACCATAAGGTACACGCGGGGCTGAGCACGTGAAGTTTTTACGGAAATCAATTTGCTAGTCAAGCTTGCAGACTTCAATGGCCATCACATTGAATGGCTGGGGTCCCTCAAGACTGATCATGCGGGTAGAGCCGCCCATGCGTTCGCTCTCTCCCACGGTCTGACCCAGATGGTATGCGGGATCACCCGGATACCAGACAGGTCAGATCACGCGCCCGCTCTGCTGGATCTACTGCTGACGAGTCGCCCAGCCCAGTACAGTGTTTCGGTAGGAGCCCCACTGGGTAGTTCCGACCACTGTGTTGTTCACGCTGGCATGAAGGTGTCACCTCCTGCACGTCCTGTGCAAACGTCACGACGACTATGGCACTACTCGTCAGCGGATTGGGACGGTCTACGCGATTATTTTGCGTCCGTCCCCTGGAGCCAGCGCTGCTTTGTAGGAAAGGCTCCTTCGGATAGTGCTTCTGCTATTGCTGGCGAGATCAGTTTAGGGATGGATTATTACATCCCTTTCACTGATGTCGCCAGTATCCGCAGAGCCCGTCCCTGGTTCGGGCGAGATTGTGCCAAAGCTGTTCGACAAAAACAGTCGGCATATCGCGCCTGGATCAGGGCCCGGGCTGTGCGCGACCCAAACGTGGGCCACCTCAAAGCAGCGTACAACCGGGCCACAAAGTCGAGTAAGAGGGCCTTTAAGAGAGCGGATGCCCAGCGCGTCGCGCGGCTTGGTCAGGAGCTCACTTCCCATCCCACGGGCAGCCGTGGATTCTGGCAACTGGCCAAAGCCGTGCAATCTAACTTTTGTCAGCCCTCGCTGCCACCGCTGCGTTACCCAGATGGAACACTGGCTCACAAAGCCCAAGAGAAAGCGGATATGCTCGCAGACCTCTTTGCGGCTAATTCCCGGGTCGACGACCGTGGCCTGCAGCCCCCCGCCATCGCCAACTGTGGCCACACAATGCCTGATATTGTTATCAGGCAATGTGATGTACGGGCAGTGCTGCGGTCACTCGACACGCGGAAAGCCAGTGGCCCTGACGGCATTCCGGCGGTGGTGCTACGAAAATGTGCAGCTGAGTTGTCTCCAGTATTAACGCGTCTGTACCGCCTGTCATACTCTTCAGGGCTCGTGCCGGAGGTCTGGAAGGAGGCGAACGTACAACCGATCCCCAAGAAAGGGGATCGGTCCGATCCAGGCAACTATCGACCCATAGCTGTCACCTCAGTCATTTGCAAGGTGCTTGAGCTCCTTATAAATAAGCAGCTCATGCAATTCCTAGAGGATCACTCGCTAATCAATGATCGACAATACGGCTTCAGGCCAAAGCGATCAACGGGTGATCTTCTGGCATTCGTAACGCATGTCTGGGGTGGGGCTATGGAAAGGCACGGCGAGTCCTTGGCTATTAGCCTGGACATCGCCAAAGCCTTCGATAGGGTCTGGCATGCTTCGCTCCTTTCCAAGCTTCCGGCATATGGTCTACCTCCTCAACTGTGCAGCTGGATTGCCAGCTTTTTAAACGAGCGCCGAGTGCGGGTCCTCTGCGATGGCCAGGCTTCTCGCTTCTTGCAAGTGAATGCCGGGGTACCGCAGGGGTCCGTACTATCACCAACTCTCTTTCTTCTGCATATCAATGATATGCTATCCCTCGGGAACATTCATTGCTATGCAGATGACAGCACACTGCACGGGAGTTACTCGGTTCGTCCGACGGCGGGGCGATCTGAGATTGAGGAGGAGAGACGACGACTCGTGGCTGATCTCGACCGTAACCTCGACAGTATCTCTCAATGGGGTACCGAGAACCTGGTCGAGTTCAATGCCCGCAAAACACAGGCGTGTGCATTTACTGCGAAGAAATCCCCTTTCCTTCCCCTACCCTCTCTTCAGAATGCATTATTACCAATGAAGGACAACCTTGATATCCTTGGCATAGACGTTCGTCGAGAGCTCAATAATAAAAACTACATCGAAAGATGTATAGGGCTAGCTTCGCGGAAACTAGGAATACTGAATAAGGTAAAGAGATTCTTTACACCGGACCAGAGGTGTCTGCTGTACAAGACGCAGATTAGACCCTGCGTCGAATACTGCTCTCACCTCTGGGACGGCTCCGCGAAGTATCTGCTGGACGCTCTCGACGCTATGCAGCGACGGGCTATCCGTATTATTGGTTGTCCGGAGGTAACGGGAAGCCTTGAGCCGCTAGCTCAGCGCCGAACAATAGCTTCCTTGGCCGCATTCTACCGTATTTACCACGGCGAGTGTTCTGAAGAGCTCTTCAATCTGATCCCACCCTCTTCCTTCCGATCCCGAACGACTCGTGCCGGGCAGAGATGCCACCCCCACACAGTGGATAGCATGTTCGCGAGAACCGAACGTTTTAAACGTTCGTTTCTCTGCCGAACGATAGTGGCCTGGAACGCCCTGCCTGTGCACGTGTTTCCTCCCACATATAATCCTGGGTTCTTTAAGCGGAGCGTGAAGAGGCACATCAGTAGGTCGTCAAGTTGAGGGCCACTCTCAATAGTAATGTGTGCTGTGAGAGTGGCCCACAATCGCTAGACGTCGTCACGACTTACCACCAGGCGGGCGGCGTCAATTTGGCGAACCAAATATAAAAAAAAAAAAAAAAAAAGAGGACGATTGAGATCATTTTATTTAGGTATTATTTTTTCTTCAAAAAATTGGCTTAAATGTTAAATATCTCGCAGAAAGATTCTCTCAAAAAATTACCTTGAAAACCTCTTCATTTTTTGAAGTCCTATCCAATGATACCCCACTACAACTCATAGCGAGTTTACACTTTACATGCAAGGAAGCCACCTCGAAAATATTTTTTTTTGTCATGTTTTTATTGTAGCACTTTGAAGGTGTAACACAATTACTGTTTATAGTTTCATCTTTCTAACATCAACCGTTTGGACGGCCGAGGACGGACAGACAGACAGCTGGACGGACATGAGGAAACTAAATGGGTTTCAAGACTGGAACTACGGAAGGTAATGGCTCATTATCTGTCTGGTTCTAATTAGATACTTAATATAAATTTCTGTTGTATATTGATTCTGATTATTTTTACCGCCAACTCAATATGTGTATGTATTTGTGTGTATATGTATGTATTGTATTGAATGTATTTATGTATATCAATTGACTGTTCTTGGGTCTTTCATCAGGTTCTGGAAGCTGCCATAGTTTGATGATCGACTCGGGAGTTGTAGATTCACTTTCTTTTTGTACACTAGCCCTATCACATTTAATGTTAAATTCTATCCATCCTAAGGTTGCCTGGAAGAAATCGCTCTATGCGATAAGGCCGCCCATTGTACATAATTTTTGTAACCGTATTTTTTGTTATTTAGACTAAGTTTGTGAGATGTACAATAAAGAATATTTATTATTATTATTCTCTTTATTAACACCTAGACAAAACCACAACGGACTCAGACTATCACCCTGGAATATACCTCTCTCAATTCCTATTGGTACACCCCCTCCTAGAACCTGACGACACCCTGGATAAACAAGAACCGTACTCCATTGTCTCATACATGACCCCAAAAAGGTGCATAGAGTTGCATCAACTTTATACAGCTCCAGCACCCTCCGAAGCCATGTGTGAGGCACAGAATCGTACGCTTTCTTATAGTCAATCCAGCATGTCGCAAGGTTCTTTCGGTTGCGGCGTACCTGCTGGCAAACAGCCATGTCAATAATAAGGAGCTCTTTCGTACCACGTGCCCCACTTTTACATCCATTCTGAGAGATTGACAAGATGTTATTGTTTTGTACATGTGAATATATTTTTACTCTCAGGATGGATGTAAAAAGTTTGTATATTGTAGGTAGACAAGTTATAGGTCTATAATTTTTGGGGTCTGTGGTACTACCAGACTTGTATAGGAGGTGGGTTACTCCGGTAGTCATAAAAGCTGGAAGCGACGCTGACTCAAGGGATGACTGGAAACAAGATGCCAAGCAAGCGTGTGAGCTACGGAACCATTTTAACCAAAAGTTGTGCAGTCCGTCCGGTCCAGCAGATTTCCAATTTGGCAACGAACGAACTGCACAACCAATATCTTCTTCAGATATGGTTATAGGTTCCATAGCTGGAATTGGTTCACACGCCCGCTCAACATCCCTAATCCACTCATCCTGCGTATGACTGACGGGCGTCGACCAGATGCTTTTCCAGAAGTTAACTGTAGTAACAGCATCAGGTAGACTCCCATCAGTCACATCCAAGTTAGGTCGCTCCCACCCTCTATATACCCACCTCTCATTTTTTTGGAACAAGCGATTCTGAGTGTATCTGTCCACTCTTTTTTTGTACCGCCTTATGCGGTTCGCCCACGCATAAACTTTCTGCTTCAGGTAATCGATGCGCTCTGTGACCCGAACAGAGTATTCACAGGGCCTAATATTAGTTCCCATGAATGCACGGGTCACAAAGCGCATGACTCTCGGGCGTGTATTGCCCGTCCTGAAGCAGTGTAGCTTGCCAATGAGCACCCTAGCCTCGTTGATGCGCCGTTCAATTCTGCACTGCCAAGCTGGTACAGCAGGCTTTGGTCGAATAGCTGTTTCTTGTTTAAAAAATTTAACACCAGCTATTCGACATACTGCAACAGCTGCACAGTACAGAATGGAATGGGCATCAGTAATGTTTTTGCAGTTGTTAAAAAACGATGTTAACATCGAGTCTAGGGCACACACTAGCGCTACATTTTTTTTATGTGTGGGCAAACGCGGAAGCCGCGGTCTACACTCAATAGGGACAGATTGAAACTCACCAATCGCTCGCTCCAAAGCGCTCCTTAATTCCTCATTGTATTGAACACTTACAGGTATAGCAGCATCACTCACTTCTTCACCAACATGTGAGATGTTGTTTTCTATTATTATTAACCCTAAAAAGCGCCCAGAAACAGCAATACGTTCGTTACCGTAGTTTGTATGTGTAAAGAGCATCTGTACCTCAGATCAAACATCTAAAGATAGATGGCGAGTGTCACCCATTTCTTCATGACGACTACTAAGTAGGTACTCGTAGCTCTGATATAGGTTGCCCAGTATATGTTTGCGTTCTACTAGGGCCTAAGGCTCTAAAGGCGCCACATTATATTGAAACACGTAAAAAACAAGATCTCAGAACAATAACTACAAACAATAATTAGTTCCACTTTTCAACCGTCTTCCAAAAAAGTTTATTTTTAATGTTTGTTACCCCATATCTTCGGACTGGGTAAAGTAGTCCCATTTCAATTTGGTCGCATTCCGACAACTATTTGGTCCCAATTTGGTAGTTTGAAGTCGTTTGCTGTGTCAATTTATGCGTGTATTTAACACACAACAATTTAAACTGGGAAGCTGTAATGACGTTACGTCATCCTTGAATGTTTGACTGTTCTGACGTGCAGACTGCTTATTAGTGGTTCAGACCGGTTATCAGCGCTCTATATATACCTATAAATAGAGATAGTTGCCCTGAGGCCTGTACCTACTTTTTCTAGGGTATAAACGTGATTTTATTATGTTCAATGTCAAAATGTTCATAACACGATTACCTACGTAAGTAGGTTGAGTAGGTAGGTACGTTCATTATATTCTGGCTTAGTATAACATAACGCCACGTGACTTGTAATTTTATGAATTCTAGGCGCATAATGATTACAACAACAGAGAACAACAAAAGAGGGGCTCGTGGTCTAGTGGTAACCGACAATGTTAACACATTGCAAAGGTTAAGCAACATCGACTCAGGCCGGTCTTAGGATGGGTGACCATTTCTTAAGACATTGAGACCCCTCCGTGCCTCGGAGAGCACGTTAAGCCGTCGGTCCCGGTTGTCATACTAACATCTATGGCAGTCGTTAGGGGTGGTTGGAGCCCTAAATCAAAAATCCGACCGGTCTAACTACAGAACTCGATATCGCCCATGGGTTGTGGAGGTCAGATGGCAGTCGCTTCACGGAAAATATCGAAGTTCAGCCGAATCGCAGTTAGACTGGAAAGCCGACCCCAACCGAGTTGGGAAAAGGCTCGGTGAATGATGAATGATTACAACAACAGACACGCAGTTGGCATTTAAATTGGCATAATATTTTTAAATAAATTAATTTATGACTAAAAAACAGACCAAGTGCGATTTGGACTCGTGAAAAAAACGCCAAATAAATCACTTACTTATTTATTTTATTGTGTTGTACAAGTTAAAAAAACCTACCAATTAAACAAAATTAAATCAAATTAAGCATGTCAACCGCCGGGCGCCACTGGAAATAACTTCTACCAGAGACGCCCGGCAACGGACGTAAGAGCGGCCGTGGCCATGGGCCGCAAAAAAATCATGTCAAATAAAACACAATCTAATAAAATCAAATATAGCTTGTTTAGAGATTAATTGCATAATTAGAACTTCCTCGCTGTCCACGTGAGACCACGTTCGGCGAACGGCGAAAACGTGATCTCGAATTTACAATTTGCCTGTTACCTAACAAGAGGCAAAGTAAGTAATGTATTAACACGAGAAGAGAAGAAGAAGATGTCGCCAGCAATTATTGTAGAGTCGTAAATTTCTCTTTTTGGGTACCGTAAACCATATTACTGAGACTTCGCTGTCCGTCTGTCACTAAAACTTTTTTTACAAGAACTGTTGGATCGATTTTTCCAAATTTTGGCTTCGTCTTTTTTTTTTAAATTCAAAGTGAGAAAATATGAGATAAATTAGAAGAGAATATTAAAAATAACAAATTAATATTCGGAAAAAGACTGTAATTGTTATAAAAGGTGCATTCAGATATTGATTTATGAAAAGAAAATAATACAATATAGGCAGTCACGTAATTACTCTAATCAAGTAATCACTAATCATCATAACATACGAGTAGTGTCCGACCGAAACTGGTTTTTACGACCGAAACCGAAACCGAAACCGAATTTCGATAACGGTCTCAGTTTCGGCCGAAACCGAAACCAAAACTTTCTTATAAGGATCATGTTTTCAGAGAAAAATAAAGAAAACGTATTATAATCTATAAAATCTATATAAAAAGAAAGGTTCTCTATTAGGTTTAATCAGTAGGTACTCAATGTATTTTAAATTATTAATTTATGTTCGTGAACTATTATGGATAAGGTTTTAAATTGTAAAACAGAAATAAAATAAATAAGTATAAGTGTTAATTTTATACGGATAACCAGGTAGGTATCTACTCGTTTAATTATAAGTTTTAATTTGTAAAAAAAAAACAATTATTATATTGGTATGTACCTACTTAATAATTATTAAATTGAACGCGAGACTCTAAATCCTTAATATTATCACCACTAATGCACTATAGTAAATACCATGTACCTAACTAATGTTTGTTTACATATAGCATTAGCGAAAGAGTTAAATTAACCACAAAATGTTTAGATTTTTATGGTAACCTTGATTCTACTACATGGGGCACACTAAAAGTTTTGCACTTCTAGCTAATCGGAACTATTTGAATTTCGAATGTTATATTTTTTTAAACGTTGCAACCTTCTTATTAAAAAAAAAAAATTGGCGGTAAATCATTATATAGTCAATTGTTTTTTATCACAAAGTTCTACGTATGCAACGAAAATGGAATTAAGTCGAAAAGATTTTAGAGCGATGATTTTTTTATGATTTTAAAAGTTCTCTCTCTCCGCAAGACTGTGCCGCTCGTCTTCAAAATGCTTTTGGGAGAGAAGCACCTTGTTTGAGCACCGTGAGGCGATGGTTTGCTGAATTTGAGAGAAGTTGAGTTTCTTTACATGAGGAATTTCGTGAAGGGCGGCCTTCAACTGGCGTCAACAAAAATAATGTGGCTACTGTTAAGCGGTTAATTGAAAAAACGGACTCGCGTGGAATGGTGCTCACATATGCTAATGAAGTACGACCACGGACATTCTAATGCTGTTTATGACATTGTCACAGGAGACGAAACGTGGATTTATTGTTTTGAACCCGAAAAAAAACAGCAATCTTGTGAATGGGTGTTTGAAAATGAGAACAAGCCAACAAAAGTGAGGCAGGCGAGAAACGCGAGAAACGCGCGTAAAAAAATGATCGCGTTTTTTTTCTCAGCTACGGGTCCCATCTGTACAATTCCACTTGAAGATCAAAAGAGTGTTAATGCCGAGTGGTATTCTACCATTTGTTTTCCCAGGGTGTTAGAAAAAGTTCGCGAAAGACGAGCCAAAAGCCGCGTTCTCCTACATCATGACAAAGCTTCTTCACACACGGCCAACAAAACAAAGTCATTTTTAGCTTCCGAAAAAGTACAACTCGTCACCTATCCTGCGCATAGCCCCGACCGCTGCACCCTGTGATTTCTGTATTTTCCCCAAAATCAAAGATTTGATGAGAGATTTCACTTTTACCAACTCCGAAGAGGCAGTGATAGCGTTCAATCAGCACGTAGAAAACATGCCTTCAGATCTGTGGTCCTCCTGTTTTATAAAATGGTTAAATCGCACGAAAAAATGTTTAAAATGTAAAGGAGAGTATTTTAAAAAGCAATAAACATAATATTTTGGTTTTAACATGTTTTTTTTTTTAAGTTACGCAAAACTTATAGTGTGACCTACGTATAATCTAGGGACTCCTTTGTTATATTAAATTACTTTTCGAGATACTCTAATATTATATCACATGATAAAACTTACCGAATTCAAAACATATCACATGAAAACTCACAACAAACAAAATTCACTGCAAACAAACAGGTTACGACCTCAGACTAAAAGAATAACATAGACGGAACGAATAGAACTAGCGAGTGAAGCCGCCAAAAGGGATACTATATAGCAATGGGATACCATTTCGCTCGCCACTCCTTTGTGAGCAGCGAGTGTGTACGCACGTGCGATCACGGTTGAACAAAATATTATAAATATGCCGTATTGTGTGGTGAAAAGGTGTAAAAACACTTCAATTATTCATAGAAAGAATGCTGGATTATCGTTTTATGAGTAATTAACTATTTCTTATTAGATTTCATAACATTTTTCTAAATATTCTAGTTGCACAAACTAGGAACACAAAACCTCCGCCATATCATACAGAGTTGCCATAATTTTTTCATCATTTCCACAAAATATTTAGCAGTATTTATGGGAATTTATAAAGTACTGAGTAAAAAAAAATCAGTGTCATCAATGTTGACAACCTCGATGTTTCTAATCATCATCATCATCATTCGTGCGTTAGTCCCGAACTCCCGATCACATCTGTGTCCGGGATCTACTTAATACGTGGCTTGGTTATTTCGGCAATCTTGGAATTGACCGCCGTCTGACCTCCCAGTCTGTGTTCTGATCCAATATATTTATGTTACTGTGTCAGTAGTTTAATTTCAGTCTAACACTACGAAGGCCTCAGTCTTAACCTAACGACTATTGATATCTACTTCATGTATAGTCAACGACAAAAGTAGCTTAACCAATAATTCTTATCTGTTGATCACTAATAGCTGTTAAACCGATCACAAAATCATAAACGAAACACGAAATATATTAACTTTGTCCTTGGGGATTCTAAAATTACTTGTACATTGCTGTGGCACATGCATTGGGATGTAAAAAAGAATAATAGATATTTTTGTGCTAATCAACTTTTGTTGTTGACTGTACTTTGTACTTACACTGGAATGAAGCTTTGTTCATTCATCTTAAAAAGGATTATTTTAATGATGAGAATTTTTTTGAAAGCTAGTAATTAAAGTGTGTTTACTCAGTGTTTATCACGTTTTTATTTATTTTAACACTTCCCCATTTTAGGCACTTATCATAATAATCATTTTTGTAAATGACAAAATAATTGCAGATAACATTTACTAAAACAAACATTAATTTTCCATATGTCCACTATATAGAGATTTTTAGGAGATTTTTTCATTTGCTGGCAACATTACGCATACGCCGTTAGTGGTATCGGTACACGGAAATCGGAGTCACACGCACACATTGAAAGTGTCATTTGGCTTCACGTGTTTATTCTACATGTTCCGTCTATGTTATTCTTTTAGTCTGAGGTTACGACATGATTACGCACGTGGACGCGGCCAAATATCATCGTCGCTTGGATGTCATTTACCGCGCCGAACACACCCGAGCACAGCGCGGAAACTCCCGAATGCAGTTTCGGTTTCGGTCGTAGTTTCGGCTCGTTTTTTTGCCGAAACTCGATCGAAACCGAAACTGAAACCGAACATTCGGTCGGATACTACATACGAGTAGTAACAAAGTCACTTCTGTTCCCTATGTATGCTTAGATCTTTAAAACTACTCTACGGATTTTGATGCGGTTTTCACCAATGGATAAAGTTCTAGGTAAGGTTCTCGATCATGAATCTTTTGGTACTTAATTTGTCACGGGCGAAGACGTGGGCGTCTGCTAGTTAATCTACACTACTATTATACAGAGGAAAGATTTTTATTTTTGTGTGTATGTTTGTAATGAATAAACTCAAAAACTACTGTGCCGATTTCAAAAATTCTTTCACCATTAGAAAGCAACACTCACCCTGAGTAACATAGGCTACTTTTTATCCCGGTAATGTGTTCCCACGGGAACTGGGAACGAGTAAACTAAGTTACGCGGGCGGAGCTGCGACGATCAGCTAGTTATACATATATGGAAATTAGGTAACTTTACAGGTTAGGCCCACATTATTAATTGACCGATATAGAGTTCGCTGGGTTAACTGTATATTATAAAACGAGTTTGATTGACCATTGGTATATTTTACCGTTATTCTCTCTGGTTTTTGGTGCTGATTTTATCTCAAACGTCCAATGATATTCTATTTTTAAAAATGGCAGACATAGAGCGCTCCTTGTGAAGACACTAAAACTTGCCAAGTGCAAATCAGACTCGCGAACAAAGGGTTTTGTACCAATATGGCAAAAAAAAACACATTTGTTGTATGGGAGCCCTCTTAAATATTTGTTTTGTTGTGTTTTTTAGTATTTGTTCATCCTCCCATCCTCTGTGAAAATTTCAACTTTCTAACTATCACTGTTCATGAGATACAGGCCAAGACAGACGGACAGTGGAGTCTGTACCTTAACCTATTAATATATTTTTTATCAGCCAGTACTGTCCCACTGCTGGGCAAAGGCCTCCCCCAACTCCTTCCGACGTGCTCTGTCTTGCGCCACCTTAAACCAGTCTTCGTGGAAAAAAACATTACAGTGAAAAAATGTTAAAGTACTTGTTGATAGTATAACCAATATAAGTAAGGCCACACCCAAAAAAAAATTAGTTGAAATTACCAATGACTAGCTGGCATAGTCGTCACGTGGCCTTGATAACGATAACCACGGGTTCTCGATCAATCTGATCACGTGTCCATCCACCATTCTCACTCTCGAACACTGGATCCGTGACTAACTCTTTTTTTTTTGTACGGAAGCAAATAATTGGCTTCATTAACACATTGAAAGTAAACAAGTTAATATCGGTATGAAATAAAAAGATAAACGATGTTTATTCGCACTTTATTGTAAGTAAGTCACCATTTTTAGGGTTCCGTAGATATGGAACCCTTTTCGTTAAGGCCACCAGCCTCTTGGCTTACCTCCCAAACGGTTGGAGCTAGAAGCATGATGATAAAAACAACGGATGTCTTTTGTTTCTTACGTCTACCTCATGGTGGTATCATTAAATAGGTATTTTGAAAACATTGAGACAGTTTTTTTATTTTCGTATCCGTTTGTGAGATATTCGACTTTAAAGCGAAGCAGGGCGTCCTCCCCTCCCCCCTAAAAGCAAAACGGCTGGCTCGAAAAATCATGAAAAATCATAATCATCATCATTCATGATGTTAGTACATGTAATGAACTTTAAGGAAACATAACGGACTAGATATATCTGTTAATTCAGGAGTTAAAGATTAAATGGACAGCGCAAACAGCTTTACTGACATTGTACTATGTACGCAAAGAAAAAAATAAGTAAATTTCTATAAAAATTCTTCCGCGTCATTCCTAACTGGGAAGGTTACCAGACTGCACGTTGCGTGGTCACCTTGAATGGCGACACAAACGTTCATATTAGTACCTATAAGTAGAAGTACCTACCTCTTTAGAAGCTCTTTAGAAGAGCTGAAACTTTATTGTACCCAGAGATTGAAGTCATCGAAACTACAGATATAAGAATACTATACTATACAATATATCATCATTCACCGAACCTTTTCCCAGCTCAGTTGGGGTCGGCTTTCCAATCTAACTGCGATTCGGCTGAACTTCGATATTTTCCGTGAAGCGACTGCCATCTGACCTTCACAACCCATGGGCGATATCGAACTTCTGCAGTTAGACCGGTCGGATTTTTGATTTAGGACTCCAACTACCCCTAACGACTGCCATAGATGTTCGTATGACAACCGGGACCGACGGCTTGACGTGCTCTCCGAGGCACGGAGGGGTCTCAGTGTCTTAAGAAATGGTCACCCATCCTAAGACCGGCCAGACTAGATGTTGCTTAACCTATGCAATGTGTTAACATTGTCGGTTACCACTAGACCACGAGCCCCTCACTATATATATACTATACAATTTACTTACTATACTATAAAAGAATACAATACTATACTAGTCGAAACATAAGAAACACGCGTTGGCCACTATTTTATTTATTTATGTACAATACACAGATAAAAATAAAACAAAAAGAAGAGTACAAAGTGAGCAGTTAGTACAAGGGCACTACTTATTCCTAAAGGAATCTATTCCAGCAGGCCAGAGAGGAGATGTCTTTACATCTCCTCCCTGGCCTACTGGAAGAGATTATTTTTATTGCACTGCACATACGTTGCCTTGACACCTTTGTGTCAAGGCAACGTGTGTACAGTGCAATAATAACAAACCTACATAAACTAAAGGTACATTATAATATATACATAAATAAATACATACTGTACTATAATTTTTTTTTATTATTTTTTTTTTATATTTAGGTCGACAAATTGACGCCACTCACCTGATGGTAAGCTGAGGCGACGTCTGGCAATTGAGGGCGACTCTCACAGTACACAGGAATACTATAGAAAGTGGCCCTCAACTTGACGACCCTGTAATGTGCCTCTTCACGCTTCGCTTAAAGAGCCCAGGGTTATATGTTGGAGGAAACACGTGCGCAGGCAGGGCGTTCCAAGCCACCATCGTTCGGCAGAGAAACGATCGTTTAAAACGCTCGGTTCTCGCGAAGACGGTTTCCACGGTATGAAGGTGACATCTCTGCCCGGCACGCGTTGTTCGGGATCGGAAGGGAGAGGGTGGGATCAGGTTGAAGAGCTCTTCAGAACACTCACCGTGGTAAATACGGTAGAACGCGGCCAAGGAAGCAATTGTTCGGCGCTGGGCTAGCGGCTCAAGGCTTCCCGTTACCTCCGGACAGTCTATAATGCGAACAGCGCGTCGCTGCATAGCGTCGAGTGCGTCCAGCAAATACTTCGCGGAGCCGTCCCAGAGGTGAGAGCAGTATTCAACGCAGGGTCTAATCTGCGTTTTGTACAGCAGACACCTCTGGTGCGGTGTAAAGAATCGCTTTACCTTGTTCAGTATTCCTAGTTTCCGCGAAGCTAGCCCAATACATCTCTCAATGTATTTTGTGTTATTGAGCTCTCGACGAACGTCTATGCCAAGGATGTCTAGATTGTCCTTCATTGGTAATATTGCATTCTGAAGAGTGGGTAGGGTAATAATAATTTATTATATATTATTGTACATATATTTATTATGCTTTAATTTGCTTTTAAGTTTCTATTAAACGGTTCACTATCCATTTGCATAAAAAAAATAACCATAACATATTTTGGCATATGGTAATTTAGACTAATTATATTTATGCATAATTTAGACTAATTATATTTATGCATAATTTAGACTAATTATATTTATGCATAATTTAGACTAATTATATTTATGCATAATTTAGACTAATTATATTTGTGCATAATTTTTTTATCTACAACAAATTTAGCATATTTGTCTTAATCATAAATAAAATTAGCATAATCATATTTAAGCATAAAATTTAGAAGCATAGCTTTTTTAAAGGCATAAACGTATCAAACTATAATGAATATAGTCATAATCATCTTACGCAGAATAAGTAACTATGTAAAATAATTAAAAGGCGGCTTAGGGGTGGCCCAAGGGCCACCCCCGCCGCACCTAAACCTACTTTGACACTATAATAATATAGGAAATACTGGTTAAAGTAACTTTTTTATTTTTCATTCATTTCATTAATTTATACCTATTCAATTTTAGTAATATATACTATTAGGCGACTGTACACTATACCTAAAAACATTGTGCAAATTATAACTATACATAAATATATTAGACCTAAATATAATTATTCCACAGTCCATATGCTGCTAAAAATCAATTATGACCAAGTATAATTATGCCAAAAAAAGTATGCCAAATTCATTGTGCCAAAACATTTTAGGATTACATATATTATGTTAACGAAAGGTATACCCTATTGAACATCCAGCTCTCTCTCAGTAATTTATCTGTACTTAGATGAAAATTTTAATTCAATAGTTGGTAAGCTTATAATTTTTAGACACGCAGTCAACAACTCTCACGTTATTTTTCTGGCTTAAAAACGTGCTAGCGACATGGTATGGACATGAGAGCTGGACAGTAAGTAATGTGATTAGAAAAATGCAAATTATGAATGTAGAGTGGCTGTAAAAGTGAAGGTAGGCCCAAGAAAGATGAATAGAGTGCGTGAATGAAGATTATTGAGTGACAGAGAAGAGGACGGCTTTGGGCGTAAAGAAAAGGCGAACCCTTCAACCGAGTGTCGTAACCTCTTGGGGGCTTTTTTTTTATCCGCGGAAATTGGGGCTGAAGACGTGATTTGTCTTGTTTAATTCTTAATCTATTCATTGGTTTTTAAACGCTCGTACACTAGATACCTAAATTATAAATATAGAGACGACATCCCGAATAATTGTGTACAAAGGACAGTGTCGAAAATGGGCCGGAGTGTCCGTAGTCTGAACACGGTGCCGGCAAATAAAGCTATTTATCTATATTTATGTTACATTTTAACATATTTAATATGCTATGATTTCTGATGTATGGAAATCTCTTTATTTTAATAAGTAATTTTTGATTAAATCAAATCAATAGATTGTCTAAAGTATGATCCGTTTTCCGTGAAGCCAAATTGTTGCCAGTAATCAGTTACGTTTTAGAAATATATTAATCGATTCAACTTTTTCTAAATCGATTCATTTAAAAATTCATTTTATTCTTTACTAGATTTCATATTATAGAGTTACTTGTTATCCAATGCTGGGGCATAAATTAATTATAATTGTAATTTTTTTCAATAGTAAGTGGTAAAGACACATTTATTTACAATAAGAATTACAATATACGTAATTATATTTTTTTATATATTATATATATATATACTAAAATATATTATAATATACCATATATTTTATTATATATATACTAAAAATATTTACATTACAAAAGATCGTTTAAAAAATCCTCCGCGTGGTACTAAATAATGGTGAATTGACTTAGAATGACGAATTGATATAGAATTGACATTTTAAATCGATATCATTTTTAATCATCTATGTGATGTTTGTAAATGGCAACTATAATAAAAAGTTGAAACAATACCAAAATGAACGTCATTCGCTTAGAATTTTTTGTCACTGTGAATACTTTCCGATTTTCTTTTGAGAAAATGAACCCCGATACCTCTTTTAACACTGATCCTGGCGCACCTACGGACTCTGAACCCGACCTGAATGTTGATTATGACATGACTACTATTTTATTGTTTCTTTTTCTTAACCCTAAATTGACTAAAGGTTCATTTCAAAAAATGTGTACATAGCACTCTGTACATAAAAATATGTTACATTTCGGTGGCTAGTAATATAAACTACAATATCTGAATCATTTTTGCTAAATTTGTAGCTGTACAGATGGAGCCAAATCTCCATACAAGTTCGACAATGTCCTTTGGCACTATGACATGAAAATTCAGTAAGCGCTTAGATACTAGGTATAGGAAGTTTCAGTACTGTACCGCAACTTGAGCGACAAAAAAAAATTATGAAGCGTCTTCTCTATGTACGAGTAAATTTGTACCTTTACGTACACACATTAAATTCCTATATACAGGTCATAATAAAGCCTACATAGTTATACACTTAAAATGGAGTAGGTCGACTTTTTTTGTTCCAAAGTGCTAGACACAACATAAGGAAACAATGAGCAATGTTATGTAACAGTCTGGTACGAAACGACTGCCTACTATGTAATAGTTGCTAATTGTTACTTAATATGTCACGTATCGCCCAACCATGCTGCACGACATGTGACCGCTAGGGTTGCCTACTAACACACAAAAAAAAAGTTCCGACGAATTTTGAACCTTTTCGAATTCGAATCATCATTCACCGAGCCTTTTCCCAACTTAGTTGGGGTCGGCTTTCCAGTCTAACTGCGATTCGGCTGAACTTCGATATTTTCCGTGAAGCGACTGCCATCTGACCTTCACAACCCATGGGCGATATCGAGTTCTGTAGTTAGACCGGTCGGATTTTTGATTTAGGGCTCCAACTACCCCTAACGACTGCCATAGATGTTCGTATGACGACCGGGACCGACGACTTAACGTGCTCTCCGAGGCACGGAGGGGTGTCAGTGTCTTAAGAAATGGTCACCCATCCTAAGACCGGCCTGACTAGATGTTGCTTAACCTTTGCAATGTATTAATATTGTCGGTTACCACTAGACCACGAGCCCCTTTTCGAATACGAATATTGAAAAATTAAGACGGAAAATACCTATAAAAGTGCTTTTAAATTATTTGAAAACTGCACTGCACATTAACGTGAAGGTCCGCGCCCCCCACTCGAGAAATCGAGGAACAGCGGTCCCAACTCTGCCAGGATCTCATGGAGACTTGGAGGGTGCGACTTGAGCAACCAAAGTGGGGAACTACCATCATCGCGGTGCGGCGGTGAGATCGATCATGGACGAGTGGCTGCAGAGGCGACATGGTGACCTCACGTATCGTGCGACGCAGATCGTTACCGGGCATGGATGCTTCGGTAGCTATCTGTTTCGCATCCATCGTGAGGTCACACCCCGTTGTCAACACTGCGAGGTTTCCGACGACGACACCGCACTCCACTCGTTGGTGCAGTGCTCAGCGTGGGCGAGTCAGCGCCGGGACCTCGTAGTGGGTCTGGGCGTGGATATCCTCTCGCTGGAAACCATGGTCCAAGCCATGGTCTCCAGCGCGAGTAGGTGTAACGCGGCCGTGTCCTTTTGCGAGCAAGTCATACTCGCAAGGAGGCGGTCGAGAGGGAGAGGGAGCGTACCCTCCCCGCCGAGTTCCGTAGTCAGCGGAGAGGGCGCCGCAGACTCATCTACGCCCAAGACCATCGACCTCCATGATCGGGGCCTGAGGACGGCGGGATCGCCACCGACCATCCTTATAGATGCTTCTGTAAGGATGCAACCCTTCTAACCTGCTGGTTAGAAGGGTTGCGTGCTGCGGGGCCTTTGCCCCATAGCACGCCACCAGATTCACTCACTGACGCGGGATAAAACCCTACCCCAACGACGCGGGATTCTCATCCCGACAAACCCCCGCAGAGACCACAGAGGTGGTCAAAGTACACCACTGGAAATACCTGCTTGTAACCAGAGACAACGGACAGAGGCAACGGACGTCAGAGCGGCGGAATTAAAAATAAAAGAAAACAATCAGACTGAGAACGTGTAGATGTACACGTTCCCAGTGCGGCTGGGGGTATAACCAGTAAATATGGATTAAAATTTGTAAATAAGTACCTACCTACTTACTCCTTACTTACAGTAAGTGTGTGTGTACCATAATTGTTTATGACCAGCCTTATTATTTTTTTACTTTCAGTCTTGTCGTAAAAAGTGTCAACCCTAACGTCCACCATCATGAATGTAATTACTAACAAATAGCTATCACGTTTTAATTTGCGTGAGTAGTTAGTACACGAGGAACTTGTCAATGCAGTGTTTGTGTCAAATAGGACATCATTACAGACTCCCATATTTTATTATGTACAATTATATTTTGCGAGGCCTAAGCTGAGAGCATTGCATTTGTGTGATGGATCACGAAAAGTAAAGTAAAAACCGGCCAAGTGCGAGTCGGACAAAAACACAAAGGGTTCCGTACCGAAAAATCACATTTGTTGCATGGCCCCTTAAATATTTAATACTAGTGGTCGCACGCGACTTCGTCCGCGTGACTATTATTCCCGTCACCGTATCTTTATAAATTGTAGCCTATGTGTTATTTTGATGTATAAGCTATATTATTGTAAAGCTTCATCATAATCCATTCAGTAGTTTTTACGTGAAAGAGTAACAAACATCCATACATACTAACAACCTTTGCATTTATAATATTAGTAGGATATTCTGTTTTTAGTAAGTATTTGTTGTTATAGAGGCCACAGAAATACATCATCTGTGAAAATTGTAATTTTCTAACTGTCACGGTTCATGAGATACAGCACAAGACAGACGGACGGACGGAAAGCGAAGTTTCAATAATAGGGTTCCCGTTTTACCCTTCCGATACGGAACCCTAAAAAGCTGTGTATAGCTATGTGTACAACACATGTGTGTGTAAAACAGGTCACATTATACGCACTCACACAAATGCAAAGCTCAGCATAGGCCTTGCGAACTGTACTTATGTAAACATTACAATAGAACGTGGTAATACTCCTGTTCTAGGAATCTTTCTAGTACGTACGTGATGATGAGGATTTGATTTGTATACGTGACATATAATCACGTCTATATCTCTAAGTGGGTAGGCAGAGAAGCATAACACCATTTAAATTGTAACACAATGTAAACTAAACTATATTAAAAAAGAAAATAGATAATCTACCTGAGTTTCTTGCTGGTATTTTCTCAGTAGAACCAACTTATCGAACCAGCGAAAGAATCATTTTCAAATACTTTATTTATGTACTTAATTTAGTATTTTATAATATTGCTTGACATGAAATTGTAAATTTTTGACATTCATATGTGCTCTGCATGTGCCTAAACTGAGTATTTTAAATCGCAAAATCGGGTTCCCAGACATACGAACAACGTTTCTTGTCCTGCACCTGGAGTTAGTTAGGAATAACCAATTCTTCTGTGCGGGTCTAGCAACTAATCAAGCACTACCTTGACATTGGCGAAATCATCGATGAACATCGATGGGGCCACGTTTTTTGAAAAAGAAGAAGAACAGCTAGTAGGTAATCCATTGTTTTTGTATATAAGTAGTTTTTAACATTAGCTGTTCAGTACTAGTACGGTGTCTTGCGCCGCACCACGCCATAAGTTTTGGCCTATAAAGGCTTGGGCAAACCAAAAGTAGTTGCAGTGCGGTAGCAGTGCGGCAGCAGTGCGTCTAGGTTAGTAAATAATGTAGTTATATGAGGGATGACACACTGAACAAACGCGGGCCCGGTTTGTTCAGTGTGTCATCACTCATATAAGTACCTACATTATTTACTAACATAGACGCACTGCTGCCGCACTGCTACCGCACTGCAACTGCTTTTGGTTTGCCCAAGCCTTAACTTTTGACCCCTTAGGGCTAGTTCAAGTTTTAAATTTGTTTGCTTGCCTCCAGATCGAGGGCTATCCACAGAGGGGTCAACCATCATTGGAGCATAAGCAATTCTCGAGAGCTAAGGGGGGACAAAAATTACATTCACCATTTCTATATATAAAAGACTAGATAGATGTATTACTGAAAGTCAGTACCTATTCTTGCTATTACGACTTATTACTGACGTAGAAACGGTATCTACTGCGATAAGTATGTGTACGACCGGGCTTTTGGAAAATGTGACAGATATAGGTAATTTATGCGGTGGCCAGGCAGAGTTCATAAATCATTGATGACTATTATTTAATTGTGTAAAATTATTTGTTTTATGACATTTTATTTAGTAACATTTTTATTAAATTTTAGGACATTAAAAATATACATAAAACATACATATAGTCCGAGACGCCCATGACTTTAATTGGCTGTGCTACAGCGGCTGGCACGTAAGATTTTGTTGCCTTTCATCAACATTTCATCGCAAAGCAACGGGTTTCAATTTTTTTCAAAATTACAATATAGCTGCTACTTTTTATGAAATTCATTTGGCCATTTTGGACATAACCCATAAATGTGCCCGATGACGACAATAAGCTTGCCCCCTATTACGTGGGACTAAAAATACTGGCAAATTGTGGGTGTGTAATGCACCTCTGCCTACCCTTTCGGGGGATATAGGCGTGATATGTGTCTGTCTGTCTAAAAATATACAGATGACACTACATAACATTTTTATTAAAGGCATTCTGAGTGATCTATGAGAAGCTTTTTGTTCCTTGGGTTTAATTTTTACTTAATTGATTTTGGGTAAATTGAATTTAAAAGCCTTCCACGGGCATTCACAAAATTACGTCTTTGTCTCCGGAAGGTTAGACAGAATCGTTTAATACACCCACTGTGACGTCGATCGAGCGCGCGGGGCGTGTCAACATCCCCGTTTCTCAACGACCTACTATATAAACGGAGGTCGCACGTGGTTCGTTCTTCTTGCCGACTACAACATCTACAGGTGACGTTGCTGTTCCTTTATTCAGCACACGTCCCGTGATCTGAGAACTGTAACCTGTATCGATATAGTACTAAATATTGTATCGCTTCTAATTACCCACGTCTCCTACAGCCGTGGCAATAAATGTTTGTAACGAGCTATCTCGGAAAATATATGTATTAAACTATCACAAGTGTTCTTATTCATCACTGCTCTGAAAAGTAGTAAATCAACGTTACAGTGGCGCCCGAACAAAGGTTTTACAGGCTGCAGGTCATACAGTCAAGGACGTGTGCAATCTATAATTTTTTTCTGTGAAATTGTGTGAACTCGTGTAAAAGGGTATGTACTACTTTATAAAATTTAAGTGCTAATTCTATGTATCTAAATAATAACTGTGTCACTAATCTCTAAATGATTACTTTATCTTTGTAAGTACGAAGCGCACATGGCGACCAAATGCCATGGCGCGCAGCCATTAGTCATTATCTACGCATCTAACCTACATGTTGCAAAGTGACCTTGTACTATCACCCTTTTAGACGAGAAATCAATTCCATTTTTCTTTTTCCTATATATTTTTTTGTGTACTTCGTATCTGCTCAACCGATAACCATGGCCTACGCAATTTCATTTGAGCATCTCATCAAACCAGAACTAACGTATGAGGTACTAATCAGAGATGGTACGCCTGACGAGTCTGTTGAGGAATTACGCAATCAATTATCTAAACTTTCCAAAATATCCCCGGAAGACATTTTATCTTCTAAATATACTCCGGAGGTAGATATAACTGCATCTCGTAACTCCATATTTAGAATAAATAATAATATCATTTCTCTAAAATTTAAATTTGATATAAATCTTTATAATTAAACTGAATCAATTATTCAACACGTGTTTCATATATATATATATATATATATCAATCATATCAATCTATCTAGAATTAATATATCTCTGCCTGCCACCGCAAAATCAATTAAGCCCGTCTGGGAGGCTTATCATTTGACCCACGCGGACTTGAACGCATTAAAGTCTCCATGCGCTCGCGGACCGGTTTGTGTTGACTCGTTAGTACTTCTATACGAACGTAAGTTGTTTGCAGATCTGGGCAGATTCAAATATAATGGTAGAACTTGCGTACGCGCATTTTTACAAAAATTAAACGAGTTTATGGCTTCTAGAGGTATTCCTAGGGACAAAGTGCTATTCTTTGCTTTCGAGATTTTTTCAGATGATGCCTTACATTAGTATCGAGCTGTCAGGAATAGTACACAATCATGGGAAGACCTTTACCAATATCTAAAGCGTGATTTTAGTCCACATAACTATAACTATAAATTAATGTCGGAAATTAGATTGCGAACTCAGGGGATAAATGAGAACATAACTATATATTTTTCTAAAATGCAGGGTTTATTTTCTCGGTTAGATACTCCTATCACCAAATCCGAAAAGCTAGAAATATTATTAAACAATATTAGGCCATGTTACTTACATGCACTTTTAACTACGAATATAAACGACATTCCTACATTACTTACAGTGTGTAGAAGGTTCGAAAAATACCATAGCCGTAGTAAACAATTTGTGGATCCACTGAGGCCCACAGCTGATACATTGGCTCCTGATCTAGCATATAACGACTATTCTATCCCCAATGCAAATAAAAACTCCCCAAATAATAATTTCTATAAAAATTATAAACCATGTTTTACTAAATCTGATGCTAGTCATATGGTAAACGCAATCAACATCTCTAATAATTTCAAACAGTACTGTCCTAGATGCAGAACCGACACAATCAACCACGCTTTCTAATTTGTTTCAAATGTGGACTAAAAGGATATCGTTCTCCTACTTGTAAACCTAATGAAAAAACTAAAAAATTTCAATTGGGACAAAATAAAATTTAGGTCAAAGACTAACAAAGCCGAGTGGCATAATTGGCTTAACTATGTGTCTATTTTTTTTAATTCTAATAAACGTGTCCCAATCGAAAATTCTATTAAAATAAATGATACTCCTTATATCCCGGTAACGGTGAACAAAATACACACCGTTGGTCTACTTGACTCTGGTTCGTGTGTAACCATCTTAGGTAATGGTTCACATAGATTTTTTTTAATAACTTGGAATTTAACAAACTCTGTCCTGCAAAGTTCTCCACTTCTGGTGGCGAAAAATATTCTTCTCTGGGCTCAGTTACTATACCGTTTGAGTTTCAGGGTAAAACTATACCAATTGTCACTCATATAGTACCAGGAATAAAACATTCCTTGATACTTGGTATAGATTTCTAGAGAAAGTTTGGGCTATTTCCTGACCATTTAGACTCGGTTCTAGTCTCCAACGATAGTGAGTCCTGCGTTGCAAATTTACAGTCCGACGTCGCTAGTATTACAATACCTTTTGAACTTCTGAAAGACGACCACAGAGCTACTGCCGACCACACTAATTCTCAATTTTATGATGTATCTTACCAAAAGCGGGGTCTGAGTCGCATTTCATCAATAAATCACTCGATCGAATTGATCAAGGATGAATTGATAGAACCTTCAAAGAGTCTATGGTCTAATCCCGTCATTTTTGTACCTAAAATAAACAAAAACAAAAAAATAAAAATAAAGGCGAGCTACGTTTTTGTCTTTAATCGCCATTTTCATGCTACAACAAAAAAAACGGTAACTACAATTATGAGTACTTTCATTCAAAATGGTAACCGTATATGGGACACTTTTACCTAATACCTAAAATATAACTAACTATGAACTTCGCTGTAAATGAAACTACTTTTTTTTCTCTCTCTTTCGTCGCTTATTTTTGATCGTAAACTAATATTATGGTGGTTCACGCCATATTAATTCTGACCCTGATATGGTCCATGAGCCACGCATTAGCTATGTCGAGCCATTGGGCTATTTATCTTCTATTTCGGAGAAGTACAGTCAGCGTTTACTAGCGGCTCACCTACGAAATGCTAATTTTTATAATTTAAAACATTCTTTCTACCTAGGTGACAAAGATAAATGCTTTAGTAAGAAACTTCACCTAAAAATTTTTTTTAAAAGGGTAATATCACTACTGTTCTATAAACTTTCGTGTCTAACAAACCACTAGGCGAGTGGCATATTAAAGATTTAAAATTGATTAATTATAATCAGTAAAATCATAAGAAATCTACCTCTGACTCACGAAACCACAAATCGTTGCAAATAACTTCGTTCATTCGCTCGGAGCATAGAACCGGTTTAATATCAACACAGGCACCTCGCAACTCACTTTAGTCGTTATAACCTGACATTCTTTACGAGTTGTATTGAATATCATTAACACAAACCGATTCGTGCGTGACTCATTTCTATTTTTTTTGTCGCACATATTTGCCTATATCCTAAGTTTTTTATACCTTTTATGTACATCCTTTCTACTGTTTCAGGGAATTGATGGGCTGCTGAGGGGTCCTCATGCAGTGCCGAGAAGTAGCTGACACTGGGGGGGATCTAGGAGAAGAATTTCCCCCAGCGAAAATTCTTCCCTGAAACGGGGGGTGTGTGACGTCGATTGAGCGCGCGGGGCGTGTCAACATCCCCGCTTCTCAACGACCTACTATATAAACGGAGATCGCACGTGATTCGTTCTTCTTGCCGACTACAACATCTACAGGTGACGTTGCTGTTCCTTTATTCAGCACACGTCCCGTGATCTGAGACCTGTAACCTGTATCGATATAGTACTAATAATTGTATCGCTTCTAATTACCCACGACTCCTACAGCCGTGGCAATAAATGTTTGTAACGAGCTATCTCGGAAAATATATGTATTAAACTATCACAAGTGTTCTTATTCATCACTGCTCTGATAAGTAGTAAATCAACGTTACACCACATTTCGTTATGCAAAGTTGAATTTTGAATGAATTTTACTGACGTGATTGACGTGATGCAATCGAGAATCATTGATTAATGATTAAATACATAAAGTGGGTATGCTTATAATGTATATAATTATAGTTGAATAAACTTATTTCTTATCTTATACCTACTTAATTTATTTTAAATGTAGGTAAGTAAGTACGTAAGTAAGAGAATACTCTTTGTTGTACAAAAATCAGAGAAACAAATGGTTTATGACAAGTCTTAAAATATATAATGTAGGTACAACAGGCGGCCTCATTGATTAATGATTAAATACATAAAGTAGGTATTTTCATGTGTAACCTGCAGCTGCCGCCAACTCGCAGCCTGTAACCGAGATCGGTATAGCACCTTTAGCAGCAGTTATAATAATAACAAATCCAGCATGCATAGTTCCGTCCTATATTCGTTCCAACAATATATTCACGCCCACACAACAATGGCGTCGCGAGGTTCGGTATTTGGGTATGCACATGGCCCGAACACGTGACCTGCGCACACGCACGTAATCTAGTTCTACATGCAAATACCCTGAGTAAGTACTTACCTAATGTAAGACGTAGGTATATTATCCCTTCATCATCCACTGAGCCGTTACACCAACCCAGTAAGGAGTCGGTTACCCGGTCTGATTGCGAAGCGACTGAACTTCGATATTTTCCGTGACCTCGACAATTATTCGCTGAGTAGGTATATCGAAGTTCTGTAGGTAGACAATCAGTGTTTTTAGGGGACTACTCGTAACAACTATCTTAAATGTTCGTTTGGCAACTTCGATACCAACGGCTAAAGAGATAAATACCTAAGTAGGTACACGATTGCAAACACGGTTGTAAACATATTAAACCGAGCGCTTTGCTGGGTACACGGTCTAAAACCAACATAAAACACCGTTGATTTTAAACAGCCGTTTTAAATTGTGTACCTATTGAATGCTTTTAACCTAGCCGTTCATCCATTTATAAACCCTTAGAATTTTATCGGTCTAGCAGTTTAGTAGTTTAGTTACATACACACATACAGAAGAAATATATGTACCTACCTACTAATATTCCCATGGCCGCCAAGCTCCCGGGAGTCACTTTACTTTTCCTATATGATGGGTGTCTTGGCAGTTGCCTTCTCCGCCTTATGGATAATAGCAGCACTCTGTAATTGTAAATTGCAATGTTTTGGTTAACATCGCTTTCCCAAAACTCAAAAACTACCTACTACACCGATTTTTATCAATGGGCAGAGTGGTTCTCGAGGACGGTTTTAGGCTATAATAAGTACTATTTCACGCGGGTAAAGCCGCGGCAGTCCGCTAGTAGAATATTAAAGAACGTAAAAATAACCGTTGTACAGGCATTTTGCCTGTACAACGGTTATATAATATATATATAAATATATATATAATCATTTTGTACAGGGACCAATTTGAAGTTGCTCTTTGACAAAACATTACTGTCATCTAGTGGTGAATAGTAATATTCTGTAACATTTGGTTATCCTAGTCGCTACTAGATGGCACGGAAAGTATATATAAATTATATCAAATTATTTTTTATTCTCCGATAAATTTAATATTTATCGATATTCGTGTCCCTTCTTTTCTGTAATTTAGCAGCTAGTTCAAAAAATAAAGCTAGTAGAAAGTAATAATTGTCGCATGTTCTTCTTGACAGAAAACAAATGATTTTGAAGTATGTTACAAGTGTTGTCACTTGTCAGTCTTGCTTGTCAGTAGTGTCAGTGCTATGCTAGTCGACTTTGGACGAAAATAATATAAACAAAAATAAGACAAAAATATCCAAAATCATATTGTTTACAATTCGTTCAATATATTTATGTACTAATAAAAGTCTTTTAATTAAACAAGTACAATGAAAGCTTTAATACAACGTGTTATGAATGCAAAAGTGACTGGTAGGTAGAATACATTTTAGGTAATGTTTAATATAAATTTATCAACTGAGTATTTATTACCTATATAATTCCTAAAAAAAAATAAGGCCATTTCTTAATAGAAACGCTCTTATTTTTTTATTAAATGCAGAAGTAAAATAGAAAGAATATGTAACAACTTTGTTTGCAGTTAATGGTGAAACAATAAGTAGTATTGAACAAGGAGTTTGTGTATTTATTGGTATTTGTGCTAATGATACTAAGAAAGATATAGAATACATGTAAGTAGGTTAATATATTACTATTCAGCTATTAAACAGTAAATGTCAACTCATGGTCAACCTACAGTGGTGCTTTGATTTTGTCAGCTGAGTGTTCCCCCTGGACAGGGAACAGCCAGTAGTTCAAGTCCACCCCAAGGACTATCGTTTATATTCATAATAAACCCTGAAACCTGATCCCAACTCCATAATATAATAAACTCGAGGATGAACCTGTTGACGTTCCTGGACGAGATTGTTTGGCTCGAGTGAAAGAGCCTCACCCATACGCAAAACCCTCGCATTGGATGTGGACTTGCGGAGAACAGCCTGTGCCTACAACCATAAGCTTAAGGATGATTTTATTAAAAATGTTTAGGTATTAATGTATCATTTCTGATATTTACAGTGTACGGAAGATATTAAACATAAAATTCTTTGACGATGAATCCAATAAAAGATGGAAAAAAAGTATTGTAGACAAACAATTAGAAATACTATGTGTTAGTCAGTTCACATTGTACAATACATGGAAGGTAATTGATATATTTCTCACATTTATTCTAACTTGCATTCAATAAGTGACTGTTCACACTGAAGTGCAGAAGATTTTGTATGATCTGTAATAAAATATTATAAAGAGGAAAGATTTTATTGTTGGTTTGTTTGAAGCAAATAGGCTCTGTAACTACTGATCCGATTTTGATTTTTTAGAGTTTTCGAAACGAAAATCTCTTTTATACAACAGTAATGTCCGTCCGTCCGTGAACAACTTTCAACTTGAGAATGGTAAGAGCTAGAGACTCAGTGTAAACGCCAATCGACTTAGAATAGTCGAAAACCCCCCAAAATGAACTTGGCCTTTGACCTCTGATCTCAAGGTCAATGTCAAATGGAGAACGGAGACTCAAGACCAGCTGCAATCAACTCGGCATGGTCAAAGACCTCTAAAATGATGTTGAACTTCATGTCATGTGACATTTTTTAGATTTTATGAAAAAACTTTCGAAAACTTTGAAATATAATGGCAAATTTTTGCCATATTTTTAACTTGTTTTAATTATCTGTGTGGACCACAGAAAGCAGTATTCAATAAAACAACTAGTTAAAGTAGTTAGTCCCATTCCTATGGTTAGCTGTAGAGAGGTTACTTACTAACTATTTTTTATAGCCCATATTTTGGAAACTTTAAAAAAATATTTCACACTTTAAAATTTTCAGGGTAATAAACCTGATTTCCACAATGCAATGCCGGCAGACAAATCCAAGGAATTCTATGAAAATTTTCTTCAATCATTAAAAGATGCTTATATTCCTGAAAAAATTAAAGGTGAGTTAAGTGAGTTAAGTTATTACCTATAACCAAATGCTATCAATAATATAACTTACAAGCTGTCCCGGTGAACTTCGTACCGCATTCATTTTTCTAATGTTCCGCATAACTTTTTTTTCTTCCATAAGATCCTTCTCCTGATAATTACGAACACAACAAAAAAAGAATAAGCGAAATCGGTCCAGCCGTTCACTCGTGATGTCGTGACCAAGGGAAATAGGGATTCATTTTTATGTGAATTTTTCAAGTGGGCTTTGATGGCCAAATCCGGAACTATAAGGAACAGCGAAAAATGCTCAAAGGAGTCACGAGCCCGATTTTGATGAAACTTAAAACCTCATCATTAGATTTTTTAAAAACCTATAATCCTAGCTGGGAATCGAACCCATTGATTTAGAAAAAAAATCACACCCTTTATTATTACACCATACGATAGATAGTGTTGCTGTTAAGGATCAAATTCTGAGAAGTAATGATATACGGCAAATTTAAAGAAAACTTAGAATTTTCATAAAATTCATATTTTATGTCAATTTTGTTCATAATCACAGAACTGACTATTTCGTCTTCTAAATGATGCTCGTGGACAGGTAACATTTGAAAGTAGAACATAATGTTGTATCTCGCGTATGGAATTAGTAAGTAGTATCGTAATCTCGCGTTTGATACACTATAAGAAACAAGCTGGCAAGTACGTCTGTCTCTTATCACACTGGGCGGAGGCGGTGGTAGCGCGCGCGCCTCTGCCCAGTGCAGTGTGATAAAATACTAAGAGACAGACAAGAAATATGAATTTTATAAAAATTCTAAGTTTTCCTTAAATTTGCCGTATATCATTACTTCTCAGAATTTGATCCTTAACAGCAACACTATCGTATGGTGTAATAATAAAGGGTGTGATTTTTTTTCTAGATCAATGGGTTCGATTCCCATCTAGGATTATAGGTTTTTAAACAATCTAATGATGAGGTTTTAAGTTTCATCAAAATCGGGCTCGTGACTCCTTTGAGCATTTTTCGCTATTCCTTATAGTTCCGGATTTGGCCATCCAAGCCCACTTGAAAAATTCATTCTGTATAATTATCTAATTATGGTGTAGAAAACCCGGTGCCACTGGAAATACGTTCTGCTTGTAACGGCCGCGGAATTAAAAAAAAAAGGGTGGATTTTTAATATAACCAAATTAAAAGAGATACATTAGTGCCATCTGTACGTTGTGTTAGGAACTTATAGTACCACTACACGTCATAAGATGTCACTGATACGACAATTTGTTTTAGATGGCCAATTTGCAGCTTATATGCAAGTAAGTATTCAAAACGATGGGCCTGTAACATTCGAAATAGAATCTCCGGCGAATTTATCTAAAGAGAGAATACGTAATGCTGTAAAGAAGGAAAATGAAGAAAATACTATTAGTAAAGATGTTGATAACATAGACATGAATAAAGACAGATAGACTTAACTATGAGTTATTGTATCTAGTGTATATATGAATACATTATTTATTATACTGAATATAAGTTAAGTACCTACTTATGTGAATTTATTTTCATCACTTATTCAAAAAGCGGCGTTTTGTTCCTACATAAGTGCGCCTAAAGTAGCTCTTTTTTGTTCAGAGACTTTTTAGCGGACAATAACGAGATTTGGAACATGAATCTTTCATAGTAATCCAACCGAAAAAAAACAAAACGCGCGAATTTTTATCGCTAGTCCATTTCTTTTTTTTCATAGAAGGCGATGAAAAGTAATGTCTAAGCCTCGAGAGTAAAATTATTGAGCGTAGCGAGCGGAGCTCCTTATCAGGTGACCCCATGCAACTCGATGTGAAATTGTTTCTCGACAACTACCCAACCGATTTTCATAATTTTTTCACTCAAAAATCAATCATTCTCAGGAGCAGGTTTTGTTCGAGACCGAATTTTGATTTAGGACCTGATAAAGAAAATTCGGTCTCGAACAAAACCTGCTCCTAAGAATGCTTGATTTTTGAGTGAAAAAAATCATGAAAATCGGTTGTGGACATATTTTTGGTCAATAACTTTTTTTGAGGGTCCTAAATCAAAATTCGGTCTCGGTTGTCATAAAATCTACCATTTTTCCGCTTATTTACCACCGTTTCGTTTTCGATTCCGATTTTTGTATCCCTGGACTGCAGAGACTAATGGATTTTTCTGAACAAAGGGAGATTGAGGCCGCGTTTCCACTGACGCGGAGCTGGGCGGAGAGGAGCGGTGAAGAGCGGTGAAAAGTGGTCAGTGTTTTCACTGAAGTGGACCGGAATGGAGCGGAGCATACTTTTGGAATTGCGCATTTTTGCGCTCAGTTACACTCAATCTCTCAGAAAGACCATACGTCATGTTGTCGTTTAAAAAGAAAAAAGCTGTCCTCCGCACCGTCCCGCTGTCCTCCGCTCCGCACCCCAATGCTCGTTGTCCTTCGCACTGCATCGCCTCGCTGTATTTTTATTATGAATATCCGCTCAGCTCTGCTCCACCCCACTCGTGCTGTTTCCATTGCGGAGATTTCGAGCATAGTGATTGGTCAATTCGTGCACCGCTAAGCTCCTCTCCGCCCCGCTCCGCGTCAGTGGAAACCCGGCCTTATGTAGGCCGTAGCCGTTGGAATTTAAGGCGCTATTCTATTATTAAGTTTGACGACACAATTTGAATACAAGTTGCAAATGTATAGGTATGTACAACTCATATGCATCTTGCATTACATGCGCATAGGTTAGGCCATTAGACCATATCTATCGTCTCATGTCTAAAATAAAGGGTAGGCATGTATTTGGAAATATATAAGTATGTTTATCAGTGGTCTAGATCCCATAGCACAAGCTTATAGCTTAGTTTGGGCTAGATGACGTTGTGTGAGCATGTCCAACAATATTTATTATAATATATTAGTAGGTACCTCATAGAAATAAAACTACAATTTTATTAATAAAAATCCTTTATTTTGAAAGGCTGGTTATTATCTATTAACATTAGTTACATTTTAGGCCAGTGATTATGCAATTCCATGTTAAGAAATGAATACATTTTACATAGGTATATGATATGCCTAACCTAAGTCTAAAAGTAGGTATTAATATCTAACTAACCTCCTTAAAACATAATGTTGATAGATAATCTACCAAAACGTCAAAACAGCTTATTCCTAAACGAATAGAAAATAAACTAAATAAAAAATAAACTCGTATAAAAAAGTTAAAAATAAAATAAATGCATTCTATTAATCCCTCTATTTATATGATGAAATTCAACAAATGAGATTAGTGATCCCCTATATATTATGGTGTAATAAAGGTATTATTTTTTTTTATATGTATTATTTTGTATCAATATAATTCCAGTGCCGTCTGATTACTATTTCTATACCGCGAAATATAGATATATAATCATTAATCTCCTCGCGTTCATGTAATGCCTACACTTTTACAAACTCTTATAGAATTTCTCATCGTTCAAGGCACTTTCAATTTTGGTATATTGCTGATACGTTTCCTCACTCCTAATTCACAATATCAATGGGATAAAATAGTACTAGTGAAAGATTATATAAAAGTTCTTAAGATTAACCAACGTACAACATTCCTACCATAATCAAAACACTTTGATAATTCTTAAACTCACAACTTTATTTTCATCACTTCTATTCAAAATGTGGCGGTTTGCGCCTAAAGTAGGCTCTTGTAGTTCTTGTTTGTTCAGAGACTTTAGCGGGCAATCATGAGATTTGAATTTGGAACATGAATTTACGCAAAATAAAAAGAAACGCGCGAACTTTTTTCATTGCTCCTTTAAAGGCGAAGAAAAGTAATATTTAAGACTCGAGAGTAAAATTATTTTTTCTCAGGCGACGTACTTTGAATCCTACTAATTTCATTACAAAATTTGTTGCCCAGGAAACTAGCAGCTACAAACCCCATTCAATATTATTGGCTATGGAGTTAGCAATTATTTTAATTAGCTCGTTAAAGATTGTTGTTCCGTCATTTCGTATTCATATTATGATAGTCAAGTTCTACGCTGTACATCTAATCAACTTTACAATATCTATAGAATATTCCTATTACAAAAATATCTATAATCTATCCTAAATTATTCAAACGAACTGGGATAGGCTAAGGATTTTATTAACAACATATACCCTTAACACGTTGTAATTATTACGTGAAAAACGGCGTAAGATACTAGGATTTGTCAAACTACCAGAATTTGTCGATAATCGAAACTATAGGAAATATTTGCATTAAAATTTTAATCTTCACAACTATCCTTTCATTCGAGACTGAACTTACAGCGTGATATGTTCGCCAAGATAAAATTAAAAAAAAACGTTGAAATCTCGTATGGAATGATAGTTGTGGTATTTAGTCCGCGTAAGCCAGTGTCTTGCGGCGACCGATGTTGTGCTCTCGCCGTTTGTATATTGATGTAGGTGGGTCAGAGTGGTGGTTTACCAGAGCCCGGAGGAGAAGCCACCGGGTGGCACACGGCTGTGGTGGTTGATCAAATTGCTTCCACCATTCAGTGAAGTGACAGTATTGATCTGGCCGTTCATTGATTTGTAGCCGTCGCCGGTGATCGGGTTACCTTCTGAAAAAATATTTAAAATATTTTTAAAACAATCACACGATATGAAAATGACAATGCTAAAAAAATCTAAAACAGAATAATTATGATCAAAAACTACATACATAATTTAACATAATGTATATCAGAATTTCATCATGCAAATATACGTGGAAAACCTTCCTACCAAGGCCTACCTAACTATCTAACTACATATTTTTAAAATACTTTGATATTCAACGGTAAAATTGTTAAATAAAAGTATCATAAAACATTTTGAACCTACTTTTAAAATGCCTACAATATAGAATATCTACTAAAATACATAAACAATACACATAAATAATATCTAATCCAATAAATAGTTGTGCGTTTTGAGGCAATACTCGTATTTAGATAGCTCATGAATATAAACTTAAGTTGGGTAAAACAACTCCGTTATTTAATGTTTGTTTTAAATGAAACATTTCAGTTTAGATTTAAAAACAATGCTTTTAAGACAGGAAAAAAGACAAAAAAATCACATTCTTCAAAAATTTACCTACATTTCATTATTTGACGGAGATGTTTCAGCAAACAATACTAGGTATACTGATTTCCGAATACAACTATTTAAGCAATACAAATAAGAATACTTGACAACCATACAATAAATTAATTTTCATCACTTCTATTCAAAAAGTGACGTTTTGTACATAAGTGCGCCTAAAGTAGCTCTTTTTTGTTTAGAGACTTTTTAACGGGCAATAATGAAATTCGAATTGGAACTTAAATCTTTAATAGTAATCCAAACGAAAAAAAAAACAAAACGCACGAACTTTTTTCTTCGCTAGTACATTTCTTTTTCTTTCATAGAAGGGGATGAAAAGTAATATTGATGCCTCGAGAGTAAAATTATTTTTCTCAGGCGACGTACTTTAAATCCCTCGCTACGCTTAGGATTCTACTTTAGAAACCTTCGCTACGCTCGGGATTCTATACTAGAATCCTTCGCTTCGCTTTAGATTCAAAATAGCGCCATCGACAACAATATATCATTTTACTCCCTTGTCATAAAATGTACTATTAAATAAACCTAAGGATGTTACAAATTTTTAACAATCACAAAACAAGCAGGGGCGAATTCTCATAGCAAAATTGTTTAGCAATTGAATTTAAGACAAGAAGACCAAACAATCCAACGATTATAATTAAAATAAAACAAGATTTGGATCAGTCCACAATGTATCTAAAACTAGGAAGAAACTACTGACTCAGAATAAGAAAAAATAGCCTGAATAAAGTCGTAAACGTCTAATGGATCAAAAATTTCGGTTTTGGGTGGAACTTCATCAGGATTTCAGTACATAATTGAAGTATAAAGATATCAAAAATAAGCGCTATCCAATTATTAATACAGCTAACAACTGATCTGCTAAAAAAGGCTTAACTACCCTAGGAGCAAACAATAAAACGCAATGGGTGCTCAATTTGAAAACGAAGGATTCGTCTTATCGTATTTTGTTTGCGGCAAATTAAAACAAGCTTTTGGAAAATTGTTCTTTAGAAACTTGAGTTTCAAACAAGGTAATTAGAGATCATTTGACAGAAATGCTTTGATTCTGGAATTATTTATGACAACATCAACTGAAAGATCTTCTTAATGCGATTACGATTGCGTTCAATAAGGAAGTTAAAAATGCATTAAGTACCTAACTGCTTATTGAAATCTAGAAAATGTAATAAGTTCATCTGGAAATATTTATGCTGAAACTCAAGTTTACAGCCCCATAAAACTACTATAACATAAAATTATAAAAGTAATGTGCATTTAACAGCATCCCTTCATTTTAAAATGAGCACCCACCCATCTCACGTCGGCGAACATAATCTACAAAGGTTGTCTTTGGTTTGAGGTCTTCTGGATTGCGATTACGTTCAAAAAGGTAGCCAGGAACATGCTTTTGGAATATAGGTGGAAAACCAGTCAGAGTACGTGGACCGGGAGCTATAGGTGTTTGTAACGGCATCACGTCCGGAATAGGCCCATCACGTTCGTATTTAAAAAGACTGGGTGGAGGATCGGTATGGGAAACCATGTATGGATCAATAGGGCCACCTATAGCAGGTATAGGATCATAATTGTAATCTGGCATAGGTCTTTCACCAAGAGCAGAATTCATCCCAACGTACGCATACGGGGGTAAAGGTTGGTAAGGCATCGCTGGCTCCCTAGGTGGTAAACTCTGCTGAGCTGGAAACGGTAGCTAGTGTTTCTCATGCTTCGGTTGAGGAGAAAACGAATCTGGATCTAAACTGGGTTGAGGTTTAACTGGATCATCAGTTTTTAAACCGAGAAGTGTGTATGGTGTATGTTTGGTGGTGATACTGGGTTTGGTAGTAGATTCTACGTAGTAGTCTGCTGGTTTGGGAGGCCAGTCTCGTGTGATGTATCTATGAGTGGGTTGTGGTTCAAGGAGTTTGTAGTAAGGATCGTCAGGTTGGTAGTCGGCACCTCGCAGGCAGGCGGCGGGGTGGCGGCGTCGCGGCGGCATCACGGTCACACCGTCGCCAGTCACTGGATTCCTCTTCGGTGGTGTGTACGAAGCTGATCATTTACAGAACAAACAGTTTCATTCGATCTACGTTCTATGTACACTGCGCCTTATCAATCAAAGTTGTTGGGTTTATAGGCATTGAATATTAAATTCAGCATATATTATTAATTATTGTGCTGCAAATTAGATATCTTAATGATAATATTGCGTGCACACACACAGTTAGTAGGTAATTAAGTTAAATTTACATAAGTACTTATATAAAAAATATTTACCTACTTAATAATAAGTATGCGTAAACCTATTAAAAGCTTAGAATAATTTATAATATTATTTATATTATTCAATGATAAACAATGAGCGTTAGTAAGTAATACCACACACATTGAAATAAGAAGTATGCTGCTGAAAATTATTATCTTAACAATTTAACTGTTATTGACGTCATACACGTCATTAAGCTTTCTCCCTAACGTGGACGTGCGTCAGCTACTACAATATGAAATTGAGACCGGCAGTACCTACACTATCAAATGCATAAATTGATGAAACGTCCCTTTAATATTTGCAAATAACAGTCATTTTGAAGAATCCAAAATTTCGCACTGTTTTAGTCACTTTTAACCTAACCTAACCAGTTTCGTCTTATGTCACCATAAGGCGCAACCGGTCAGGATGTGTTAAAAGTGACTAAAATAGTAAACAACATAGTCCCAAGTGACTTTAGTTCTTCATAATGTGTAATATTTTATGAATAACATTAAGTGTTCGATTGTGGAATGCAAAAAATACTAAGTTTCCCATAGGGGTACGCTGAAACCGTGAATTTCCACTTGCTATGATCTGGGCTAACACAGTCATAGTCTGGTATTTTTCTCAAAATATCTCTCACTTCATCAATGTCGACCCTTACTACCTAAAACATAACAACATCGCTTTAATCTGTTTCGTCAATCTCATCAATATTCTCACGTGACCGCACATCATTTACGCATACCTTTTTCTATATTAGTATTTCTATATTAGTAGTTTTTATATAGCGATTAGTTATGATTATGGTAATTCATCACCATCATCATCATCTGTACCTGTACTTGTCCTAAATAATTGGGGTCGGCGCAATATATTTCCTTCTTTCAAACATAACTGTCAGACGTCATCTCCTCAGTCATTCCCTTACTTGTCATATCCTCTTTCATATTTTTTCATCCATCTTTTCTTAGGTACCTCTACTTCTAAAGAGTACATTCATACTCTGCACCATTCTAAATATTTGCATACTTACTTGTCAAAATGAAAACTAATGCCTTTTAATAGAAGTGGGCATCTCTAGCCACTGAGACCTGAAGGTTAGCCCAACTACGAATATTTCTTCCTTGAATCTCAATGCCGCCTAAATAAATTATATCCCAAATGTAGATCTGGTGGTTTATGGCACCGAAGGATAACGATACCCTTTTTCGAAGGAACCATTTTATTTTATAATTAACCCTACTGTTACAGTTCGCGAGGGATAAGCGGAGCTTTGCATTTGTGTGAGTGACCACGAAAAGTAGAGTAAAAATTCTTTATGTTGCTGTGTGTACAACACATGTGTGTGTAAAGGAGCTCACATATACGTTCACCTACACTGCACCTGCACCACACAAATGCAAAGCTCCGCTTATCCCTCATGAACTGTACCTACCTATTTTTAGAGACTTTAATTTGATACTCTATGCCTAACATTAATTCCACATTCGAACACGTATTGTCTGTCACTGCCTGTACTACCGTCTCAATCCTCGTGAGTGTGTTAGCTGTGCCTACACATACGTGCCTACATTTGAATAGACTCACACTGTCCAACGAGGGCCGGCTCACCTCGGCTGGGTGTCGAAGTGGCGCTCCCGTTCATCTTGGAAGGTGAATGCACTGGGGAACCTCCGTTCAACTGGCTGTCGCCAAAATGAATGTTGCTGCGAATCGTGTCTGTCACCATTGGAGACACATTATTGCCAGCCTGAAAAATATTACATTATATGGATTAGATCTAAGGTAAAATAACGCTTCTTAGATATTGAATTATCATCATCTTCTTACTAATACTAATACTTCTTAATATTTAAATTAGTTATTCTCATGAGCAAGTAGGTTTATTTTTTGTGTCAAGGTGTAATTTACTTCGTATATCTCTTCCACCGAGCCTTTTCTCCAATTTAGCTGGGGTCGGCTTTAGTCTATAATGGTCTAACTGCCATGCGGCTACACTTCGGTATTTTCCGTAGAGCGTGAGCCTTCACAACCCATGGGCGATATCGAAGTTATGTAAATATTTAATTAAACCAGTCGGATTTTGTTTTTAGGGCTTCAAATACCCGTAAAGACTGCCATAGAGGTTCGTATGACAACCGGGACAACCGGTATAACGTGCTTTTCAAGGCACGGCAGAATATCTATAGGTACATAAGTAATAGAGTATTGTATGTAGCCCTAATTATTTAGCTTAGGTACTTGGGCTAGATATTGCTGTGTAAAAGATATCCTATAATATTTATTGACCGAGCGAGCGAAGCGTCTCAGTTTTAACTCGAGGACTGGCCGATTTGGCGTTGTTGGTATGTGTGTCAGTTCCGGTCTACAGGCCGCATTTTTCAGCCGATTTTCATGAAATTTGGCACAAGTGTTCTTTGTTGCAAGGCGCAACTTTTGCCGAAGGGATTTTTCGATTGGGGGGAAAATGGGGGAGAAATGGGGGAAAATTCATTTTTCAGCCGATTTTCATGAAATTTGGCACAAGTGTTCTTTGTTGCAAGGCGCAACTTTTGTCGAAGTGATTTTTCGATTGGGGGGAAAATGCGAAAATAACGCGAGTTCTACTGTTCACAGAACCACTAGTTACTTTATATTACATAGGTATACATACCCGCACTTGTCCGAAAAGTCTGGAGTGCGTGTCCCGAGGACGTGTTGGGGTGTCGCGAACTACGCGAGGACGAGCCACACCATTCGTCACAGGGCTACCACCGTCAGCTTGGTCCGAGTTGAAGATCTCTGCAATGCAGCTCTTTGGCGCATTTGGCACCCTGTTGGCAAACGGACAGAAATATTATAGACTGCTTTAACTGGTTTTAAATTTGTAATCAGCAATTTTAGTTTTGAAAAATGACAAAATCTTTTAAACTGTTCAACGCCAAAATAGTTTATTATCAATAGATTGTAGAATGACATGAAAATAGGTTTAACTTCAGTATAATATTATTTTATGGGCATTTCTTCGAATAACGTAAACTAGGTATGCAATGTATGCTGCTAATTGCAAATGTTGAGCGGAGCAAATGATTTTATTACATACTAGCTGTTGCCCGCAGCTCCGCCTGCGTCTTATAGCTTTCTTGATCACCAGTTATATGTACAGCTGTTGAGCGATATTGTATCTTAAGATAAAATATTATAGTATCTTAGCCGTGTGCAGCGCCCCTTAGTGAACTCCACTGCGGGTGACGTAACCTGCGACAAACTTATTATTTGCGGTTGGTACAGTAATCGGGTCTAGGGATCGAACCGCAAAATTAAGTTTGTTTTTTATTGTATATACTTTTCCGGGATAAAAAGTACCCAGCGTGGTGCCCAGGATATTAAAGAATATTTATATCAAGTTTCATCGTAATCGAACCGGTAGTTTTTGCGTGATGTCTGAACAAACAGATAGACAGACAAAAAAATTTTTAATCTCAGTTTTGGGTTCATTGTCGGTCTAGTAACACCCCCTGCCATTTATTTTTTTGATATTTTCAATGTACAGAATTTTCACTTCTACATATTTATTATAAGCATAGATCAGAATCAGAATCGAACACTTAAATTAATTAATCGAATGAAAAAAAATCTATTTTCATTGTTGACGCACGTGTTTCCATGGCAACCATTTAATCATCTGGTTTTTCGGTGATGTCCAGGACATTTTCGGTGATTATTCCTCCGTGGTCAGCTCTATTTGTCAAACCATCATTTGTCAAAATTGACGGGCTAATATCGCATTTTTGATGGTTGTCGAAACATTTTGGATTTCCAAATAGATTGAGATCCACAGGTAACTATACTATGTATTTGTAAATTTATTTAATACATTTAGGATATAAGTCCGAGACCCCGAGACTTTTTATAAATTCATTCGGCCGTTTTGGACATAACCCATTAAATGTGTACCATCATTTCTGACAAATGATGGTTGCGAAAACCAAATGGTTTCATCGTCAGTGCCCAGCTTTATTTAGTAACATTATGCCTGAGTACCATAGGCCAGGTAGGTACTTTTTATCTGCGCTAATGTGTATCTACCCACAGGGAATCGGAAACAAGAAAGACATAGCGGGCGGAGCCGCGGTGATCAGCAAGTCTATAGTCTATTCTATAGAGGAAATGTTTGATTGCTTGATTGAATTGAATATACTCCGTATTTTAACTACTGAACCTATTATTAACAATTTTTAACTGATATGTAGCTAAATTATTCCTGTGTAAAATCAAGTAAAATGACTCCTTTTTGTCCCGGTAGGTTATGTGTTATGGTAATCGAAACAAGAAAAATGTAGGCATCACGCGGACGGATCAGTTAAATTATTGACTGAAGAAGCGAAGTGACCGAAGTCTCCGTTTCAATTTGCAGACTGGGGAGAATTTCTTTCGTCTGTACCTACCTCTACATCTCTACATCTACGGGATCTGTCAGATCATGTTTGCGGCCGTATTTATCAACCGATTTTCATGAAACTTTACACACACACTCCTTGCTTACAATGAATAACATGTGAATGATATTTTGTGGATTGGATGAAAAATGAAAGAGTAATAAAGAAAATTGAAAAATAAATTTTCTAAACAAAGCTCCCGAAGTCTATGGTTCACAGTACCTCTAGTAATAAAACCTAAAGTATTTTGTTACCTTGCCACATTGAAGTTCTATCTAATCGAAATTCGATACATGAATGCATTAGCCAATACAAAAATAATGACCCCTACCTACCCCTGTTTGAAACTGGACAAGGGACGAGTTGGCTACCTGGCTAGGGGAAACCACTTCCGGTTCGAAGGGGAATACGTCATTTCCTAATTGAAAAGCAATATTTATGATGGGGTTGATGGACGCAGGTATGAATGTTTAATGTTTACATTCAAATTTTTGAAGAATAATTAAAAAGTTCTTAAACTATTCAACGCGGGGAGTGCAACGGGCGTCCGTTAGTTGTTATATTTTAGGCTTTTTGTAACAAATAAACTTAAAAATTTAAATGATTTTTTTTCAAAAATCATTTCTCCCTTATATAGTGCGTTATGCTTGTGTAACATACGAGAACCTACACATCACCTAGGAAGTGGCTGATGATTTTCAAATTATTTATTTAGCACTTTACAGTTAATCACATAAACTGCGGAACGAAAAATCCACATCACAATTGGTCAATCCGTTCGGTCGCTAAGATGAAAAATAAGTACATAGTACACTTAACGATTTAATGACTATACAATAAATATCTACATAAATACCTCCTTACTACTATTAGAAATACTCATTAATTGCACAAATCGCCTCTCTCTTGGTGTTTGTTGCTAATTTAAGTAGAAAATATTCAATTATACGTTTATTGCCGTTAACCGCAAAACCCCTGTCATTATACTCGTAGTTCAGCTTTCGAGGAAATTATTAACAAACCTGACCCATCAAAAGACACGTCAAACATTGACACAAAAATACCGGGCAAGTGCATGTCGGGCCACGCATAAGATAGGGTTCCGTAGTTTCCTATAAAAGCCTCCTGAACTCCTGAACTAACATAGCTATATCACAGAATAGGGAATAGTACTTATTACATACAGAACTTGCACTCCGACGTTAATTAAAGTACATTCTTTTGTTTACAGAGAACATCATTCGAACATTAGGGTTGTCAGGAAAGTACCAGCATAATTTGACCAATAATTATGACGTTAAGCCTCAATATCAACTCTATGGTCAATGCCGTATCACAAACAAGAGACAACCCTTACTGACTTACAACTTCAAGTTGTCGCTGACGTCACGTATTTTTTGCGATTGTTAGGCAAGTGACATAAGCCTGGTTATACTAACAGATATAGTTTTCCTTCAACGTTTATTACATGAACTACTATCGTGAATTTATTCAGGTTCTTCACGCCGTTTATATTTTAGAGGGGGAAGGGGACGCCATGTTTTCGCAAAAACATGCTCTTCAAAGCTAAATATCTCGCAAACAAATACTTAAATCTAAAAATCACCTTAGCAACCTCTCAAAGTTTGTAAAAGACCTATCTAATGATACCTCACACGATGAGGTTCAGGCGAGGAAAAAAGATCATCGCCACTTTACGTGTAGGGGAGGTAGTACAAAAAAAAATTATTTAAAATTTTTATCTTACGGAGAGAGGAAAGCCGAGGACCGACGGATGGACATGAAACTACGAGTATAAGGGTTCCGAGACTTTTACTACGGAACCCTAAAAACCGACTTCAAATTACTGAAATGGGACCAAATAACGAATGGGACCACTCTGAAAGCCGTAGCCTTCAATAAAAAAAAAACATTTTTTTAATTATTTTACTGAGTGAAGCGAGCGTAGCGAGCGGAGCTCCTTATCAGGTGACTCAAATGCAACTCGATGTGAAATTGTTTCTCGACGACTACCCAACCGATTTCATGATTTTTTCACTCAAAAATCAAGCATTCTCAGGAGCAGGTTTTGTTCGAGACCGAATTTTGATTTAGGACCCTCAAAAAAGTTATTGACCAAAAAAAGTCAGTGAGCAAAAATATGACAATAGTCGCTTCGCTCAATTGCATGCTGCAGCGCAGTGCCACCGCAGCGACCGCAGCTCTTAGTTTAATTAAAATTTCTTTACCCAGAAGATATGAGGTATATACCTAACAAACATAAATAAAAAATAAACAAATGGAGAACCTCCTCCTTTTTTGGAAGTCGGAAAACACGGCACAATATTAGATTATTTGGTCATAATTGTGTAAAGAAGTATTTAAGGAGTTAACTGAAAAACTAACTGGTTCTGTAGTTTGGCGTGATAAAATTTTTGGAAGCCGGAAAACCTGGGACAATATTCGATTATTTGGTTATAATTGAAATAAATAAATAAATAATAAATAAATATTTTTGGACATTCTCATACAACGTCATCTAGCCCAAATTAAGCTAATATAGGCTCTATGGGATCTAGACGACTGATCAACATTCTTATAAATTTCGAAATACATACCTACATAATTATACATAGAAATTACCAAAACAAAATAAGGAAAGTAGTAAGTAAACATTTTGATTCATGAATTTGGTAAAATACTAACCATCTATGGATACACATACACACTAAATCACTTCTTTATTCCCAAAGAGGTAGATAGAGGTCTTTGTAAGTCCTACGTAATCGGGACGAGCTTATGAAATGAAATAATTTACACCCCGGTGTCAACACTGCGAGGTTTCCGACGACTCCACACGTTGGTGGAGTGCTCAGCGTGGGCGAGTCAGCGCCGGGACCTCGTAGTGGGTCTGGGCGTGGATATCCTCTCGCTGGAAACCATGCTCCAAGCCATGCTCTCCAGCGCGAGTAGGTGGAACGCGGCCGTGTCCTTCTGCGAGCAAGTCATGCTCGCGAAGGAGGCGGCCGAGAGGGAGAGGGAGCGTACCCTTCCCGCCAAGTTCCGTAGTCAGCGGCGAGGGCGCCGCAGACTCATCTACGCCCAAGACCATCGACCTCCATGATCGGGGCCTGAGGACGGCGGGATCGCCACTCACCGTCCTTACAGAAGCAGGCTAGAAGGGTTGCGTGCTGCGGGGCCTTTGCCCCATAGCACGCAACCAGATTCACTCACTGACGCGGGATAAAACCTTACCCCAACGACGCGGGATTCTCATCCTGACCTAACCCCCGCAGAGACCACAGGGGTGGTCAAACTCCGCCGGGCGCCACTGGAAATACTTTCTGCTTGTAACCAGAGACGCCCGGCAACGGACGTTAGAGCGGCCGCGGCCATGGGCCGCGGAATTAAAAAAAAAATGAAATGATTTAAGAAATGAAATAATTTAAGTATTTATTTGTATAGGTCACTAAATGGCTCTTACAAACGTCAGTAAGTACTTAAAATAAAAAATATCATTGCTTCTATATTTACATGTAGCCGGATTCGCAAAGCAATAAGGAGAACCGAGAGAAAGAACCTGGCAATAAAACTCTCGGTCACTCTTTTTCAATAATTGATACATTAACACATTTTCTTAAGACTAAATGTGGACGAATGTACATTGGTCTCGTGTCAAAATCAATAAGCGTGTATAATGCAACATGCTAATTGCATTATTGCTGTAATACTTAACCGGGCACTTAGGGTAGGTATATTTTTTCAGTCTTGTCTGTCTGTAAGCAGGATCGCGTGCAGATGATAATGACTTGAACCACTCAGCGTAGATTAATAAAGAAAAAATCCCGCCAAGTGCGAGACAGACTCGTGCACGAAGGGTTGCGTACCATTATATCCATAAAAATGGCAAAACAAATTACGTTTGTTGTATGGGAGTCTCCCTAAATATTAGTTTAGTTATTATTTGTAGTTATAGCGGCAACAAAAATACATTATCTGTGAAAATTTCAACTTTCTATCACGTACGGAACCCTAAAAAAGAATTAAAAAAACTCCTATAAAATTGTAAAAATACCCGTACATGAGATAACTACTTACTTTCAATAGAAATGAGCCTTTTTGCCTTTCATTTAATACATAAAACCCTAATGTAATGAGCAAGGAGATACGAGTACGGCCAAGATTTCCCATTAATATAACCATAGGGCAAATAGTCCGATGAGACATTAAGTAACACCATAATAGCTACTGGGCGGCCACCATAATCGTACTAGTTTTAAAGCTATGCATGCAGAAGCTAACATTAATTCCTATACTATCCTTACATAAACCTCATTGAATGTTCTCTATGCGTAGGGCTGTCCATCACGGAAGTCGCGGAAATTCGACAATATACACCTATTTGTCGGTAGAGAAGATGTTTAATAGTGAAAAGATCTTTAAGAAGCTTTGTGGAAAGCTTCGAGGCTGTCAAGGGAAGTCCTGTTTAAATTGTCTCAGGTGTTTCAGCAGACTTATAAAAAAAATTGTAAGCACCTACCTACATATTATATTATGTAAGTTTACTTTCACGTAAGATTTTGTTGCCTTTCATCGCAAGGCAATGGGTTTAAATTTTTTTTCAAAATTACAATATAGCTGCTACTTTTTATTAAATTCAATCAGCCATTTTGGACATAACCCATTATAAATGTGTCCGGTGACGGCAATAGGCTTGCCCCCCTATTACGTGGGACTAAAAATACTGGCAAATTGTAGGTGTGTAATGCACCTCTGCCTACCCTTCGGGGATATAGGCGTGACATGTGTCTGTGTGTGTGTACTTTCAGATTCATTTCCTAGTGATTAGTTTGGAATGACTTTTTTTTTTTTTTTTTTTTTAATTCCGCGGCCCAAGGCCGCGGCCACTCTAACGTCCGTTGCCGGGCGTCTCTGGTTACTAGCAGAGGGTATATCCAGTGGCGCCCGGCGGACTTTGACCACCTCTGTGGTCTCTGCGGGTGTTTGGTCGGGACGAGAATCCCGCGATATTGGGGTCGGGTTTTATCCCGCGTCAGTGAGTGAATCTGGTTGCGTGCTATGGGGCAAAGGCCCCGCAGCACGCAACCCTTCTAGCCTGCTTCTGTAAGGACGGTGGGTGGCGATCCCGTCGTCCTCAGGCCCCGATCATGGAGGACGATAGTCTTGGGCGTAGTCGCGTAGTCTGGGGCGGCCTGGCCGCCGACTACGGAACTCGGCGGGGAGGGTACGCTCCCTCTCCCTCCCGGCCGCCTCCTTCGCGAGCATGACTTGCTCGCAGAAGGACACGGCCGCGTTCCACCTACTCCCGCTGGATACCATGGCTTGAAGCATGGTCCCCAGCGAGAGGGTATCCACACCCAGACCTACTACGAGGTCCCGGTGCTGACTCGCCCACGAGTTTGGAATGACTATGGATGGACAGACACTTCAATTTTATTTATCTGTATAGATGTTGAACTTTTTGAATCACGAAAAAATATTTCAACTAATAGACAACCCTGCACAGAAAGCTCTTGTAACGACACCTAACCTAACAATAACAAAATTATTATCCGGCATTGTGAGCTCCTGCATGCTTTATGTTTCTATTTCAAATAGTTTATACAAGTTGAGGAACATACTTTAAGGCTTGCTGGCGTTCACGGTGGTACACCTTATAACAATAGTTGTATTGTATTTTATTGCTTCTATTTAAATGTAGCAATAGGTAGTCACAATATCATATTCTATAATCGTAATCCTACTACGTACGTTTGTGAAGATTATTAGGTGAGGTTTGTTGCTGATTTCCTCGTATGGACATTAAAATAAATGGACTATTTCGTTGACATAAGACGTCGACGAATATTTGTGTGATCCACAAATATTTGTTTCGGAGTTTGGGTGTCTTTAAAAAAATACTAGGTAAAGCTACGCTACTGTAAACAGTGCGCGGCTTCGTATTTAAATTGAATATTTGAGCTTCGTCACGACCTTAATTGAAATCAGCTATTAATTTAGGTGAAAATATTCTAATTATCGGTCAAGAGGTTGCTGAGAAACGAACATCCGAACATTTTACATTTAGTCTGCTCCATGGGAGCTCCGCTCGCCTTCGGCTCGCTTCGCTCAATATATGTATGTTTATCAGTAGTCTAGATCCCATAGCACAAGCTTATAGCTTAATTTGGGCTAGATGACGTTGTGTGAGAATGTTCAAAAATATTTATTTACTATTATTTATAGTTCTCCGAAATTTACCTCCCTATACCTAGGCATTTCGCAGATAGGTAATCTGGAAACAGACAAAGTAATGGTGCATTCCGAAAATACACCTATATACCTAATGTTGCATTGCATCTCGCAAATACTTACCTACCTACGTCTTCTGAAAAACTTGAACGGTCAAACTAAACCAGGAGGAGCCGCGGGTGGTCGTTAATCATTCATATAACAACCGGTTTTATTGTACTAGTTGTAGTGACTGTAGGGCAATATTAACAACAGTTATATCAGTACGATTTAAAGCTTCTAATTAGAGATGGGTAAGTAGTAAATAGGGTAAGAATCTGCAGAAAAAATAACTTTGACATAAGAATTCATCACTACCCGCATTAATATCTTTCTCTTTCCATCCAAAGGTTGCCTTGTAAGAGATCGCTTCTTAGCGATAACGCATGTGTTCTCTTAAGTATCTTTTGGTTCTGTACAATGTACAATAAAGAGTATTTATCTTATAACAAGCAACCCTTAGCGCAAACTGCGCAAGTAATATTTTTTTTTTTTTTACTTTTTGTCAAATTTCTAATCTTATCGTACCACTTGAGATCACGACCTTATCGACGGTGTGCCACACTTGACTGTGCGACTCTTAGTTTAGGAGGAGAAGCGGCTTCACTGGCGTATTATATATATATAGATTCGCACAAACATGTTGAGCCAATTAGTCATTACAAGGCTATATTTATATAATGTCAATTCAATTCAATTCAATTCAATTCTTTGTTATGGCCTCTTTATATAATGCCAGTGATCTGGTGCTTATGGAATTGTAAAGTAACTGTCAACACTGTAATAATGTTGACACGAAACGTCAACGTCAAAGCCGTTGACATTAAAATTTGGTGACATTAGTTTATTCGGCATTCGTTGTACAACGGTGAAGCAGACTAGTTGTGTGTAATCAATCCATGTAAATCTGTAGAATCGTTGTTTCCTTTCTGAGATATAGAGTTGATCCTTTAAACATACGCGCGCTACCCACTCGCCTACATAAAGAAATTGCAATATCCGCATCTTATTACAAGAAATATCTGTTAATAGATTACCCTCAGACCGGTTCGGTAGCAGGCAACTGGTACCATTATCTATCATTCTATCATACAATTGTGACAGCCTCGGGCGACACACGAGCGCGCGTGCCGGCTATACTTCAAATTGCATGTGTTACACATGTACCATTATTATAGTAGGTACGTAATTATATACTACCTACGGATAGTGTAATGATTGAATACGATCTGTATAAGACCTGCGTCAGATATCAGCATAATTCTTAGTGATCAGATGGAAATACAGGCTTGACGCTTATCAGCATACCTAATAGATATACGGCCATAGTACGACAAATGTCAAAACTCAGGAACAAATGCCAGCCCTTTAGCGACTGGCTAGTGGTGGGACTTCTATGCACTGACAGAATCTCTGCGATAAGTGACCAATTTCTATTGCTAGTTGTAATAGGTTTAATCACTTTAGGTATGTATAGCAAATTAACTTTAATATTTCTTCGTAAAAGCATAAACATAGCAAATATAAATTTACTTTCTAATAAAATACATACAACGGATTTCGTATTTTAACGAGATAAGAGATGTTGTGATAACAAAATTGCACGTTAACCATTCTGAATTCCACATGTAATCTTATTGTAAGATTCCTATCAAAAGTAGTTAAGTCATTTAATGTGTTAACGCCTCTGCAGTGGTTTTGCTCTATAGACGAATTACATGATATCAGTGGTAATAAGACCGCGAGTAACTTTATCATACGCAGATCGACAAGAGAAATGGCTATTCGTTTACAAAGGAAAGGTAATATTTTACTTTGTTATACAAAGCATGTAGACTTTCACGCTGATTTCAATTTCATTGTACTTATTATCATATTCAATTAATTTCTGACCAAGAATTTTGAGTAAACACGGGGTTTTGTACACTGAACACAAAGTAAATAAGTAGGTAACTACGCCACATTTTGTTAATACCATTTCTTGAAAGTAAATTGGAAGTAATAAGTCTCTTAAGTCTGAGCAAAAAGTGCCTTCTACGTTTCGTTCCTAACTTTGAAATGCCATCTAAACTCCTCACGAATCTTGAATAATATAACCATCTCTTTCAAATCAAAATATACCTCATTAAATGATATGATGGATTATATCCGAATAAACGAAAAACATATTAATTAAACGCCTTTGTTTTTGCATAAACTTGGTTAAAATGAACTTCGAGCAGCAAAGTAAAAGATAGAGAGTAAAATTCATAAATTTCTCATGTTTGGAACTGATTTAATTCAATTAATAAATATTATAAACCTACCACTTGTCCCTAATGAATCCCTAATGAATGGGTTGCGGGTGGAGAGACATTTTAACTGGCAAGCCTAGATGAATAAAAAATGATATGATTTGCATCAGAGTGTCTAGTACCAGTTCCTGACGTTAATTTGCTCGAAATACGTTTTCGTATTCCTCCATACATTTCACACAGTTCCCTGACGTTACCGCTAAGGGGCGCTGGTGTGAAATGTATGGGGAATACGAAAACGTATTTCGAGCAAATTTACTTAAGGAACTGGTACTAGACACACAGATTAGTAGGACGCGTTTTCGTTAAAAGAGGTTAGATCGAGTTCAATTTCATCGGTCAAAGACAACCATTTTAGGCTTAATTTTAAGTGAAGTAGGTACTTTACAGATAAATAGTAGTTAAAGATTTATGGGAGTATATTTAGAGATAAATCCTAACATATCTGCAGAACAGTTTACATGTTTAATGGTTGTTAGACGAGGTTTTACGACGTTCAGTTATCTGTTCTATGCAGTGGTTTCATGTAAACCATGCTATATTGTAAGTTAGTAGCGTTCCAAGTGCGTGTAATCTAGATAAAAATAATTTTCGTAATTAACTTCTTGATATTGATGCGCTAGTCGGGGTCAAAGATTGTCGTGTTTAGAGTGAGGTTACCGTCATCACCTAGAGGAAGTTATCCAAATCTTTTCGTTAAATCTCGATCACTTCAGCTTTCGACAAAAAGAATCCGCATCAAAATTCCTTCCTTCCCTCCGGCTGCTAATGATGACACGGATAGCAGATATAATAATAATAATAAATAATAATAAATAAATTTATTTCACAAAATGCACTTTCACAAAACATATTACACTATTTGAGCAAGTCATTTATAACTAGGTACACTAAACTGCCTCCAAACTAGGTAAAATCCTGTATTTTGGAGGACAGTGTTAACAGGGCCATGATTGTGAGTTTGACTCACTGTGTTTGCAATACAATGCATGTGTGCGCGTGTGTGTGTGTGTGTGTGTGTGTGTGTGTGTGTGTGTGTGTGTGTGTGTGTGTGTGTGTGTGTGTGTGTGTGTGTGTGTAAAAGTATAATATAATATAAGTACCTACATAGACAAATGTAAAACTTATAACAGCACTCACTTTCTGCCGGGGCGCCATCGCTACAGGGAATACTTCTCGAGTGCGCATCTGGGGCACCCGACTATACGCAGTGGGCGGTAAAGTCTTCACTTTCGTCTTAAAATTGCTTGAATTTGGAGGGTGTCAAATAGATAAATAGATCTTAATAGTGAAAACGCAAGAACACTATTTAAGCCACCAGGCTACAGACGGACGCGTCACTGTCCAGCCGCAAACCAACATCAAGTGATTCTAAGTAACAATATCACATTACATTCACAAGATGTTAGAAACTTCGAGAGTATAAGCCACCTAGTAATTTTATAATTAGTTCGTTTCTCTCACCTTTCGATTGTAAAAGCTGGAGTACTTATCGCCCCGTCTCTACAATCTCTCTGATAGTCTATTAAAAAAATAAATTGGATAAAATTACACATTCTCTGTGGTAAGCTCAACTTACATCTACTTAATTGTTCTTTCACCTCTTTCCGTTTGATATTCTTTACTGTACAGTGGGCCACAATTACATAACTATTATTTTTACTGTATTCAATAATCACACGTCATAAACATTTTTCATACAAAACTTTTTTCGTACACTGTACAGTTGCGTGGTTTCCATGGTCATTAACTGGTAGTTTCGTGACAGCAATAAATCTGACGATTCTAATTTTACCAGGGGTCATTACTTTTATAAGTTTTTTGCTCGGCCTTCACTTTCTTTATGGAATGGTTCCAAAATGGAGAACTATTTAAACTTTGAAGAATAAAACTGTCGGATTTTTTGAGTTCATCTTGTGTGTATCTGACACTGCGATTTTTGAGACGTATTGGTATAAAAGGTGGTCTTTTTAAATTAGTTTGAAAAAAAAATGCTAGAAAGAGGGACGTTTAACATTAATATAAGTACTTGATATAGATATAGTCGTTATATCATGAAGATATAATGACTTATATCTACATGATATAAGACAAAAATTGAGGAGGTAGTCTGCTGTATAAACTCCCACAAAAGCACTCAGATCCTTTCACATTAAGGTGCAAGATTTTTAGAAAAATTTGCACCTGCTTTGCATGCAAGTCAACAATAGACGCTGTCATGAAGCAAACTCATCCTTACGTAAAATACTTAAAAACTGCAAATAGCACGAAACCATAGATGGGTGTTAAAATGATGGGTTTTGTACATACCTTTGATGTTTGAGTTCATTGTTTGAAACATCTATCTGTACAAATGAACCTGTATTACAAAAGTAGGATCAAAATCAAAGACGAAAGAAATACCAACAATGTTAAACAATGAATCAGATTGGAACTCACATTTGCATATAATAGAAATTGGAATATGAGATGCTTTGATAATTCACTTTGATAGGTAGAAATTCTTTAATGTATTTACATGTAAACGCCCTTTGACTTTTACTAGATATCTTTACATCAATTCTTATGTAAATGCGTATATTGTCTATAAAATTATGATAACAATTTGAAAGATCTTCATCATCAACTTGACGGTACTCCGGGTTAGTGTAGTGTCTTAAATACTAATATTTAATTTTGTATCAATACTTAATCTATGGGGCTCGTGGTCTAGTGATAACCGACAATATTAACACATTGCAAAGGTTAAGCAACATCTAGTCAGGCCGGTCTTAGGATGGGTGACCATTTCTTAAGACATTGAGACCTCTCGCTCCGTGCCTCGGAGAACACGTTAAACCGTCGGTTCCGGTTGTCATACGAACATCTATGGCAGTCGTTAGGAGTAGTTGGAGCCCTAAATCAAAAATCCGACCGGTCTAACTACAAAACTTCAATATCGCCCATGGGTTGTGTAGGCAGTCGCTTCACGTGAAATATCGAAGTTCAGCCAAATAGACTGGAAAGCTGACCCCAAATACGTTAGGAAAAGGCTCGGTGGATGACATAATCTATTGAAGAATAAAAACAGCTCTTTTGTACAAGTTTATTTCTGTGCTTAGGATGGTTAGTAATGAAGGTCTAAAGATCTAAATAAACCTCATTTATCGCATTTTAAACATAACAAACAACAATATTAAACTACCAGCACATTTCTTGGATTGCACATAAAAGATAAAAGTAAGGCAGGAAATAATACCTTTTATCAAACTGAAATAACTGGACTAAACAAATGAACGGTTTAAACCATTAAACAGGATGTATTTATCTAATAGAAGATTAGACAAGAGATATTCCGACAAAAGTCATTAAAGTGATATGCTAAATAGAAATAAGAGCTCTCACAACTGTCGTTGATAATAGTTCTATAAAAGCACTCGCATCCAACTATAAGATTTGCATAAGTAGGAAGTAATAAACGAACGTTTATCATCTGCGAACGGATTCGAATTATAAAACTGGGATATTTATAATCTAAGGATTCTAAGGCAAATATTTGCTGACACTCTGATTTTACTGTATGGAGGTAATCCACGCATCGCGACGGAAGAAGATAAATTACATATACTTAGTTCAAAATTGATGAAACGGTGAAATAAAAACTTACAGAGATATAAAAGGTAACTACACCTTCTTATTCTTTTTTTTTTTAAACATGGCTCCATCGATGTTCTTCGATGATTTCGCCAATGAGGTGGTAAATGCTTGACTTTTCCCGCACAGAAGAAATAGTTACTCTGAATTAGTTCGCGGTGCGGGACAAGGAAACGTTGTTCGGTATTGCAATTGAGTGTTTGGGCCTGGATTTTTGCCCAGCGCCAGAGGTAACCTAAAAGGCAACCAGCCAATATGCAGATATTTAAAACTATGCAATGGATTTTGATGCGGTTTTCACCAATGGATAGAGGCAGTGGTTCTCGAGGAAGGTTTTTATGTATTTAAATTGACAAGCGGGCGAAGCCGGGGGCGTCCGCTAATCTATAATAAAAGCTTACGTATGAGTACCAGGAAAATATAAAGCAAAGAAAACCTACAACGTTCGTAAAGGAAAAATAGCGAATGTTTTGCTAAGAGCTCGGCTATTAGCACCACAAGTTGGCACTTATGACAAACGACGCACTCAACGTAGTCTTTGACAGAAGTTTTATATTTTCGAGGGAAAAAATGTTCAAGAACGAAGCATCTCTGGGTGGGTAGGTTAGGTACTTAATATACTGCCCGTAATCAGAAGAAAATAAACAGGCGTGAAAAAACGGCGGCAGGATCTTATATATATCAAAAAGTTTTGTTTAGATCATTATTAACAGAAGTTTATATTGGTAGTTTTACTACTTGACGATTTCTGATTTTTTTTGTTAAATTTTAATTTTCTGTTTTTTTTGTTTGTAATAAAGAAATTTATACGTAACTGATATGTTTGATTGATTACATATTTATACTCCAGGAACATGTTTTCTGCGTCTAAATTGCCACTTTCGTAAGTGGGCGTTAATAAACATGGTAGGTACGCCCAAAAATAGAGCTTTTATAAAGATGCCATAACTACGAAAACTTCAAAGAATTGTATTTCCAATCAATATATTTTGGTTCAGAAAATTATGGTTTATTTGTTTATCGCATTGTTACTTTACTTAAATTAATATTTCAAAAAATTAAAATAGTCAAACGTTAAGTGGGCGTTAAATGCCAATACCTACCTTACTTTATATACTCATCTTTATTCGATATTTCTGTGCCTACGTATGTATTTATACCATCATTTGGATATTGTAAATATATATGTATATATATTTGTGTGTGTGTGTGTGTGTGTGTGTTTAAGTATATACCTACATGTATGTATTAAGTATTTATATTAGTTAAGCCTATTTCCCTACCACCTACCACCACCTTTTCGTTCTACATGATCTATCCATCCAAAGGTTGCCTGGCAGAAATCGATTTAAGCGATAAGGCCTCCCATTGTACTGCTCTTAGATATAGTAAGCTCTGTATACATTAATACTGTATTGGCGTACAATAAAGCATATATAAATAAATAAAAAGACACGGGTAGTTAAAAATCTACTTTTAATGTCAAGGCAAACAAACACTTGAATAGTTGTCTACTAATTTAATGTCCACATTTAAGGGCAATCACCCCGACATATTTCCACCCCTTACTTTAGCTGTAGGCCTCGTGATGGTGCCAACCCAAGGTGAATTAGGGCTAGTAAGTATTAACGTTTTGTTGTTTAGGAATTTTGTTTTAAAATCGATATTTAACTGAGAAATGAACTCGATTATTAACGATTTGGTCAAATGTTAGAAATAATAATAGAATGAACAAAAGGTTAAAAGAATTTAAAGTATTATAAAACACATTCGTTAGCATCATTGAATATTGTCAGGTGTAATGACCACACTAGCTGTATGTCACATCCCTTATGATTCTCGATGGTCGCGACATATAGGTGTCATGGCGGAAGTGATTGTAAATGTGCTAAACAGTAAACACAGTTTTAATCCTATTTCAGCGGTTTTATTTAAAAATTGAGTTATAACGGACATTCCTGCATGAACTTATGGATGATAATACATGGGGCACACTAAAAGTTTTGCACTTCTAGATAATCGGAACTATTCGAATTTCGAATGTTATATTTTTTTAAACGTTGCAATCTTCTTAGTAATAAAAAAAACAATAGGCGGGAAATCATTTGTCAATTGTTTTTTATCACACATCAAAGTTCTACGTATGCAACGAAAATGGGATTAAGTCGAAAAGATTTTAGAGCGATGATTTTTTACGATTTTAAAAGTTCTCTCTCTATGCAAGACTGTGCCGCTCGTCTTCAAAATGCTTTTGGGAGAGAAGCACCTTGTTTGAGCACCGTGAGGCGATGGTTTGCTGAATTTGAAAGAGGTCGAGTTTCTTTACATGACGAATTTCGTGAAGTGCGGCCTTCAACTGCCGTCAATGAAAATAATGTGGCTACTGTTAAGCGGTTAATTGAAAAAAAACCCGTGGATTACCTATGAGACAATTCGAGGACTATTGGGGATTGGTATGAGTCAAATCCAGAAAATTTTACACGAAGAATTGAAAGTTCGGAAACTTTGTTGTCGTTGGATGCCTCATGGACTGACAGCGGAGCAGAAGCGGGCTCGCGTGGAATGGTGCTCACAGATGCTACTGAAGTACGACAACGGACATTCTAATGCTGTTTATGACATTGCGACAGGAGAAGAAACGTGGATTTATTGTTTTGAACCCGAAAAAAAAACAGCAATCTTGTGAATGGTGTTTGAAAATGAAAACAAGCCAACAAAAGTGAGGCAGGCGAGAAACGTTGGTAAAAAAATGAATCGCGTTTTTTTTCTCAGCTACGGGTCCCATCTGTACAATTCCACTTGAAGATCAAAAGAGTGTTATTGCCGAGTGGTATTCTACCATTTGTTTACCCAGGGTGTTAGAAAAAGTTCGCGAAAGACGACCCAAAAGCCGCGTTCTCCTACATCATGACAACGCTTCTTCATACACGGCCAACAAAACAAAGTCATTTTTAGCTTCCGAAAAAGTACAACTCGTCACCCATCCTGAGCATAGCCCCGACCTAGCACCCTGTGATTTCTGTATTTTCCCCAAAATCAAAGATTTGATGAGAGGTTTCACTTTTACCAACTCCGAAGAGGCAATGATAGCGTTCAATCAGCACGTAGAAAACATGCCTTCAGATCTGTGGTCCTCCTGTTTTAAAAAATGGTTCGATCGCATGAAAAAATGTTTAAAATGTAAAGGAGAGTATTTTGAAAAGCAATAAACATAATATTTTGGTTTTAACATGTTGTTTTTTTAAGTTACGCAAAACTTATAGTGTGACCTACGTATTCCCTATTCTGTGCTAAGGGCTCCTACCAATACAAGAGCCCAAGTCATTCTCACCTGCCGAATACTGAAACGTCACTCAAATGCACTTAAACTTCTTCTTCTTCTTTTTTTAATAACGTGGCTTTATTATCGATGATTTCGCCAATGTCAAGGTAATGCTGGACAGGAATAACTAGTCCTTCTGTGTGTGGACACAGAAGAACTAGTTATTCCGAACTAGTCCTTCTGTGTGTGGACACAGAAGAACTAGTTATTCCGAACTAGCTTGAGGTGCAGGCCAACATAAGAAACGTTGTTCGGTATAAGTGAGGGTCTGGGAACCCGATTTTCAGCGGAGCGCCAGAGGTAACCTAAAAGCCACCAGCCACGCGCTCAGCAAAAATCGAACTCCGCACTTAAATTATTTAAACAAAATCGTCACTTTTACCGCTTATTTGAGTGACGTTTTAATATTCGGCCGTCAGTCTTCCAAATACCCTCAAAGATTCTGAAGAGGTAAACACAGCTTGCAAATTTTATGATAAATTATATGATAATTCTATATCTAGCAAAGTTACAGTATTTACGTATAGGGTAAAATGTAAATTAATATACCAATACAGAATATTAAAATTGAGTTTAATAATATCAAACCAAATATTACTGAATAAATTAATTAATTAATTTAAGTTCGTGTCATGCATATTAGTTAAGAAAAAAAATTATAACGTAATCTATATATGTATTTAATACGACAATTTGTCTGTCTGTCTGTCCGTCCGTTTTTCAATTTACATACATTTGCATGAAATATTAAAATGTTCTTTTTTTTTATTTTTTTTATTTGAGGCGATACAATGTTCGTCGGGATAACTAGTTCTATTTAATCTGTTAATCAGAAGCTACGTATGCCAATAAACTGTTCTGCATTTTGACAGAAGTATAAAAGTCAAAACAAACGAAAAAATAACTGCCCGTCGTTATGTACACCCGTAACACGGTCGTTATGGGTGGCCTTTCGTAACCCTCAATGTTCTGCCAATAGGTGCTCCTCATTGAGGTGTCGAGGTACTGTGTAGAGCTCCAGAAGGTACAGCCCCATAGCCCGCAAAGACAAGTCAAATAAATATCTATTTTTCTTAAATCAATTTTACGTCCGTCCTACTTCCGACTAAACCAACAAACTATTAAGTAGATCCACGATCCTACATGTCGGCTTAAACATTATTCAATCACCGAAACATCTAGAACCTAGATTATAGTTCAGACACGAAATGGGGTCATCGAACTTCGCACCACCGTCTGCGAGGCGTCTACAGCCCCACCTTGACTTTCAAACAAAACAAGTTGTTCTAACACAACTTGTTGTATACATTGAAAATTTTGTACCGAGTAATATGTACACTTTTCTATTAGAAACAGTAGTGTACGCTTTAGTTTGCGATTTAGACTTAATAGAATAGGTAACGTAGGCGGGTATTAATAGGCAACATTGAATGTTTACTGTGTACAGTCACTGCCATAAATTATTGATATACGATGCGATAACATTTAAAGTTCTGTATTAAAAGTAGTATTAAAACCGCCTGTGGTTATTAAATATGTGGGTTAATTATTATCTTAGTATAAAGATACTTGTAGAAAAGATTAAGCAATAAATTAAAAGAATATTACCTACCTATTGAATTTGTTGAAAGAGAAATTATAATAATTATGAAATACTCTCTGTATATTATAAAATTTGTGTGCGCAAACCTATTTATTAATATCGGAGAAAATTATTCCAAGCGTGCACAGCCGCGAGAGTTACTAGAAATAAATAAGATTTATCATCTGAAAGTCGATTTGTATCTACAAATGGACTGATAAATACTTATGTCATCATCATGTTAGGGGTTCCGTAGTCAAGGGGTAAAACGGGACTCTATTACTAAGACTCCGGTATCCATAGGATATTTAATAATCACAGATGACGTATTTACAAAAATATAGAATAAAATATATTTAAGGGGTTTCCCATACAACAAACGCTTTGTTTGCCTTTTTTTGCGATAATGGTACGGAATCCTTCGAGCGCGAGTCCAAGTCTACCTTGGTCTATTTTTTTCTTCTTAAGGGACTAAAACTTGAGTCATCAAAATTGTGCTATCGGTATCTCAATAGAATATACAAGGCTAAAGACACTGTGCAATTAAACAGCTACAATTACAATGTTACAAAGTTATAGTTACAATTACCCGTAAACACTTTCATTTAGATAACAATGATATTATAGTTTAACTTATAGAGTAAACTTAAAGATAAATCTAGTTTAATATTACCGTTAAGGAGTTTATTTGCCAACGTATTCTTCTTCTTATGGTTAGCGGACAAACTAACATAACACAAGCTTATATTAGCTTAATTTGGGCTAGATGGCGTAGTATGAGAATGTTCAAAAATATTTTATTTTTTAAGACCATAATTTTTAAGAGTGCTCTCCGAAGCACAGCGGAGACTTATGAATTACAATTTTGGTCCCCTAATAGAATAGTAACAGTTAAGATTGCTTTTAAAAACAATTTAAACGAATTCAAAGGAAGTTCTTAACAGTATTTTTTTAATGTTTTGTATAACAATAACAAGATTCATTATAAACATGTTCAAAGGGGCCATTAATCTCTACATAGATCTCTTCCAATGGGCCTACAAGAAAAGGAAGTTTATTAGGTATTTACCTCATATCTTTCGACTATGGGTCTCTCGACTTGTTTGACCGAAAGGAATTTGATATATGTTCACATCCCAAAAATTTTTTCGCATAATTTCATTTTCCAAATTATTACTTAACAAAAAATCTATTCACATAAAATTGTAACGCAAACCTAATGTTTGGGAAATGAACGTTTAAACTATAACTTGTTTACCAACTAGTACTTTTAACATTTTTTATTTAAAACAATGGTAAGTAAAATGTTTTAAGAAAAAACTTTTTAAATTATATAATAGCATTAATTTTTCGCAGAATCAAAAAGACAACAAAACGTCGACAATTGACAAGGCATTATCAAGACTGTCTCAGAGAGAACATTCTCTCTGAGACAGTCTTGATAATGCCTCGTTTAGAGGCGAAACAATTGTCGACGTTTTGTTGTCTTTTTGATTCTGCGAAAAATTAATGCTATTATATAATTTAAAAAGTTTTTTCTTAAAACATTTTACTTACCATTGTTTTGTCATGGATTTTCGCCAAGTAACGCCTGTTTCTATCCAATATTTGAGATCAGTGAGCATCACTATCCAGGCTATGCTGTTCTCTCTGAGACAGTCTTGATAATGCCTCGTTTAGAGGCGAAACAATTGTCGACGTTTTGTTGTCTTTTTGATTCTGCGAAAAATTAATGCTATTATATAATTTAAAAAGTTTTTTCTTAAAACATTTTACTTACCATTGTTTTGTCATGGATTTTCGCCAACGCCTGTTTCTATCCAATATTTTTTATTTAGTCAAATATTTCAGTTGGAATAACAGTTTTTACGCAAAATGTAGTCGTTCCTGGCACTCGCCGACCGCTGCCGCGGCACCGCTCGCTTCGCTCGCTTCGCTCGCTCGGCTCGTGCGTAGGTGACAGTTTTAACCTAACCTAACCATTTTTTTTAAATAAGTAATTATCCTAATCTAAATAGTTCAGTTCCGGGTAACCTACTACAAACAATCTCTTTTTTCTATTAATGCAAGTCGTTTCTGGAGGTCACAGTTTTAACCTAACCTAACCTACCCATTTTGTTTAAAAAAAGAAATTAACCTAATCTAAATAATATTTTTTGTCTTAACAAATCATTTAACCAAACGTTTATTGTCTGAAGATTGTTTGCTGTAATAAATCATTTGATTAAAGACCAAATGCCATAATGACATTGAAACTTGGTAATATTTTGCCAAGTAAAAATTTTACCAAATAAAAATATGCATACTAAAATCATTCGAAATATTACAATGGTATAAAAAAGGTTGCTAAAATTTGTTTGGCTAATGAAATTTTGTCAAAATCTTTTCGGCAAAACGGCAGGCACCCCTTTAGACTGGTTGAACTGATTTTGAACATTCTTGGTTTAATTGAAAGCTATTGTTTCCCGTGTGGTTCCATTTTAATTTGGTCCCATTCCAATAATTTAAAGTCGGTTTTTTGGGTTCATGTTTAACGTGTTTTTCAACCGAGTTCCAAAAAAGGAGGAGGTTCTCAATTCGACTGTTTCTTTTATGTTGTTTACCTCATATCTTCGGACTGGTCACATTTCAATTTGGTCCCATTCAGACAACTATTTGGTCACATTTCGGTAGTTCCAAATCGGTTGCTGTGTCAATTTTTGACGTGTGTTTTTATCATTTACGAATCAGTTGGTGCAATTATGTTCTACTTCCTGTCGGATCATTTAATTAAACTCCTAAAATTTGAATTCCATCCCATTATGTTGTTTTCGTGTCTAAACTAAAGAAAGTATTAAATACCTCGTGATTTCTCTTAACTCTATTGAAGTAAAAGATAGTGTTTCAATTATAAGTGTTTATTTTTAATAACTGTCGAGGTTAATGGCGTGACCCCAACAGTGTTTGGTTGAACATTTTTATTTATGTTTGATACATACTTAGTGGTAAATTCATGATTAGTTAAAGGCATCAATGGCCCTTTTAAAATTAGCTAAAGTATCATCAAACACGTTGAATTGTAATGATGTTTTAATATGTTCAATGTCTTCATGAAAGACAACTTTTAATTTATGCTTTCGACTGTCGGCACTTGGTGGAACTTATATCATGATGCCTCTGATGATACCATAAGGCGAAACCGGTCAGGGTTTACCGAAATTAAAAATATTTGTGGAATGGTGACAAGTGAGTTTTTTTTTCAAAAATGTACAACTTTTAATGCATATTGGTAGTTGCTATAGGAACAATAGACTGAGTTGAATTTGCCAAAGATCATCACAAATTCTATGTAACTTGAAAAGCTTGGTTTGCACCGAACTTATAAATGAGTTCGAATCTACTACCATAGGTATATATCATAGGTAGTTTGGTGACCAATAAAATGAACTACTGCGCGACAGCAAAAAAAAAACGGTTTATAAGTTGTGAAGGCTATTTAGATTTTTATCTGAAAATTAACTATTTTTAACTTTCCCGGCGTTATAGTAAGCTTTAGGAATGTTTTTCTATAAATGTTGATTTCGGAAAAGTTCCAAATATTACCTTAATGACACCCTAACAACAACTACCTAGTAGGCACCTAATTCAATATTTAGACAGATAGAAATTACAAATAACAAAAACAGAAATGTCATCGGCAGAACTCGAACGATGGGAATACTAATCACTAACCTATTATGATCCTACTACCAACATCATCACATCTTAGCTTCGCATATAATGTCTAGATCGCGATATTAAAGTTAGCGTCGCAGAAATAAACTAAGTAGTAACTACTTACAACAATACACACGAACACACATATCACGCCAATATCCGCGAAGGGGTAGGCAGAGGCGCATTACACATCCACAATTTGCCAGTATTTTTAGTCCCACATTATAGAGGGCTAGCCTATTGTCGTCACCGGGCACACATATTATGTCCAAAATGGCCGAATGAATTTATAAAAGTAGTTTTTTTTCATCAAAATTACAATATAGTTATTGTAATTTTGATGAAAAAAAATTTAAACCGCCTTGCGATGAAATGTTGATAAAATGCAACAAAATCTTACGTGCCAGCCGCTATGGCACAGCCAATTAATGTCCTGAGCGTTTCGGACTTACAAGAATATAGCCTATATTCGTTCTATTTAAATTACGTAGAAAGGAAAGTTCAGTGGGCACGATTACCCGCGGTTCCGCACTATGTCAGTCTGTCATCAATCAATAATCCGCATGGAGGTTCATTGTATCGCTGGCCATCTGCCAAATTACCAAGTTCGTAATGAATGATGTTCGTAACTTAATCTCTACTCTTTCGGGACCCTTCCACGGATATCAATGGTTCTGAATTTGAATAATATTTTGTGCCAGTGAACTGTAACAGCCAAGCAGTTCTTCCTGCTTGGTTTCTACATCAATAACTTAAACCCGGAATGAAAAGCCGTGTCATTTTTGTCAAATCTCTTCTGTGAACGAATAAAAAAATATTCAGGCTTTCACATTCTGCTGACATCGAAATTGCTGAAAGTTAAGTTTTTTATGAGTTTTGAGTGTGTTGAGTTGTTGAACGATTTCTAGAAAGCGCCTGAAACGATTGGGAAAAATAATTGATTCCAAAAAAAAGAACTTAATGATTGTGATAATAGGAAAGCGATGGTGTGCTGAGAACAGTAGAAGATATCAGAATGTTCTTTAACTTTCTGGTTTTCTAGTATCAGCGTACATATCTTCGCGAGCGATGAATAATTTCTGTAATTTAATCTGCTCGTGAGCATGAATTTCCCTGATAGAATTTCGAATGAGTTAGTTATACACCTATTCTCATTCACTCGACATTCTATCTCAAGATTGATGGGAATAACAATTTGCGAAATCGTGGTTCTCTCGAATCTTGGCCGCAGAAGCAATAAATCAATAGAATGTATCTATACTTAATATAAAAGTATTTAAGAATAATAAAAAGGTTCAATTTAGCGTGGTATTTACCACAACCTTACGATTGTGCAGATTACAAGTCAAAAAAATACGTAACTAATAAATTACATCTACGCCATACGACTTTATCGAACAATACAAGCTATATTGTTTCTCTAAATTGTTCTACATCAGTCGTAAGACTCTAGCAAAGTAAAACATAATTATGTACATTTATCGTCGGAATCGATTTAACGATCATGTGGGTAGTCGATTAATCATAGCACACGCCCATGGGCAATCGATTTTAATCGATACTCACTGAGTCGCGACACTAATTAATACTGTTATTTCATTAAACATATTTAATTATATCAAAGTGGTTTAGTCGGATGTCCGATGATCGCAAAAAAGAAAGGATTGACAGCTTATCGCGTAGCTTTTTTTTTAATGCCGCGGAGTGTCAAAACTTTTTTTTAATAGAAAGGCCGTGGCTGTTGTTTAAATGTGTCCAGTTTAATTAGGCGATATTTTATCAAATTGCTTCCGCATGTCATATAATACTAGTTTAGGTGGTCGAGATGTAAACTAATCGAGATATGTAAGATTTATGAAGTGCGGTATTTTGCGATGTTTGAAAGTAATAAAGTGTGGATTGTACATGTTTATTTTGTAGCTTATTATGGTACCCAATTGATACAGTGAGTGACCAAATGTATTATGTTTGTAGATCTATGTGAAATCATACTCAAAAAATGTCTTTGTCTTTCGTTTCGATAAAATTGCACTAACCATGATGGATCGATTCTCCGGTTTTTGTGTAAATAATATTAACTAGTGGTTCTGTGAACCGTACGTAGACGTCGGGAGCTTTGTTTAGAAATTTTTTTTTTCAATTTTCTTTATTACTCTTTCATTTTTCATCCAATCCAAAAAATATGATTCACATGTTATTCATTGTAAGCAAGGAGTGTGTGTGTAAAGTTTCATGAAAATCGGTTGATAAATACGGCCGCAAACATGATCTGACAGAATCCGTAGATGTAGAGATGGAGAAGTACAGACGAAAGAAATTCTCCCCAGTCTGCAAGTTGAAACGGAGACAATTATGTAGAAATAATAAACTTAATAAAGGTACATAGGTAAAGTTAAAGAAATAATAAGAAAACTTCCGACCGTAATTACTATTTAAAATACCTATAACTTTGGATATTGTTGACATACACGGAAGCTAATAATGAAACAAAACGCAGCCCTTTAGTGAATTTCCAAACGGAAAAATACTGTTTTTTTTTATTTGCTTATGCACGAAAAAATTACGGAAACCAAAGAGTAGGTTTTTTTTTGTTTTATATTTGGTTCGCCAAATTGACGCCGCCCGCCTGGTGGTAAGTCGTGACGACGTCTAGCAATTGTGGGCCACTCTCACAGCACGTAATACTATAGAGAGTGGCCCTCAACTTGACGACCTAATGATGTGCCTCTTCACGCTCCGCTTAAAGAACCCAGGATTATATGTGGGAGGAAACACGTGCACAGGCAGGGCGTTCCAGGCCACTATCATTCGGCAGAGAAACGAACGTTTAAAACGTTCGGTTCTCGAGAACATGCTATCCACTGTGTGGGAGTGGCATCTCTGCCCGACACGAGTCGTTCGGGATCGGAAGGAAGAGGGTGGGATCAGATTGAAGAGCTCTTGAGAACACTCGCCGTGGTAAATACGGTAGAATGCGGCCAAGGAAGCTATTGTTCGGCGCTGAACTAGCGGCTCAAGGCTTCCCGTTACACTTCCCGTTACCGGACAATCTATAATACGGATAGCCCGTCGCTGCATAGCGTCGAGAGCGTCCAGCAGATACTTCGCGGAACCGTCCTAGAGGTGAGAGCAGTATTCGACGCAGGGTCTAATCTGCGTCTTGTACAGCAGACACCTCTGGTCCGGTGTAAAGAATCTCTTTACCTTATTCAGTATTCCAAGTTTCCGCGAAGCTAGCCCTATACATCTTTCGATGTAGTTTTTATTATTGAGCTCTCGCCGAACGTCTATGCCAAGGATATTAAGATTGTCCTTCATTGGTAATAATGCATTCTGAAGAGAGGGTAGGGGAAGGAAAGGGGATTTCTTCGCAGTAAATGCACATGCCTGTGTTTTGCGGGCATTGAACTCGACCAGGTTCCAGGTAGTTCCTTTTATTTTTAAATTAAATCATACGATGGTGGACAACGATAGTGTCAAACATAACCTTCTTCTTTAATTGTCCTAATGAGTCTATTATCTGTATGTTTTATACTTTTTTCAACTTAGTAAATACAAATTAAATGTCAAGGTACATGTCAAGCTTACAAAGTTATTAATAAATTTACAAAAATAAACAAAAGGTGCCTATGATGCTGGCAGCATTGCCCCGCTGAATGGCAATGGACAATCTTTGCACGAGGAAAGACTCAGAGCGAGTGTCAACAGACCTCTCCCTAATTCTACATCCTAACTCCGTGACACAGTGCTTGGCGTCGGAGCCTGCGTACGTTACGTACGTACTATTAACTTGTAATTGTAATTTTATTTTAAAACGATGCAATGTGAAAGCCCATCACTATCGGAATGTCGGTTGACAGTTTTAGAGTACGAACCGGAAACAGGACAGTTTTGAAGCAGTTAATTTTATTTATTAACACTTCACCTGTAACCAGATCGGCATTCTTTAACGAAAATAAACGGAAAAACATAAATTTCGCTAAATGTCTAAAGTATCAGTTAAGAATTTTATTTAAAACATTACAAGCAGTAAAAAAACTGATTTAAAAAAAAAACTAACTACCAATAATAAAAATTAATATTATTTGCCAATAAACTGTTAACTTTCGGAAGTAATTAATTTGGGCATGGCAGTAGAAAACAAACTTTTTGGTTATAAATTGTTGTTTAACGAGGCAACTATGTGTTTTTTAGATAGGAAAAAGTGTTATTGCGAATTTATATCGATATTTTATCTCGAAAAGAGTTTCTACATATCAACTTTATTTTTTTAAACGTAGAACAAATTGAATTGGCGATTACACGCCGTTGTATATTTTCAAATAATGATTTATTTGGACGGAAATAACGAACTATCTCTAAACATAGAACTATATTTTAAGTAGGTAGTGTCTACTGATTTAGAAAAAAGCCGGCCAAGTGCGAGTCGGACTCGCGCACAAAGGGTTCCGTACAAAAAAAATCACGTTTGTTGTATGGAAGCCCCCCTAAATTATTGATTTTATTGTTTTTTAGTATTTGTTATTATAGCGGCAACAGAAATACATCATCATTCTGTGACAATGTTTACTTTCTAACTATCACGGTTCATGAGATACAGCCTGGAGAGTGGAGACAAGCGGATGGAGAGCGAAATCTCATTTTTAGGGTTTACCCTTACCCTTTGGGTACGAAACCCTAAAAATGTGTTTCTATAATCAAGTGTCACAATTATATGCAAGTGTAATATAAAGTATAGACAGGCTTATATCACTCGCCTAACAATCGCAAAAAATATGTGACGTCAGCTACAACGTGAAGTTGTAAGTCAGTAAGGGTTGTCTCTTGTTTGTGACACGGCATTGACCATAGAGTTGATATTGAGGCATTAACGTCATAATTATTGGTCAAATTATGCTGTTACTTTCCTGTCAACCCTAACGTTCGAATGATGTTCTCTGTAAACAAAAGAATGTGCTTTAATTAACGTCGGAGTGCAAGTTCTGTATGTAAGTACTATTCCCTATTCTGTGGTATAGGTGAGAAGATTAAAATTCCGGTCTCAGACGGATTTGTTTTTTTTTTAATTAGTTTATGTCTGTACGAGTATATAGTTCTATACTGGCTATAGTTTTATTGAGTGTTATGGACCCCATGTCTATCGGACCTTTGATATGTATAAACACACAATATTATGTGCTAAAATCATTTCCGTTCTATTTACTTTGGACTCAAACTCCGACATTTCTTATCGACTCTCATTAAATGTTTACTTTTTTTTACGTACAAGATAATCTTAACTAGAAATAGCAACGTCATGTAATTTATAATTTTACAAGACAACATGTGAGAGCAGGAACTGATAAGATTCAAAATTAATTAGAATAGAAAAATAAATACAAATTGCCGTTATTCTACATTGGAAGCTATTCTGCGCATGAATATTCGAAATTCAAATTCGGTGAAACCGAACTGATGAGTCTTTAGAATTACCTATATACTTTCATAAGTCTCATTGGAGACATAATATGATGAGTCTTTAGATTTACCTATATACTTCTATACGTCTCTTTGGAGACATACCTACGGGTAATAAAATCCGACTACTTAATACCTATTCTAAATTTGAAAAGAATTTCAAATACTTCTGATTTTCGAAGTGCTCGGAAACAGCAACCCTGTTTTGTTGAAAAAAAATAAAGCCATAGGTAACTTCTGTACCGTAAACAGTAGCATAGGAAAAAGTAAATACAAACTAATGTTTATCTATGTCTGCAGCGTGTTTATTATCCAAACAAGCAACGTCTTCACCAACTAATTTAAATTTAGAAACCTCAATTCTATTTTCAAATTAGTTTGAAATCCTACCAGCTAACAACATTAGAACTGCAATCTCATGCAGGCGTTAGGAGCGTGAGAACGTATGTATCTAATGTGGGATTACTTGCAAAATTGCGATGTACAGTCGTAGACACTGGTGTTGGTGTATCATCTGTAGTAAATTTTAATGTAATATCTACGTAACTAGACATTTTGACCTATGAAGTCCACACGTTGACACTTGACAGGTCTGTTAGAAAGTTTGAATCGTGACTATTTATAAACATAGTGATGGGCAGTGATTATTATAGGTATATAAATGCAACTTAGTAACAGAACGCAAATGTATTACCTATGTATGCATATAATAATATAGTCGAGCTAGTTAGTACTTTGTGCTATGTACTTGACTTATTTATATTATCACTACTTATGCATTAATTTTCTAAGAGGTCTTAAAATATTTAGTATTACCCATGCATTTTGTGGTAAATAAAATAATTTTATTGCGCATTCAATTTGCATAACCTATTTTTTATACACGCTTCATAGCCGAAACGTGCTTCACCGTATAACCCTAAAAGCAGCACAGGATCGTCAAATATCGCATGTTTTCGCATGACATACTGTCATATTTCAAACAGCATGCCATAATTGACATTTCATGTTTGCCACCGACATGAATATGTTATGGGACTCGATTCGGTTAGGCATCATATTGTATTCACATGCAAATCTGACGTGATACAGTGAGTACTTACCGCAAATAGATCAATAAATATTAATTCAGAGAAATTGAAAAGTGATCAAACACCTATACTTACATAATCTGTAGATAGAAAGATATATGTCAATTAATAGCTCATACCGAAAGTACAGTCACAGTTTTCACTTTAAGTACCTACTTATTAATAATTAAATTTATAGAATAGTAGTAAAAATATGTATTTTTACAAGTATATCAATGGAATAGAGTAAATTAACTGATTATTGATGATTTTTAGGATTATTAAATGTCAAAACAAATAATCTTTGTAATGTTTAAACAAAATATATTACACTACACACTATAACCTCACGTGTGTACTATCGAAGCGTAAAGTGACTCAATTAAATTTTAATTATTAAGATTAGTCATAATATTCAAATATACTTTGTGATGATTTTGTATAATAATGACCTCACTTTGCTTCGTTTTTATATTGCAATATAAAAACATACAAAAATGTAATTAATTATTTATCTACGAGTATTAGTGAAAACCGCGATAAAATCCGTTCTAAACAACAGAAATCCGCGGTGAGGGTTTTTGTTTTATAAAATCTACTAAATACTTTAATTGGAGTCCGCTACTCTATATCATAATTTTAATTGGACTCCTTTGAAGCTTGAAGCTTGAAAATGTACAAAGCAATAGCGCAGACGTTTAACCAATTAGTCTTTAAATTGTTTATTACTATCATGTTCATAGATTTACGGCTATCGCGAAGTAATAAGTTCGTTGTCTCATAGACTTGTGGCTGGATGAAGTATAAGTTAGAACTACTGATATTTACGACTTACAAACGACCTACTACTGTGTTATCGCAAATTGTACGTCAGAGCCACTAATTTATGATAGAATAATTGCTAGAGCCCTTTAATAGAGGCCAAACACATGTTTTCTTCCCACGAAACTTCGACGGTGTACAGCGATACAACTTCCAGATTTAACTTTTGTACTCACCGTGTAGCTTAGTCACTTAATCACTTTTGGTTGTGAATGTACATACCTGGAAAAAGTAGAAAATCCAATTAATAAATCTACTAAAAATAATTTAAAGCTTCTCATTTAGCTTAGCCCGAGACGACCAGGACTTTAATTGGCTGTGCCATAGCGGCTGGCACGTAAGATTTTGTTGCCTTCTATCAACATTTCATCGCAAGGCAATGGGTTACAATTTTATTTTAAATTACGATATTTCTGCTACTTTTTATTAAATTTATTTGGCCATTTTGGACGTAACCAATTATATGTGTGCCCGGTGACGGTAATAGACTTGCCCCTTATTACGTGGGACTAAAAATATATATATATGTGTGTGTGTGTGTGTGTCTGTAGTTTGGCTACCCCAGTCATGCGACTTTCCGAGTTTCAGTACCTACCTAAACTGTGCATAATAATAGTAAGTATTTTTAGAGTGTGAAGTAAGTATGTGTATATTTCAGGAGTAGGTATTTCAATTCTCAAGACTGTCTCAAAGAGAACAGCAGTTCTCTTTGAGACTTGGAATGCCTCGTGAGTAGGTGAAACATATGTCGACGTTTATAATGTCTTCTATTTAGCGAAATTAGTTCAATTATATAAAAATTCGCCAGGTAACGCCTGATCCCATTCAATACTATAGTTATGTTACATCCACTTGATAGCGTGAGGCTAATGGTACATTACAACTTTTAATAGACACTTACATAATATGGTATGGGTTTGACGATCAAATTACTGAGTTGAGAGAAAATAAAAATTAATATCCTTTCTGACAACTTCCATACTGCGTTTAAGGACGAGTACATAATAAAAACAGACATCTTCGTCTAATTTTAGGATTGAAAGAACACAATAAATCAGTGTAAAAAGGTATTATGTAGGTTTTATAGACCTTTTGATTTATGGTTGTAACTTTATTATAAAGGTTTTATGGTTTATTCTTATTTAAATTATGAGATTGTGAACGAAAAAGGAATTAGAGAATATGCCTTTTCGCACTTTCCTTGCCCAGATGGAGTAGGTAGTGGACTGTATTTTGGTTTAGATAGGGGCTGATCCAAATGAAACCATAGCGTACAACTTTCACAATGTCTGTATTGAATCACGTACACGAGAGAAGAAAGCGGTTACATATTTTTTGGTAGTGTTGCCACCATACTTTTTTTTTAACTTTAACCGGGAAGATGGATATTGACTATCTACGTCGTGGGATCCGGTGATCAGCAAATGTACTCGCCTACGTAACCTTAATAAATGCCCGCGTGCAGATACTATCAGTGTCGGGTGCCGTAATGCCTCTCCGAACAGAAAGAAGTGAGGGCAGTTGAACTAACCCGCACTTCACGAAGACGACGATGAGCTGAAGCCAGTCCACCCGTGACCATGGCTCTTGTAACAGGATCGAAACATCGGGTAATAAAGAGGTATGAATATATCTCAATAATCGCGTAAAAGACGTACGTTTGTCGTAAGTTTATAAAGTGTTGCCACCGTTCGCCGTAGTTCTTAAATACTAACATTGATATGGCTAAAGGTCCATTTGACAATACCGTTGGTAAACTACATGTTGGATTCCCAACAGATTATTTCATTACTAATCTTTATGTCATCACTTAAATAACAAATATGATTAATATGCCATGTCCCCAGCGGAATATATGCGGGCCAAGTTACCAATAATCTGATATGAACCTAAATCTATCTCCGTACCAAATTTTGTCTCCGATCGGAACAAGATAAATCTTTATTTCATCACTAAAATAATAAACGTGATTAATATAAGTACCCCAGTTTTCTCCATTCCCACGGAAATCTATATCTGGCTAAATGATACCAAATTTCTCACAAGGCTCCAAATCTATTTGAGTAACCAATTTTGTCTCCGATTGGAAGAAGACATCCACGGTCTACAAGAAGTCCACAATATGTGAAGTCAATAAAATACGAGAAGTAAACGCCTGAACAATTACAATAGACTCACAAGTACTCATAACGCACTTTCCGGTCGGTCGGAGTCAGTTAATCATCAGTGAGTAGCCACTGAGCAACATAAGAAACGGTACGTTACACCCGTCATGCTCTGATTGCAAAACAACGGCAGAAAAGTAAAGCCGATGACCGCGGTTTTTGTGAAACTTGAAGGAAAAGGTCTAACTTAAAGTAAAAAAAAATATTTGATTTGATTCTATACCTGACTGTACACGACTGTACATAGTGAATAACACATCTATACTTCTAAGCAAAGTATCTAATCCGTATGTATATCATAATATGCTGTCCAGATCCGATATTTAAAATACATAAAAATCATTGTTTCGAAGACGCAAATCTACTCGCATTTATTCCGTTTATATTTCTTTGCGGCAAAAACCGGCACAAGTGCATTCAGGTAGCAAAGATAAATGCGTAACAGAAAGAAAGACCTGAAGCCGATATTGCTCATCAATACCTAACGATCTTATAATAAGAAAGTGAGAAACAATTAACAGGTTCTGGTGAGCGTAGCCGTGACTGAGTATCACATGACACGGCTAGTCACACTTAGCAGTTAATGATTGTGATAACTATGAAATCGTAGGAAAATCAATTTAGCAAAATTATTAGTTTCTATCTTTGTAACGGTATAGCAACATTAGTCAACGGGCATGAAGAAAAACATGTCGGCATGCGTACACATGAGAATATTTCTAAGTTCTTATTTGAGGCGATAGTATGTGCTGTGGTGACAAGAATTTCGTGTTGCGTGTCGCCGAGAAAATGGGTCGCGCGTGCGTCGGACGTATTCAATTAACTTTAGCCGTATTCTACCCAGGATGATTCTCAAATATGTGACAGTAATCGTAACATGTAAATAATAATTAGATGATTCCACTTTTAACAATTATCATGAGTTTAATATTAATTATACAGTCAAATTCAACTATACCACAGAATGATATAGGTATTATAAAACCTATCACACTGTACCTACCATAAATTATTTGAAAACATAATAACCTACGTCAATTAATATACTTACTTAATATTTTACAATCGTCAAATTGAATTAATACGTTGAACGAATAATTAACGTTTGTGTTAACAAAATGAAATGCTGCTGCATCGGTTGAAGGCCTCAAACTGCGTAAATATGCTAACCTAGCAGGTGATTACATATTTAAACCGTTTGGGGTTGAGACACTGGGGTCCTGGGATCCGAGTGCTTGCCGCCTTTATAGAGACATTGCTAAACGCTTAATCGATGCTTCTCAGGACTAGAAGGCTGGCTTTTTTCTGGTCCATAGAATAAGTATCGCCGTCCAACGTGTCAACACAGCCAGCATTCTGGGAACCTTCCCGCTGACTGGGAAGGTTCCCAGAATGCTAGCTGTGAACGAGGCGTAGTAAGTGATTATGTATATTGTAATTCTTATTGTAAATAAATTCAAACCAAATCAATTACATATGGTAATATTAAATAATTTATATTATATTTATATTATCAAAACAATGGTATTGTTTTGATAATATAAATAGTTATAAAATAAACATGAAAAATTTTCGCACTTAATTTAGAAAACTTTGAGCTACTCGTATATAATGTGCTTTGTAAATAAATATAGGAAATTTGGTCAGGTTATTTGACTTGTATTGCGTAGGTTGTCTATATTATGAAACAATATTGTTAAAGTTGTCGCAAAATAATAGGCCCGTTTGTCATTTCAAAAAAAAACCCTGTATGTAACTTGGAACAAAACTGAAAGAAACAAGAAAATATATAATTAATAAATTAATTGTTTAAAAAATACATAGGTAGGTATAGTTCGCGAGGCGTAAGCTGAGCTTTGCAATTGTGTGAGTGCAAGTAGGTACGTAAGTATAATGTGACCTATTTTACACACATCTGTTGTACAGACAGCCTTTTTATTTTACTCTACTATTCGTGATCACTCGCACAAATTAAAGCTTAGGTTAAGCCTCGCGAACTACTTATACATGTTTTGGTGCATTAAATAATAGGATAGAATATAATTGCGAGTTTTCTAAGTAAATGACAACCGGACCGGATATTATAAGCATATTTTGTTGAGTTTAGCCGCAATTGATTGAAATGTGTTTGGTATTTTTATTGGTAAGTATCAAGTTCTTCAATCAAATTAAACTTATTTACTCTTTATCTGTAAAACATACATTCAGGCCTGTTTCATTTACTATGTGCCCACATTTCGCCAGTAATATTATAAGTATTTGACAACTTGTAGGTGCCTATATTTACCGGAGCCTCGTTAGTTGATTGATAACTGCAGCTTGACTTAGGCCTCGTTAGATCTCGGCCTCTAAGATTTCTATGCGACCTATTTATTGGTAAACCTGATGGCCTTAGTATACCTTATTATCATAATCATAACATAGTATAAAACAATTTGTCCGTCTCTATGTACCTATGCTTAGATCTTTAAAACTACGCAACGGATTTTGATGTGCTTTTCACCAATGGATAGTGTTTTTTGAGGAAGGTTTTTGTGTATATAATTTGTCGCGAAACCGCTAGTTCAGAATATAATAAATATTTAAACGTTTAAGTACAGGTAAGTCCTACTATATTTATAGATGGAAGAATATAATACCCAATAAGTTGATTAGGACGCAACTGCGCCGTTAAACAGGTCATAATACTAGTTCAAAAACCGATAAAAACTGAAGACTATCTTCAATATTTGTTGCTTTAAAAAGTGAATTACTGAATATTATTTCCGAAAATCCGAGTCTCAATGTTTATGAAAGGGGTTTGGTTACGTGATTTTTTTACATTTTTCTGTTTCGGCGATCATCGGGGATGGCACGGATGGGTTAAATAAAATATTCTTGCTCGCGACGCAAGTTTTATCGATACTATAGGCAGCCTATCATAATTTAACATACTTACTTACATTACACATACTTCTATTTAGACTACATATATACAAGATATTACGCTACTATTCTTTTACTTCCCTAGAGTAAAATGTCTAAAACGTAGTTGTAACTAACGTAAGAACGTACTTATAACACGTTCACGGGTAGCAGCCGACCACCACGCAGTGGCCACACAGGTGGCCAAGGAAAGGAATTCTTTCATTGCTTACCGAAGGCGCTCGGTAATGGACCTAGGTAGGTGTGACAGCGGCCCTGGACCGCAGATAAAAAAAAAGTTTACGTTACTTAATGTAAAATATGCGTTCCGCACATCCCACAACATTTCAGACGGCATTGATTACCTCTTGAAACAGTTTCTGTCAAACTTGATTAAGTATGTAGGTAAAATAGTCCATATTAAAATCAACAAATAAAATATATCTAAGAGCAAAACGACTTTACTTAAAAGCACTTCCGCTGAATCTAAAACATTTAGTATATTTTTGCATCTTATGTAATCTTATTACTTAGGTATTATTGACGTACACAGAATAATGGTACATTGCATCCGGAAGGTAATAAAAAGTTGTTATATCATAAATCGATTTTAGAATCGATCACGAAATCAATTGTCCATTAATAGAATGGAAAAATAAAGATACGACGTAAGTATCGAACGATATAAATATTTGTAGGCTATTGAATAAATATTGCAATGAATTTTAGTAATATTATCAGTGTAATCGTTATTTTAGTCAAATTTATTTGAAAATGTGAAAGTAGAATGTCTGTTACTCAATCACATGAAACACAATATTACTCACAGACACTTCAACATGGGACCAACAAATGTACTAGTAAAATATGGGTGTGTATAATAATCGTCGCATTTAGACCATTTTGTACAAACTGTACCCATATAGTCCGAGACGCCCAGGACTTTACCTGGCTGTGCCATAGCGGCTGGCACGTAAGATTTTGTTGCCTTTAATCAACATTTCATCACAAGGCAACGGATTTTTTTTTTTTTCAAAATTACAATATAGCTTTTACTTTTTATTAAATTCATTCGGCCATTTTGGACATAACCTATTATATGTGTGCCCAGTGACGGCAATAGGCTTGCCCCCTATAACGTGAGACTAAAAATACTGGCGAATTGTGGTTGTACAATGCACCTCTGCGTACCCCTTCGGGGATATAGGTGTGATTTATTTATTTTATTTATTTATTTTTGTTCACACACAGTAAATAAAAACAGTAAATGAATACAAACTAAACATGTATACCATTGTATACATGTTTAGTTTAGCGCCACTTATCTCTAAAGAGATCTCTTCCAGTGGGCCTTAAAAAGTAATATGTGTGTGTGTGTGTGTGTACCTATATTACGTAGGTAAGGTAGGTACCTAGTATCATAATAGGTACGTACAGTTATTTTTGAAAGCTATAAGTACCTAGATAACGTAATAGGTGCTATACTATCACCCCTTCGAGTTAAATCCTTGTCGACACTATAATTAGCGGCTGTGTCTATTCCAAATCTATTTCTGAACGTGCTGACGACCCCGCCGCATGCGCATCACATATGGTGCAATAATACGGACACTCGCTTTTCCGCTCTGTGTTTATCATTTACGGTGGAATCAAACGCAATGATGAAAGCTGGTTGAGTTTTTTTTTGAGGGTTCTGAATGGTAGTAAACAGATGTAAAGGTGCATACACTCTATCCTTCACGTGATCGTCACAGTTGTGTATTTAAAAAAGTCAAAATTATAATAGTCCGAGAGCTGGAAGACATTTTTGGGTTTTAAGGCAATCTGACAATTATTATTTATCAGATTTTTATATTTATACAATATACATAATAAAACAATACAATTCAAACTAACTAAATATGTATTATATACCGATATTAATAATTATACCTACTAAGTTTGTCAGATACTACCATACTTATAAAAACTTTTTTGCAAAAACTATCTTTGAGGAAACTTGTACTTTTTTAGTTTTAAAGTAAAGTTGAATATTGAAAAATAAAAACCTAACATAAGGATGCCAGGCCATTTATGAGGGATTTTAATCTTATGCAAGATGCTTCTAAAAATATTTTGCAAATAGGGTACAGACAATCCACTCGGGTATTAGAACATCGTTTAGTAGTCATCAAGTATTGGTACGTAAGAGATATAGGTACCTAATAGATGTAAGATCTTTTTTTATTTTTTTTCGTAAAACTTAGTCAAATATTTTGAGCGAGAAAGCCGTCTTGATAACATTTGTGTTACTGTATATCCAATAAACATTTCACAATAACACTTCAATTGACTTTAATTAATTTAGACAAAAAGACTATTCATCAAACTGCCAAAAATAACCAATGCTTTATAGAAAAAAAAACATCGTATTGACAGCTAACCTGACCCGACCGATGTAGGTAAAAAAGATTTATCAACTCAATACAATAAAAATAATGCTCTGTCGGAATTAGGCATCTGTCTATAGTTTGCTACTTATTATAAGTAATAATTTTCCGCTATTAAAAAAAAATCATGTATCAAATTATTTAGCAGAATGCGGTTCATTGTGTGTATTTTTTTTTATAAAGTTTCCAGTGCAATCAAGCTTGTTCTGTCAAATAATTAGTATGAGACGATGACGTTAAAAGAAAGTAATTTATTATGATAGGTATATGTTTATTAAGTACTTATTTTGAGTGTGCTAAAACTTCCCACATAAATTACTTACTAATTATGTCTATGAGACAAATATATATTTACTGTAATTTGATCCTGAGCAATAATTGTTACAAAATGGCCGGATATGTTAGAAATATATCCGTGTTATTGATTTCAATTTCAGATTTATAGTGCTCGCGTAATTTGATCCTAATTGTTCCACATTCACAATTATCATAAAACTATAACTGTATCAAAAACATACATAAATTACATGAAAAATAGTGGTTTAATATAGCTATTAATTAAATCTGATGAAATCTTCATCTGACTTACTCCATACATTCCCAGCAAATATTAGCTTAATGAATCGGCAATCATATCTCAAGTAAATCAAGTACAAAATCTTTTTCTAAATCTTTTTTAACATCTGCCTAAAATATAACACAAATGTTTGTAAAAACTATTGAATGGATTTTAGTGACAATTTGCATATACCTACTCGTATATTGACATAGGATACTTTTTATCCTGTGGGAATAGGGAAAGAGTGATATGTGGGCCTCATACTTCATTATAGTCTCCTTACAACTACACTACGGCCCACAACAACAACAACTCACAGTAGGTGTGAGTATTATGTAAAATATCCTTGAAATGTCCTTTCGACCGACCCCATAACAATAGTGATTGATAAGCTTCGAAAACTTCGCACAAAATAACCACCCGAAAGTAATAATAATAACAGTAAAGAAAGCAATTAAATATTCTTTATTATTGATATAATTACAATGAGGGAGTATTTCTATCGTGACTTTAGACCACTTTGATTCGGCTTTCTAAACACTATTATTCCGCTCTTGAACACTAATAATACTGGTCGTGATATTTTTAACATAAGCAGTGAAAGTTTTGGTTTCAAATTTCTTGTAGCGTATTGTTTGTGATTATTAAATAGGAAGGTAGGCACCTACTTACATATTATAGGTATTATGTACCAGTTCATGCATGATTCTTTCGGTAGCGTATTTGATAGATCGTTTCATTAACGATGATGGCGAAGTCTGAGTTCCAGTTTGGACCTTTGGCACGCAATAAGATCAAATACTTTTAGCTATTAAAGTTCGGCTGCGTTCACTACGCCCGCAACTTCACCCGCTTGATTCCTCGAGAATAACTTCACTATGCCCATTGGTGAAAACCGCATCAAAATCCGTTGCATAGTTTTAAAGATCCAAGCATACATAGGGAACGGAAGCGACTATGTTTTATAGTATGTTATGATGATACGTGTCTATCTATATATAGAAATGGTGAATGTAATTTTTGTCGCCCCTTAGCTCTCGAGAACTGCTTATGCTCCAATGATGGTTGACCAAGGATAGCCAGCGAAAATTAGATCTAGCCCTAAGGGGTCAAAAGTTATAGGCCAAAACCTATGGCGTGGTGCGGCGCGAAGCACCGCGCAAGACACCATTCTAGTTATATATTAAACTGCTAAACTGCCCGGCTAAGGTTGAAACTAGTGGCGTCCTAATAATTGTTTAAACTTATATTGATAATAAGTAGGAACTGTTATGAAAACTTTAAAGGCCATAACCTTAACAGCCTAATTTATCCTGTACAAAATTATCCTGTTGTACGATAAATCGTACAAACTGAGAAACAATATTGCTTTATCCATTAATATTGTTAAACCGACAATAGATGATGACAAGACATAATACCCATAATACATAATAAGACGAAATACCCTGTATGCTTATTATAATTTGTAACAATAATTATGGTGAATAGCGGGTTATATCCCCTACGTAGATAGGAGATACCAAGTATGTTCTATCTTGTTGCCATGAAACAAACACAACACTAATAACAAAAAGCTGAAGACTTTGTTAGGTTACAGAAGACGTGAATTCACGGTGGATGCGCGACAGATACTTAACGAAGCACCCGTGCCTGGTAATCATCTGCGACGCATGATACTTGAGGTCACCTCTCCCGCCACCCCTCTATGACAAGTCTCACAGCTACAGTCTCCATTTCGATGCGGCTGAACTTCGATATTTCCCGTGAAGTGTCTGATATATTACCTCTACCACCCATGGGCGATATCAAAGTTCTGTAGTGACGACCGAAGCTTACTTAAGTCACAATTCTAATGGTCATAGATAGAGTAAGCAAGACCATAACATGGTATACTTAATCAACAGTATCTATAGCGGAGTTAACGACGAGCGAAACGAATCCGGCGACAGATTTACAGACAAACTGTCAGAGGTGTCAACGGCTTGTTAAGATACACCATGTTTATTTTCCGTCACACCTACGAGTTTAAGATGCCATATAAAAAATACATTTATAAATAATGTTTGTTTCAGAATTGACGCAAGACGAGACGTCATAATTTTTACGTGTTCTAATGTTGGTCAGAATAGAACTCAATACCCAGCCTTAATGTCCACTGCGCAAAATACCCCGTAATGCAATGTCCGCATGGGTAATGCAAACTTTCACTTCTGGCTTCATACGGGAATCATTGATGCATGATCGTACTATGACAAGTAATGGACACTGACAACGGCGATGTCGTATGTTACAAAGTCGAGCTTTCCTAGACGGTAGTTTTGAATCATATTAGGCAATTAGTTATTGCAATAAATAATGTATAGATACCGTATACGGAAGACACTGTTAGAGTTGATAATAATATATCAATTCAGCTTTATGGCTTAGGAAATTGAAGTGCATTAATTGGAATGAAAGTTGTAACTGTACTTTGAACATTGAATTAAAGTCTAGGTCTATCTGTTCCACAGTTACCTTATATTCTACACTTTTCTAAATAGTATTCGGCAGTTACGGTTTTACCACTTGACTATCAACAGCCTATAAATGCACAGCACCAAACTACCGAGGTGCATCTCATGCATCTTGTGCTTTATTTACATATTTACATCCTCATAAACCAGCGGTTAGTTACTAATGATAAGATGCAACTCCAAGATCTTAAGTAATTGTTTGCTAAGCTGAATCTATCTCAGTTATGTTATTATCTAAACTTGGGCATTCATCCTGGTACAAGAAGGTATGTATTATACGTGTAGATTAAAATAATGTATTTTTCTCACACAGTGCATAACTTCCTGAGGTGCAAAGAGAGTGATCGCGCCGTGGGAATTACACCCAATTGGCAGCGCAGGCGCATCACACCTCACCGCCGCGTCGTGTCCACGTCATATTATATGCGCTAACGGACCGACTGACAGTTATTGTGCTAATGCATTTCCGTGTCCCTCGTAATCGTATTGGGAAAGGCTGATATTAAATCGCTACCCAAGTTGTTTTTGATTGCAATTTAAATGTAAAATATTTCTGAAGGGAAAGAGACAGTTTGAAACCAATCCTCACCTAAACCTTCACATCATTTATTTTGTATTTTAACTAAATACGTAGAATATACTGTACTACACAATTACTAACGACAACATAACTCACAACAATAGGTACTACGAGTACTCTAATATCATACTTAACCTAGTTTCATTTCAGACCATACAATTATTGAAGTGAAAGTAGCATACTACCAAAATATTTATACAAAATTGTCACAGACACTAAATCAATCTACAACATAGGTTTGCCAGCCATTTCTCCTATAAATCGTTCAATTTTCTAAGCGACCGTACGCTGAGAAGGCGGGCTCGTTGTCACAGGGATGAAGATAAGCTTTTAATTAACTTTTCGTAATTTATATCTTTATTAGAAGCTCTGCTAATGGTGAAACGTGATTGGCAATAAGTGTAGCGGTACTTGGAGTGATCAAGATAGTCCAGGAGACGACGTTCGCCATTTTCCTTGCACTATCTGACTAAGAACGTCACGTTTGTTGTCAGCGAGAATTGCAGTCTGTTAAGACCGAATCACATCATGATTCGTGGTTTATTTATCTAAGTGTTTGAACGTGCAATCTAAAGTTACGGTAAGAGTTATTCGATGAGTATTGGTCTGGCAGACGGTGAGTGATTACGCGACTTTACTCCTTACACTGTTCTAATTGGATGTCAGGGTGCTGCGATTGATTTTCGAGATAGTGTTGTGGGTTACATCACGAGACATTTTAGGGTTGACGATTGTAGGAAACTATCTATCAATGTCGAATGTTGTAAATCTGTCTGTAAAACTGTTAACTTCTGTTATAGGTTATTTAAGGTAACTTAATATTTTATGTTGCAACTGGCCGAACTAGAAGGTATAGTGTAAATTCATTACTTAATTTTGTTATTTTAGTTTTTTGTATGATATCAGTTTAAAAGTTACAATATTTCGCCTCAAATAAAAAAGGATTCAATAGATTTTCATGAAATTTGGTAGGCATGCAGATCAAAGTCTCATAAAGAAAATGCACTATATTTAGACTGACAATTTGTTCAAGAGGACAACGTGAAGGACCAAACTAAACCACATGCGCTGCATCAAGTGTCTACAATAATGTTCTTCGTAATATTTTCCTTTATTACATCTTATGTACTAAAGTTTACAAAAAAAGCGGTCTTGTACTTAATTGTATGTAATAAGGAAATTGATAGTTAAAATTAAATCATGAAGATTAAAGAGTGAGCAGCTATCTTTATCATCTGACATTAATCGACCGTGATTGATGGTGTAATTGTGGTAGCTATGGAGAAAAGTGAACTGGTATTAATCGATGGCATAAGTATTATCGGTATCTCAAACCTTTATTGATAAGTTATTTGAAGTGACATAGAGTTATATGAGTTAACATCGCAACTCCTACTCATTGATCGTTCTGTGTTATGCTATGAAAAATGTTCAGCTTTTAGAACATGACGTAAGTCTGTTGAAAAACTACATTGTAATATGAAACAGAGAGAACATAGGTAACTGTTATGTTGATTAATTTATATTGATAGATGCAATCTTGAGGAAATGCCAATCCAGTATTTTCGTATAAGATTACTAAAGTCTCAACTTAAATCAATTCCCATAATAACAAGTGATCTGCCAAGATAATCGTCGGAAGTGAATGAATTAAGTAGACGCCGATCTTGTGCTGTGTAATTACAGTGATGTATACGAATCGTGAGATACAATTTATGTATCGATGTCAGGGGATGGCGCCCGATCGCAAAGCGCACCAGAACCGATCACAGAATGTACATTACTCGTTTACACGATAATTTCAAAATTACACGTTACTTAGCCAATAGATATTGGATACAAATTGAGTATGAGCTGGGCATGAGATTAATGAAATAAGGAAGGGAGTATTATTGTGCAGTAGAAATTGGAAATTCTTAAGGTCATTTCTTTTTTCATTTCGGCATTATTTCAATCCTTCTTTGCCTGATAGAGATAGCTGTTTATCGAATAGCTTTTGAACATTACTTTTAAGGCAATCATTATTATTTGTCTCTCTTGCGTCCAATTAAGAGTGCTTCACCGGTAACTCCTTCATTTTTTCCTACGAATATATTTTCTGCTTTCAATGTAGAAGATATTCCGTTCCAGTTAATATTGTAAAACGCCTTGCAAATAGACGCTCCGAAAGAGGTAGGTATTTAAAGTGGGACTAACAAGATGGCTGCCGAAATGTCGATATTTAAAATGCATCTATCTTTTACTCCTCTGCCGGAGAAACACGTGGCCACTGTTAGCATAATTAGCCGCAGCACATTAAATCATATTATTTTTATTATGCACACATTATTATTATGTACATAATTATTATAATTGCTTACTTTTTTATTGTTATTATTATGACAGTGAACTTCATAGTAGTTTTACGTATTTAGATACGGTTTTGCGGTTTTCCCTTTGTAATAGGGATACGAGTAAGTATTACTAGTAAGTACTTACTTAACTAATGTTAAAGCAAGTTTCACGTAACTCGTGTTTTGAGTTCGGTTAATATTACAGATTAACTTAACTCAATTCTCTAAGGCTGGATTCGAGCAAACTTGAAGTTACAATGGTGGTAATTATTATACTCCGACTAAAATCTGTGTGATATTATTTGTACTAGCTCTACTTGAAATGTCATAATGATTTAATTTTGTTGGATAATACAGTGTCAATGTCAAAATTTTTAACTTTTCACTGTATTATCCAACAAAATTATATTGTTATGACATTTCAAGTAGAGTTAGTATAAATAAATCCAACTCATTTTAAAGGAGTAGTTTTATAGGAGGAGTAAAATTATTACCGTGATAGTTTTATCTTCAAGTTTGGTCGAATCTTTTTTTATTTATAATTAGTCTCTATTGTCTCTTGAAGGTGTACAAAATGGTGAGTAAATACCTATTTCAATCTTTTTTACATTTAAACAACTTTTTTTATTTAACCGACCACACTACCGAGACATTCAAACCAACTTTTTCGATATATGAATCAGTCCGTACAAAACTAAACATTTCATAATTATTTCTTCAACTCAATGAACTAAATCGAATAGGGCTGCGAACAAAGCGTGCATTGATGACTATCAAAATACAGGTGAACGCCCTGTTACTCAACAGAGAATTATATATTTTCCATCAAGTTTAGTTTTTAATGTCACCGCCATTAATGACTGTAGATTTTTATAGAGATGCATGGGTAATAGCGGAAATAAATGCATATACGAATACAATACAAGCAGATAACTTGTCCATCGGCTAACATCGTATTACCGAAAATTACCGTCCGAAAGGGCTTCTTCTACCTCGGTAAGTGGCCAACCAGGTGCCAGAGTCATGGCGAAAATACCACTTGGTCGTTGCCCGAATTCAGCTGCACGAAAGACTCAACTTCGGGCACACGAACCATAATTTTTTTTAAATAATAATTTTGGACATTCTCACACAACGTCATCTAACCCAAACTAAGCTATAAACTTGTGATATGGAATCTAGACAACTGATAAACATACTTATATATTTCTAAATACATAATATACCCAAACTCCGAAACAAACATTTGTGGAACATACAAATATTTGGGAATCGACCCCGAGACTCCGGAGTCGAAAGCCGATGCACTATCGACCACGCCACCGAAGCAGTCTAGGGTTGTAGGTACTGGAACCAGCTATTGTTATCGACACCGTAATTTAAATAGCACATTGGTAAGTTTGAAGCTCTTGGGCTCGTGAATATGGTGAAGTCTTGGTCACTTGGCAGAACATTCCTCCTGAAAGGGAACAGTTGCTGGTTCGAGTTCAACCCAAGATTGAAGACAGCCTAAAATTATTAAAAAACATTCTACAAACTTTTTTCTACTTCTTATATTAGTTGAGCGGAGTTTACGAAGCTCTTTCTTAGACGACTCGTGTATTTCGTTCGTGATCGAACTCCTCATAAACGACTGGACCGATCTTTTTGAAATTTGGCACGGTCATGGTGACCATCACCGTGAGTGCATATATATCTGAATTCATAAAGATCGGTCCAGTCGTTTAGGAGTTTGACCCGGATCGACAAACTCAGCTCAATTATTGCAACAGCAGAATGCATTGCATACCTAGTTACCTACATACAAATTTAATAAATATCCGATTAACTCTAATATGCTTTGACAGCAAAACAAGCTACATAGAGTCAGTACAGTGTCGCTTATAACTGTTTGCTGTCAGTACGTATTTTCTGCTTGATTAACCATGGAAATTAAAGAATATTAGCATATTCATAACTAGAAGCTAAATAGTAGCCGGTGCGCGTGGACGCCGATTTTATCTATGTGATTTGAATATTAGGAGTGTCGTAAATGTATTACAACCTCTTTTTATGGCAAAGTACCTACCTATTTTGTCGGAATATATCACTGGAACATCTATGGGAGTCGTTACGGTTATTTGGAGCCATAAAACAAAATCCAACTGGTCTACAGAGCTTCGATATAGCCCATGGGTTGTGGAGGTCAGGATGGCAGTCGCTCCACGGAAAATATTTATAACTAGCTGTTGCCTGTAGCTCCGCCTGCGTGTTGTAGTTTTCTTGATCACCCGTTACTGATTTATTATGTATAGCTGATGCCCGCAGCTCCTCCTGCGTGGTACTTTAGATCGACATAACTTTTTTATTTATGAACCGATTGAAATAAAACAAACCTTAAATGTTAACCACAATGCATTTCTAAAACCGCATTCAAATCGGTTAAGCCGTTTCTGAGATCGCGTGTTCAAACATTCAGACAAACAGACACACAGACAAAAATTCTAAAAACCATTGTTTTGGTTATTATTGCGTTCATAAAGCCCCCCTACAACAGTTTCTCTATTATATCTTTGATGTACAGACATCGACCACTTACAATTTTATTAAATGTATTGATATTGATTCAGCTGCATCGCAGTTAGACTGTAAAGCTGACCCCAACTAATACTCAAAAAAAGGAATAGGCTTTCAATTCGGCTGTATTTTTGTTTATGTTTGTTACGATTTAAGTTTTTTTTATTGAAGGCTATTATTGCTCTCCATGTGATCATTTAAATTTGGTCCCATACCGACAATTATTTGGTCCCATTCTGGTAATTGGAAGTCGGTGTTTGTGTCAATGTTTGATGTGTATTTTTGCAAGACCTATTGAGCTAGCAATGCGGCTTAATTTGACTTGCATAAGCGAAAGGGTGACCAAATATTAGCACGAATAAAGGACAGCAATAAAATCGGCTATAAACATCCCGTTAGTTCGCCTAAGGATGCAATTAATACGTGACCAAATTGAAAATGACTTTGTGAAATGTTCCCTCACTCGTTCATTCTGATGCATATTAGTAGAAACGGGTCTATTGTATGCAATATACTCCCCTTAGATGGGTTATTTAACCGTTTCGAAAGCGTTTAGGTGTTATTGAAAACCAGGACTACTTTTTTTTTTAAGCCCGCGCACTAAGGCCGCTTCCGCTCCTACGTCCATTGCCGGGCGTCTCTGGTACTTACCAGGAGGTATTTCCAGTGGCGCCCGGTATACCAACGACCTTATAAGAAGCACTCATTCGATTTTGTAATGGAGGAAGCTTACACATTGTCATTGTATAACGCGACTGAAACCGCGAGTACGGCTAGTTTTATATAAAAAAGGAAGTGTGTTACTAACTCGGTAAAAAGCATTATGAATGGCAACATACCTACATACATTATATCATGTTTTGATGAGCAGTAATCCGCTGTTGACGACCATTGGCAACTTAATGACGTCATTATGTAAACAGTTTTCCCGCCACAAAAGGTACATGAACTATAAGTACAGATAAATAAACATAACTAATAAATACTATAGAACTGGCTGATCCCGAAAGTTCCGCTCGCGTGGAATCTAAACTACTATTTAAAGAGGAAAGATTTGAATGTTTGTAATGAATAAACTCAAAAACTACTGTGCTGATTTCAAAAATTCTTTCACCATTGGAAAGCTACATTCACCCTGAGTAACATAGGCTACCTAACCGGGAACGAGTAAACTAAATCACGCGGGTGGAACTGCGGCGATCAGCTAGTGTTTTGTAAAACGATTAACTTTTACCCTAACATCCGATTTTGATAAAAAATATCTAATGTGTTGTCATAAGATGACCTTAATCTAGTTATCTGTGAAAACCGCAAGAAAATCCGTTCAGTATTTTTGGAGATAACCGTGTATATCCTACACCTACAGGGCAGACAAACACGCATCTACTAGACACTATTTTAATTCCTAATGTGAGGTATTCTTTCTAACTGGCTAAGTACACCAACGAACCCACAGGCATCTGCTATTAAAATTATAAATCTCAAGAAATTAAAACAACGTCTATGAGACGGGAAACCTTATATAAAATATATTTATGTACTGAGCAGTACAGTATTGACATGTACAATTTATTTTAAATACCAGTTTCCTTTTGAAGATGAAAATACACCTGTTGACGTTAACGCCGAGTCAGTGGTTTACTGTTTATCGACTGGTAAAAGCGGAGACGTTTTACTACGTACGTACATTGAAATCACTTTAAGGTCAACAAACTAGGTACTTTGAATATGAATAAGGTGTGAGCTGAAGAAATAGAAAAAGACGTATGAAGATAAATTAAATGGAAAACGTACAAGCAATGATGTATTGGTAGATTTTTCCAAATAATTTTATGATATGAATATCAAACACGATAGTCTTGGAAAAGGAACAGTCACTGGTTCAACTTCTAAAGACTATCGTTTTTACGTTAAATATAGTCAAATTCAGGGTATTCACCTTGTTAGGGAAAGTTCACAGTTTCGATTCCAGCAGAGGATACTTATATTTATAATTTATTTCTATCTAAATATGTATTTGAAATAGAAAATGTAAAACATGTTTGAAACTTCTACATTTGTCAATAAAAAAATATAGTGGCGCCAATAAAAGTTTCTAAGAGATAGATACACTAAAAAGGATCGTTATGGCATTACAAATCGATAGGTACATTAATATAGGTATAACAGGTCGTGTATCTGATCATCCGTCACTCCGGAGGATTATATGTGACACATACATTATTTATGCAGATTATGCTGATAATGTAACAGGTATTTCTGAATAAGAAGGTACTTATACATCTCTCTGTGCTATTGCTAAATGCTTGTTGAAAATTATTATTAAAATTATTCTTCATCAAGCAGATAGTTGAAAAATAACTGATGATGCCTGTATCCTGCTGGTGCCTACTAATATAAGTCTTGGAGTTTATAAGATATGTTTGTCAAGTCTGTTTTTAAACTGTGTGTCTAGTACCATTTCCTTACGTTAATTTACTCGAAATACGGTTTTGTATTCCCCATACATTTCACACCAGCGACCCTAGCGGTAACGTCAGGGAACTGTGTGAAATGTATGGAGGAATACGAAAATGTGTTTCGAACAAATTAACATAAGGAACTGGTACTAGACACCCTGGTTCACGTGTTGGGCTGAGATGACGTCCTCCGGCAGCTTATTCCACTACCTGACAACGCGATCGGTTAAGAAGTATCCGGTCAAATCATACCCATAATCATCATCATTTCAGACAATTGAAGCACACTGCTGAGTATAGGCCTCTCTTAATGCATGCCACAACATTGGGCCACAGATTCCCTCATCCAGTATCATACACATGCTGAAGATGTTTATTTATGTCCATACAAATATTGCCTGTAACCTCTCAATGTCAGTTCATCTGAAGCTGCAACTAGTTTCCTGTCCATCACGTGAAATCTCTTCTATAAGGATTTTTTATGTGGAATATAATATTTTGTAAGTACAATAGATTACTTTGTGTGTAAGTTATTTAGTATTTAAACCAAAATGTTTTAGTTCTATAGTAATTTGTTGAAGAGCATTTTTCAGTATGTTCGACCACATATTAAAATTCATTACCGGATATTAAACAATTTTTTATACTTAAATATTTATTCAAAACGGCTAATATTGCAAAGTTTTAGGAGCTACATAATACAAACATCAAAGCACCTAATTTTCTTATGAATGAAGTTTCAATGTTCTAACAACAGCCTCCCAGAAACCAGCGCTAACTATATTTGAATTTATACGGATATTAATCTACTAAAACTTTGCAATCTATTGAAACGTTCGTGCTTCCTTTCGTTAGTACATTTATTACTATAATTTTATGCTCTACAGTATAATTAAATGCGGAGCCAACTTTAATGTCATAATTAAATGCAATACCGACTTAACATTACCACTTTGATCATGCCGACGGACGTTAGACCACGCCGCTTTACCGAACACTCCTACAGTAAAGAGATCAATTTCTATGTGCATTGTATCATAAACTGGTTCAAACAAGAGCTAATAAACATTGATAGCATAAAAGTCACATGCAATTGGTGCACCTGCTGTAGCCGAGGCTTTTACAAACATAGGTATATTTCATTTTTCCTGGTTACGGGTAAAAGGCTCGCACAAACATGGGACCAACAAAATGTAGGCGTATAATATGCTGCTTTATTAACTGCCTCGGTGGCGCAGTGGTAATCGTATGCGCTGCCGTCCATGAGGTCCCAGGTTCGATTCCGGGTCGAATCAAATATATTATGAGTGATCCACAAATATTTGTTTTCGGAGTTTGTGTGTCTTCTATGTATAATATGTATGTATTTAGAAATATATACAATAAGAATTACAATATACATAATTATAGACTAAAAATATTTACATTACAAGACATCGTTTAAAAAATCCTCCTTGTCATTGCCGACTGGGAAGGTTCCCAGAATGCTGGCTGTGTTGCCACGTTGGATGGCGATACTTATTCTTTGGGCAAGAAAATAGCCAGCCTTCTGGTCCTGAGAAGCATCGATTAAACGTTTAGCAATGAAATATAAGTATGTTTATCAGTCGTCTAGATCCCATTGCACAAGCGTATATTAGCTTAATTTGGGCTAGATGACGTTGTGGTGAGAATATCCAAAAATATTTATTTATAAAACCAAACAGGCGTAATGGTATTAGGTATGTCCGATCGATTGGTTTAAGTCGATTTTGGATCGCAATGGATCGCACATCATTGAAACGTAGGTATGTATGATTTTTAATTTTTTAATTTTATTTATTTATTTATATAGTTACCTACAACACACGAAGAAAAATAAAACAAAAAGAAGAATACAAAGAGAACAGTGAGCAGTTATTACAAGGGCACTACTTATTCCTAAAGGAATCTCTTCCAGCAGGCCAGAGAGGAGATGTAAAGGTGACAAGGCAACGTGTATGCAGTGCAATAAAAATAAACTTACATAAACTAAAGGTGCATTATAATATAAACATAAATAAATACAATCTGTGCTATAATATACTTAAATATAAGTATAAGAGACTACAATATATTATTCCTATCTGGATATGGATCGTACTGAATTGAATCGATTTAGCATCTAGGAAAAGATCGAATAAGTAGATTCATACTTATAGACTTGAGGCTTACAAGCGAAGATTATATAGATGAATCAATTCTGATAGATCATATTGCTAAAGATGAGAAGAGATGTCCATGGATCTTTCAAAAAACCTCTAGACGTTATGTATGTTTTAGTTAATTTACCTCACTAAACTACTACTGTAAATAAAGGCTAAAACGTAAAAAGCTACCAATTACAATTAAGCTTTATAAGTGTAATTTATGTACTCTAGTAATAGGGAATGAATACTAGGTCGCCGCAGTCGCGAAACGTACCGTTACGCTGCAGCATATATTTGAGCGAAGCGAGTTTAAATTCAAAATTCTGGCATCGTAATAACCTGGGTAATTCTGTAAGCTATTGATGAGTGCAAGAAAATCCGAAATCGGCCGAGTATTCGCCGAGAAACAATTTAACATAAATCGTTTGAAAAATAATTTGAGTCACCCGTTGAGAGCTCCGCTCGCCTTCGGCTCGCTTCGCTCAATAATAAAAGCTACCCACGCAGTGTAGAGAGAAAGGCCGTGCCACTGATGATATTAATGATTCAACATGATGTGCTTAGTTAGACTACCCTTAGCAGATAACTACTATTATGATTAGTGTTACTTACTTAATATCTTTGCAGTATTGTTCTATCTTTGGCGATCGTAATAGTATAGTAGAAATAAGATGTGTTCGGATATTTGTACATACATATATCACTATTTAGCTTAAAGTTAACGCTTTTCAAAAAAGGAGGAGGTTCTCAATACGACTGTTTTTTTTAAATGTTTATTACCTCGATATCTTCGGACTGGCTTAACCGATTTTGGTTTTTTTCTTTTAATTGGAAGCTACTACTTTCCAAGTGGTCCCATTTCAATTTGGTCCCATCCCGACAACTATTTGGTCCCATTTCGGTAGTTTGAAGTCGATTGCTGTGTCAATTTTTGACGTGTATTTTATAACGTAAGTACTTCCTTTGAAATCCGGGCCATAGGCTAGGTAATTTAAAAACCAAATAGTTTATTAACGTATCAAGTAAAATTATATCCCAGAGTACAGAGTACAAATAAGCCGAAGATTTAACATAAAGCTTAGTTCATTACTTACCTGGTCTTGAATAAATGGACAGCAAACCATAAATTAGGAGGTATTAGTGCTTACCTGTAAAGAGAAAATAATCATGTCTCTATATATAAAATGAATCCCTATTTCCCTTGGTCACGACATCACGCGTGAACGGCTGGACCGATTTGGATAATTTGGGTCTTGAAATATTCGTGGAGGTTCAGAGAAGGTTTATAAGCAAAATTTCAGGCGGTACGAAGTTCGCCTTTCATAGAAATTCATAGATATCATACACGTAAATAATATTGCTTCGTGCTGTATGCGAAATATATAGGTAATAAAACGAAAGATATACGTAACTAGCCTTGCACGATCTGTGTGTCTAGTACCAGTTTCTTACGTTAATTTGCTCGAAATACGTTTTTGTATTCCCCATACATTTCACACCAGTGCCCCTAGCGGTAACGTCAGGGAACTGTGCGAAATGTATGGAGGAATACGAAAACGTATTTCGAACAAATTAACGTAAGGAACTCGTACTAGTCACTCTGAGTGGGATAGAACCTTGTCACAATAACCGCTACGTGACGTCATCAATCGCTGAAAAGTATGTAAAACAAAAGACGAGTAGTATTGTAGGTACTACGTCACCAACATGGCCGCCAATCCCATTGTCATCTTGCGCGGATTATACTAAGGGGCCTAATCAATAGTAGGTACGCGGTGCACGACTGCTGAGACACTATAAAATATAAAATATGATAGCAATCTTAAACATTATAATCGCGTAATCGCGGTTTTACATGAAACCAAAAGCATTAATTGGATTTAGTTTCTTAGTTCAGATGGCAAAGAGAATTTACTCTAAACAGGTAGGTAAATAACTAGAAACTCAAATCATAAAGTATTATCGCAAAAAGGTATCAATTTACACATGTAAGTTTAGGACTCAGGATAAGAAGAGACCTAAGGATCTATAGCAAAAGAAAGGAGTTCCCACCAAGATGATCTCATGTAAAGCCCCCATATAGGGTACAATTCATCGTTGCGATCCATCGCTACCGACCGATCGAAACGATTGATCTGTAGTGTTGCCGCTCATACACGAAGCGATTGGTCGTTACGATCGATCATTTATACATTTGAAATGGAACGATAAAGACGTGCTCAAAAATTAATACGTGTCCTGTAAAATGGAAAACGAACTTCTTTTCTCGTCTGCGGCGGGAACTTTGATTATATGGCACAGAAGAAAATAAGAAAACCTAGAAAAGTGTGGGTTAAGAAATGGCTATTAAAGCGATATCAGTATTCGCATGTCAATATTTTAAATGAAATGAACAAAAATCGAATCGTTGATCGCAAGAGCCAATACACGATCGATTCATCGTTACGATATTCATGATTGCATGGGTTTTTGTTGCGATCTCCGATGTCGTCTGCGATCAAGTTAATTGTTAACGATCGTAACATACATTACAGATCCGTCGTTTCGATCGGTCTAAAGCGATGGATCGTAACGATGAATCGTCCCGCATATGGGGGGCTTAAGACTTACTTAGACTTACTTAGGTATCTGCCGAACTACGGATAAGACAAAAGGCTTGTCCCCTATAAGTATACCTCCGTGGAATTTGAAGGTTACTGTTGAAAAGCGGGTATATAATGCCTATACCTACCGATTCGAGGAAACATTAAGTATAAATGTATGCCAAAGGCATTCAAATACCTAATCACAATTCTACCGCTTGCATACCTACCTATGCTACTAGTCTTTCAAGGATTAAATTGTTAATAATCATATAATAATAACTGTGTATCTTTGTTAAAGTTGAAACAAAAGATAAACTTCAAATTGTAGATCCTCGTTATACAAATTAACGAAGTTAATTGCCGCGAAAAAGAACATTTCACAAGGCTTGACTTTATTGCGCATTTAAAAACATAAAACGATTTTAAAAACAAACATTGAGAAGACAATAGAAAGACGCTGTAACTTGAGAACAATGAGCGGAAGATAATGTACCGAGAGCAAAGTATTCATTGATTGATGTACATAACATCTGAATTTTATTTAGACATTATAATATTACCGATCATAATACCTACTGTAATACTCTATAATTGAAATGTAATTTAAAAACGAACTCTTTGAGAACCTACCAATTTCAAATTTTAGAAATTTGTATGTAACATAACTATGGAATTACATATATCTACGGAATTTAAAATTCGAGTGTTGCCAAAGACATAAACGGCTTTCTCGAACCCCACCTCGTACCTAAATCTGTTTGTTTGTTTTTTTAGTAAATCCAAACGGCAAGATCTACATGATTTTCTTAAGTGCCTACAACATAGATACTTTTAGCATAAGTCGTTTCAACTGCTAACGGTTGTCGAAAACATTAATGGGCTGTCTAACTTATCAGTGATGGATGTTATTCGGATCTTTCACGCGTGTGAAGCTACCGAGCCGTGTATTTGTAACACAATACCATGTAGACACGAATTGATTATAACAACAAGCATTTACTTGTACGTAACAGGAAATGGCCGGATTATAGGGAAGTAATTGGCATGTTTTGCTCTTTCTGTACCCGAATCTCTTCCGATAGGTAACAGAATATCATTAAAATTAGGTAGGTAGGTCAACTATCTCAGAAACTGCAAAGAACAAGTAAGAAAATAAATCCTGCAAGATGATTTGAGACCATATATTATTCTATGTAGGTAGCTAAAGCTAACCATTTGACAAAAAAAAATAAGTAATGTAACACCGATTGACAGATGAAGTTTTCCAATTTCAAATTCCAGGAATGCATCAACTTTCCAACATGCAGCCAAGCAATGTATGCATATTTATTCAGGGTAATATCACTCATACATTAAACAATACTTTTCTAATAAAAGAAATTATGAAATTATTTAGATTGAGACGCATTATTTATACCTACAGACTTTTTTTTTTTTTTTTTTTAATTCCGCGGCCCAAGGCCGCGGCCGCTCTAACGTCCGGTGCCGGGCGTCTCTGGTTACTAGCAGAGGGTATGTCCAGTGGCACCCGGCGGACTTTGACCACCTCTGTGGTCTCTTCGGGTGTTGGGTCGGGACGAGAATCCCGCGTCGTTGGGGAAGGGTTTTATCCCGCGTCAGTGAGTGAATCTGGTTGCGTGCTATGGGGCAAAGGCCCCGCAGCACGCAACCCTTCTAGCCTGCTTCTGTAAGGACGGCGGATGGCGATCCCGCCGTCCTCAGGCCCCGATCATGGAGGTCGATAGTCTTGGGCGTAGTCGCGGAGTCTGGGGCGCCCTGGCCGCCGACTACGGAACTCGGCGGGGAGGGTACGCTCCCTCTCCCTCCCGGCCGCCTCCTTCGCGAGCATGACTTGCTCGCAGAAGGACACGGCCGCGTTCCACCTACTCCGGCTGGAGACCATGGCTTGAAGCATGGTCTCCAGCGAGAGGGTATCCACGCCCAGACCCACTACGAGGTCCCGGCGCTGACTCGCCCACGCTGAGCACTCCACCAACGTGTGGAGTGCGGTGTCGTCGTCGGAAACCTCGCAGTGTTGACACCGGGGTGTGACCTCACGATGCATGCGAAACAGATAGCTACCGAAGCATCCATGCCCGGCAACGATCTGCGTCGCACGGTACGTGAGGTCACCATGCTGCCTCTGCAGCCAATCGTCCATGATCGGTCTCACCGCCGCGATGATGGTGGTACCCCACTTGGGTTGCTCAAGTCGCACCCTCCATGACTCCATGAGATCCTGGCGGAGTTGGGACCGCTGGTCCTCGATTTCTCGAGACGCAGGCCTGTGGTCCCGCTCCAGCGCCTCCTTCCAGCTCTCGCTTCCAGGTCCCATGGAGGGGTCCCGGCTAGGAGACATGCAGCCTCTCCGGAGATCGTGCGGTACCCCCGTATGGTTCTGACGGCCAAGGTTCGAAGTGGTCTGTTTAACAGAGTCACGTTCCCCTTGACCGCCAACCTATCCGCCCATACGGGAGCCCCGTATAGGGCCATACTCCGCACGATCCCCAGGTACAGTCTCCTGCAGGAAGCGTTGGGTCCCTTTAGGTTGGGCATCAGTCGCGAAAGCGCGACCGATGCCTGCGTCACCTTGGGGACCAAACTTCGGAAATGTGGTCCGAAGTTCCATCGGCTATCAAGTACGATCCCTATACCTACAGACTATTGTTTATCTTTACGTGAAAACTTCAAAATAAACATTATTAAGAATTAGGTATTTCTCTTAGATTAATAGTAGGTATAATACGTCACTGGTATTTCTATATGAATACCTACTATAGAATCTTCTATTATGTACAAGTCTATTCATCTTTAGAGAGAGGTGGAAAGTCGATTGTTCAACCCTATTGTATCAGGGTACGCACTAGAGTAGCACAGAAAGCTGCTGGGATGAATCTATTCATAACTACATCTAAATAGGACTTAAACAACATGAAATAGGGGGTCGTTTATGTACTAAATACTATATTATTCATTGGAAGTTCGAACATTTTTTTAATCTGCACAATTAAACGTAATTGAAATGTGTTTGTCAAATTTTCGCATCGATTTAAGTATTATTAGGGGAGTTCGATTTTTGCTGAGTGAGTAGCTGGTGGCTTTTTGGTTACCTGTGGGGCGCTCCGCAAAAATCGGGTTCCCAGACGCTCAATTACAATACCCCACAAAGTTTCTTTGTCCCGCACCGTGAACTACGAGTAGTTGAGTAATTAGTTCTTCTGTGCGGGAAATATCAAGCATTACCATGAGATTGGCGAAATCATCGATGAACATTGATGGAGCCACGTTTTTAAAAGACGAAGATAAAGTACTATTAAGTTACAAAAAAAATACGACACTTTGATCCTCATTTGTTATTTCAAAATAAATTTCGAAGCTTGCTTGTAAACGTTCTAGTTTGGATGTAATTTGATTCAAATACGTATCCATTCAAGGACCAAGACAATATAATCACCATAGTGTTGCCCATCGACACGAGAAGAAGAAGAATTCAAGGACCAAAAGAGACCAGACCTTTACAAAACATAGGTAAATAACAAATCAAAATCTAAGCAATACTTCATAGTTAATGTATGTAGGTAATAAGTAATTTTGTAATTCAACGGAATTACAAAATTACTTTCGATAAATGCCGACCATCCTCCTTGCAAATCTGAGCCGCATTTAGAGTTCCGCGGTACATAATCATTAGCGAATGTAACTATGGTCTATTATCTTATGTATTACGTTGACGTACTAAAATTATCACAAATATTCACAGTAGTTCTACTGCACACGCTCACGTGACTGGAAATACCTTTTGGTGTATACACTGGAAATACCTTCTAGTGCATACACTGGAAATGCCTTCTGGTGCATACACTGGAAATACCTTTTAGTACATACACTGGAAATGCCTTCTGGTGCATACACTGGAAATGCCTTCTGGTGCATACACTCGAAATGCCTTCTGGTGCCTACACTGGAAATGCCTTCTGGTGCCTACACTGGAAATGCCTTCTGGTGCATACACTGGAAATACCTTCTGGTGCATACACTGGAAATACCTTCACGTGCATACACTGAAAATACCTTCTAGTGCATACACTGGAAATACCTTCTAGTGCATACACTGCAAATTCCTTCTGGTGCAAACCAGAGACGCTCTTGCGCGGACGTAAAAAACTCGCACACGTGTGCTTTTACTTTAAGATATTATACTAAAAGTTGTACTTAATAAATACGTCACTTATGTTTTTATTTTTGCTTGTAGGATATGTTACAACAATACAACACGTCAAACAGTCTCTTTTTTGGCCGTTGTACGTCCATTGCCAGTCTCTGGTATGCACCAGAAGGTATTTCAACTCCAACAGTCTAGTTTACTTTTAAAGCCATTTTTTTTATGGGGAGGCGGGATCCGTAAACTACTTACTACCTATATCTATAGATCTGTTTGATACAGAGAACTCAGGTGTACAGTAGCGCAGGCAAATTAATGGCGCTACGCTACCAGCTACGCCACCTAATCGGTTGGCAAAACTTTGTAAGTTTACAACACTTCTATCTACCTACCTCATTCAAAGAGAAAGTGGTAGTTTTATCGTGGTAGTTTTCATAATTTTATAAATTTTGGAAACTGAACTAAACACTTCAATGATTATTCAAATTGCACATTTATGTCTCTACATTACAAGTCGTTTAGAGCAATTTTACTCCGTTAATTACATGTTAGAACAGTTATTATCGAAAAAACCAATAATATTCATCATATTGCATGTTTACATTTTGCGCAGATGTTGAATATTAGTGATTTTTATTGCTAATCGATTAATATAATCAAAGCAACGCAATTAAATTATATTTATACATTATTGTAAGGTGTTTCCGATTATGTTAATGAAGGATCAATTAACAGTTACACCGGTGTAAAGGTATAATATATATCAGATCTAAGTATCAATAAACGTCTGTATCGTGCTGGCTGAGATATTATATCTTCCTGGGAACCTCCTTTAAGAGAATACCCGGGTATTCTCTAAAGTAAGTTATACTGTCTCTTCGAACGTAGGTAGAATAAGAGATCGTGCTATTCATTTGGTACGAGTCTACGAGTCCTTGTGCCTATTGTACCGCTAGCTCGTAGAGCGGGATGAAGTTAGGCCACTTTTCATATCATGCGTTTTTTCACCAGCGGATCTCGTCCGCAATGCGTGTCGATGTCAACGTTAAATCAGTTCGCGGCTAGCCCCATTATTAAAGCAACCGGGGCGTGCGGGCGGCTCGCGCTACATGGAACGCATTTCCTTACTGTATGTGACATTGACATCGACACGCATTGCGGGCGAAATCCGCAAGCTGGTGGAAAACGTTGGACCGGAAAAGCGCTCTTAAGTTATGTAAAGGTGAAGCAGATCTAAATAGTAAAATAGGTAAGTACGTAGGACTGTTCCCTATTCTGTGAACAACAAACCCACATTATGTTATCAGTTTTGATGATCCCACGTAATAGGTGGCAAGCCCATTGCCGTTACCGGGCACCTTATATTCCAAACAACCAGGACCGAGTTATGTACCTACACATACCTACAATCTCTACAATCTCTGCAGCACGGGCTTAGAACAGTGGACACTATATTCTACTTTAAGACAGTAAACATTTGTTGTGTCAAACACAATGTGTTAATCTATTGTTAAGATATTCACAGTAGCTGTAATTTAAACGCCAGGCCGTTTGTCTTATTTTGCTATACATACAAGCTCATATTTCATACATCTGTGTGAATCATTAGTGTTCAACTTTCGCATATTCACTTTTACGCTTGCAACGGTTAGTTCTACTCTTAAATTGTATGCATTTCACTTTCAATTTATAATGTTTGCATCATGTAAACGAAAAAAAATACTATTGTACAATGAACTTCTGCAGTTGTAAATTATGATACACATGGTCATGTTTTACATTCAAATATTAGTTTCTGAATGTCGCTTATGGGGGAGTTTCCTTGACGCTCTGTTTTCCATCCGAGTAGGTACCACGCCTAAGTAAAATGATTCCATTTTCCTAAACTATCTAGAAGCGTCCGAAATAATTAAATTCTTACATACAATAAGCACACTTTTCGACGATCTAAATATGTAAACTCCTTAGGGGGTTATTTTTATTCAATTTCATTATAAATAAATAACATAAATAACAACAATAAAAATAAACTTAAATTCTGAGAGAAACAAGAATGGGTCCAGGATCACAACACTATCTCCGTACCACATTCAATCGAAATGGGTTGACGTTTAAACGTTACCCAAGTGCAAACGTTCCTTTATTGAGTGTGTCTAGTACCAGTTTCTTACGTTAATTTGCTCGAAATACGTTTTCGTATTCCTCCATACATTTCACACAGTTCCCTGACGTTACCGCTAGGGGCGCTGGTGTGAAATGTATGGGGAATACACAAAAATATTCATAATGAACTTAAAAAATATAACAGTTTCAAATCATACGGTAATAAACCGCATAACAAATTAGACGAATGACTACACTAATACATATCGAATAGTAAACGCATCTGTGTAATTTAAACTACCATCGACCATTCCAGTGATCATACATACAGCTACTTGGTCCGTCGAAATGACTAGACGGGTGTCAATTACATGTATTATATCCGATTTCCATGCGGCATTGCTATCGCATATCAATGAAAGTGAAAATCTCTATTGTTCCAGTAATCAACGGTAGTTTTTACCGCAAAATATACGTATAACGGTACTTAATCGTACAATAAATATATATAGGTACGAATTTTGGACTCACTTAAGTAAGCATTGTACGTATGTTCGTGAGTATAAGTGTTTGTTCATTCGCATGAGTGTTTATCAATAAACTTTTGTCCTAAATATGCGTGTCAGTCTCATCAATAAACAAATTTTACAATTAAACGTTCAACATGGCAATCATTAATGGTTAAATAATTAATCATTGAAAGTGCAAGTCAATGTTTTCTAGCGATAATTAGAAATAGCCCAAGTATTCCACAATTCAAATAACATACTCTCTATTATATTATGAATATATTTAAAATACACTACATTGATAACAAGAGAGCATGGTGATGTGGTACAAAATGGTGTCATTATAATTAAAAGCGATTTATTACAGGCAGGACAGGAGGAAAAAAGAGATTATCCCATGTATAACTTCTCGTATTCCGTATAATATTCTCAGAAACTTTGAGTAGAACAAAAATGGTCAAATGTTAAAGTATCAGATATAATTTAAACTAATCGTGTGAAACTTTCTTCGCTCCATTACACATTGTGCTACATAAAGTTGCCCAACTAATTAGTTCACACATAATAATACACTTAAGACAATTAGTTGCTCTGCATGAACGTTTTGTTAACTAATTATCAGCTAAGTACAGGTATCATGCCGGCGGCTTATTAGTTGTTCGACTTGTAAGACTCGAACGCGACACAAAACAAAAAACATATCGAGGTGTTTAGCTCTAGGTGTAAGATAAGCCATAAAACTGCTAAGTAAAACGGGTAGGAACAGTTGATACCTAATGGATTTGGATGAAATTTGAGAGGTGGCTAATAATATCTTTTTTTAACAGACAGATACAAATCACAGTTTTTATCCCTGAAGGATTACGCCCAGTCACTTCTCTAACCCCAAGTAATAGGTTGCTAACCTATTACCGTTTCCGGGGACTGCTAAGTATATTTGCCAGAACCTCATCCGTTTTTATCAGGAGGTCCGCATGCAGGCGAGGATGACTTGGACCCTGGAGATGTAGGTAGGGAAGGGAATATTTGTACCGGAATTTCTTTCCTCAGTAGTTCTTTAAAGCAGTAATTCTGACCATAAAATTGGCCAACATCAGAGACACACCCACGGAACCTATTTTTCACCGACCATTGCTTTGCCTTATAACCCGTACATCCTAAATACCAATTTCGAAATATTTGCACAAACAATGCGACAGCAAAACTCCACCTAGAAACAATTATACAGAGTTCCACATCAATGCATCCAGGATTCATTCAATACAAACGACAACACAAGTAGGTATATATAGAGAAAAAACCTCACACTATTCTAGTGACTATTTAGTACTGAAATAAGGTTTATAACGGTGTAGAGAAATAATTGTTGGTATAATAGGAACTTGTCATATTTGTTACAGGCGCCATGGACCGTGACTACGACGTCGGCTGTAATATAAGTATAGATTACAAAACATAAGTGTATGTTCGAGTAGCTATTACATAGATAATTTCATACACTAAAAAACTAATCACTCACAGAATGGCAGACATATATTATTCGCGCATAACGTGCTTATTAGAAAATCAATACTTACTTTTTACATGACAACTTAACACTTCGGCATAATAATTATGTTTTATAATTGCAAAGTGGATGTTTTAATGCATGACTTCATTAAATCGTGGACTTAGAGAAAGTGGAACATCTAATACATTTTGGCTATAGGCTATGGGTTTAACTGACAACTGTCTTAAAGTACCATCTATAAAAAACATATTTCTGTATAAAATATTTAGATACAAAATTATAAATATATCACAAAAACTGATGTCATCGGCAGGCCTTTTCCTATCAGGGGGAATGCTCTGACCACTGAGCTACGATGACCAACAACATCGAATCTTTGCTTCATAGGTATCATAATTTCTAGATCGCGCTATTAAGATTAGAGTTGAATCCACCAGTGAAAAATTTATAATCAATCCAGTTTCCATTAGAGTCCACACGTAATAGGGAGCGAGCCATAATCGCTAACCGGGAAATTTAGCCAATGCGTCGCGTCGCGCGTCGTTCGAAAATCGACTTGCAGCTGAGATTGGTTTGGGCTTTGGTTTTTTTTTAATAGAAACTACATCGTCATCATATGAGATACGGAATTATTTTAGGTGGCTTACCAAACAGCTAAAGGTAAATAAAGTATTGGAGAAGCCACTATAACCGTGGCATTTTTCTTTAATTAATGGAATACTTCTTTGTGAAACGAGTCTTTTAGGTTGTAAATTCAATCATTGTATTCGTTTTCCACTGTCACTAGTGTGACTCATATCATTTAACATAAGGAAATAGGTAAGACTATTGTCCATCTGGCGTCCAATTGTCCAAATAATCCCATATTTCGTGTTCGTGTGACTCGTTCAACGAGATCAAACAATTATAGTTTACAAAATTGCTGCTAACGGGTGTTCAAAGAAGCAAATCGTTTAAACGTAAGCAATTTAACAATCATTGTCAGGTCTGTTTTGTTCGAAACTGGCGCTTAACCCATTAAGATATTTATGTACATACTTCAGATAATTTATCTAAACGTTCATTAATTAATGGGCGTAGATGAAAATTGCCAGAATAAATTATAGTATACAAAATAAAATATATTGCAGTCACTAACAGAAGCTTACAAAATCTAAAATAAACATTATTTCTCTGAACGAATTTTCGAATTAGAAAAAGACTCGGGAAGGGTATTTGTTATTTAATTACGCGTAAACTCTTGAAAAGTTTTAGATGAAAATTAGCACATAAGTAAAACAATTTCTGAATAGATGCATCAGACAATTTTTATGCCAGTAACCTGTAGTTATGTGTAAGTAGTAAGCATTGAAGGGAAACGATAAAAGGATTTCACGGAATCTGATTTTAAAACCCAACGCACGTTGGTTTACGATATTTTATAGAAGCGGATGCTCCCAATTCACGTGGTTTACCGTTTCTCATAGAAATCTATACCCATGCAGTTGTTGTAACTCTTATCTCCTTCCAGGTTTTCCAGCTGCTTGTGTACCAATTTTCAACCAAATTAGTCCAGTCAATACAGCGTGATGCAGCAAACAAAACACAACCATCCTCCAGTCGTGCTGAAGGTTTATTGGTAAGGATGTATTTACTCATCGTAGTAACTATTTACACACACACACACATATCACGCCTATATCCCGCCTATATAGGCAGAGGTGCATTACACACCCACAATTTGCCAGTATTATAGTACCACGTAATAGGGGGCAAGCCCATTGCCGTCACCGGGCACATTTATAATGGGTTATGTCCAAAATGGCCGAATGAATTTAATAAAAAGTAGCACCTATATTGTAATTTTGAAAAAAAAAATTGAAATCCGTTGCCTTGCGATGAAATGTTGATGAAAGGCAACAAAATCTTACGTGCCAGCCGCTATGACAATCCAATTAGAGTCCTGGGCGTCGCGGATTATTTAGATAGCGGGAAATAGATTTATAACAAGATTCGGTGCTAAATTTTGCAGTTTCGAAGAAACGTGAGTAAGGAATGACTAACGATTTCTGAGGCTTTGTTCAAAATGTAAAAAAAAAAGAACACGCCACATTTGTGTCACGGGTAACTAACTGTAAGAAGGTAATGACCTCAGAGTGCGTATTCGTTCTTTCAAAATGTTATGAAAGTTAGTAGCCGCCGCTCTTAGATAGGAATCGTTTAGATCTCATTTTTCATGGCACAAAGGAGCTTTTAACTTTTAAATATTTATCTTTTGTATCTTAATTTAACGGCATTGTTTATTCATTGCTTTACGTGGACATTTCGGTGTCAGTTAATAATGAACTTATTTGACTCAGTCACTTGTGTTTTGGGGCGGGGCCCCAAGTGATTAGAAACTACGTCCTCGTCGTCCGCCCTGGACCCCAACTTGCTTACGGTAACGCAGTGGCAAGTTGGGTGACCGAACGTTCTAGTCCGAACTTGTGGCCATAAAGTGCGAATATTAATAGTTATGTCGGCTCAACCCGATAAAAACGATTACCCCGGTCTCGGCTCCGCCTTTCTCTGGGCGGAGTCGGACCAAGAAGACGACCTCACGCTATCCCAACGGACTCCGATGCCGAGCGAAACGGAGGCTCGCGCCGCGCTGCCCAGTCGCAGCGTGACGTCGACGCCTTCAGGAAATGTTGCTGCTGGGTCTGACGTCAAGCCAGGTCCCAGCAGTGTGAACACAAAGGGCCCTCCTACGAAGAGGGTCCACGAAGAAATAAAGACGGGACCTTCGCGCGACCGGAGCACTAGCTGCTCCGGGAGCAGTGAGTCGGAGGAAGGGGGGCCGAAAAAGACGCCACGGACACGTGGCGATTTTCTACTGGCGAAGGAGAAGGAGATGCCGCCAACGCTCCATCCTTCTGTACCACCCCTGCCCAGTCGCAGAGATATCGGCGTGCCGCCCGCGCGGGAGCTCTTGAGTTCTCTTGCCCTGATGAACGCAGCTTTGAAAGGTAACAAGGGCATGCAGGGCAAGAAGAGGATTGTGGCATCGTTGGTGGCTGATGCCCAATCTTCGCTCGACGAGCTCCTCGCGCGGAGCGTTACTGATGAGGAAGTGAGGCTCCGGCTGCAGGTGGAGAGCCTGGAGGTGGAGCTCGCCGCCTCGCGGAGGCAGATGGAGGTCCTGCGACGGGAGGTCGCGGACTTGACCAGGGTGGTCAAAGGGCCTCCAGCTCCAGCTCCAGTTCCTATGCCGCCTCCTCCGACGACTGGACCAGCGCCGAAGAAAAAGCCTGCGGCCAATACAGCACCTACCACTGCGCCCACCAAGGTGCCCACCACGGCGCCCGAATCGCCGTCACCGCCTGTGCCGACTATGGTGCAGGTCCTGACGGCGATCGAGAGGCGCCTCGCGGTTCTCGAGGACCGGGCGTACCGCCCTCCGCTGGCGCGTCCCGCGTTTACATACGCGGCGGTTGTCGGCGGTGCTTCCGCTCCCGGTCCAAGCGGCACGCCACCCGCTGTCCGTCGCCCCGCTCCGCCCCCGTCCGCTTCCCCAGCGATTCGGATGCCGGCTGAGACCGCGGCCCAAGCGAGGAAGGGGAAGGGACGGGGTAAGAAGAGTGAAACTTCTGCCACCCCCGCCTCCTCCAACGTTGCCCCCGCTGCTTCTTCACATCCCTCCAGACGGGAGGGATGGGAAGTAGTGGGAGCAAAGAAGAAGACAAAGGCCGCCAAGAAAGCGGCCAAAGCCGCCGCGGCGAAGGCGCCGAAGAGGCCCCGCGCTCCTCGCTCCACAGCCGTCGTCCTTACGGTGACGACGGAGGGTGTGGAGAGGGGTGTGGGGTACGCTGATGTCCTGAGGCAAGTTAAAGCCTCAGTCGACCTCTCAGCCCTCGATATCCAGGGGGGTCTCCGGTGCAAGACGACACGCACCGGGGCTCGCCTCCTCGAGGTCTCCGGCGCCTCCAGCGGCCCCAAAGCTGATGCCCTAGCGGCTCAGCTGAGGGACAAGCTGGACGGAGAAGCCGTCCGCGTCACCAGGCCCACCAAATGCGCTGCATTGCGCGTCTCCGGTCTGGATGACGCGGCCACGACGGAGGAAGTGATTTCCGCCGTCGTGGAGGCGGGCGGCTGTCCCCGTGACCAAGTGAAGGCTGGAGAGATCTCCTTCAGCCTCACTGGCCATGGCACGACAACCGTCCAGTGCCCCGTCGCGGCGGCACTAAAAGTGGCGGACGGACGAGGCCTCCTCATAGGGGGCTTCCTAAAGGCGCAGGTGCACCTCCTTCGTGCCCGGGAAACAAGATGTTTCCGGTGCATGGTGGTGGGGCAAGTTGGAGTACAGTGCACAGCGGAAGTCACCGTAGGCGATCGGTGCTTCCGCTGCAGCCGGCCCGGTCACAAGGCAAGTGCCTGCGACGCCCCGCCTCGCTGCTTTAGATGCGAGGCGGAGGGCAAGACTGCGGACCACCGGGTTGGCAGCACAACCTGCGCCGCCTCGAGGCCAAAGCCTCGTCCGTCCGCTGAGAGCGGTGGGGGTGCCGCTACTGCACGGCCAGATGTTTCTCGGCGGGATGCTGATATGGACGTCCATTAATGTCTGACGCCCATATCCGCATCCTGCAAGTGAATTTGAACCGCTGCCGCGCTGCTCAGGATCTTCTGTACCAGAGCATCCGGCAGTGGTCCATAAACTTGGCCGTGGTCGCCGAGCCGTACTACGTCCACCCGGGAAGCCCGGTGGACGAGGACGGCTCGGCCTGTTTTATCTTCGGGGGGTCCGCCGCAGACAGCTCGCGCCTTGCGATCATTGCAAGGGGCCGCGGGTGTGTTGCGGCGGACTATGATGGGTTGGCAGTCGTGGCCACCTACATCTCGCCGACACTGGACGAGACTCAGTTTGAGCTATGGCTCACTGAGCTCGACGTCGTCTTCGCTGCGTGCCGTCCTCGCCCTGTCCTGCTCCTGGGAGACTTCAACGCCTGGAGTGTGGCGTGGGGCTCCCGGGAAACCAGGGACAAGGGGAGGCTTCTTGAGGACTGGACCAGAACACGTGGTCTGGAGGTCCTCAACCGGGGGAATGTCGCCACCTTCTGGCGGCGAGGGACCAGCTCGGTCGTGGACGTATCGTTCGCGACTTCTGCCCTCGCCGCCCGTATTACTGGCTGGCACGTGGAGGAGGGTGAGGAGACGCACTCGGACCATCGGTACATCCGGTTCGATGTCGTCCACCCACCTGACCTCCCACAGCCGGTAGAAAATCCCCCGGATCCGCGTTGGGCACTTCACCATCTGGATCGGGAGGCTCTCCTGGAGGCGTCCATCGTGCAGGCCTGGATTCCGGCACCGGACCGGCCTGCCGATGTGGATGCCGAGGCGGAGTGGTTCAGGGGAGCCATGTCGCAAATCTGTGATGCGGCGATGCCTAGGGTTACGCCCAGATCGGCAAGGAAGCAGGTGTACTGGTGGTCGCCGGAGATTGCACAGCTGCGCGCAGCATGCATCTCCGCCCGCCGCCAGTACACCAGGTTTCGCCGGAGGCATCGCCGCCCAGACGACGCGGCAACCCGAGAGGCGGAGCTTTATCAGGCTTACAGGGAGGCTAAAGGTAATCTCCAGGAGACAATAAAGCGGGCCAAGACGGCGGCCCGCGAGGAGCTCCTGGAGACCCTGCAGCAGAACCCATGGGGGCGCCCGTACCTACAGGTCAGGGAGAAACTCCGACCTAGGGCGCCCCCACTGACCCAGAGTCTCCAGCCGCAGCAGCTGGAGCGGGTCATGGGCTCCCTGTTTCCGACGAGCGCGGAGGAGCACGTCCCTCCGCGCATGGCTCCGTCTCTGCCCGACGCGGATAGCACCGGCGAAGACGACGTACCCGAAGTCAGGGTGGGGGAGCTAGGGGCGGCAGTACTCCGGCTCAAACGCCGGAAAATCACTGCCCCCGGACCCGACGGCATTCCTGGCCGTGCATGGGTCCTGGCCCTCGAAGAACTCGGGCCTCGACTGATGGGGCTCTTTAGCGCATGCCTCGAAAGGGGCCAGTTTCCCAAGGTGTGGAGGACGGGGAAGCTGGTCCTGATCCGTAAGGCGGGGCGGCCGGTGGACTCACCGTCCGGATACCGGCCGATCGTGTTGCTCGACGAGGTGTGTAAGCTCTTTGAGCGAATTATCGCGGAACGCCTCGTCGAGCATCTCTCGACGGTGGGGCCAGACCTGGCGGACAACCAGTACGGTTTTCGTCGGGGACGCTCCACCGTGAGCGCGATCATGCGCGTCAAGAGCCTGACGGAGGAAGCAGTCTCGCAGGGCAAGGTGGTGGTGGCGGTGTCTCTTGACATCGCCAACGCGTTCAACACCTTGCCATGGAGCTGCGTTAGGGAGGCGCTCGTGTATCACGAAACGCCTCTCTACCTCCGTCGTATTGTCGGGGCCTATCTCTCGGAGAGGGCCATAGCTTTCCCCAGCTGGCTCGGGCCAGCTCGGCGGGATGTGTCGTGCGGTGTTCCACAGGGGTCGGTCCTGGGGCCGCTTCTGTGGAACATCGGCTACGACTGGGTGCTGCGGGGTGCGTTGCCTGAGGGCGTCGGCGTAACGTGCTACGCCGACGATACCCTCGTCACGGCGCGGGGTGCAACGTACCAGGAGGCAGCACTCAAGGTCACGACGGGTGTTGCTCAAGTCGTGGGTCGGATACGGCGGCTGGGACTGGAGGTGGCCTTGCACAAGTCCGAGGTTCTGTGTTTTCACAGACCTCGGAACGGTCCACCTGAAGGTTCCAGCATAAATGTGGGAGGCGTTAGCATCGGCATCAAGCCCTCGATGAAGTATCTAGGGATCGTACTTGATAGCCGATGGAACTTCGGACCACATTTCCGAAGTTTGGTCCCCAAGGTGACACACGCATCGGTCGCGCTTTCGCGACTGATGCCCAACCTAAAGGGACCCAACGCTTCCTGCAGGAGACTGTACCTGGGGATCGTGCGGAGTATGGCCCTATACGGGGCTCCCGTATGGGCGGCGCGGTTGACGGCCAACAACTCAACGCTCCTTAACAGACCGTTGAGGACCTTGGCCGTCAAAACAATAAGGGGCTACCGCACGATCTCCGGAGAGGCTGCATGTCTCCTAGCCGGGACCCCTCCATGGGACCTGGAAGCGAGAGCCCTTGCGTCATTGTTCCAATGGCGCAAGGAGGCGCTGGAGCGGGACCACAGGCCTGCGTCTCGAGAAATCGATGACCGGCGGTCCCAACTCCGACAGGATCTCATGGAGTCATGGAGGGTGCGACTTGAGCAACCCAAGTGGGGTGCCACCATCATCGCGGCGGTGAGACCGATCATGGACGATTGGCTGCAGAGGCAGCATGGTGACCTCACGTATCGTGCGACGCAGATCGTTACCGGGCATGGATGCTTCGGTAGCTATCTGTTTCGTATCCATCGTGAGGTCACACCCCGGTGTCAACACTGCGAGGTTTCCGACGACGACACCGCACTCCACACGTTGGTGGAGTGCTCAGCGTGGGCGAGTCAGCGCCGGGACCTCGTAGTGGGTCTGGGCGTGGATACCCTCTCGCTGGAGACCATGCTTCAAGCCATGGTCTCCAGCGGGAGTAGGTGGAACGTGGCCGTGTCCTTCTGCGAGCAAGTCGTGCTCGCGAAGGAGGCGGCCGAGAGGGAGAGGGAGCGTGCCCTCCCCGCCGAGTTCCGTAGTCAGCGGCGAGGCCGCCGCAGACTCATCTACGCCCAAGACCATCGACCTCCATGATCGGGGCCTGAGGACGGCGGGATCGCCACCCACCGTCCTTACAGAAGCAGGCTAGAAGGGTTGCGTGCTGCGGGGCCTTTGCCCCATAGCACGCAACCAGATTCACTCACTGACGCGGGATAAAACCCTACCCCCAACGACGCGGGATTCTCATCCCGACCCAACCCCCGCAGAGACCACAGAGGTGGTCAAAGTCCGCCGGGCGCCACTGGAAATACGTTCTGCTTGTAACCAGAGACGCCCGGCAACGGACGTTAGAGCGGCCGCGGCCTTGGTCGCGGAACTAAAAAAAAAAAAAAAAAAAAAAAGTCACTTGTGTTTACAAAATTGTTGTTCTATCGCTCTTGATGGACATACTTCTAGAAAATTATGATGATTTGTTACTAGAGGGTACACGATGATTGCAGTGGCAAAACCCGATAGATATGCCCGACAAATATCTACAAGGAATATTGCATCGATGTCTATATTCGTTTAATCTTCTGTCAAATGAGAGAAACTCAACGTGTTGCCTTAGGCACATTATCACATCTGAATCAAAAAGATGATGCCTACTGACAGAGAGAATAATATTTTGTGCATCGTCGGCAATATCATAGTTACCTAAACAACTTTATAGCGTGAATATGACGTGAAAATTACACTTAGTCATGATACACGTTTCAACTGTCAACTTTGAACAAATTACATCAAGAAGTCTCATGAAGGCTTAAGAGAGACATGTAATAATGTCTTTATAGGCCTGAAGTGATATTGTAGCGCTTCCAAAACCCATGTTGACTCTTTTAAGCCATCCAAAGAAAACTATATAATCATCAAGTGCATCAGTCTTTAAGACTGCCTTATTATGTCTGATGATATTAGATAGAATAAATTTATATATTCTGATAGATAATTGTCTAATAGGAGGTTAGGAATGTCCTTGTCTATTTCATTAATCTATATTTTATTGAGATTTACGTGCAGATGAATAAGTCACAATTGTTAATAAACCGTACTATCTTGATGTAGATCATTTTCGTGCCGCACCTGTAAACTTAGATGTACCGTGCGCACGCGGCGGTCATGATCATGACCATTTCATTCCCGTTATCTCAAATATACAGTCACTTTCCCTGTTTCGTGAATTTTAGTTACCAAAACATTTGTACACTTTCGCTACAAGTCAAATGTCAACAAGTTTTATGCTCGATGTCTGATTCTATTGTTTTGAATTTAAATATTATATTGCCAATAAAATTAATGATTTGTAGTCGTGATACAGCAGGTTATTAAATATAGAAAATACCTTTTTGAAATTATGCAGAAAGTTTAGGTACAAAAATTTTCCTGTATAGAGTTATTTACAAATTTAATGATGTAAGTATACACGGGGGGTTTAAAGTAACTTTGTATTTTAATACTGGGCTTATTGAAATACATAAGTGCATACTTCATTCTAAGGTAGCTACTTACCCAAGAGTTATAATAATAATAAATAAATAAATATTTCTGGACATTCTCACACGTTTACTAGCCCAAATTAAGCTAATATAAGCTTGTGCTATGGGATCTAGACTGATAAACATACTTATATATTTCTAAATACATACATATTATACACAGAAGACACCCAAACTCCGAAACAAATATTTGTGGATTACACAAATATTTGGAATCGAACCTGGGACCTCAGGGACGGCAGTCGCATACCACTGTGCCACCGAAGTAGTAAGGTCTACAGTAAATACCTACCAAGGATTTTGTAAGCTTTCTCTTGTATTTAATGCAACTATCCAGTTACCGGGAATACACTCACCCCCTATTACGTGGAACCATTCATCAATTCACTCCATTTTAAAATAGTAAAGTGGGCGTATAATATGCATCTGCCTACCCCTTCGAGGAAACCGGCGTTAAGTTGAATATTTACGTTACGTCTAATCTCGTTTGAGATTCAATCAAGAAGAATCAAAGAATCTATTTCGTTTATTCAGTTTAGGCACATAAAGAGCACATATGTGAATGTCAAAATTTTACAATTTCATGTCAAGCAATATTATAAAAATACTAAATTAAGTACATAAATAACCATTTGAAAATGATTCTTTCGCAGATTCGGTAAGTTGGTTCTCCTGAGAAGATACCAGCAAGAAACTCAGGTAGATTATCCATTTTCTTTTTTAATAAAGTTTTGTTTACATTGTGTTACAATTTATTTTGTACGAGTGGCTATCAACAGCAGATTAGGGTGACTATGCATTTTATCATTAAGATATTCGTCTAAATTATAATAGCCTTTCTTCATCAAACGTTTTTCACTAAGTACTATTTTAAACTTATTAAGAGGCATGTCAACCAAATCCAATTTAAATTTGAATTTTATTAAATATTTTGATACATTTACCTACATTTTTATTTCTTGTATTATAATTATGGTTGTTGGATCTTTTTTTTAAGAGTTCTATGTTCTTCCGTACATATAAGATGTTGTCGTAAACATATTGAGAAGCAACTGTTAAAATATTAATTTCTTTAAATAGTTCTTTCAGCGAGTCACGGGGTCTGAGTCTATAAACACTCAGACCCCGTGACTCGCTGAAAGAACTATTTAAATTGATTGCTCGTATAGCTCGTTTCTGTAATATGAATATTGTCTCAATATCGGCGGCTAAGCCCTATAGCAGCAGACCATAATGATATAACGCTATGAAAGTAGCTAAAATAAATTAATCGTGCCGTAACAATCAAATGTGAATAAACTAATGTGTGTTTATGTAATACTCGCATGTTCCCGTGGGAATTGGAAACGAGTAAACTATTTCACGCGAGTAGAGTGGGATACGTCGAGTGGTGTAATAAATCTGTTCTACGAGTATTACCATCTGCATTTTTACCAAAGGGGACCATGATGAATGCAATTAAGTGTGAAACGAGATCCATTTGAAGATCACTATTCAAGAACGAATGCCCGGAGCTACTCTGATCTGTGGTAACATGAAGAGCACTTTATAACTATTAACCAGTATTAAATCACTGGCAACCCTAGTGGTACTGTTAGCAGCAGAGGTTGGACAGTGAATTTTATATTAATAAACTAGACTACGGGTTTTACGGGGTATAAATTAAATTGATGAAGGGACTACATATCATGAGAAAAAAATATTGGGCATATGAATAGACGCAAATATTAATTTTGATACTCAATAGAACATGACATTTAAAATAATGCAATAGTACCTAATAACAAATATAGTACTAATCAAACACTTTTAAAATAACCTACCTATTTTACAACACTTCGCCTTCGCCCTAAGACTGTGGCCTAAGATGTAGACACAATTTCGAGTTCGTCAGTCTTGGAATTGATCAGAGTATTCCCCCTCACGAAGACCTGACGCTGGTACAAATTCAGCTAAAAGCTTTCGTTTTTGCGATTACAATATATAAAGGTACACTGAGCTTGGATATTTTAGGGACTGGCCATAGACAACATTTATTCATATGTCTATCCATCACAGTTTTGGGTTCTTGCCAAATTAAAACCATATTTTACAAATATATCATTTAAAACATTGTTAGTAAAATTTTGATAAAATATATAGATTGCTATCGGTACTTGTTCTTTGATGTAAAGATATTTATAGAGCTGTATAAATCATAATGGTGAACATTGATTGGAAGTTGTATAAAAATGGATTGCTTGTACTTAATTTTCTTAGTTGAATCTTTTCACTATCTATGCCTCTGTCTACCCTTTCAGGGTCACCAGAGCTATGTAGGTATGTAGGAATGTTTATATTTACTACGCAACGAATTTTACTGTTTATCTGACAGATGGAAAGGAGGATTTGTGAAACACGAAGCTCATTTTTTTCACCTTTTCCATTCTGGCAGGTCGCGAGCCCGTAACAAATATAGTAAAGTAAAAAAACTTACAAATTATATTTAAAGTCAAACCTGCCTCGTTAGATATTTGGTTCATTTTTTCGATGGAGATTACTAAAATTTGATCAGAAGACTGCTTTGTCAGCAACTTACCTGTAAAAAAACAAAAATATATTTTGAGAACATGCATTTCTGTTCATAAATATAGGTATAGGTACGCAACCAAAAATTTTGAAATGTCTAGGTTCAGTAAGGCCTATGTCACTCCCCTAACAATACGAGCATTGACCATAGAGTTGATATTGAGGTCGTATACGGCGACAGTGTATACGACGACCGCGTTGGTCTATGATATTGAGGCATTAACGTCATAATTATTGGTCAAATTATGCTGGCACTTTCCTTACAACCCTAACGTTCGCGTTATGTTGTCTGTAAACAAAATAATGTGCTTTAATTAACATCGGAGTGCAAGTTCTGTATGTAAGTACGTACTATTCCCTATTCTGTGGTTCAGTCGAGAGATCTGCGGGCAAAACAATTTAATTTGATATCATTGGTTGCTATGTTGATCAGCTTTAGTCGACCTACATGCTCTTAATATAAGGCTACTATGAGAAGTGGAGAGTTTATTAACCATCATTGCAAGTACCAATCCGTATCTACTTATTACAATGTAACGTCGTTGCTGTGTACCAGGACCCAGATGAAGAGACTCTGAACGGCTGAAAATTTGTCTCTTTAACCACATAAATTACCTATATTTATAATAATTATCAACTATGGTTACGGCACTTTTTTTTTTTTTTTTTTTTTTTTTTTTTTTTTTTTTTTTTTTTTTTTTTTTTAATTCCGCGGCCCAAGGCCGCGGCCGCTCTAACGTCCGTTGCCGGGCGTCCCTGGTTACTAGCAGAGGGTATGTCCAGTGGCGCCCGGCGGACTTTGACCACCCCTGTGGTCTCTGCGGGTGTTTGGTCGGGACGAGAATCCCGCGTCATTGGGGTCGGGTTTTATCCCGCGTCAGTGAGTGAATCTGGTTGCGTGCTATGGGGCAAAGGCCCCGCAGCACGCAACCCTTCTAGCCTGCTTCTGTAAGGACGGTGGGTGGCGATCCCGCCGTCCTCAGGCCCCGATCATGGAGGACGATAGTCTTGGGCGTAGTCGCGTAGTCTGGGGCGGCCTGGCCGCCGACTACGGAACTCGGCGGGGAGGGTACGCTCCCTCTCCCTCCCGGCCGCCTCCTTCGCGAGCATGACTTGCTCGCAGAAGGACACGGCCGCGTTCCACCTACTCCCGCTGGATACCATGGCTTGAAGCATGGTCCCCAGCGAGAGGGTATCCACGCCCAGACCCACTACGAGGTCCCGGCGCTGACTCGCCCAATGGTTACGGCACTTATAATTTATTCTAAGTTCCAACCCGCAATTCAACTTTTCAACACTTTACGTGACATTTGAGGCGTGAGATTTTCTATCAGAAGTTGAAATGTGGTAATTATTAGATGCAATTGCCAACCCTGTTTAGCACACACCGAGATTGTCACTTATAAAACCTGTGTCCAGAACTCCGGACTGCTGAGAGTATATCTAACTATGTGTATGTGTGTGTAGCATCGGCTGTTAGAATTTAGGTTCTATTAACAAAATTGTTATTGTATTTTAATTGTAAATGGTGCCCGATATAGCACCCTGTGTCGGATCATCAAAACTACTGAAAAAAGGCGAATGTGTAACGCACATCTGCTTACCCACTCGGGGACAATTGTAGTGGAGACAAAAGGACTCGGAAATCCCGTCAAACCCATTTATGGAACTGTCTAATGGAATGGAACCATCCGGAATACGTAGATCCTTTTGAACCAACCAATGGAGCCATAAAGAATTAAAAATCCAATTGCACCCATTAATAGAACTCTAATGGAATCAACAGACCTAAACCATATTTTATTGGTGATGTTAAATGCAGTTTGCATGAGTGCAAGTAAGCAAACCCACCGTGATGCAACTAGATTTGAATAGAACCCCAACTGCAAACCCACTGCAATCGGGTTGCAAGGTAAGGTTGCAGTCGTATTAGGTGTTTGAATTTTGCAAATTGAAAGCCGTTTCAATGTCGTCCATCTATCGAGATTTACTTAAAACCTAGCTAACACACTAGGGAAGTTAGTTCTTAACTACCATGATTCATCTTTAATAGTAGAACTTTCTTCTTTATAACCTCATGTCCGCTAAATTTACAAAATAGTCTCTAAATTTACCACTATACGAAGTGAGAATCAACGGATACAACACATTATGAAAATTATCTATACTTTAGATTAAGTATCCGATTACATTGCAAAATGGCTTGCCGATGACAGTTTGCTTTTAAATTATAGGTGCCTATCTACTGTGTTAATTTCCTCGACCACTATGAGGTAGATCCTTATAATGATTGTAGACGAAAATAACAGCTTTTAAAGTACAAGTCAGTTTTCAACTATTATACTTAACTTATTAGCATACCTAACATTAACTCCATAATACAATTAGAATTTTCTTTACATTTCAAATGGTGTCAGTGTCATTTGGTAAATGTACGTCAAGAAGTCATCAACCATCCACTTAGTGATTTCTCGATCCAAGTGTGGTCGATGGTGTTCCAGCGTCTACAATATCTACAGATTATAATTTTAATATTACCTATTTAAATAATTAAATAAAAATAATTATTTCGACTTATTGGTTAAACATTTTCGCATAGGTAAGAGCAAAATCGACGTAGTGAGAGTGACTCGTCAAAAAACCTCACCAGTCCATTGTCTATAGTCTATACTACGAAGGCAAGTAGTCTGTTACAATTGTATCGCTGTATCGCGACATTCCGTCTGGTGTCCAGCGATTCGTAACATTTAGCTCACAATGGCTCATTATACTGAAAAAGCTGCTATTCAGTTCGTAAACGAGTTTAGCTTTCGCCTTATTTACGTTTCAATGTTTGAAACTTTTCGAGAATGCTTGAACTACAATCAGTATCTATCGCGCAATCTGATCTATCTTTATTGTATTGTTTTGATGTATCTAAGTAATTGACATTAAAAACTCAAAAGCAACCAGTTAGGTAAGTCGTTATCGTTGTAGATTACGGATAATAATTAAGTCTGTAGATAGTAGTTGGAAAACACCCACTGTAAATGTTCACTTACTTTATAAGGGGGCAATAATCGCTAACTTTATTAAGCTCATAAAACTAAAGACTGGTAATTTAGAAGTATAAATTTCTCGGTTCGTATACACTAGAGGCAGGTCAGTAAAGCAGTGCCTATAATATACATGAGCTAGTGGGTGCGTAGAGTTTTTAATAATATTATTAAAAGAAAAAATTTAGGCTTCCAGGAAAATCATCACTCAACCCCGGATGATTAGGTATGCAATTCAAAGACGAATTGACCTGGGACCTGATGGGTCTGGCAAACAGTCAATCAGCGGGCACCTACCTACCAAACATTGAATAAATTCCACACAAATAATTTCTAAATTCACAATAAATTCAACTAACAACATTTTAAACTAACAACATATTAAACTGCAAGTAAGGTGGATGTCACTAATGCGCCATTATATCTACCAGATATTTAAAAAAAGCAAGTGCATATAATAGTGTATACTTTATACAATACCAACAAACACTAACTAACTACTAATTCTAGTTACGCGATGACATTCAAAGAAACCACCAAAGAAATTATTTAGTCAAAAATACCTATATACAATTATTAGCACCCTCATTATGCAATTAACCCAAGCATTTGCACAAGACATTATTATTACCCACAGTCAAGACAGATGCACGCTATAATTACAAGTTTATAATCAGAAAGAAGATTGTAATTAGTCTTGAACAGATTTCAAGTGTTTTCCTAGCAAGCGAGCGAGCAATTTGTACGCGTGCGGTGGTCTAACGGGCCAGCGATAATCGCGCCGCGATAAAAAACGAAGCAAGCGCATAACGGCTCGAGCGATGCGCATGGCCCGTCATCGCGATCGCTTTGCGCCCGCGCACCTCAATCGCAGCAATTTTATTTTGTGATTACCTACTACACTTGCTATACGATAGTGTCTCTACATGTAGCCATTGTTTATTAATATGTCATAGTTGATACATAATTGTTTCTTTGTTTGTAAGTACATACCTATCAACTGTGCTACAAATGGCTCGTGGCGTGATCCAATAAGATCTAAAGGCCAAACGTGCTAACATATTTTTGTAATGAATACTGACTTACTGGTGTACTTTTATTATGTACTTCGATACCTACCCCTTAAGCTATAAGAAAATTTAAAAACATCACGTATAATTTTAACCGAAACTCTATGAAATTAGTTAAAGTTTCACGTCATGCTTTGGTTCACTGATTCGTAACATAATTTCGGTAGGTACATGTCTAGCGCTATAATTTGCACAAGACTACCGTAAAATCTTTCGTATCCTCCGGCTTTGTCGGGAGGACCATTTGTGAAATAATTATGTGTATAAGAATTATATAAAAATGCGTGAATCCGTGTAATATATGAATATAAGTAACTCGGTAATCATAATACATTTACTAAGCCAATCTTGACAAAGCCTGAGCCATAAATTAGCAATTTAAATCTAAACTACATATTCATTTTTAACACTGAACTACAGCTTTTTATGTATTTTATTAAGGTTCAAAATTAAAATGCTTATTAATGACTTAGTACTCATTGTTATACACAAGAACAATTTTTATTGCACATTAAATGAATAAGACAATTTTTATAAAGATAAGAAAATTTTAGAGACGAATTACATGGGGCACACTGAAAGTTTTGCACTTCTAGCTAATCGGAACTATTTGAATTTCGAATGTTATATTTTTTTAAACTTTGCAACCTTCTTAGTAATAAAAAAAAACAATTGGCGGGAAATCATTTGTCAATTGTTTTTTATCACACATCAAAGTTCTACGTATGCAACGAAAATGGAATTAAGTTGAAAAGATTTTAGAGCGATGATTTTTTATGATTTTAAAAGCTCTCTCTCCGCATGACTGTGCCGCTCGCCTCAAAATGCTTTTGGGAGACAAGCACCTTGTTTGAGCACTGTGAGGCGATGGTTTGCTGAATTTGAGAGAGGTCGAGTTTCTTTACATGACGAATTTCGTGAAGGGCGGCCTTCAACTGCCGTCAACGAAAATAATGTGGCTACTGTTAAGCGGTTAATTGAAGAAAACCCGCGGATTACCTATGAGACTATTCGAGGACTATTGGGGATTGGTATGAGTCAAATCCAGAAATTTTTACACGAAGAATTGAAAGTTCGGAAACTTTTTTGTCGTTGGATCCCTCCTGAACTGACAGCGGAGAAGAAGCGGGCTCGCGTGGAATGGTGCTCACAGATGCTACTGAAGTACGACCACGGACATTCTAATGCTGTTTATGACATTATCACAGGAGACGAAACGTGGATTTATTGTTTTGAACCCGAAAAAAAACAGCAATCTTGTGAATGGGTGTTTGAGAATAAGCCAACAAAAGTGAGGCAGGCGAGAAACGTTGGTAAAAATATAATCGCGTTTTTTTTCTCAGCTACGGGTCGCATCTGTACAATTCCACTTGAAGATCAAAAGAGTGTTAAAGCCGAGTGGTATTCTACCATTTGTTTACCCAGGATGTTAGAAAAAGTTCGCGAAAGACGACCCAAAAGCCGCGTTCTCCTACATCATGACAACGCTTCTTCACACACGGCCAACAAAACAAAGTCATTTTTAGCTTCCGAAAAAGTACAACTCGTCACCCATCTTGCACATAGCACCGACCTAGCACCCTGTGATTTCTGTATTTTCCCCAAAATCAAAGATTTGATGAGAGGTTTCACTTTACCAACTCCGAAGAGGTAGTTAGTGATAGCGTTCAATCAGCACGTAGAAAACATGCCTTCAGATCTGTGGTCCTCATGTTTTAAAAAATGTTTCGATCGCATGAAAAAATGTTTAAAATGGAAAGGAGAGTATTTTGAAAAGCAATAAACATAATATTTTGGTTTTAACATGTTCTTTTTTTAAGTTACCCAAAACTTATAGTGTGACCTACGTATTAACCGAGCCTCTGACGCATTAAATAATAAAATTAAAAAAAAAACATACATTACATTTCTTTCATTATCTTTTGCACACCTGTTTTTCCGAAGAGTTGGCAGAAGCTTAATACACCTCACTTTTTGCCAGTAAACATGTTGATCTCCAAGTAATAAATAGCAAGGCTATTGTCGCTACGGACTTGTATGTTAACCAGGACATTACCTCTACATCACAGCACGTATAGATGAGGTTTTAGGGTGAATTTGTGTGTTATTTATAAATTATCTACGGATAACTTGACCACAAAAAGACAAATTCCAAGAGTACTCAGCCTAAATGTTGCTGTAGTGGTGCAACCGTAAATAACACGAACATAATGGTAGAACAGCTTAAAGCGCGCTTACATTTTACGATGAAAACTTGTAGAGCGATGTACGTGTTGCTTATGATTGATGGACAATTTATGTACCTTACAGTATAATGGATTTACTTAGTCATACGATTTTTTTAAACATTGAAGTGTGTGAACCATTACTTTTTTTTTATTTTATTAAAAATCTTCGGAACACTACATCCTAAAGCTAAAGAAACGTATTATGGTTTGGACCAATAATACCTTTTTACAATCTGATATACCTCAAAAGCTACGGCCGAACGGCATTACAACGGCACGCTTCAACCGCCTAAATTTTTCTGATAGCTTTCAGCCAGCATCGGAACAGCATGCCAACTGCACATGGACTTTGTTTTGCAGTTTTATTGACAATCGTGCTAATTGCATACAAACAACAATGCAATGCCGACATGGCGTCTGAATAGATTCTAAGTTACCGTCGATTACACGTGAAGTGAATAACTATCTACTCGTATTATACATAGAGACACTGCGACCTTTTCTTTACATAAGTAAAGAAAAGGTCGCAGTTTATGGAGAGAGAATGCCGAGAATTGTAATAAAATAATAATTATCTGACAATTAAACATCTTATCTTTCCGACTCAACAGACTTCTTGTAAGATGTTATGCTAAAAAGATAACTATTTAGGTGATAGATATATTATTATTATGTTACACTGCGTTACATATTAAAATGAGATTTGGCAAGGATATCTTAACTTAATGACACGTAAACTATCAAAAAGATTTTAATGTTACCGGTACTTATTAGATACTCGTAGATTCTCTTTGCCCGGCATTGACCTGCATTGCGGCGAGCTTTAGCCAGAACACTACGTAGGTAGATTTATACCTATTTACTTTAGCAGCATCAAACCGATATTAATCCAACTATTCATATATTTTTGTAATAAAACCTTTAAACCAGCTCTTATTTCATGGTTAATACCAAGTTGATGGGTAAATATAAATAATTAATGCATGAGAGGAAAACATCTGCTGTGAATAGTTATCTCGGTATTTTGTCCTTCCTGGTAAATGCGCTTTATTTAACACTAGCTGTTGCCCGCAGCTCCGCCTGCGTGTTACTTAAGATAACATAACATAACTTTTTTATTTATGAAGCGATTGAAAACCGAACCGCAAGTTCAAATCAAAAAATCAAATCATTTCTGAGATTAGCGTGTTCAAACATTCAGACAAACAAAAAAAATTAAAAACCATTAATAGTGAACTCCACTGCGGGTGAAGTAACCTGTTCTGAAGAGTTCTTCTGTGCACGTGTTTCCTCCCACATATAACCCTGGGTTCTTTAAGCGGAGCGTGAAGAGGCACATCAGTAGGTCGTCAAGTTGAGGGCCACTCTCTATCGTATGTGCTGTGAGAGTGGCCCACAATCGCTAGACGTCGTCACGACTTACCACCAGGCGGGCGGCGTCAATTTGGCGAACCGAATATAAAAAATAAAAAAACCTACGACAAACTTATTATTTGCGGTTGGTACAGTACTCGGGTCAAGGGATCGAACGGGAAAATTAAGTTTGTTTTTTATTGTAAATACTTTTCCGGGATAAAAAGTAGCCAGTGTGGTGCCCAGAATATTAAAGAATAATTATACCAAGTTTCATCCTAATCGAACCAGTAGTTTTTGCGTGATGCCTGAACAGACAGACAAACAAAAACTTTTTTAATCACATTTTTGTGTTCGGTGTCGGTCTAGTAACACCCCCTGCCATTTATTTTTTTGATATCTTCAATGTACAGAATTTTCACTTCTACAGATTTATTATAAGTATAGATAATGCGTCATACTCGTAAAGCAACAGTACCTAGCTAATTCGGGTTAGTCACTAACTGGACACGAAGAACTCGACAGACGTGTGGTCAGTTGGTGAAAATCAACTGTAGAACATCGTATTCTTTCGTCATCTGGACACACCAATATTGTTACGTGTGTCCAGATAGCGAAACTTAAATAAATCACTTTTAAGTTGTCGTCAACATAGGTTCTTTTGCAAAAAGAACCTATGTTGCGTGCAGTCGGGTTGAGAACAGTCTCATCGCTTCGACCATTGAATTTAGAATTAATGAGTTCTGACAAAGTTCACGTAACAATGTAGCCACACTAGAAACATAGCACAAATAATTCGTATTAACCAAAAAAACATCGTATCTTTATTGTATGAAAACTAATATTTTTCTTAACCGTAATATTGTCAATCCACTTTTTGTGGCCTATATTGGCAGTGTCTCTTGTTAAATAGCATAAATAAATTACATTTCCAAAATGTGGTAGACGCCCTAATTTCGACCGAACGAAACACAACGAATTTAACTTATTCATGGGAACGAACATTATGGTAACTTAAAGTAGCGTACCTTATAATCGGATTTAACCTTTTAATGCCTCGACGGACGTCAATTCAAATGAGGTTAGGTAGGTAATCTTTATATCAACTATTTATAGGGGTGTCAAGGACGTATTCAAACCAAAAACAAAAAGTAAAACACGTGCAGGTGAGTCTTTGAGTAGGATATATTTTTAAATATTTTGGACATTCTCACACAACGTCATTTAGCTCCAACTAAGCTATAAGCTTGGGCTATGGGATCTAGACAACTGATAAACATACTTATATACTTCTAAATACATACCTACATTTTGTATATAGAAAACACCCAAAATACGAAAATAAAATAAAATAAAATTGAAAATAAAATAAAAAAAAATAAAAAACAAACATTTGTGGATCACACATCTGTATTCGAAAGCCGAAGCAGTTTAACATGATTGTCAGAAAGTTAACTGGGAAATTACACCGTATCTATTGCTTTAATATAGACTAGTTATCACGGCGAACTTTGTATCGCATCAAAATATATATATATATATATATATATATATATATATATATATATATATATATATATATATATATATATAAAATATATAAAAAAAATAAAAGAATATTTTAATATTTCATGCAAATGTATGTAAATTGAAAAACGCGACGGACGGACAGACAGAGACAGACAAATTGTCGTATTAAATATATAGATTACTAGGTTGAGGGGGTATGTTTCTTGGAATTATTGAAAATAACCCATAGCTAATGTCTAATCCAAAGGGTAATGCTTGATTTGATTTTTAACCGACTTACAAAAAAGGAGAGGTTCTCAATGCGACTGTTACCTCATATCTTCGGACTGGGTGAACCGATATTGATTTTTTTTAATTGGAAGCTGTTACTTCCCATGTGGTCCCATTTCAATTTGGTCCCATTCCGACAACAATTTTGTCCCATTTCGGTAGTTTGAAGTCGGTTGCTGGGTCAATTTTTGACGTGTATCTTAATAGTATATTGCAATTGTAACAAAAATGCGACGTGACATTAACAGAATCTGCCATTTATAGAATGTGGCATTATAAGAATCTGGCGTTTATAGAATGTGGCATTATAAGAATCTGGCATTTGTAGAATCTGGCGTTTTAAACTCGTCTGACATTTCTAGAATCGTCACGTTGTCGACGAATCCGTTTTAAATATGCCGACAGTATTACTAATTGGCGAATTTAGAACTTATTTTTTTACTACCTATCCGAATAGTTCAATGCTTATATTATTATACGTAGGTATTGTTTAATTATTTAAACAATACCTACGTGTCAAATCAAAAATAAATTCTTTCCGAAACATGGCTGATAGTCAAACCAAGACACAGTTGGAAGCAAACTAAAAAATTGCGATTCAAATAAAATACAAACAAACTTAATCTTATTTTTCAATTATGTTTGGTCTTATTATAAATTGTCAAATCAGACTTCAAATTAAGCGAAAAATAATTTCGAAAAATAATAATTGTAAAAATAAACCCATCCTGTAGAGATGGGTGTGTGCGTCCGTTCTGTCTGAAGCGAGTAATCACACATTTCCTATGGTATGCTAATATTGGTTGCGGCACGCGACGTTGACCACCCTGCAGTGTAGCCTTCGTCTGTACGACTCTAGGTAATATATTATTTGGAAACAGTAAAAGAAGTAAATTTTTTTTTCAGTCTAGGAGTGGTGAGTTAGTTTTGACCAAGGCCAGTCTGCGAAATAAATAAGTTTATCACTGTTCGAGATTAACATACAGGTGATTCAAAGCAAAAAATTTAATCGAATATACCAAGAGCCAGGGACTGCCAGACTCACCTACGTTATTTTGTAAAAACTGAAAATTTCTCAGAACACGTCCCTACATTCTCATGTAATTAGGGACAAGCCTATTGCCGTTACAGGGTGCTATAAAAATCCCGAACCACTATCCAGGACAGATGTTACATACTATTAAATAGAATCTCCGCGTTCCGAGCGAATTTTTTGTACAATATGCATTTAGTAAATTTTTGTAGAGTCGTAGTAGTTGACTGAACTCATAGTCGTCAACTGGGTACCTTCAATCCAAATGCATCAATGCATATTAATAACAATTTCTATATTGACTGTGGCATGGTCGGGAGTGCATCGGCTTTCGACTCCGGGAGTCTCAGGTTAGATTCCCGGGTCGAATCAAATATTTCTGTGATTCACAGATGTTTGTTTTATTATTTTTGGTGTTTTCTATAAATAAAATGTATGTATATATAAGTATGTTTATCAGTTGTCTAGATCCCATAACTTAAGCTTATAGCTTTGGGCTAGATCATGTTGTGTGAGATGTCCAAAAAAAAAATTTGTAATTTCCACTATGTATATATCTGTATTTATTAGGTATTATTGCGATAGAGTAAGGTTTTCGTAATTAACACTTCTCTTTAACGGTTGTTAAAAGACCGAAAATATTGTAAGTTAATAGCCCTTTCTGACGTAACTCACGCACGTTTTACCAAAATAAATTGTAAGTGACTATGAACCAAAAGAAATAAATGCATTTTAATTGCCCACGAGAGATAATTGAACGTTTAGGGCACAACGAAATTGGTGATAAATATTATGGAGGAATGCAATAGGGTAAACTGGTTAAATACGCCCCACTTTTTTGCTTTGTTGAATAAAACACATTTATAATCAAATTATATTTATTTATTAGGAACCATCAGTTACATATACTAGTCAGCCTCATAATATTTGGTCAATCAACTAGAAATTCTAATAATTTTTTGACTTACATGTTTTTTTTTAAACTATAGAAAAGGGCGTTTTCCCCCAGGGATCAGGGTAAAATGCCCCCATACTAAAAATATTAATAAAAGTAATAATAATGAAATAAAATCAACATAATCTTGCAACAAAACTACTTGTTTTGCTGTCGCACATTGTAACGGCCACACTTGTTACACAGATTGTTGTACATTGTACAATCTTCGTGAAACCATTTTAAACATCTTGTACACTGTATCCAGTCTACTTGTTTGTTTGTTGTATTGTAATCTTCTAAACATTTCATACAAGCCATACTCCCTGCTGGCTTGGTTAATTCCCAATTCTTTGCTTCTAACCTTTGACATCGCCTCATCCAAAGCTTCAGCTGTCCACGATGCTCTGCATGTCTTTCTTGTGTAGGGCTTACCCATAATTAATCTATAAAAAACAATGTAATGGTCATTAAAAATTGGGGCATATTTCACCTGTACAATCAGGGCGTATTTCACAAAACAAAGGCAAATACGCCCCTGGCACCTAACACCACAACGCCCAGTTCAAAGTACTTAAATTCCAGTAATATTATGAAGGTTATGTTCCTATTAAAAAGTTTAATCATTAATACTAATTGAAAAATATTACTTAAATAAGTTAAAAATACATAATAATACTCACCCACGTAACTCGTGCCACAATTCAAACTGCTTTTTAATAGATTTAGATTTTTTTTTGGTATCAACAAACGAAGCGCAGCCGCTCGCCTCTCCGAATTTGAGTACTACTGCCATCTATCGATTGGAGTTCTAACTACTTCATTAGCTAGTTGTGTGTGCTATAAACGACAAGTGGGGCATATTTGCTGAAAGGGCGTTTTTCACCATTTTACCCTAATAACAATGCGACAAAGAATATTTGGATGAAATTGTGAGAGTCAAGTTAAAATAGCACAAACAATAATAAATAACGGGTGGTGATTTTTTCTATTTTAAGGGGTTTCGTACCCAAAGAATAAAACAGGAAGCCTATTACTGAGACTTTGCTGTCCGTCAGTCTGTCCGTCTTTCTTGGACAGTATCCCTTGAACCGTGATAGTTAGAAAGTTGAAATTTTCACAGATGATGTATTTCTGTTGCCTCTATAACAAACTAAAAAAACAGAATATAATAAATATTTAAGAGGGTCCCATACAACAAAAGTGGTTTTTTTTGCCGTTCTGGTACGGAACCCTTTGTGCGCGAGTCCGACTCGCCCTTGGCCGGTGTTATTTACTTGTATTTATTAACTGTTGTAAGGGGGCTTTATGAACGCAATAGTACCCAAAACAATGGTTTTTAGAATTTTTGTCTGTTTGTCTGTGTGTCTGTTTGTCTGAATGTTTGCGCACGCTAATCTCAGAAACGGCTTAACCGATTTGAATGCGTTGTTTAGTAATGCGTTGTGGTTTATTTAACTTAACATTTAAGGTTTTTTTTATTTCAATCGGTTCATAAATAAAAAAGTTATGTCGATCTAAAGTAACACGCAGGCGGAGCTGCGGGCAATAGCTATAGCTATACATAATAAATCAGTAACTGGTGATCAAGAAAACTATAACACGCAGGCGGAGCTGCAGGCAACAGCTAGTACTTAATATATCTCTGAGTTACTCAGATTCTGAACTTGTTCTAATTCAGATTAGTGGTTAGATAGTTCAGAAAAACAATTAATCTATTAATTATTGAGTTAAGAAAACTTTAATAAGTATGTAACTCATTGATGTTCTATCAAATTACTTCTTAGTAAAAATCGCAAGCTGACCCGGAAACGTTGTTTTGCAATATAAATTATTTATAGAAAATTTTAATTACTATTAAAAAATAAGAGTTGGTGATAGAAGGGTGAAAATTTAGGATTGTACGTATTTTAAATGCCAAAAAAATTGGTCATAAAATAAAAAATAAATGTTAGGAACACTTAGGGGTATGAAAAATAGATATTCTATTCTCAGACCTACTGAATATGCATATAATATTTCATAAAAATCGGTCGAGCCGTTTCGGAAGAATATGTTATCTACCACTATGACAGGAGAATTTTATATACAAGATAGTCTGCTCACTAAATAATTTATGAACACACGCATTGCGGACTCTTCAGAACAAGAAAAGCTACAACAAAGGTTTTATTCAGTAGCTGATAAAGCCAACTTACTCATAATAATATTATATATTGAGTATAAAACAGCAATAGAATCGCACAATAACATGGAGTAACATCGAGTAAATGTTAACTTTTATTAGAAGAAATCTCTCTTATCATATCATTTAAGTATGCGAAAAATGTATTACATATTTGTAAAACTATTTAGGCAACTATTTAAATAGTTTTCAATGTGGAACTGGAAACGGTGAAAAGAAAAAAACACCGGAATTCACCCGAAGTTGTAAATTAATGATAAAACACCCGCTAGACTCATTGTAATTGCTGTTAATACATGCAAATGATTTTAATAAACAAAACTTAACGTGCCTTGTGTCTCAGAGAATCAATGTTATTTGATGCTGGCCGAAAAAAATTTAACACGGCACTGCAAAGGCATTGGAAATAATTAAAAATACTCGTACATATTTTTTGACTTGTTTCAGCCCACAAAAATTTTGACCGGCTGTTATTTAATTTTTCAATTAACCCTATAATGGTAAGAATTTCTCCAAATTATCATGAAGTAACTAAGTATTTTTAAGTTTTACAAAACTCTTTGAATCAAACGAGATGTTGCATTTTGTACGTGTATTATGATAAAAGCATAACAATACTTAGTCCAAAACAAAGTCCTCCTTTCCGTATGTAGGTATGCTTAGGTCTTTAAAACTACGCAATGGATTTTGATGCAGTTTTCACCATGGATAGGGGTTCTCGAGGATGGTTTTTGTATATATATGTAAGTATTGTATAGATAGCATAGTATATATTTATCTATGTATATATTATAGCACCCATAGTTTATGTAGGTTTATTTATTTACTTGCACTGCACACACGTAGCCTTTTCGCTCTTACTTCTCCTCTCAGGCCTGCTGGAAGAGATTCCTTTAGGAATAAGTAGTGCCCTTGTACTATGCTCACTTTATTCTTTTGTACTTCTGTTTCTTGGTTTTTTTGTTTGGGTGTTTGTACAAAAATTATAAATAAATAAATAAATTATAAATTTGTCAAGCGGGCGAAGCCGCGGGCGGCTACTAGTACACAATAACGCTAAAAACTAATCAAAAAATATTAGTTGGATATAATCTCTATTAGTCTGCCCCGCTAGCCAATAGGTTAACGTGACCATTATAAAAATCCAGGTGAAACAATTAGGCACGCATCGTAAATGTTGCGTGTTCTACTCGTAACACTTTGAGCAATTTTATAACTTACAATTGACATCAAAAACTTCTGTTATGACGTGACAAATGTGTCATGTTAGATTTCGATATCAATACTGAAAAACATACGGAGTTAGGGTTTTCTATGCATGTGTGTATGTTTAACATATAGGGGCTCGTGGTCTAGTGGTAACCGACAATATTAATACATTGCAAAGGTTAAGCAACATCTAGTCAGGCCGGTCTTAGGATGGGTGACCATTTCTTAAGACACCGTGCCGTTAAGCCGTCGGTCCCGGTTGTCATACGAACATCTATGGCTGTCGTTAGGGGTAGTTGGAGCCCTTAAAAATCCGACGGGTCTAACTACAGAACTCGATGTCACCCATGGGTTGTGGAGGTCAGATGGCAGTCGCTTCACGGAAAATATCGAAGTTCAGCCGAATCGTAGTTACGACTGGAAAGCCGACCCCAACTGAGTTGAGAAAAGGCGCGCTGAATGATGATTTAAGTTTGTTTATCAGTCGTCTGGATCCAATAGCACAAGCTTATATTAGTTAAAGATAACGTTGAGTGAGAATGTCCAAAAATATTTTATCATCTCAGCCCATTTGACACACACTGCTGGGCATAAATCTCCCCTAAAATGGGGGGAATTTAGCCTACATATACCACGGGTATAGGGTTGGTAAAATTTGTGTCGAGATTTTCAAAAATATTTATTTATTATACAATACTTATTAAAAAAAGTATTAAATATTACTAATTATTTATAGTAAGGATACCTTGTCATTTTGTTAAAGGTACGTATGTATGTTTAAATGATAATTAAATATTATTCCAAACAGGAAATTTAAAGGAGATCACTATTGGACAAAAATAAATTTCTGCTCAAAAATTAAAAAAACTTCATCAAAGCTGCCTAAACTGTAGCCCTCGACAAAACACAGAGTTCAATGCTCTGTAAATCGCCTTCTATTCATTACAGTTTTTACACATTTATTTTCTTTATAATTATAAACCACTGTTCTAAATCTACAATATTTACTGATTTAATATCCAATCTAAATTAAACTCATGAATGAAAGATTTAATCAATTACATTGCTAATATTGCAAGTTAATTTCACGAGGTCTTATCAGCATCAAAATACTATAAAATATAACTATTATTTGTCACTATAATGCTTTAAATCAATCAAAACGAGGTGACAGATGACAATTTTTAAATTGAATAATGATCAATCATAAAAATATTTTCTGCGTAATAATTTTGGAAATAAAATAACGGCTTAACAAGGTTATCCCTGAAATTAAATGGAGAGTTCAACGCCCAAATAATAGTTTTATTCATAGTTACTTAATTTATATATGTTGAATTTTAATGTTACTTTTGACGTTTATTTTTTTGTCAGTAATTTTAGCAAATCTTTTTCATAGATTCCAAATAGCAGAAATATTGCAATACCTTGTCCAATTTTTGAGAAGATAAGAATAAAATAATAACAATATTATAGTGAATAATAGACGTGTAAAACCTCTAGTAAATCCAAAACAATAACTAAATCCTACTAAGTATAACGTAACCCTTAATCTTTGAAGTCTGAAGGAAAGAGACTGAAAATGTTTGATGCTTCAGTCCTGAAATTGAAAAATTTACCTGTTCTTTCCATGGCCGATTTTGTACAGCTCGATGTGCTTGAATTGAGCGTAGGTTGCCATTGCAATAAGCTTGTTGTAGAAACACGAGGGGTTTGATTTATCACACGAAAGTGCAGACACTGCGCGATACCGGTGATTTTATGCGTGAAGTAGGGCGTGCGTGCGCGACGGCGTTTGTCAGCTGACTGGAGCGCGCGGGCCGGGACCCTCGCTTAAGTCGATGCTACCACCCTCCGCCCGCTCTGCCAGCCAGAGCTACTGAACCGCGCATGCGCGACCCGCCACTTCCGCACCTTATTTTGTTTTTTTTTTCTCTTCCTTGTGACATATGGTTTTGCCAGATGATTGTCAACAGACTACAGTCATATGGTATGCCACGTTCCGTTAAGATAGGTGATAATAATTGAAAGAAAACAGAAACATATCGTGGGTATACCAATAACGATTAGACTGTGAAATTTTTTTACAGCTAAAAATACTTCTGTCTGATGGGACGCTAGTTTTACAGTGATGAAAATACTCTTTGATTACAGACGTCAAGTATTAGTTAATCCATCCCATGCAAACAAACTTATGGTTAACTTGAGTCGAAGCTACGAAATTCGAATCTACAGTTGTAGAACACTGGCTACGAATTCCGGACTTTGGCTGAAATCGACAGTTTCTTGGGAACCTTTTTGGAAATATCAGATTTACAAAATTTAATCAATTTAACCTTTTATTCCTGTTCATACGTAACTAGGTACGTGATTATGTCTCAAAACACGTCAAATCTTAACACTAAAAACCAACTTCAAATTACCGGAATGGGACCAAATTGAAATGGGACTTCACGGAAAGCAGAAAAGGAAAACAGAAAAAAAATTAATTCACCCAGTCGAAAAAAATGAGGTTGAGGAAGTAACAAACAAAAAAACAGTCGAATTCAAAACTTCCTCCTCTTTTTTAAATCGGTTAATAATGGCCCCAGCAGTGGTTGAGGTTGCGCACCTCGAATAAGAGCTTGCTACCTCAGGGCAACTATCTCTATACTACGTATATATAGAGCGCTGATTACCGGTCTGAACCACTAACAACCACTCCGCACGTCAAAACAGTCAAATAGTCCAAGATAACGTAACGTCACATACAGCTTCCCAGTTTAGGTTTTTGTGTGGTAAAAAATGGAACTTATTATTGTTTGTAGTTATGGATCTGAGATCTTGTTTTTGAAGTGTTTCATGTAATGTGGCGCCCCCAAGTGGAACGCAATCATACTGGGCAACCTGTATCAGAGCTGCTTAGTAGTCACCACGAAAAAAACGGGTGACACTCACCATCTATCAATAGATGGTTGATCTGAGTTTGCTACCCATCAACTATCTCAGAAAGATTTGGTACCTATGCATTTAGAAGCCCTGAAAATACCGCCTTGAGTTAGAAAATGTCAAAAATGCATTTAGGTCCCCCCCGGTGTTCCTAAATTTAAAGTCATATCCAATCACAACCTCATGCCTTCAGACGTCACGTTAAGGGTGCTTTTCGACCAGTGACGTGGTACGTTGCTATGAATACGTTTGACATCCACCATTCATATTCATTAGTTTACACAGCAGGTTATAGCACAATCATTTTCATTGATCTACATAGCCATCCTCGCAGTATAGCTACATAGCACATCTCTGGTCGAAAACACTCTTTACTCTAATGTTGACAAAAAGACCTAAGTACCTAACTGCTATTATTATTACGATACTTTCATGATTCGGCTGAACTTCGATATTTCAGCCAAATCAAAAAATACATATATAAACGAATAGCATTAACATAATCTTAGACAATAAAGGTTTAATAGCTAGATCACTATATTATATTCATTCACATCTTTAATCAAACAGATATAAATTTCATTCAACATCTCCTCTTCATTAAAAATACTTCTCAATACAATATTTTTTACCGTGTCACGATACCGCTATAGACATTGACAGTAATCTTCATAAAAGTATATTTAATACAAGATGATTGCTATTTTGTTTAGACTTCAGATGAGACAGCGATGGAGCACGAAGGCTACACATTACAAATGGTTATTAAAATTCACGAAAAAAAGTGAAAGCTTATGACCTGTTTAGACTGAACTTAGTAACATAGTATAAACGCTAACTTACTGCGGACTAAATAAAGAATACTTTTAGAAGAAACGGGTATAATCTGAAAGTAGAAGGTTAAGCTAACAAACAACGAGCTAGAGCCAGAAGAAGAACATTATATATTGATATTTTAATGTAAACAAAAGCTGATTTTCAGCGTTTACTCCAAAAGATCAAAGAGCAGAATAATAACTAAGATCTAGAATTCTTGAACACGTTAATTTAGACGAGCGTTCTTAGAATTCTATTAAATTATACTATACTATAATTTTTATATTCTATAGTCCGAGACGCCCAAGACTTTAATTGGCTGTGCCATAGCGGCTGGCACGTAAGATTTTGTTGCCTATCATAAACATTTTCTCGCAAGGTAACGGGTTTCAATTTTTTTTCAAACTAAGGTACAATATAGCTGCTACTTTTTATCAAATTCATTCGGCCATTTTGGACATAACCCCATGACAGAGAGCGGATAGAATGAGCATTTGATCGTTTGGTGTAAATAGACCTTATTTTTTTTTAAGTCCGCGTAAGCGCTGGCGATCTTACGTCCATTTCCGGGCGTCTCTGGTATGCACTAGAAGGTATTTCCAGTGGCGCCCGGCGGAAATCGACCTTTAGAGTACAGTCTTCGTTGCCAGATGAATCTAGGATTTTCTTGTACATGGTTTGTTTAAACGACTGACTGTCAACAACCCAAAATCACATGTTATAAAATAAGAAATTTAAAATGTTTGGTTAAAATAGTATAATAGATAGAATAGAGCGTTCTAAAAATGGAAACTGTCACCCCGAATCTAGGGTAGGCTTGCGGCGCCGCGCCGGAGACTATTTATGTCGGCAATGTTTCACAAGATGTTCTTGTGTAAACCTAACATATTTATTTATAGTACTTAATCTTACTTAGGTATCTAGTCGTCCTTTTGTGCCCCTAGACAAAAGGACCTTTTGTTTGTTATAGAATTTTAATTGTAAAATCCAATTCGACATTGTCCTGATTATTGTAAGTACAATAGAGAATAATTCCACTATTTATTACCTTATTGGATTTGGAATTATTTCATTATTAAAACAGCCGTTTCTAAAAATTCCTTGGCGAGATGCCGCCCGCGTCTGAAGTAAAGAGGCATATTAATGTCGGAATCGACCCTACTAACACGTTTTCTAGTCATTGCGTTTCATATTGAAGAAAGTGTAAAACATCACGTATGTTACCGCTGAACAATTATCATAAATATTGATCTAGGACAAAAACGCTTGTACTTTCCACTTGTTTTTATTTAATTTCTTCTTACCGGTTTCGCCTCACGGCATCATCAGAGACCTTATTAAAATTACATCTCACAAAGGATTCTTGAAACCGGTAAGAAGAAATTAAAGAGATAAAAGAATAAAAACAAGTGGAAAGCACAAGCGTTTTTGTCCAATATGTGTAGAAAATTCCACCAAGTGCCATCAATTGAGAGTATAAATATTGATCATTTTATTGATTTTATTGATCATTTCAATGCTTAACAGTACTTTGCATTGTACCTACTATGTAAACGTTTACATAAAAAATAGCTAAATAAGTTTCTTTCGTTCCCTACGTTCCCTAGACCAATGTTTAGTGACACTGCCTAAGGGCTATGCAATAAACGGGGCAATAAATGCGGACAAAACGTCGTGTGGACCGGAATAAGGTACATAACACAACAAATTGTCCCATCCGGGTACGGGGGACGTTTCTCTATAGGAACAACTTCCGACTGCGCCCCGGTTCGCACACGACCCCGTCTAATATAAATCATCCCTTACCAATAATTTACTTTGATTATGTTGTATCATAAACGTACCAGTATAATCTTAAGAACGACTTACATCACAGTGTATAAATGAGCTGAAACGGTAAGTTCAAGATTGGTCCACTTTATGTAAGATTATTTAACACCTCATTTCATTCGCTACATGAGGTCCAAGGTGCCTCCGTTCACACTTTTATACACTTCTATTAAGTTCTATTGACAGAACAGTGAATGAAACTTTCCATACCAGCTAATACAATACTTTATTAATTATCGCATAGTTACATACCTCTTGTAAATACTTAATATCACTACCGGATCTATCAAAGTGAATTGTTCATTTAAAACTAGAGAAGTAGGTATAGAGTCAGTCATAAACATTATTTATGCCATAATACAGTGTGGTCGCAAGAGAATGCATATTTTGACTATTCGCAATCGTAGGCTATGTTAGCTTTTATTATAATTCGGGAAGGAATGTTTGTTACTAATGTACCTAATGTACGGTGCAGAATGCTGGTCGGTGAAAGAGACGCATGTGCAGAAGCTACACACGACGGAAATGTAGATGCTTTGATGGTCTGGTGGAGTCACAAGACATGACAAACTCAGAAACGATTGTATGTTCGTGGTAGCTTTGGAGTTGCACCCATACAGGACAAGCTTACCGTGAGCCGTCTGCGATGGTATGAGACGACCCGAAGAACATGGGGTCAAAATGGTCCTCAACCTCCGAGAAAGACTAAGGAGCAGGAGCCGCCCTCCTTCAAAATTGTGGACCAGTATGGCCCGGCTGATGAAAAATGCAATAATGCGGATAAGACCTGCAGGATCCTGTAACCCATGACTGCGACACTTGGCGCCTCCTAATTAGGAGAGCCGACCTCACTTAAAGTGGGAAAAGACTAGGACTAGGAATGTTTGTTACTAAAATGATCGGTTTAAAACGACTATTTAAAACAGAGATTTTGCTGGCTATACGGTTTAAAACCAACAGTGTCTCAAAGAACGTCATACGGGTGACTTTACTTGGTTTAAAATAATTGCTGACCAATTTTAAACAGTGTATTTCTCCCTTAAATCACCTGCAAATTAAAAATAGTGTAAAGGAGTCAATAAAATCTACTACAAATCCTCATTGCTGTTGGTTTTTTTAAGAAATCATTCTGGCTAATGTCACACTTTTTACGTCATCGTACTCGATAGCAGTGTTGTTTACAAAATATATGAAAACGTTCGCCCTTTTCATCGTTTCTACCGAACTGTCTGTTTGGCTTTGACTTCCTGCATTTCTGTAGATAGCTTAGTACAATACATACGCATCTTTGATATATTTTTAGTAAAAACTTTACGCCACGTGCTCATTATACCTAAACAAAAGAACGTTTAGAAATTAAGTTTATTAAGTATGCTACTACTGTCCCTGAGATCCCAGGTTCGATTCCGGGTTAAATCAAATATTTGTGTGATCTATATGTTTGTTTCGGAGTTTGTGTGTTAGTTATAATTATATTTAGAAATGTGTAATTATGTTTTTCAGTCACAAGCTTACAATTAGCTTAATTAGGGCTAGATGACGTTGTAAGAATGTCTAAAAATATTTATTTGTTTAATTTAAGACAACTAAATTATCCTAAAGTTGCCTGGATGAAATTGATCGTCTGCGATGGTATGAGACGACCCGAAGAACATGGGGTCAAAATGGTCCTCAACCTCCGAGAAAGACTAAGGAGCAGGAGCCGCCCTCCTTCAAAATTGTGGACCAGTATGGCCCGGCTGATGAAAAATGCAATAATGCGGATAAGACCTGCAGGATCCTGTAACCCATGACTGCGACACTTGGCGCCTCCTAATTAGGAGAGCCGACCTCACTTAAAGTGGGAAAAGACTAGGACTAGGAATGTTTGTTACTAAAATGATCGGTTTAAAACGACTATTTAAAACAGAGATTTTGCTGGCTATACGGTTTAAAACCAACAGTGTCTCAAAGAACGTCATACGGGTGACTTTACTTGGTTTAAAATAATTGCTGACCAATTTTAAACAGTGTATTTCTCCCTTAAATCACCTGCAAATTAAAAATAGTGTAAAGGAGTCAATAAAATCTACGACAAATCCTCATTGCTGTTGGTTTTTTTAAGAAATCATTCTGGCTAATGTCACACTTTTTACGTCATCGTACTCGATAGCAGTGTTGTTTACAAAATATATGAAAACGTTCGCCCTTTTCATCGTTTCTACCGAACTGTCTGTTTGGCTTTGACTTCCTGCATTTCTGTAGATAGCTTAGTACAATACATACGCATCTTTGATATATTTTTAGTAAAAACTTTACGCCACGTGCTCATTATACCTAAACAAAAGAACGTTTAGAAATTAAGTTTATTAAGTATGCTACTACTGTCCCTGAGATCCCAGGTTCGATTCCGGGTTAAATCAAATATTTGTGTGATCTATATGTTTGTTTCGGAGTTTGTGTGTTAGTTATAATTATATTTAGAAATGTGTAATTATGTTTTTCAGTCACAAGCTTACAATTAGCTTAATTAGGGCTAGATGACATTGTAAGAATGTCTAAAAATATTTATTTGTTTAATTTAAGACAACTAAATTATCCTAAAGTTGCCTGGATGAAATTGATTAACACAACAATGTGGGCGCGACCCAATGTGATTTAAATGAAATTGTACCACTTTGTAGTTGATGTTGACTTGAACCTCTATAGGTATCTATATTGCCCACTAAGATATGGGTATTATAGGTATCTGGGATTTATATTCGTTTAGAAAACATCGTAATTACCTACGTTAAACACGTCAAACATTGACACAAAAACCGACTTTAAATTACCGAAATGAGACCAAATAGTCCGGTCAATTTATTCATTCGAAGGTGCATAAAGTCCCAACAAGCTGAAAATCAGTAAAATTGTTCAGAACATAATCTATACATAGTATAAAACAAAGTCGCTTTTCCTGTCTGTCTGTCCCTATGTATGCTTAGATCTTTAAAACTACGCAACGGATTTTGATGCGGTTTTTTTTAATAGATAGTGATTCAACAGAAAGTTTTTAATGTATAATACATTTATAACATACTAGAGTAATACCGATTATTTTAGAGGTTTCTAATGTAATGTCGTAAATAAACACATTTTTAGCGATTTCATTGCAAACGCTGACGAAACCCTACGAGACAGATCAAAATAATGTACTACAGTATTGTACACCATAGAAAGGTCTACAAAAAAGTCCGCACTAGCATATGTTTATCTCTTAAGGATAACTCACAGTAACCATTTTTATCTTTTATAAATGACAAAAAAATAATGTGTCATTTGCCAAGCTATTTTTACCAATGCAGTATTATTCCTTATCTAATTGAATACTTTACATACGTTGTGCATTTAATGTAGACCAAAATTGCCATTCAAATATTATTTGGACGAATGACTTAAGAGATATCTCGTGATGGAAAAAAAATACGAGCGCGGCGACGCAGCCGGGCTGTGGCCATTGCAATGACGGCAGTGAACACACAGAGATTTTAAGCAATACAGCATAAATCCTTATCCAATTAAGTACCTTAAATACATTTTGCTTTTAATATAGATCAATATGGCCCTTTACAGCATGTAATTTAAATGAATATTTTCGAAGATATTACAGATTAATAGGTTATATCATAGGCTTTTTCATTAAAAAATCATTTTCATTCATTCGATTAATTCGACATTTTTTTCGAAATTCATAGTAGGTACCTTGGTTGGATAGGAATTAGAATAAAACAATAAAACAAAGCTAAAAAGCGGTTTAAAGTAGGTATTTAAGTTCAAAAAAGAACTGAATAGAATAGGTATAAAGTCATATCTGAAAGACGTCGTCGTTCAAACATAGGTCGTAGTACAGGGAATGCCCAAAAAGCACGTTCAGCTAGAGACGAAGATTCGTCAAGGGAATGTGAGGCTCGGCTCAGCCAGCTTCGGGCTAGATATAGAGCTGAAGGAGTAAGAGAATCCTCAGTTGAGCGTGAGGCTCGCTGCAGCCAAGATCGGGAAAGTCATAGTGTTCGGAGAGCCAGAGAATCGTCTGCCGAGCCTGAGGATAGGCCAGCCAGGATAGGGGTAGGCATCGATTACAGAGTGCCAGAACTAATTCGTGGGTAAATAAAGAAAATTCTGCTATGAATTACGATCCATCGATTCCTTACAAGGACGATCGATAGTATCAATTGATAGCATGTCAGTAGTGATTTCACATTGTTTAGCATTGAAATTCAAAGACGAATCTAATTCCACAATTCTAATACCACAGATAAAGACAATCATTCTACCACAGATAAAGACAATCATTCAACCAATGCAAAGCATACAAATATAGGGAGAGGGTGGGATCAGGTTGAAGAGCTCTTCAGAACACTCACCGTGGTAAATACGGTAGAACGCGGCCAAGGAAGCAATTGTTCGGCGCTGGGCTAGCGGCTCAAGGCTTCCCGTTACCTCCGGACAGTCTATAATGCGAACAGCGCGTCGCTGCATAGCGTCGAGTGCGTCCAGCAAATACTTCGCGGAGCCGTCCCAGAGGTGAGAGCAGTATTCAACGCAGGGTCTAATCTGCGTTTTGTACAGCAGACACCTCTGGTGCGGTGTAAAGAATCGCTTTACCTTGTTCAGTATTCCTAGTTTCCGCGAAGCTAGCCCAATACATCTCTCAATGTATTTTGTGTTATTGAGCTCTCGACGAACGTCTATGCCAAGGATGTCTAAATTGTCCTTCATTGGTAATATTGCATTCTGAAGAGTGGGTAGGGGAAGGAAAGGGGATTTTTTCGCTGTAAATGCACACGCCTGTGTTTTGTGGGCATTGAACTCGACCAAGTTCTCGGCACCCCATTGGGAGATACTGTCGAGGTTTCGGTCGAGATCACCCACGAGATGTCGTCTCTCCTCCTCTATCACAGATCGCCCCGCCGTCGGACGAACCGAGTAACTCCCGTGCAATGTACTGTCATCTGCATAGCAATGAATGTTCCCGAGGGAAAGCATATCATTGATATGCAGAAGAAAGAGAGTTGGTGACAGTACGGACCCCTGCGGTACCCCGGCATTCACTTGCAAGAAGCGAGAAGCCTGGCCATCGCAGAGGACCCGCACTCGGCGCTCGTTTAAAAAACTGGCAATCCAGCTGCACAGTTGAGGAGGTAGACCATATGCCGGAAGCTTGGAAAGGAGCGAAGCATGCCAGACCCTATCGAAAGCTTTGGCGATGTCCAGGCTAATAGCCAAGGACTCGCCGAACTTTTCCATAGCCTCACCCCATACATGCGTGACGAATGCCAGGAGGTCACCCGTTGATCGTTTTGGCCTGAAGCCATATTGCCGATCATTGATTAGCGAGTGATCCTCCAGGTATCGCATGAGCTGCTTATTAATAAGAAGCTCGAGCACCTTGCAAATGACTGAGGTGACAGCTATGGGTCGATAGTTGCCTGGATCGGATCGATCCCCTTTCTTGGGGATCGGTTGTACGTTCGCCTCCTTCCAGGCCTCCGGCACGAGGCCTGTAGAGTATGACAGGCGGTACATACTGGAGACAACTCAGCAGCACATTTTCGTAGCACCACCGCCGGAATGCCGTCAGGGCCACTGGCTTTCCGCGTGTCGAGTGACCGCAGCACTGCCCGTACATCACATTGCCTGATAACAATATCAGGCATAGTGTGGCCACAGTTGGCGATGGCGGGGGGCTGCAGGCCACGGTCATCGACCTGGGAATTAGCCGCAAAGAGGTCTGCGAGCATGTCCGCCTTCTCTTGGGCTTTGTGAGCCAGTGATCCGTCAGGAAAACGCAGTGGTGGCAGCGAGGGTTGACAAAAATTTGACTGTACGGCTTTGGCCAGTTGCCAGTATCCACGGCTGCCCGTGGGATGCGATGTGAGCTCCTGACCAAGCCGCGCGACGCGCTGGGCATCCGCTCTCTTGAAGGCCCTCTTGCTGAACCTAGTGGCCCGATTGTACGCTGCTTTGAGGCGGTTCACGTTCGGGTCACGTGCCGCCCGAGCCCTGACCCAGGCGCGATATGCCGACTGTTTTTTCTGGACAGCCTCGGCACATTCACGCCCGAACCAGGGGCGAGCTTTGCGGATGCTGGCGACATCAGTGAAAGGGATATAATATTCTATCCCTAGACTGATCTCGCCAGCAATGGCAGCAGCGCTATCCGAAGGCGCCTTCCCTACAAAGCAGCGCTGGCTCCACGGGACAGACGCAAAGTAATCGCGGAGACCGTCCCAGTCTGCCGACGAGTAGTGCCATAGTCGTCGAGTCATTTGTTCAGCACGAGCAGGTGGTGGCACTTGGAAGCTGGCGTGCACCACACAGTGGTCGGAAGTGCCCAGTGGAGCGCGTACCGACACACTGTACTCGGCTGGGCGACTCGTCAGCAGTAGATCCAGCAAGGCGGGCGTGTGGTCTGACCTGTCAGGTATCCGGGTGATCCCCCGTACCATCTGGGTCAGCCCGTGGGAGAGAGCGAATGCATGGGCGGTTCGTCCCACTTCAACACTACTTATAAGTTTTGCGTAACTTAAAAAAACAACATGTTAAAACCAAAATATTATGTTTATTGCTTTTCAAAATACTCTCCTTTACATTTTAAACATTTTTTCATGCGATCGAACCATTTTTTAAAACAGGAGGACCACAGATCTGACGGCGTGTTTTCTACGTGCTGATTGAACGCTATCACTGCCTCTGCGGAGTTGGTAAAAGTGAAACCTCTCATCAAATCTTTGATTTTGGGGAAAATACAGAAATCGCAGGGTGCTAGGTCGGAGCTATGCGCAGGATGGGTGACGGGTTGTACTTTTTCGGAAGCTAAAAATGACTTTGTTTTGTTGGCCGTGTGTGAAGAAGCGTAGTCATGATGTCGGAGAACGCGGCTTTTGGGTTGTCTTTCGTGAACTTTTTCTAACACCCTGGGTAAACAAATGGTAGAATACCACTCGGCATTAACACTCTTTTGATCTTCAAAAGAAGAAGATCAAAAGTGCGTTTTTTTTCTCGAGGGCTATCCATAAAGGGGTCAACCATCATTGCAGCATAAGCCGTTCTCAAGTTACATAATTAGAATAAATATAATAATTCATAGGTTTTGGCCTATAGCTTTGGACCCCTTAGCTAGGTCAAATTTTCTATTTTTGGCTTGCCTCCAGATTGAGGGCTATCCATAGAGGGGTCAACCATCATTGTAGCATAAGCAGTTCTCGAGAGCTAAGGGGGGGACAAAAATTACATTTCCCATTTGTTTATATAGATATCTCCGAAACGGTGGCTCATAGGAAAAAAGTATTGATACATTTTATGGATAATTTTAAGATCTACAATTTTTGTCTGGGGTACTTTTATTATAAAACTTACCGTTTTGCTGAAAATTGCGAAAAAGGGATGTTTTGGACCTTTGACCTCGAATAAAAAATTTTCCACACACGGGAATGATGGGGGACTTTTAAATTTTATTTATAATTATGTTCTGAACAATTTTACTGATTTTCAGCTTGTTGGGACTTTATGCACCTTCACTCTCATTTTTTGGTCTAAATTGACCGGACTAAAATGATTGTCGAAATGGGACCAAATTGAAATGAGACCACTCGGGAAACAGAAGCGTACAATTCAAAAAACTTCCGAAATCGATTCACCCAGTCCAAAGATATGAGGTAATAAACACAAAAAAACAGGTTTCGAGTTTTCAGTTTTTGTGATTTATTTATAATTTCTATCTTAATATTTTTAAGAAGAATATTTGAGTCCGAGACGCCCAGGACTTTAATTGGCTGTGCTACTACGGCTGGCATGTAAGATTTTGTTGCCTTTAATCAACATTTCATCGCATGGCAACGGGTTTCAAATTTAGTTTTCAAAATTTATAATTTAGTCGCTTATTTTATTTATTAATTCGGTCATTTTGGAAATAACCCACTTTCTATAGTGCCCGGTGACGGCAATAGGCTTGCCTCCAATTACGTGGGACTAAAAATACTGGCAAATTGTGGGTGTATAATAATGAGCCTCTGCGCATTCCACACCCACAATTTGTGTATTCGGGATATAGGCGTGATATGTATATGTATGTAATACGAGTATTTAAGAAAAAACACTTGGTCGAATTAAGAACCTCCTCGTATTTTGGAGTTTATAGACCTTTTTTAACCGAAGGTCTATAAAAATAACAAGCTGTATCATTATTTGGAGGCTTTCATTACTTTTCTACGAAATTCTACTCAGAATATTATTGTGGTTAGTTAAATGTGAAAGTTCAAATAATATAACAAAGTTTTATGTCTTGTACGCGTTCACGCATACACATAGTATGTTTTTCTACCTGAGAGGGTAGACAGATAAATTTTAGAACCCCACATTTTGTCAGTCTTTTTGTTAACCATTCTTATATCAGTAGTTCGTCGTATTTTTTTTTTTTTCTTTTATATTTGGTTCGCCAAATTGACGCCGCCCGCCTGGTGGTAAGTCGTGACGACGTCTAGCGATTGTGGGCCACTCTCACAGCACACATTACTATTGAGAGTGGCCCTCAACTTGACGACCTACTGATGTGCCTCTTCACGCTCCGCTTAAAGAACCCAGGATTATATGTGGGAGGAAACACGTGCACAGGCAGGGCGTTCCAGGCCACTATCGTTCGGCAGAGAAACGAACGTTTAAAACGTTCGGTTCTCGCGAACATGCTATCCACTGTGTGGGGGTGGCATCTCTGCCCGGCACGAGTCGTTCGGGATCGGAAGGAAGAGGGTGGGATCAGATTGAAGAGCTCTTCAGAACACTCGCCGTGGTAAATACGGTAGAATGCGGCCAAGGAAGCTATTGTTCGGCGCTGAACTAGCGGCTCAAGGCTTCCCGTTACCTCCGGACAATCTATAATACGGATAGCCCGTATATTCCCTTCCCAAAATTTTTTTCGCATAATTTCATTTGCCAAATTATTACTTAGCAAAAATTCTATTCACAAAAAATTGTAACGCAAACCTAATGTTTGGGAAAACTATAACTTGTTTACCAACTAGTACTTTTAACATTTTTTATTTGGTCAAATAACCATTTTTTTTAATCCTAATGTAAATAGTTCAGTTCCGGGTCACCTACTAACAACAATCTTTTTTCTATTAATGCAAGTCGTTTCTGGCACTCGCCGGCCGCTGCCGCGGCACCGCTCGCTTTGCTCGCTCGGCTCGTGCATAGGAGGTCACAGTTTTAACCTAACCTAACCTACCCATTTTGTTTAAAGAAGAAATTAACCTAATCTAAATAGTTCAGTTCCGGGTAACCTACCTAAAACAATCTCTTTTTTCTATTACTGCAAGTCGCTGGCGGTCATAGGAGGTCACAGTTTTAACCTAACCTAACCTACCCATTTTGTTTTCACCAAACGTTTATTGTCTGAAGATTGTTTTTACTCAGAGTCGGAGTGTTAACCATAATGACATTTATATAAAACGTTAGACCTAATGATTTTCGATTAAATATGTAAACAATATATATATTAAACGTTAGACCAAATGATTTTCGATTACATAAATGTTATATCAAATAACGTTATACTAATTAAGTTTTAGAATAAATAAATGTTATATGTAAAGAAATTATATCAACAGTTGGTATATCTCACGTTGATTATACTCGTATCTTATGAACGATAATAAAATGAAATTAGACCAAATGAGTTTATACCTTATGAGACGCACCCCTACAAATGGAACTGACTTCAATATTATAAATGCAGTCGGGATTTTTAGGGTTCCGTACCCAAAGGGTAAAATGGGAATCCTATTACTGACACTTCGCTGTCAGTCCGTCCGTCCGTCTGTCTGTCTCCACGTTGTATCTCATGAACCGTGATAGTTAGAAAGTTAAAATTTTCACAGATAATGTTTGGATTTTATAGATATTTGAGGGGGCTCCCATTTGGTATGGAACCTTTAGTGCGCGAATCCTACCCTCTTTTATTTTCATTTCAGCATCTTTTTAACAGCCGGAGAGGTGTGTTCCCACGCGCCACGCACTCTCCTCGCAGCCGTGGCAGCCGCGTGCGCAATTGTGAACGTTATCTCGACGCGTGACCACGATGCAATGTCTGGTAATGCACTGCCGATGACAAGTATCCATTAAAGTTATTAAGTAGGGGCAATGTAAACACGTGCAGTTTAACTGACACTTGATCTTTCCCGTGGGTATGGGGCTAGTCAAAAAAGATAATAGGTACGTTACCCAAGAATTTGTTTAAACATTAGAGCACCTTTTGAAATAAGATAAAAGATTACTGAAACTGTGGACTTATCACTTGTATGCACTTGCTGCACATATTGAACAATATAAAGGTTCGGGAAACGCCCCGGGATCGAGTTCTGCTAATAACATTTCAGTTTTTGTGATATATTTATAATTTCTACGTTAATATACTAATCCACAACAGTTACAAAACCTAACCTGAAGGAAATACGGTAGTGGGTAACTAAACATACCTACCCTATGATCTTTTATAACTATACCTACCTCAGAAACGGCTAAAATAAGGACCTTAATTTCGTGGGATGAACAAAGCTGATGGTGACAAAAATAATACGTAAAAAGAAGAAGAATTCTACATAAACTAGGTATCCAATGCATGCTACTAATTGCAAATGTTGAGCGGAACAATTTTTCTTAATTATTTTTTATACTCTATTTTCATGATTTCAGAGATATGCACTCCCGGGTATGATGTCGACCAGCATGCCAAATTTGGTCAAAATCGGTCGAGCCGTTTCGTAGGAGTTGGCACACAAACGATTTACACTTGTCGTCTAAGATAGAGCTTCGCTTCGCTCCGCTCAAAAAATACCTAGTGCCTAGTTGACTTAGGTTAAATAAATGCACTTTATTACTAACTAGCTGATCGCCGCAGCTCCGCCCGCGTAATTTAGTTTACTCGTTCCCGTTCCCATGGGAACACATTACCAAGATAAAAAGTACTATGTTACTCAGGGTGAATGTAGCTTTTAAATGGTGAAAGAATTTTTGAAATCGGCACAGTAGTTTTTGAGTTTATTCCTTACAAACATACACACAAAAATACAAATCTTTCCTCTTTATAATAGTAGCATAGATATAGACTAGCTAGAATAGCTTTTTAGTTCCCAAATCCCGGAATAAAACGTAGCCAAAGTTACTTCTTCTAACATCACTTATCTGCCAGTGACCATCCCGTTAAAATCGGTTCAGCCATTTCAGAGATTAGTCGCACAAACATACAGGCAGAAAATAATTTGAACATTGTTTTTTTATGTACGTTAAGTAACGTCTATATACTTTTATATGCATTTAGTATTAAGCTATTACTTTTGAATTACTACCAGACACATTTTTAATTTTATTAATTTATTTATATAAATGCGCCGTTAGAAGTTAGACCGATAGGTACATACCTCCGTAATAGGAAACTCAATATAGGTAGTTCGAGAAACTTCTAAGTGAACTTACATTTTAGAACTATCATTTCGATTTAACGACTTTTCTGAGTGGTCCAGTAACGTAGGTACCTACTTAGGTACTCAGTATATTTGCAAATCATACCTACGCACTCATATTAAGTATAAAACCGGTTAGAAAACCATTAAGAATTACTTATGTTTCAAAGGAAATTACGATTATTACTTAAATGGACATTTAAGTACAGTTTAGATTTAAAATAGACATAGTTTTTTTTACGAGTTACAAGCATTAATAACATAGTTATTGACCGAGAGAGCAAAGCGACCGAAGAGTCTACATTTCGAGATTGGACAATTTTACTTTCGTCCGTCTGTTTGTCTGTCTGTGTGTCGGTATGTGTGTTCCGGGCTAGCAGCCACAGTTTTTATGCGATCATCACGAAACTTGGCACAAGTGTTCCTTGATTTAGTACAATTTTTTCGTCGTGAGGTTTTTGGATTGGGGGGAAAATGGAGTAAATCAGGTCTAAAGATTTTTCCGGGCTTCGAGGCTTCCTTTTTAATGGGCATTATTTTTTACTAGTGGTCGCCCGCGACTTTGTCGGCGTGGTAATTTGGATTTTTTCCCGTTCCCGTCGCACCGCGTCATATTTTGAACAATTCACACAATATCTTTATAAATATGTGTAATGTGTGCCTATGTGTTATTCTGATGTATAAGCTATATTATTGTAAAGTTTCATTAAAATCCATTCAGTAGTTTTTACGTGAAAGAGTAACAAACATCCATCCATCCATTCATACATACATACATACTCACAAACTTTCGCGTTTATAATATTAGTAGGATGTTCGCGAGGTCTACTGTTCGACTAAGAGCGACCACTGGTCAGACAGGGGGCAAGGCTTGTCGAGACCGGGCACCGTGATGATAATACAATAGAATATAAAAAAAAATCACGTCATAGACAACAACCGACTTCAAATTACCGAAATGGGACCAAATTGAAATGGGACCACTTGGGAAGCAGTAGCTATCAATTAAAAAAAATCAAAATCGGTTTGCCCAGTCCAAAGATATGAGATAACAAACATAAAAAAAAAAAACATTCTGTCGAATTGAGAACCTTCTCCTTTTTTGGAAGTCGATTATAAACCACTCTGCCATCCGAACCTAAATGGCCACAGCCAGGACCAACGTTACATATCTGAGGTCTAAGCCTGTGAAACCTTGAATATATTTATTTACGGAACCAAATAACCCAAAGCGTACTAATCACTTCTTTAAATAACCTCAAAAAAGTATAACAAATGTCTGTTCGCTAATAACTAAAGGTGGGCACTGACGAATGACGATGAAACCATAAATTTTGGGTGCAAAGGGGCTCTACCAACATCTATAGGGCCCCAGCGACCTCACCTGCTAGTGGCGCACCTGCTGATAAACGGACGAGGCTCGTTAATTTACGGTACCTATGGAGTGGCTTCGGCCCCTACGTGGGTACCAGGTGGTACAACAGTGTTGGTCCGGGGGGGTACCACCGTGCAGCTGTGCTAAAGCCCCCCAAGTAACCCAGCCCAGGCTGGGTTGCGTTAGGGGTTCAGCAGCTGCACCGCCGGGCCCGGGGCGATGTATGGTGCAGCAGGCATGGGACCAGTGGGGGCGAAACGGAGTCTAGTGTGGGTGGTGTGGGTCGATTCGCCGGCCAGGGAGACCCTTAGCAACGGCGTTGCCGCGGCCGCCCGCAACACAGTCATGGGGCCCGCCTGGGGCCAACCACCCCAGGAGGCTGCCCCACATGTTGCGCATAATCCTGATGTGGGATCGCCGCTCCGGGTGGTAACCGGTGTGGGGTAGCGGCGGCCTTGCATCAGGGGGGTTTGGGAGCCCTTCCGTCCGGCGGGTCGGCTCCGACCTAACCACACGGTTCTAGACAAAGCTAGCCCCTGCGCTTTGTCACTTACTGCTGCGCCAAATGTCGCCCTGTCTTCACGCTTCTTCTTCAAAATCTACAATGGCAGTGCAACAAAAAAGAAATAAACGTTTCACAGCGGCCCTAGGAAACCCCACAACTTCACATTTCGAGGTGGAGTTCACTAACGTCCGTGGACTCCATGCGAACCTCGATACCGTCCACCACCACCTTGAGACGGCACGGCCCGCTGTGATGTTCCTCACGGAGACACAAATACGCCGCCCTGACGACACGTCTTACCTGTGTTACCCCGGCTATGTCATCGAGGAACAATTTCGAGACAAAGCCAGGGTGTGCGTGTTCGTTAGGGCGGATGTTTGCTGCCGCCGGTTGCGCTGCCTAGAGAACCCCTCCAATTCCGTCCTTTGGCTGCACGTAGACCATGGCTCTATGAGCCAGATCTACGTGTGCGTCTACCGATCCCACACAGGGGATTCTGAGACAACAAAGCTCTTCCAGTACCTCAGCGAGACGGCTGATGAAGCGCAGGTGCGGTTCCCGAACGCTGACCTAGTGTTTCTGGGGGACTTCAATGGCCATCACATTGAATGGCTGGGGTCCCTCAAGACTGATCATGCGGGTAGAGCCGCCCATGCGTTCGCTCTCTCCCACGGTCTGACCCAGATGGTATGCGGGATCACCCGGATACCAGACAGGTCAGATCACGCGCCCGCTCTGCTGGATCTACTGCTGACGAGTCGCCCAGCCCAGTACAGTGTTTCGGTAGGAGCCCCACTGGGTAGTTCCGACCACTGTGTTGTTCACGCTGGCATGAAGGTGTCACCTCCTGCACGTCCTGTGCAAACGTCACGACGACTATGGCACTACTCGTCAGCGGATTGGGACGGTCTACGCGATTATTTTGCGTCCGTCCCCTGGAGCCAGCGCTGCTTTGTAGGAAAGGCTCCTTCGGATAGTGCTTCTGCTATTGCTGGCGAGATCAGTTTAGGGATGGATTATTACATCCCTTTCACTGATGTCGCCAGTATCCGCAGAGCCCGTCCCTGGTTCGGGCGAGATTGTGCCAAAGCTGTTCGACAAAAACAGTCGGCATATCGCGCCTGGATCAGGGCCCGGGCTGTGCGCGACCCAAACGTGGGCCACCTCAAAGCAGCGTACAACCGGGCCACAAAGTCGAGTAAGAGGGCCTTTAAGAGAGCGGATGCCCAGCGCGTCGCGCGGCTTGGTCAGGAGCTCACTTCCCATCCCACGGGCAGCCGTGGATTCTGGCAACTGGCCAAAGCCGTGCAATCTAACTTTTGTCAGCCCTCGCTGCCACCGCTGCGTTACCCAGATGGAACACTGGCTCACAAAGCCCAAGAGAAAGCGGATATGCTCGCAGACCTCTTTGCGGCTAATTCCCGGGTCGACGACCGTGGCCTGCAGCCCCCCGCCATCGCCAACTGTGGCCACACAATGCCTGATATTGTTATCAGGCAATGTGATGTACGGGCAGTGCTGCGGTCACTCGACACGCGGAAAGCCAGTGGCCCTGACGGCATTCCGGCGGTGGTGCTACGAAAATGTGCAGCTGAGTTGTCTCCAGTATTAACGCGTCTGTACCGCCTGTCATACTCTTCAGGGCTCGTGCCGGAGGTCTGGAAGGAGGCGAACGTACAACCGATCCCCAAGAAAGGGGATCGGTCCGATCCAGGCAACTATCGACCCATAGCTGTCACCTCAGTCATTTGCAAGGTGCTTGAGCTCCTTATAAATAAGCAGCTCATGCAATTCCTAGAGGATCACTCGCTAATCAATGATCGACAATACGGCTTCAGGCCAAAGCGATCAACGGGTGATCTTCTGGCATTCGTAACGCATGTCTGGGGTGGGGCTATGGAAAGGCACGGCGAGTCCTTGGCTATTAGCCTGGACATCGCCAAAGCCTTCGATAGGGTCTGGCATGCTTCGCTCCTTTCCAAGCTTCCGGCATATGGTCTACCTCCTCAACTGTGCAGCTGGATTGCCAGCTTTTTAAACGAGCGCCGAGTGCGGGTCCTCTGCGATGGCCAGGCTTCTCGCTTCTTGCAAGTGAATGCCGGGGTACCGCAGGGGTCCGTACTATCACCAACTCTCTTTCTTCTGCATATCAATGATATGCTATCCCTCGGGAACATTCATTGCTATGCAGATGACAGCACACTGCACGGGAGTTACTCGGTTCGTCCGACGGCGGGGCGATCTGAGATTGAGGAGGAGAGACGACGACTCGTGGCTGATCTCGACCGTAACCTCGACAGTATCTCTCAATGGGGTACCGAGAACCTGGTCGAGTTCAATGCCCGCAAAACACAGGCGTGTGCATTTACTGCGAAGAAATCCCCTTTCCTTCCCCTACCCTCTCTTCAGAATGCATTATTACCAATGAAGGACAACCTTGATATCCTTGGCATAGACGTTCGTCGAGAGCTCAATAATAAAAACTACATCGAAAGATGTATAGGGCTAGCTTCGCGGAAACTAGGAATACTGAATAAGGTAAAGAGATTCTTTACACCGGACCAGAGGTGTCTGCTGTACAAGACGCAGATTAGACCCTGCGTCGAATACTGCTCTCACCTCTGGGACGGCTCCGCGAAGTATCTGCTGGACGCTCTCGACGCTATGCAGCGACGGGCTATCCGTATTATTGGTTGTCCGGAGGTAACGGGAAGCCTTGAGCCGCTAGCTCAGCGCCGAACAATAGCTTCCTTGGCCGCATTCTACCGTATTTACCACGGCGAGTGTTCTGAAGAGCTCTTCAATCTGATCCCACCCTCTTCCTTCCGATCCCGAACGACTCGTGCCGGGCAGAGATGCCACCCCCACACAGTGGATAGCATGTTCGCGAGAACCGAACGTTTTAAACGTTCGTTTCTCTGCCGAACGATAGTGGCCTGGAACGCCCTGCCTGTGCACGTGTTTCCTCCCACATATAATCCTGGGTTCTTTAAGCGGAGCGTGAAGAGGCACATCAGTAGGTCGTCAAGTTGAGGGCCACTCTCAATAGTAATGTGTGCTGTGAGAGTGGCCCACAATCGCTAGACGTCGTCACGACTTACCACCAGGCGGGCGGCGTCAATTTGGCGAACCAAATATAAAAAAAAAAAAAAAAAAAAAAATAAATATTTTGGATTTCCAAATAGATTGATATCCACAGATAACTATTTATTTATAAAAATATACATTATTATATACTAGGTACAATAGAAAATGAAATGAATACTAAATTTAATTATTACTATTTTAAAAAAAATGTAAAAAGTTTGGGCCCCGCGAAGGTTGCCCATCATGGCGGCGGCATTCCCGCGCTGTATGGCGATGCTTATCCGCTGCGCGAGAAATCCGCCGGCTCGTAAGTCTCCCGTTACCTCCCTGAGCCGTTTGCTGAGCTCCTTGAAAAGCGAGTGGGCGCCCGGGCCCCACGGGCCCAGTGTCTCGACACCAAATGCGACAAAGTCGTATTGAGTGCCGAGACAACTGTACTTGCCCACCTTCGAGCGCTCACGTACCTCGGCCGCCGCGCCGGCACGTTTGGCAGTTGCCGGAAGTTAGGACGCAGCTAGTGTGTCGGCACACGTGGCGTCCCACACTAGTGGGCGACCCATCCTCCATGGTATCATCGACATCCCGTCAGGTCTCTTACCATCGTCCCGTGCAATGTGCTGGGGCTCCAGAATCGCAGGGACGTTTACACTGACGAGACACCGTCGCAGGATATCGTTGATCGCGGCATGGCGGGATAGGCGGCCAGCACTTGAAGAGCAGGCAAGCCCATGGTGACCTAGGCGATCCACACTCGCTCCACAAGAAGCACAACTATGTTCTACACAAACCTCGGCCCCCAGCCGGAGACCGATGGCGAGTCGGAGAGTGTTGTGTTCAATGAAAGTACCAGTGTTGGGGGATGGGTAGGCATGGAGCCAGTGTCCGGATTCCTGTCTTGACACTGCTTCCAGCCTGGCGCGATTTTTTAAAGATGACGAGGTATCAATGAGGGTTTGTAAAATATGTTGGCATGAAATGTTATCCCAGGCCTTCTGATTTTTGAGAGTGGGAGGGAAATTTGGACTCGGTCCAGCTAGCCAGGCAGTTTCAGCCTCGACCAAGCTCGCGATCTCACAGTTTGTAGCCGCGGGGCTTTAAGGATTTTTCCTGCGAGGTCAGACGAGCTATGGATTGAGGACAGAAATGCTGGCAGTGCTACAGTAGAGATTTTTCGGGTTCCCAGGCCACCATACCTAATTGGTAGGGAGGCTTGGGTCCATGCCTGCTCGCTTAGTCTGATATTTATGATAGCTTCAATTTGGAATTTTATTGTATTGTCCAAGTCTTGGGTTAGATGGGGAAATTTCCACACTGGGCAGCAGCAGAGCAGGTACGTAAATTTAGGAACAAATAGACAAAACTTAATGATGAAAAGAGCGGAATGGCTGCTAATTTTAAGGAGGCGGTCCGAAAATTCATTAAATTTAGAAACCGAATTTGTTAGAAGTGGTGGAATGGCCTCATCAAAAATAGGTGAACCAAGGAGGCTTAGACTGTTCTTTGTTACTATATTGATATTTGGGGCTACGCTATTAAAATTATTAACTATGGATTGAGCAGAGGTTGTGTTTATTTTGTCGTTAATGAAGAGTTCAGACTTATTAAAATTTAAATGTAAGCCAATGAGATGAAAATTTTGTTTTATCATTACTAAGTCAGTTAGAACTGTCTGAGCGTCCCCGGCTATGGTACCGTCATCTAGGTACCATATATTCAACTTTGAATTTACTTTGTGGATTATCGAATTAATGGCCAAACTGAAGATTGCTGGACCGAGGGGATCACCCTGCTGACATCCCACAGCCGAAATAATTTCATTATTTTTGTGTAATAATTTAGAAGGACAGTGATAACACTGTAACATAAAATTGTAGATCTCCGGAACGTATAATTTAATTTCATTCAGGAGGATGTCCCTGTTGACCGAATTAAAAGCATTTTTTACGTCTAACTTAAGGATCACTTCACATTGATCATCTTGAGCAAAGGTGCGTACGGAATGTACCGTCGCTTCGCAACCTCCACGGGTTCCGAAGCCAACTTGTACGGGTTCGAAAAGGGACTGAAATTTTGACCGTGTTAGCCGAACACAAATTTTGGCAGCCAATCGCCGCAGAGTGGACCCTACAGCGATCGGTCGTACACCACCATCTTTTTTAATTAAAGCTATTAAATTTGCTCCGTATAGGATAGGCGTAACTTCCTGGCACACAGCCCCCTCCAACATGATGTTGACTAGTCCGGTTAGGGCCGAGATGACGTGGTCACCACCTGCGCCCACACCGTGGCTGGTGAGGTCTTTGAGATGCTGGGGGGAGATGCCATCCAGTCCAGACGCCGAACCTATAGGGAAAGAAGCAATGGCAGCAACAACATCTTCTTCTTTGGCGTGGAGGCATGTTGCAACCTCAGATGGTGGGTCTACAAAAGGTGGACAGGTAGGGCCTGGAGGGTGTTTCGATTGTAATGCTAAGGCGGTCTCCGGTGTATCAGGTGCTATGGTGTCATTAGAAAAAAGAAGCCGAGCGGCACCCTTTAGGTCTCCGTCTTGCACTTTCTCTTCAACTTTAGAGAACAAGTCTTTAGGTTTGCTATGCGGAGGCCTTGGAGGTGCCGCTGGGGGTAATTGAGTGTTAGGGGCAGTGTTATTTTTAATTTGTTGAGTGAGTGAGGTTTTAGTTTCGGGGGTGGCGTGTAGAGTTCTGTAAGCGAATGTTAGGAGGTCATGCCAAGAAGCGGGGTTGTTGTCGCGAGTACATTTTCGAATGGTATCTGCTAGAGCCGAGGCTACGCAGGATCGGGCACCCCGGGGTATTCGTTTTACGATGCTAGTTGAATGTTTCAGTTGGCTAAGGTGTGAGTGTAGGGGTATGGGGGATAGTGGTGAGTTGTTGAAAGTCAGGAGGTCGAGGTTTTGGCTACATGGAGGTGAATTAATGATACGAGCGTGATGAATACGTGATTGATGTACATGAAGTCCTTTTGTGCTATGAAAAGATCGTGAACACACTTCACAGATGTATACGGCTCGAGGAAAAGGAACACTTACTTACAGTAAAATATTTAAAAAGTACTTAAACTATTAGAAAAAATATAACTAAGGAAAATAATTGTTCAGGGCTAGTAGTAAAAAAAACGAAAAAATTCAAAGGGTAGTAGTGTTTGCTTGCAAAGCTTGATTCATTTATAGAATTTTAAATTTTTCAATTTTCAAAGCTCCCATCCAACCATATCATAGACTTATTACAACACTGTGCGCACATAATAGCGGCTGGTTGCCACGCAACCGTTACTATGGTTTCGTATATTGTTACACTTTCTTTTGCACATACATATCAATTATAATGGATTCTGATTCTGTAATTAGTACTTTAATATCATTCATAACACTTCTATCACTGAATTAGGCTATAAACTCAACATTTTGGTATATTTTATTTATGTAGGAACGGTATTATATTTTAGATGTTAAAAAATACGGAGCAACTATATTGACAGCTTTTGACGTTTGACTTTTTCAAGATAACTATAAATTAACAAACGACAAATGTCAATTGAAATTGCGGCCGGTTCTCGCCATTTTGTTTACAGTATTTACAGGCCATGAAAGGTAAACAAACAAGTTACAAATCAGTTGTTTGCAGTATGTTGTGCTATAATTGCTATAACTGCTTAAATTAATGCCTTTATCGTGCAAATTGTTTATTATTAAGTGACAGAAAGTACAAGAAATATGCCTTATTGCAGTGCTGTAAAGTGTAAATCGACCAAATGTAACATTACACCGGTATGTATTATTTTTCTACAAAGATACCAAAATACACAGTATATTTTATTTGATTTTGCTTCAATATGGATAGTTGATGGTTAATTCATACCGAAATAAGCATTCTTTGCGTATTTTGTGGGTTAAATACGTTTAAAATAGGTACTTTATTTGTCCATTGTGTTGCCCCTCGGTGCATTGTTCATATCGAAATATCGATATTATTTTGCAAATTAATTTTTATTTGTTTATAACAATTAATAGCTCAAGGTGTAATCCAAACATATAAAATATTTTGTTAAAAAAAAATAGAAAAAATTTTATTCCGTAATTACTTAAATAAAGTAATTTTATTTCGTAACGAATGAAGCAAAATATTAAAAATGTAGATAATTTGTTTTTGAGATTTACAATATACATCACAACGCGACCAAGTTCCCGCACCACCCCCCTCATGAGCTGCCGAGAAGTAAATCTCCTACCAGAGTTTACCCGATTTTCGCCATGTTTGGACCTTCACTGCGACTAGCCCAGAGGTCCGACAGCAACCAAACTTTATATTCCTCTCCATTGAGTGACTCTTCTTATAGTTTCTTATTCTATGATAATACTAAGAAACTATAGGTATCAAAAAGGTGTGATATCCAAGACAAAACACTCCGTGTGAAGGCTGACCAAGTTCCCCTGGCCTATCAAAGTTCTGATATCGATGTGCCAAGTTCCCCTGACCCATCAAAGTTATGATATGGAGATGTGTCAAGTTCCACGAAATTCGTAACATCATAGAACTTGGTGCCGTACCTAACTGAAGATGACAAACGATCTGCTAGTCATGATAGGTACCTACCTTATCTTGGCGATTTGATAATAAATATAGTGTGGTAAAGTTGAAGGCACCAAGTTCGTTGATGTCCCGAATTTAGTGGAACTTGGTACATCTCCATATCATAACTTTGATGGGCCAGGGGATCTTGGTCAGCCTTCACACGGAGTGTTTTGTCTTGGATAATTAAATACTAAAAATATTTACATTTCAAATATCGTTTAAAAAATCCTCCGCGTCATTGCCAACTGGGAAGGTTCCCAGATTGCTAGCTGTGTTGTCACGTTGGATGGCGATACTTATGCTTTGGGCCAGAAAATAGCCAGCCTTCTTGTAATCAAAATCATCAATTTAGCGTTTAGCAATGTCTCTATGAAGGCTCTCGAGAACTGCTTATGCTACAATGATGGTTGACCCCTCTGTGGATAGCCCTCGATCTGGAGGCAAGCCAAAGAGAAGAAAATTGGACCTAGCCCTAAGGGGTCCAAAGTTATAGGCCAAAACCAGTATGGTGTCTTGGCAGATGCCAAGATTTCGGCCAAGGGTTTGGCCTATAACTTTGGACCCTGTAGGCAAAATGCACCTTCACTCTAATTTTTTGGACTAAATTGACCGGTCTATTAAAAGATAGGTAACTTTTTTACTGTTAAACCATTCAAAAAATACAATCGACAATATCCATCACAAAGAGAGATGAAAGTTCAACAAAAAAATAAACAGGTACTTGATATTTCCTAACATGTTGCTTTTACCATTGACATTGATACAACACACTACAAATATTTTCATTTACGTGAAAGTAACTCGTAACCTTTTTTTCATTACTTTACTCTATGGTAATATTGCTCTATGATTTATTCTGTCAGGTTGACAGGTGACGTCTCGTTCCCATGACAACGATTGCGACCGCGTTGAGTTGAAAGGACGTTCCATTTTTAAACACGAGAGAAACAATGGAGGTATTTGAATAGGACTCTCACTCGGATTCAATCAACAATACTATATTATGCGTTTGCTTTGTAAAATACACTGTATGGAATATGGTGACCATAAATTTACAATCATATTCATTATCGTCTGATCATTAGTCTTGGATGCACTTAATTTGCTATAAATGAATTACTATTAGCTATTAGCGATCGTCCGCATCCGTATATATATATAGGTAACCTACCTAAGTTTTAACAACATTTTTAATTGCTACTTCGCTCCTATTCATTGTAGCGTGAATCGTGATGACCAGCTAAAGCCTGTATTACTCACATACAATGAATAGCTTAAATAGATAAAATCATTTTTCAAATCAGTTCAGTAGTTTAGAAATATTTTCAATGCAAACAAAACATAAAATCTGTCCTCTTTATTAATTAGTATAAAAGTATGAATAGACGTTCTTAAAGGAATGTTTCTATAACACGATTTTATCTCATTTCCATCACTACCGCAGCTCTCAAGAACGTCACTACACAATAAACAAAAGACACACCGAAAATTGTTGTTGTCACGCCATCTTTGTGAAACATATTATCCATTATCAAACCAACATATCCATTTTACCAAATAACAACAGTTCTACATTCTGATGTAATTAATCGTAACCTAAAACAAGCAAAGAAAATAAAAGTATATTTTTTTTACACCTAAACATGGTAAACCTACATATTCCATAGATATGTGAAGTGTGAACCCCGTGAGTAAGTAAACTATGGTTAGATTCTGTAAAGTATAATGAATGGACAGTTTAATAGCTCCAGCTATTAAAAACAACACCGAGCCTCCATTCATACGTCCTTCTTGTTGACGAGTCCCATTTTGTTGTAACTTATATGACTTACATTTATTTTTTATTTGATTTATACTTTGTGTGTAAAAGTTTCTAAAAATAAAACGAACCTTGAAACTTTTCAAAGCTGAGAGCGTGAGGCGTACGAACTTTACGCTCTTAACACGTATAACGCCATGTCAGACAATGCTGGGAGACACCTAACTATCCATATAAATCATACTAAAAAAATTATGTCTAAAATTTTTAATTTATATTTATTAATTGTATGATAATGTATGGTATTTTGGATTACTAAAACGAAATTTTCATCAGAGAAATCAAAGTATGTTGTTGAATAAACACCGTCGCTCAGTATTGTCCGACACGGCCCTGCGCAAACGATAAGTCATAATTCCTCCGTTCAAGCCACGCGGGTCAAGACGCGCGGGTCGACCGGTTGCTTTCGCGCTTGAGTCTACCCTGCATTTTGGCGCGTAAATCCTATACTTACATAACATACATTTGAAAAAAATATGTGAGATCTCAAAATGCGTTCCTACTTATTATTAATTTTGTCCTATTCTAAATAAATAATTATATAAAAACTGTCTAATTCATTTAATAAACGTGCATTCATCACATTTTTATTCCTGGTTTGTTGTCGATCAATAAGTCCATAAGATTTTTTCCACAAATATTTTTTTTTGAGTGCTGACATGGTGACGTTAGACTAGGGGGCCACGCGGGTCTAATAGAAACTTAGATCAAAAATACTATAGAAAGATAAAACGCCTAGTTCGGTTGTCCGACGCGTAAAACTAGACGTTCAAGTGGAGGTCCGAGTGTCGGACAGCACACTGTGTCTAGTACCAGTTCCTTACGTTAATTTACTCGAAATACGTTTTCGTATTCCTCCATACATTTTACACAGTTCCTGACGTTACCGCTAAGGGCGCTAGTGTGAAATGTATGGGTAATACGAAAACGTATTTCGAGCAAATTAACTTAAGGAACTGGTACTAGACACTCAGAATAGGTCAGGTGTCGCCCGTATTGTCCGACGTGGCCTAAACGAAAGCGTATTACTTTCCATTCTGGCGTTAACAATAATAAAAATCAATATACCACAATCAGAAATCGGCGATTGGTTCCTTTTACAAATTATTATCGGGACGAATTCTTCTTTATGAAAATTCTTAATTTTACCAATTCTTAATTTTCCGAATTCGGAATATTTCTAATAAGTACAGTCACATAGGTAAATATGAATTTGCATACAACTTTAGTTACTTTATTTAAACTACTGAATGTTATGTTTGTGTAGGTACATTGTTGAGACCAAACTTTTGGATAATTATAATTATTGTATCACTATTTTTTTTTATCATATCGTCATCAATAAATTCCATCACTTTGCGAGCAACACCGCGGGCACAGCTAGTTTGTTTCATTACCTACTTAAACCTACATAAATTTTGTAAACATTCCTCAGGTGCGACGTTTCCTATTAATAGTTGTTCTATATTTTTGCTAATTTTTGCGTCTTTGATTATAACTTTTGATCGTCTTTTCCGCGGCTCAGTATATACTTTATTTTGTTTAATGTTGCTTTCATAATACATTGCTTCTTTTTTCAAAAAGTTTATATATGAATAAAGATCTGTCTTCCCAATCTTTTTGTTTAGGCGGAAGTGCCATCCTTCTAGGGCGTTCGTAGTCCTGTGGCGCTCATGAGAGCAACACCACGTATTTGAAAATATTTTTATCATCCACTGTACTTTCTTCTGTAAAAAAACAGAATTCATACTATTTATAACTAGGAAAATGAAGCATTCGGAAAATTAAGAATTGGTAATATTAAGAATTTTCATAAAGAAGCATTCGTCCCGATAATAATTTGTAAAATTACACGTGGAAAATTAAGAATTAGGAACCAATCGCCGACTTCCATAATCACGTACCTTGCATACAGAATTTTTTTTTTGCGGTTGGTTGATCGACTGGTGCATAACTTGCAAATTAGATTAGTTTGGGCTCTAGGCAATAACGGTCCGTCCTTTCTAATTTGTGCTCTATGTAACCTGGTGGGACGCCTATAAAGTGCTTTTAAATAGGGAAGTTGCCTACGACTATAATTTTGAACAAAAAAAAACAAATTCCACCATAAACTAAAAAGTAATTTAGGATATGTAAATCTCTCTTCAATACAAATTAATAACACCTAAACACAACGTAACTGCTGTAATTCTTTGATAAGTTTCCTCGACGGGCTTTGGGCTCCCTCATCAGAACGACTCCAAACCTTCATTAAATGGTAATCTTTTATAATAAATGAAAAAAAATATTTTGTTTTGTAGATATACGAGTAAATGTTTAGCACATCAGCTTGTGCTAAACATTTACTTATAATATATCTACAAAACAAAATATATTTTTTATCTCTCTAACTATTTGTTTGGGCTAGATAACGTTATCATCCACCAGCCCATTAGACGCCCACTGCTGGGCAAAGACCATCCCCAGAGAGGGGAAAATTCAGCCTACACAGGTTCATATACTACGCTGGCTCCGACGTGTTGGTTTAGTGTTTCCTCTCTATGTAAGAATGTCCATAAACATTTATTTATTTATTTATTATGTAACATCGGTCCTGACTAAAGAATACAGAAACACCCAACCGTAAGCACGCTTTTTTCGCAAGAGGTACATATAAAAAAGAGTTAAGTTGATAGACAGATAACTTTTATTCAGCTAACTTAATAAAGTAAAACATGATCATACCAATCATGATATAGCAATTTTATAACAACATTTAAGTGCAAATCATCGACAAATATAACACCATCATGTACATACTGTAAAAAGTAAATAAATAACTTCACATAAATAAAAACTTTCACACTTGTTCTTATTCAAAATGAATTCAAATGAATAAAGAATAAAAACTATAAAAAGTTCATAAAGTCATCATAACAACTATAACAAATTATTTTTTTATTCACTCGTATAATCGTCTAAAAATCCATTGCAAAATGATTCCGGACTATTAATTCCACAAACAAATCATTGAAACGCTTTCTGAACGATTGTTTTATTATTGAGCGATTGTGACCAAATCTTTATGTCCGGTCTAAACTTGCGCGCGGACGCTGACCAAACATTATATAAAAATTTAATAAAATGTATCTACAAAACCATTGGCTATGTTCAGCGAGGTCATTAACTTTAGCTTGTAATATAAATCGGAAGCGCCGCAATTCAATCAAAGCAAATCAAAGTAAATTGATTTTTGACATCTCATCACAAATCGTATAGTTTCATTACAAATGGAAATGGCAATTCCGTACTGTGACCGAGCGAAAGGCGAAAATTAAATTACACCTTTATATTTCAATCTATTACTTATTATTCGGCTATTTTTGTATTGATGAGAAGAAGAGAGAAACTTACAAATAGTTAGGCAGAATACGATTGAGTAAGTATTCTCGATAAATAATAATAATTACGTAATTATTTCATTAGAAAGAATGATGGCATCGTGCAATGTACTCACTCACCTAACGAGTACAATTTTGAGAATTTCTTTTTCGGATATAAATCACTGATATTTTTTTTATTAAAACTGACTACTGGGACTGCCCCTATTGGTATAGATACCTATTGGTAACCAGAAATAAAAGTGGAGTGCCGTTAGCTTTAAAGGTCAGAATAAATTGCCCATGAATCTTTATTATAAACTTTTGAAATGATTCTTGAAAAAAATTGTTTATTTACATTTTTAATCTTTAAGTACTGCTCTACATTTTTTTTTTGATTCTGTAAATGGTTTTTGTTTATTCTGTAAATACCCCCATTCCAAAACTTCTTTACTTAACTTCTTTACTTTACTTTCTTAACTACTTAACTTTGTAACATGTGATTTTATCATGTGTTACAAAGTTAAATAGAGAAAATGTCGTACAGTTTAATTCCTGAATAAAGTTTTTATAAAATAATTAGTTATTAATTATTCCCAAAGGGGTAGGTAGATGTGCATTACACACCCACAATTTGCCAGTATTTTTAGTCCCACGTAATAGGGGGCCTAAAAGCCTTTTGCCGTCACCGGGCACACATATAATGGGTTATGTAAAAAAAGTCTGCTACTTTTTTTATGATTTTACGAGTACTACTATACTACAGTAGCCTTGCGAAGAAATGTTGATGCAAGGTAACAAAATCTTACGTGCCAGCCGCAGTGGCACAGCCAATTATAGTCCTAGGTGTCTCGGACTATATGCCTGGTTTACCCTATGTATAATGTTCGCGAGGTCTATGTTCGACAATGAGCGACCACTTAGTAGATTTATCCCAAATTAAATTAGATTAGGAAGATAAGTACTTAACTACATATTAAACCTATATTGCCATTTCTAAACCTGTTAAAATAAGATTACATCCAACACATAAATGTATTAGTTTAAGTTTGCCATTGGTTTTATGTGGTCAATAAAGGCACAGATAATTTACAATTAATTTGATCGTAAAACCTTTTTACTGAGAATTAACAGAGCAACTGTATTAAAAAGTTAACGTTGCTTTGCTGTACTTATAACTACATGGGTAGGTTGGTAGGTATATAAACCAAAAAATCGATAAATATTAGCGGCTATAACTGTTTTAGTGTTTTATAACTTCACAGCCGTAACCGTATGAAGACAAAAGGAAGTTGAAAAGGCGAAAAGAGTATACCAGGAACGTAATGTAGAAATACGTCGTGTCTGTCTAAACCCTGTGAGAAATAGACTTGATTTGATTTGAGAGTTTTAGTATAATAATATGTGATGTTTTGTTCAATTGTCCAAACATATTTAGGTACTATATGTATAAACCCACTCTCGAGTTTTAGCGAAACTAACGAATATTTTTTTATTAGATACCTAAATACCTAATAGGTCAACTAGGTATGTATATTGACTTGTATAGTTAACTAAAAATACTTATATATATGTATACCTAACTAAAAACCTGATATACTTGTTTTGTATAATAGAACTTCATAAAAAAATGTCATCTAAATGTAATTTTTGGGTAATATCGGATTATTTTTCCATGTGGTTGGATTATTAGGCAACAATTAGTTTCAAATAAACTACAACATACTTACTACAATATACTATATTGTATGTTATTAACGCAAAGAGAAACCAAAGAGATTAAATCGGATTACCATCGCGCATATCGATCAACTCGAATCGATAACTCCTAAGCCCATCAACATCTTCGATAACAACTAACAACAATATTCTACTTTCATCTTACTAATACAACTACCTTACCTAGATTAGGTACTCGTAAATTTCACTGCAATTGAAAGTCCATACTCAATTCTACATTGTAGTGAAATTTATATATTTCAATGCCAATCCGTCATTTTCTAAGTAACCACATAACCACTAACAATTGTTGGTTAGAAGCAAAATATACACAACGCACACACTAAGTATAACTTGTCATCGGAGAAATAGATATCCCTTAGAACCCAAAAAAAAATTGTTTAATTTACAGAAATAGATTTTGGCTGTGGGAAGAAAACGGAATTTCAAATTCTTTTAGCTTTTGGGAAGAAAAATTTGGGTCGAATGCGGACATACGTATAATAACCATCATGAAAATAACTTTATTTCCTGTCATCCGATTTTGATAAAACAAAGCCTAAATGTTGCCCTGAAATGAGCTTAATCTGTTTGTGATAATCGCAAGAAAATCCCTTCAGTTTCTTCGCAGATTAGGTTGGACACACAGACAGACAGACAAGATTGAAAAAAATACCGTTTTGTGTTCAGTTGGTTTTTTCATTTCTAGTTTTTTTTGTTTATATGATCAAATAAATGTATATACACACTTTTTCTATTCTTTTAAAAAGTATAGTAAGATTATTTTTAGGCATGTGTGACATACTAGTCTCTTTTCTTCATAATCTTTACATATCTTTAACAATATAAAAATAAAATTGAAGTAAATGTCCCATGGGTATATTTCGCGAGGCGTAAGCGAACTTTGCATTTGTGTGAGTGCACGTATGTGAACGTATAAAGTGACCGGTTTACACACACATGTGTTGACACAAGCTATACACAGAGCTTTTAGGCCGATACCTCACCGAGACGCCATGGCGACAGCACTTGGCGACCGACTGGCGACGTTGCCAGTCGGTCGCCAAGTGAGTTAGCCGTCATATATCTCAATGAGAACTAGTTGGCGACGTCGCTGGCCACGTCGCCATGGCGTCTCGGTGAGGTATCGGCCTAATGCACGGATATCAGCATTTTATACTAAACATTTACATTTTAAACTACCTAAGCTATTAATTTGTGTTAAGTACTTACGTAATTAACATTAATAATTCTTTAAATTCCCACAGCCGCACTACCTATGTTACGACGTCGCTGGCCACGTCGCCATGGCGTCTCGGTGAGGTATCGGCCTAATGCACGGATATCAGCATTTTATACTAAACATTTACATTTTAAACTACCTAAGCTATTAATTTGTGTTAAGTACTTACGTAATTAACATTAATAATTCTTTAAATTCCCACAGCCGCACTACCTATGTTACGACGTCGCTGGCCACGTCGCCATGGCGTCTCGGTGAGGTATCGGCCTTACTCTACTTTTCGTGATCACTCACACAAATGCAAAGCTCAGCTTACGCCTCGCGAACTATACCTGTACCATCACCCGTACAAATAGATAAAAGCGGATCTCCATTGCACTTAAACCAACACGCATATATGGAGGGCAAGTCAACTGAAACTGCCCTACATAACCTGGTTATAAGAGTGCAAAGATCAATAAGCAACCAAGAATATGCATTAGGATGCTTCTTCGATGTTGAGGGTGCATTCGACAAGGCAACCCCCGACTCAATAGAGAACACCCTAAATCGCGAAGGCATTGACAGAGACTTATCAGGATGGGTGAAAAACATGCTGAAACACCGTAAGATACAGGCAGAAATAGCAGGAACAACATACAAAGTGGTGGCAAAACGAGGCTTCCCACAAGGAGGATGCCTATCCCCACTACTATGGTGCCTGCTCATAGATGAATTAATAAAAAAGATAAACAGGATGCACATATACACGCAAGTCTACTCTGACGACGGTGTGCTCCTAGTGACAGGAAAAGTCCTCAGCGTCATGTGCGAAATCATGAACAGAGGCCTAAAAGAAGCATTAGCATGGTGCAGGAGTAAGGGCTTAGACCTAAACCCTGACAAGACCAAACTAGTCTTGTTCACCAATAAGACAAAAATAGGATGTGCTGTACCAGTGAGACTAGATAATCACGAACTGGAAAAAGTCAGGGAGGTGAAATATCTAGGAGTAACCCTGGACAGCAAGCTAACCTTCAAGACTCATATTAGCAATACATGTGCAAAAGCCAAAATGGCAATGATGCAATGTAAAAGGACAATAGGAAGAACCTGGGGCATAAAACCAGAAGTAGCATTATGGATTTATAAGGCAATAATTTTGCCAAGAATCCTACATGGAGCCCTGGTATGGTGGCACAAGGCTGCCATCGGGGAAAACAAACAAGAACTAGATAAAGTCCAAAGGCTTGCAGCCCTAATGACCACGGGCGCGATGAGGTCTACACCAACAGCCGCGCTAGAGATCATACTGGGGCTGAATCCCTTGGATCTAGAAATAAAAAGAAAAGCAACCGAACAATGGTTCAAACTAAGAAGCACTGGCCTATGGACCGGAAATTTTATGGACAAAGGTCATGCAAGTATAAGTAAGAACTACGAAGATAAATTGTCAATGATTCTATCCAATAACGACCTAATTAGGAAGGAGAGAATCTTCGACAAGAAATACAGAATACACATAGGGAAACGAGATGAATGGCGCATAGATCCCAGTGATACTATCTGCTATACAGACGGTTCAAGAAAGGAATTGACTAGTCTATCCGGATCCGGAGTGCATATAACATGCAAAGATGGAACTGAATTGGACAGGTCAATACCCCTAGGAAGATTTGCAAGTGTCTTTCAGGCAGAGATATATGCCATAAAGGAATGCGTGGAAATAATGGAACACCTAACCACAACAGGAAAGGTGACCATATACAGCGATAGCCAGGCGGCACTGAAAGCGCTTGACAAAGTGGAGACAACATCAGCAACAGTCAAGGAATGTAAGGAATCACTAGATAAACTGGCCAAGAACACCGACGTAACGATTGCCTGGGTCCCCGGACATGAGGGAAACACGGGCAACGAGCGGACTGATGAACTCGCCAGAGAAGGTGCTGATGAAACCTTTGTGGGGCCGGAACCCCGGCTGCCCATAGCACACAAAATCGCCAAAGGAGTAATCAGCCACAGAACAACAGCAGAAACCAACCAAAGATGGAAGACCTCGACTGGAATGAGACAGTCGAAAATCTTCATCAAGGGTATGGACAAGAGAACGACGAGTCATATCATGAAACTCTCAAGAGGAAACATGAGACTCGCCATAGAAGTAATAACAGGGCACTGTCGACTAAACAGACATCTGACAGTGATAGGAGTAAAAACCGACCCGAAATGCCCAGAGTGCATGGACAGCGATGAAACAAGTTTCCACCTGCTGGCAGAATGCCCCATGTACTCATTGACCAGATGGGAACTCCTAGGGTCGGACAGACTATACGAAGATGACATTAGCAATCTGAAGGTGGAACAGATAATAAGATTTGTAAAGGACACAAGAAGATTCGACGGGGGACCGTGAGAGCTGGATCAACCATACTCTCCCCAAGGGGAGAACTGGGGAAATGGACGAAGTGGCCCGCAAGAACCGCGGGTGGATCGTCCGTCCGGCTACCGGTGTCCCCGTTGGAAATAATAATAATCACCCGTACAAGTTTTGATTGATGGTGATTCACACCTTTCTCAATCCTATAACAGATTTATTGCTATCAAAATGATATAGCAAATTCTACTAATTTACTTTCACTTGTATTCGTATAGCACCAGCGTAATGCCTAATTCACATAAATCAGGTCAACACACTGGTGGTACCTATCGTTCTCACAGAATAAGATATCATGTAATCAATTCTAACCTCTCTTTGGTCTTTTATGCTGGTTAACAGCAAGTTTTTTCTTGCTGTTCAGTTGAGTCACTCGGTTCTAGGGGGGAGGTTACAGGGGATGTCTGCCTGCCCTGCCCCCCTAAATCATATTATTCGTTTCATTATTATTTTAACTTTTGCATGAATAGATGTCGTAATCCACATTAGTTTAGGTATATTACATGTCATAACATTTCGTCAAAATGGTCAGGCTTAGTAAAAAAAACTATCCACGTTTATAGGGTCGCACGGTATCGGTACGTACGTATATATTTCGTAGTCACCATACTCCTGCCCAAACTAATACATTTATCAAACCGTTGAAGATTTCCTTCAAAGTTCATTTTAGACTGTCACCCTATCTCAGCAAAAACATGCGCTTTAAAAGTGAATAGGTAAGTGTCTCGCAAATAGATAATCATGATTTATTTCAGAATTTTCGAGCCAGCCAGCTTTTACTGTTAGCGTTACTTTAAAGCGCCCCCAAGCTGAAAAAAGAGCGTTTTCAGCAAAAACTGGCAAAATTCAAAAGGATTTCGTTCATAAGGAGTTCCTCCAACACAAAATCCTTATCACATAATCCAAAATAGACCTAGGAAAATTATTGGTTGTGTTTTTGGATGGACATAAAATAATCCAACTATGTACTGTTTCTAAATGTTTTGGACCCAATTTGGTTGACTGCTTTTAGGACCTTCAGGGTAACATTCCCTCGGTCGTAGGTACGTTTAACAGCCACGGAAGCAATTAGTGCATAACAATTATTATTGCATAGTTTGCGTGTTTGTAAACCATTGCAAGTGTATTGACCAGATGAGATTGTGCGCGCACGCAACTCACTCGGTATCTAGATCTGTACGAACATTAATTGATGCTGTTCTGTATTTTGTAACAAATATAAAGACACCGTTGATTTGATTTCCTGAATGTCACTCAGACTGCTGAGATTTTATTTCGTGGTAGGTATGTAATATCTGTCCTGGCTGACGGAGTTTCGGTTTAAATTACAGAGTGGTTATGTATTTTAAATAGTGCCCGGTAACGGCAATATGCTTGCCTCCTGTTTACTACCTTCGGGATATAGGCGTGATGATATGTATGTCTGTTGTATTTGGCCGAAAATATTACAAAAAGCTCTAAAAAAAGCTGGGCATACTGAACAAAGAAATAATAAATAAAACAATATTTTTGGACATTCTCACACAACGTCATTTAGCCCAAACTAAGCTATAAGCTTGTGCTATGGGATCTAGACAACTGATAAACATACTTATATAGTTCTAAATACATAAATAAAATACATAGAAAACACCCAAAGTCCGAAACAAACATTTGAGGATCACACAAATATTTGATTCCGCCCGGGAATCGAACCCGAGATTCCGGAGTCGAAAGCCCGATGCACTACCGACCACGCCATGAAATGTCTTGTTGGTAGATTATTTTGATACAATTTGGTGTTTGCAACGATAGATTGAGAGATTTATAAATTGTAGGAGGGGGAGGAAAGATCAGGAAACGGAAAAAAAATTCTAAGCGAGAATATCTATACCGGTTACATTCTTACATAAATATCATAGTAATACCTGTTTTTCCGAAGGGGTATGCAGTGGCATACTATACGACCAAATTTCGTCATGTCCATAATGTTACCTAACCAGCTGTAGGTACACAATAATCACGTTGAGATACTACAATTATAATCATCAATGTAATTTGAATCGAAACCTTTTACAGAAAAAAATGCACAACATTGCCCTGAATGAAAAAGCAACAATACAAGCAATCATCAATATTAATTCCTAAATACCTATAAGGCACAAGATAGGTACAATGTCAAATCAAATCCAGGATTTAACGACCTGGTCTAACAACAAAATGAGTAGACGTTTATTTCTACTCATTAGCTTAGGAAAGTGATGCGAAAATGTGCGTTCGTGGCTTACAAAACGCTCATTGCAGCAAAATGTTCTGAACACCAATCTGTGACAAGTACCTACCCAAGTATTTCAATGAGCCAGACTTTGATTTGTCAACGTGAAAAAGACAGGTCTTTAACTTAGGATAGCATTCGACTTATTCAAGCATCTAAAAATCGTGTGACGTTCTGGGAAAGACAGGATTAAGAAAGGTGGGTACTTACTTAATGACTTGTATTGTTATTTGTTGCTTATAAGTATTTTGCCGATTGTTTATTGTTTGAATGTCGATCTAAGAAAATTACTTTTCATCAGGGTTTCGAGGACGGAACACGGCCATCGTCGAGTCAACCTGTGACCATGACCACGGCTGGTGTAACATCAGGTGGTCTAAACGTCAGGCAATTCGTGATTGGTCTTAGAACTTCGTGATGATGCGAGACTAAAGATTTGTATATTTTTAACGACTAAACTCAAAAGTTACTGGACTGATTTCATAATTTTTATAGATAAATACAACAAATGTACCTACATGATTATTGTGAAACTTATTACCTACCTAGGCTCTGAAATAATCGCTAAATTGCATTCTCAAGGCAAATTATCTAGAATGGAGACAAAAGAACGAAGGTAAAAGTAGTCTGTGGTGAAAAAAAAACAAAATTGGTCCCAGTATTTACAGTCTATTTAACCTCTTGGTCGTCGCACGTAAAAAGAAAGCTAAATAACGAGTTCACTACGGGAAACTCGTCACAATTACTGTTTAACAACGTTTTACTCTAATTGCGCGGATTCATCAAAAATATTTGCGCATTGGGGACAGGCGTCTGCCATGACCCTGCTATCACAATGGAGAACATTTAGGCGGGAAAAGTGACATTGACAATGTCTAGTTACAATACATTAGACTGACAATTGTGTATCATTTTAAGCCTGCACTACATCATAGCCGATTACAGACAACTACGCGCGTGCGCGATTGTGTAGAGGATTACTTGCCTGTACTCGCCGATCACCGTCTGTGCATTTTTGTAGGTTTTCTAGATGAGCATCAAAGAATATCGCCAGGCGATTCGTTGAAGTGTTCACATTATAGTCGATCGTTTATTCGCAGACATTGAAGAATTGCACACGTGTTGTAAACTAAAACCGGTCATATCCCTGGGTCGTGTGACGTCGCTTCGCCAGACTTCGTGTCGCCCGCCTTACCTGTCAGTAGGTGCACCGAGTGTAGGTAAGGATGAGTTGGGCCCTGTAGATAATGGGCCCCGTAGCATAAAAGTTTAAACTTGACAGTCAAATTATTAACAATTTTGGATCATAATGGAACAATTAAAGTATCGCAGGATACCTCGATAACAAAAACCACCAAGTGCATAAAACAACTAAGAACTAGGAGCTGCGGTCGCTGCCGTGGTACTGCGCTGCAGCATGCAATTGAGCGAAGCGACTATTTTTATTAAGGCATTTATCAATCTATAAGGAGTAGGTTTTAACTTGAGGTTAACTTTTTTTGAGGGTCCTAAATCAAAATTCGGTCTCGAACAAAACCTGCTCCTGAGATTGCTTGAATTTTGAGTGAAACAATCATGAAAATCGGTTGGGTAGTTGTCGAGAAACCATTTCACATCGAGTTGCATTTGAGTCACCTGATAAGGAGCTCCGCTCGCTATGCTCGCTTCGCTCAATTACAAGTGTTGAACAAAGAGCTTTTGCTAAAAACTGCCACAATAAGAAGTTGCAGCCTGTTCCGTCGTATAAACATACAATAGTTGTAGGTATCAGGTACCTAACGGTTTGTGAAATTAGCTAAAATGACATTTAAAGAGAGCGGATTTAAAAATAATAATGGAATTGGCGGTCTGTTGGTCGCTTGTCTAGCACTAATGACCGTGTCGACGCAGTCCATAATATAGGAAGTCTATTATAGCGCTATTATACTTTTCATAACACTTTGTCGCCGGTTCGAGCTCGACATAATATTGTAAAAATTAGAGAAGGAAACCTACACAAACCCGTCTGGCCATCGTGGCATATGTAGGCTGAAATCCCCCCTCTTTGAGGAAGGCCTAACCCCAGCAGTGGATGGTGATGATATTGTAAAAATTGATAATTACACTATTTAATTTCACAATATTCTACTTTAAACTATATCGTAAAGACGATATTATAGAGTTCTATAACAACCCAAATAGCTGCTTTTTACTAATTTAATATAATCAGAGTTCTGCGGTCCGCTACTACGTCTGTTGCCGAGGGCCGAGGGAACACGCAGGGAATATCGTAGGGCTTTGCCTCTGCGCTGATTTTTGGTCGGGTTTGATCCCGCGTCGGTGAGTGAATCTGGTTGCATGCTGCGGGGCTGAAGGAATCCGATACCGTAACCAATATGTAACCACCCGTGTAAGCGGGTGGTTACATATTGGGTAAGTACAACTATTGCTCTATTAAATTTTGTACTAAGTATAGACTCACAATTTATGTAGAAAATGAATAAAAGAACACCCAGTGTTTGTCAACGATATCTTCAAAAAACCTCGAATAAAACTAAGAAATTTAAAAACCTAATCAAACCAATTTACCATCTTGAATTTCTATACAAACCATTACCTTACATAAATTATATAGAGTGTAACTAATCATAATTTGATTAACGATTAGTTAATTAACTGTCAAAAAGGCGTTCCATAAAAACGGTAATATTAAACAGTTTAATCTCGTACCAATATTGCGACAGCACAACAATCTCGTGATTAGAAAGAAATTAAAAAAACAAACCGGCCAAGTACGTGTCAGGCCACGCATATCATAGGGTTCCGTAGTCATATTAGCATCTATAACTCCTCAACAAACAAAGTTGTCTAATCCGATATAATTTTCCTTCAAAGTTAATTACATGGACTACCATCAAAAATATTTTCAAATTTTTCGACCCAGCTGTTTAGATTTGGAGGGGGTGGGGGTTGGGGGTTTTTTAAAATAAGCATGTTTCTAGCACTCACCGTTTAGGAGGAAAACCGAGAACTGACCCCCGGACGGACCAGACGAAACTTTATGGGTTCCGAAACTTGAACTACGGAACCCTAAAAAGAGCGTTCAATAATTTGGAGATTATATAAAGCATTATTACCGGTAAGAAGTGAAACTGATTGCCAGCAAAATTGATCCCAATTCGTGGTAGAACAAAAGGCGCGAACTTTCACTTCTACTCTTCATTAATCAAACTAAATTCATCTAAATAAAACTACAGAATTATCTTATGATATAATCCAGACTACCTCGGTGGCACAATGGTACTATGTACGGACTGCCACACTCGAGGTCTCGGGTTCGATTCCCGGGTTTGGTGGATAATGTATAATTCTCTTTAGAATTTTACCCAGATAATTACCCCAGAGTCTGGAACTTGTGCCCGGTAAATGGCAATAGGCTCGCCCCCTATTACATGGGACCTAACATAGCTGGCGAGATGTGGGTGTGTTTGCACACCTCTGCCTACCCCTTCGGGAAAAAGGCGTGATGCTATGTATGTATATGTATGTATAATCCAGCTTATAATTTAATCGGATAGAAACTGCAACTATTGACGCGGACAGACCCCGGAATTAGATATACTCGTATATTGTAATCTACATTATTCTACATACATAGTCATTTGGCGATCTAGACCAAATGCGATTTAGGCCTAACGCGACATAGTCAAATGGACATGACGTAGTCTTAAAGCGATCTAGTCATATTGAGATGTAGTGCTATGATCCTAACCCCATGTAACCACTCCTATATACCCGAGGAGAATATGGGTGATATGATTTTTAAAGGCTTAAGAAATAAAAAAAAATAAACACCTTTAGTAGGTAGTTACAGGTCGCGAGGCGTTAGCGGAGCTTTGCATTTGTGTGAGTGCAGTGTACGTGAACGTATATCTGACCTCTTTTACACACACATGTGTTGTACACTGCTACAAAAAGTTTTTATTCTACTTTTCGTGGTCACTCACACTTCCCTGTACATGTAAAGAGTCGAGCTAATGGCTCTGAATCGGGGTGCCAATTTCATTCAATTTCTTAGGATTAGTAGGTTAAAACTACTTCGGACTTCAGCCGTAACATTATAATATATTAACTATGTTAATGTATAATAATAAATAATATGTTTCCACTATAAATTAAGATTTATTTCTACGATATCGACAAATTTTATTGCTAACGAAAGCTCCGGGACCTATCACGATTGCTCAGTACATGCTTTAATATGCGGAATTAACTTGCTCACTGGTTTTTGATTGCAAACTAGTTGATCTTATTATTTAATTTCAAGATGGAGTGATACTGTTTGTAACTTATTCTTAGAATATAGGTGCGGAATAAGATCCCAACGACGCGGGATTCTTATCCCGACCAAACCCCGAAGAGGCCACAGGTGGCCCAAGGTGGCAGGAGGCACAAGGATACCGGTGGCCAAAGTCCGCCGGGCGCCACAGGAAATACGAGTACCATCTGATGCGTAGCAGAGACGCCCGACACACACATACAGCAAATTGGTACCTACTAAGGCCAAATCATCCTCAACAGCATGAGTTTTATATACCTATATTTTGTGCCCGATTCCCAGAGGAGCATATTATTATGATCGGAATAATGTAACCTCATGTTTGCGCAAGATTATAACCCATCTCTGTGCCAAGTATTATCAAGATCCGTTCTATGTAAATAATGATTGTTTGCTGCAAACTGTTTAGGGTATGATGAGGCTGATATAGGTACTCATTATGGACAAAAACCTCGACAAAAAAAAAGAAAAAATAGATCCGTTCTGTCACAGATATAAGAATACTAGTTCTGTACAATTTACGTGACGTCTACACAATCAAATAGAAAAATTACACTATAGATAGATAGATAATACAACTTTAAATCAAACAAATTCTATCGGTAACCAACTTATTGTTGGTACAACTGTATTGAATTTCAAAAAGCATAAAACGAAACAAATATCACATCAGATTATATTAATGTAAGAACTTAATTCAGCCATTTCATCTGTCGTATAAATTGAATAGCGCTGTCAAACTGTTTTCTTTTCTATTTATAATAAAACACTAGGTACTGTTTCATTGTGGGTCTGTTCTTTAAATATAAAGTTAAAAAAATCTGTATTAATAAAACGGAAAAAGTATTAGGTACTCAACTTCTGGAATGTTTGTATGTATGCCCACGCAACTACTGAACCGATTTTGAAGCGTTGAAAAAACTGGGAAAATATACTTTGATACGTTGTGTCGTAAAAATCTAATGGCAAAAAAAATAACGGTTGGTGAGAGTAATAACTAAGTATCCAATGCTGTTGCAAAAAAACTGAGCGAAGTGTTAAATTTTCGAACGACAACGATTTATGAGATTTTTTTGTTATGTCCGATTTTCAATTTCATTCAATTTCTTAGGATTAGTAGGTTAAAACTACTTCGGACTTCAGCCGTAACATTATAATATATTAACTATGTTAATGTATAATAATAAATAATATGTTTCCACTATAAATTAAGATTTATTTCTACGATATCGACAAATTTTATTGCTAACGAAAGCTCCGGGACCTATCACGATTGCTCAGTACATGCTTTAATATGCGGAATTAACTTGCTCACTGGTTTTTGATTGCAAACTAGTTGATCTTATTATTTAATTTCAAGATGGAGTGATACTGTTTGTAACTTATTCTTAGAATATAGGTGCGGAATAAGATCCCAACGACGCGGGATTCTTATCCCGACCAAACCCCGAAGAGGCCACAGGTGGCCCAAGGTGGCAGGAGGCACAAGGATACCGGTGGCCAAAGTCCGCCGGGCGCCACAGGAAATACGAGTACCATCTGATGCGTAGCAGAGACGCCCGACACACACATACAGCAAATTGGTACCTACTAAGGCCAAATCATCCTCAACAGCATGAGTTTTATATACCTATATTTTGTGCCCGATTCCCAGAGGAGCATATTATTATGATCGGAATAATGTAACCTCATGTTTGCGCAAGATTATAACCCATCTCTGTGCCAAGTATTATCAAGATCCGTTCTATGTAAATAATGATTGTTTGCTGCAAACTGTTTAGGGTATGATGAGGCTGATATAGGTACTCATTATGGACAAAAACCTCGACAAAAAAAAAGAAAAAATAGATCCGTTCTGTCACAGATATAAGAATACTAGTTCTGTACAATTTACGTGACGTCTACACAATCAAATAGAAAAATTACACTATAGATAGATAGATAATACAACTTTAAATCAAACAAATTCTATCGGTAACCAACTTATTGTTGGTACAACTGTATTGAATTTCAAAAAGCATAAAACGAAACAAATATCACATCAGATTATATTAATGTAAGAACTTAATTCAGCCATTTCATCTGTCGTATAAATTGAATAGCGCTGTCAAACTGTTTTCTTTTCTATTTATAATAAAACACTAGGTACTGTTTCATTGTGGGTCTGTTCTTTAAATATAAAGTTAAAAAAATCTGTATTAATAAAACGGAAAAAGTATTAGGTACTCAACTTCTGGAATGTTTGTATGTATGCCCACGCAACTACTGAACCGATTTTGAAGCGTTGAAAAAACTGGGAAAATATACTTTGATACGTTGTGTCGTAAAAATCTAATGGCAAAAAAAATAACGGTTGGTGAGAGTAATAACTAAGTATCCAATGCTGTTGCAAAAAAACTGAGCGAAGTGTTAAATTTTCGAACGACAACGATTTATGAGATTTTTTTGTTATGTCCGATTTTCAATTTTTTTTGTTCTAAACCACCCACATTCTCGCCACACGTTATCACTGTGGTAAGTTTGAAGGAGATCGGTTCAGGTGTTTAGGACGAGTATGCGGACAAACGAAATACATGAGTCGCCTAAGATTAAGCTTGAAGAAGGTGGCACCCGACATGCGTAACTGTGTTACAAAAAAGAATCATCAGATCATAACCAGGAGTATTCATTCACTGATCCGTAACAGAAGCGTAATCCGTAAAAGTAAACAAAAGAGGATTCAGTAGGTACTCTTTTTTTTAATTCCGCGAGATCGCGGCCGCTCCCATGTCCATTGCTGCGTCTCTGGTACACACTAGAAGGTATTTCGAGTGGCGCAGGATTCAGTACTAACATAATTGTTCAATGTATTCACTGAGAATTGCACTTTTCCAAAACAAACAGACTTTATAATTAGACCTTGATATAAAATAGCATTAACATGATTCTATGATTTGGTACGATTGTAGATACAAGGTACGACATTCGACATCGACTTTCGATTTAAAATGACAAGTGACAGTGACAGTGACAGAATAGAATTGTTATTCTTTTACCTATGCCAAAGAAGAAGGTACTTAAATCCTGACAACCGAATGTCCGGCGCTATAGGTTATATCAACGTTTCTACTCGATGATAATTAATGCGGTTTGATCGCGATTAATAATCCGATACGATAGATCGAAACGTTCAACATAGTCTTGTTGTAGATTTATGAAAGGTAGTTCAGTAATACAGTGTAGTTTCTATTGGAGAGAACCAAAGTGAATTTATAGTTTGTCAGAAGTAGGTATCTAATGTCGGTTCTGAGTTATGGCAGGTATTGGTAAGCTCTGCTGAGTTTAATCATAAATGCAATTACCAATTCTTTGCTCTCTCCTGATTATGGATGATCGGATATCTACAAAAACACTAATGTTGTGTTTATGTAACTTAGTTTTTTATCATAAAATGCATTATTACATAAATATTATCGTTATATAAAGGGCATAATCCATAGAGATGCAACGGACAAGACTCTTTTCAAGAACTACCGACCAATCCCACTTCTGAGCCATATCTATAAGGATTGGTGGAACGACGACATTCTTTGGATAGCGGCCGTTGGATGGATGAAATTAACCTAAAATCAGAGAGGGTGACTCGTCATTAGAGGGGCCTTTGCCAAGCAGCTGCAATGGATTGATGTCGGCTGATAATGAAATAAAAGTTAAGTATGCTGATAATGAAATAAAAGTTATGACTAATTAACCAGAGGCGGAGAATGCAAACTCTGGTAAACTGTTCTTAGAGCCAAGGAGGAGCGACCGTCACCAATCTGGTAACCAGAAGGAATACACTTTTCGTCAAATACCATAAGAAGATTGATTATAAACCAGATACCAGAAGAGAATTTGATGTTTGAATTTTTATAATTCAATTTATTACAAAATCAATCGTATAGGATTAAAAAAACCGGCCTAGTGCGAGACGGACTTGCACACAAAGGGTACCGTACCAAAAAGGAAAAAATCATGTTGTATGGGAGCCCCCTTAAATATTTATTATATTCTGTTTTTTAGTACGTAGGTCACACTATAAGTTTTGCGTAACTTCAGAAAACAACATGTTAACACCAAAATATTATGTTTATTGCTTTTCAAAATACTCTCCTTTACATTTTAAACATTTTATCATGCAATCGAACTATTTTTTAAAACAGGAGAACCACAGATCTGAAGGCATGTTTTCTACGTGCTGTTTGAACACTATCACTACCTCTTCGGAGTTGGTAAAAGTGAAACCTCTCATCAAATCTTTGATTTTGGGGAAAATACAGAAATCACAGGGTGCTAGGTCGGGGCTATGCGCAGGATGGGTGACGAGTTGTACTTTTTCGGAAGCTAAAAATGACTTTGTTTTGTTGGCCGTGTGTGAAGAAGCGTTGTCATGATGTAGGAGAACGCGGCTTTTGGGTCGTCTTTCGCGAACTTTTTCTATTCAGCAAACCATCGCCTCACGGTGCACAAACAAGGTGCTTCTCTCCCAAAAGCATTTTGAAGACGAGCGGCACAGTCTTGCGGAGAGAGAGAACTTTTAAAATCATAAAAAATCATCTCTCTAAAATCTTTTCGACTTAATTCCATTTTCGTTGCATACGTAGAACTTTGATGTGTGATAAAAAACAATTGACAAATGATTTCCCGCCAATTGTTTTTTTTTTTACTAAGAAGGTTGCAACTTTTAAAAAAATATAACATTCGAAATTCAAATAGTTCCGATTAGCTAAAAGTGCAAAACTTTTAGTGTGCCCCATGTATGGAAGCCCCCTTAAATATTTATTATATTCTGTTTTTTAGTATTTCTTGTTATAGAGGCAACAGAAATACACCATCTGTGAAAATTTCAACTATCTAACGGGTTCCCGATTTACCCTTTGGGTACGGAACCTTAAAAAATTTAATAAAAAATAGCCATGAGCACTTTTCGATAGGCAAGTTATCATAGGCATGTTTGCCTGCCGGGCATGGATGCTTCGGTAGCTATCTGTTTCGCATGCATCGTGAGGTCACACCCCGGTGTCAACACTGCGAGGTTTCCGACGACGACACCGCACTCCACACGTTGGTGGAGTGCTCAGCGTGGGCGAGTCAGCGCCGGGACCTCGTAGTGGGTCTGGGCGTGGATACCCTCTCGCTGGAGACCATGTTTCAAGCCATGGTCTCCAGCCGGAGTAGGTGGAACGTGGCCGTGTCCTTCTGCGAGCAAGTCATGCTCGCGTAGGAGGCGGCCGGGAGGGAGAGGGAGCGTACCCTCCCCGCCGAGTTCCGTAGTCGGCGGACAGGGCGCCCCAGACTCCGCGACTACGCCCAAGACTATCGACCTCCATGATCGGGGCCTGAGGACGGCGGGATCGCCATCCGCCGTCCTTACAGAAGCAGGCTAGAAGGGTTGCGTGCTGCGTGGCCTTTGCCCCATAGCACGCAACCAGATTCACTCACTGACGCGGGATAAAACCCTTCCCCAACGACGCGGGATTCTCGTCCCGACCCAACACCCGAAGAGACCACAGAGGTGGTCAAAGTCCGCCGGGCGCCACTGGACATACCCTCTGCTAGTAACCAGAGACGCCCGGCAACGGACGTTAGAGCGGCCGCGGCCTTGGGCCGCGGAATGAAAAAAAAAAAAAAAAAAAAAGGCATGTTTGCCAATGCATAACATTTGATCAGAAACGTGTCCCACCCATCCGGTTTCCAAATGAGTGAAGGTCGATCTTCCACGTCTCCTCTACTACTCGGAGAACAAGTTAGAGGTTCCAATTTAGAGCGCATTTCCTGTCAAGCGTTTTTCCACCAGCGTGCGAATCTTACCCGCAATGCGTGTCGATGTCAATGTCAAATTTCATATAATGAATTGCGTTTAGGTCGCGCGGGTCACCCGCACGCCCGTTGCTATGGTAACGAGGCTGGTTCGGAACTGACGTTGACATTGCGGGCGAGATCCCCACGCTGGTGAAAAAACGTATGACAGGAAAAGTGCCCTTAAGAGCCCCATTGCCGTTTCGGGGTACTTTATCTTTATGTACCTATATATCCTCGTCTGTGTCAGAAGGGACACTACGGGCGGGTGAGAATGACTTGGTCTCTAGAGATGTGCATAGGGCCCCCGCACCCCAATACCCGCACCGCAATATTAACCAAGATAAACACAATTTACCCTGTACCTATGTATCGGGCACGTGTAAACGCTGCGTAATCGTTCCTAAGCACTTCACGAACGCGTAAATTTATCGGTGCGGCTCACGACTGGTGACTTAGCGAACATAAATTTGTTCAACATGTCCATTTGCTTGTTGATTAATGCAATTTATCTTCTGAGCGTATACCCCTGTCCAATGTATCATCATAAATATAATTTCTAGAAAGTTTTAAACTTCATAACAAATATTGTAACACTAGCTGCAATACTCTTTGAGTTCGCAATACCTACAGGAACACATTATCGGGACTGGATTGCAAAAATGCAATTATCTTTACATACTTTCATATTTATTCGGACAAATTCGGAAACCGATAAACCTCTTTTGTATATGTAAGTGCACAAAACGACCGATGAAGCTTTGTTATTTTCCTTCACAAAACGTCTGAATCTTTGTGTGTTTCAATGAAACTGTACCAATAGAACCCCATACAATGACGCATTTTTTCCTAAGGGGTTGGTAAAAGCATCTATATGCCCACATTTCATTCGCAATGTGGGGCTCGTGGTCTAGTGGTAACCGACAATGTTAACACATTGCAAAGGTAAAGTAACATCTAGTCAGGCTAGTCTTAAGATGGGTGCCATTTGTTAAAATACTGAGACCCCTCCGTGCCTCGGAGAGCACGTTAAGCCGTTCGGTCCCGGTTGTCATACAAACATCTATGGCACTCGTTAGGGGTAGTTGGAGCCCTAAATCAAAAATCCGACCGGTCTAACTAAAGAACTTCGATATCGCCCATGGGTTCTGAAGGTCAGATGGCAGTCGCTTCACGGAAAATACCGAAGTTCAGCCGAATCGCAGTTAGACTGGAAAGCCGACCCCAATTTAGTTGGGAAACTCAGTTGGGAAAAGGCTCGGTGAATGATGATTTCATTCGCACTGTATTTCACCCAAATGAATGGAGGATGACCCTATTACTCAACTGGAAAGGTTTAACCGTTACTGGATCCTCATTTGTTAATCGGCAGGAGAGGTTAACTTAGGTTGGGTCTCTAAGATCTAGGTGAGACCATTACGCACCCAAATTATAAGAAGCTAGGTTAGTATTCCGAGATGTACCGCAAGTTGCAACATCAAAGAATCACTAGAAATTAATATGTAGATGCAAGCTGATAATAATAGCCACTTTTCACTCATATAAAAGCGTATTTCATCCTTAGCGCCAGTAATTGTCTACGATCAAACCATAACAACAGGTCGAATGTACTACAGAGAGGCAATTTATATAATTTCCTATTCGTTCGATCCGAAATAAGATACAATTCAAAGTGAATGGCTGCATGGAAGCTTGGCTAATGCCTACACATTACTTTTTTATGCCCATTGAAAAAAAGTATAAGTACAGCCAGTTGCATAACAACTTTATAATGGATGTAGCGCTCCGTGCGAACTCCCGAAATGTCGAACAATCCTATAGATTATCTTGCAATAATACAAATAATGGATCTCTGAACACTTCCGACGATGATACCTACTCTCTCGCAGTGTTACATAAACTCGATAATTACGACTACTGGATTATGTCTAAAAGAATCAATGCTAACGTTGTACACTTATAAATACATATTTCCATAATCTAGCTTGTAGTCAGATGTAGCTCGATATCCTGAATGTTCCAAAAGAATTGCATTGCACTAGTTTAGTGACTCTACATTGCACATTTCCTTGAATTTTTTTTTGTAAAATATCATACTTGACTACATATATTATGTATGTATTACTTGAAGCATAAACTTTGTAAGTAGGTACCCTTTTTATGAAAGTAAAGCGAATGGATAAACATGAAATTTGACAAGTACCTAAGTTTATATGGAGAAGCAGATTTAAGGAAAACTCATTTTTAGTAAGTAATAATGAAATAAATTAAGATGGTCGAATTTCGACGAGTAAGCGACCCAGTTTATGTTAATCGCAAAAACGATGATCAGTAGTCGGTACAATTCAGCACCACTAGCTTAATGTTATGTATTTATGTAACTAAAGAGGTTATTTTCTTTATGAACTTATCCAACGAAAAATACTTATTCTAAAATTCTCACAACAGATAAAATAAACATTCCGCAATCCCAAGTTGGCATTTATAAGACAAAGCTTTCTGATGTTCCTGTTTAGATTGCGAAAGTTTCATTTTCATTCGCTATCAAACAGCAAGGGCTTGTCATCTGTCTATCGTGCCCTTTATAATACACAACCTACATTAGCAAATGAAGCATTGTGCTGCATTTACCTACAGTCTAGTCAACACTTGCATAACAGACTTCAGACTGGATAGATTTTTCGGAACAACGCTCGAACCTTTTAATACTTAACAAGTCGAAACTGAGGTCAAGTAGTTTATTTATCGAATTATTGCAACACCAACATATTTTGACAATCATAAAGCTATGGTTATGCTATAATCAAGTAGTAGAAATCTGTTGTAATTTAATGAATCTATCAAAAAATTATGTGTGTGATAAAAAAGAAGTTTCAAAAACGACTTTCTGTGCACGGATACTTGAACGATTGGACAATGAGTACGAATGACATCGACAGAGACAGCAACAGAGGAACCATAAGGAGTCGTATCTTTGATATTATATTAGGTACCATTAAATACTCGTTTATCTATCAACTATAAGTGAAATTCTCTGTATCTTGTTTCGTTAATCGGATAGAAAACAAAGGTGTAAGTATTACAGTTTTCGGAATCTTACGCCTGAGGAGGAAGCATGGTCTTATTCCATTTTTATAATTTTGCGCTGGGCTAGGCATCTTCAGTGACCCATGCTATCTTCACCTACAGAGCTGAACGAAGCTCTGTAACTACCCCACAGTGCCCAGAAACTGCAATAGGCACGAGGCTCAACCCTTCTTACGTAGGGAACCAAATAAAAGTTTTAGGCGAAACTTGGCGTCATAAGCGTGTATATCTACCCTTTCGAATATATAGACGCCATTCTGGGTGTGTGTGTGAGTATAACAAAGATTCCGCAGTTTTACATAACCCATGAAACTAAAATATCCAACAAATATTGATACGTTTTGATGCGGAAACAGTAAACAGTGAACGGAGTAATTATAATAACGATATAGTTTCAATAACAGATTAGAATCTTAGTGTCCATAATAACTCAATTTTATTTGCCTTGAGAAACAGTTATCTAACAGATCGGTTTTGACGTCAAAATTGATCACGTAATACCGGTTAAAATTTTAAAATATTGACAATCGTCTCTAACTAAACGCTGTGTGGTTTTATTGTAAACTGTCACTTCGCGGTATTACTTCAAACCATAATAAATATTATAAAGCTTTATAGTCTAGTGTTGATCTGGCAAATATTAAGTGACCGGCACCGGCGATACGCCCGCTCGCTATCACGTAAATTTAATACTCTCTTTCTACCTCTTCAGAGATAAAGAACGCTGTCATATTTTTGTGTGTGTTTAACTTGGGTTCTGATTCTGATCATGTGTATTCGATCCCGCCTGAACAACACCCAGTTCCTAGCACAAAGCTTTTGCTTAGTTGATTAACTTCTTGTAGTCACGAGCATGTTGTCTCAACTCCGAGGTTCATAGCCTGAAAGCGTAAAAGGAACGCGAGTGTGTATCCTACCAAAATATTTAGAGCCTAAGCCTAGCCTTTGTACTGATAACGGCTTGTCCTATTCTACCAATAGGACAAGCCGTTATCAGTACCTACAGTGTAAATAACATTTGCAATAGTACCGAAATATATAATGATGATCACAGTCTCAGGTTCAGGATCACAGGCATAGGCCTCCCCTAAAGAGGGGGTAAATTCTGCCTACATATACCAGGCTGGCTAGACGGGTTGGTATAGGGTTTTGTATAGGGTTTTCCTTCTATATATACCTCAAATAGATATTGAACCCTCCATAAAAGCCTTTTTCATCAGTGGCAGAAATATCAAAGTAAACGAATGGGTCCTCATACCACCAATGACTAACTAACCAGAAGCACAAGACCACACTCGACGTCATTAACCAAACATTTTTTTACAGTTTTACAAAAAAAAACAATGACAACTTGACAACTAAACAAATAATCGTTCAAATCAAAAACTTGCCCATATAACGTAATTCTAAAGGCAGCCTTAAATATATTTATTGTATTCGGATATTTTACACGAAAAGAGTGAAAGTTAAGACTTTTACTTGGAAAGTACAGGAGAATAAAAATAACCAGCACTTAGACCACGACTTTTAGCCATGTTGCACAATTACAAATAATGACTGTGACGTGGATTTGATAGGATTTTCTAAGTTTTTATGTGCATTATCCGGTGTAGAGAACTGCTGTTTTAATTAGTTTAATTATAGTACTGCACAGGTAGTCATAAAGTCACTGTTGAACATAGAACAAATGCCAACTCTTAATTGCTTCTTACTTACACTGAATATTTGCGGAGATATATCTCTTTTGTAGAGTGATCTTTATGTAGGGACTTTATTAGTGTGGACTGTGGAATAGTGATAGGTACACATTGTCTGAGACAATGATATACTCGTAGAAGTATATATGTCGCAATTAAATGTTGCAAAAGACTGTAATTTTAATTTCAAGACAGAAACAAATCAACTTTTTATCCCCCAAAAGGTTAGACAGAAGTGATTATTACGTCCAAGTTTCGTCAGTCACTTCGTTAACCCCATGTAATCCGCCGGACACCACTGGCCATCGGGCGACACTGAAAATACCTTCTGCGTGCGTACCAGAGATGCCTGGCAACAGACGCGAGGCGGGCGCGGTCTTGGGCCGCAGAATTTAAAAAAAAACATGTAATAGGCGGCATGCCTTTTCCGGGGACTGGGTATATTTGCTAGAGCTCGTCCATTTGTTAGCAGGTGCACCACGGAAAGGTGAGAATGACTTGGACCCTTGAGATGTTAGTAAGGCCCCTTTCATTTAATTTCAATTCCATGACGACATTATTTACCATGTAGGTAGTCTTTCATCGAGAGTCTGATCCACACGTTGGTAAAGTACGCGGTGTGGACACTCTTCTTAGATTTATATACGTTAAATTTAAATAAAGACATTAAAGGCATTATTCTCAAACAATGTCATCTTTTTTTTTTGATAACGGGGTGGGGTAAGGTAACGCCGGTGTGTGGGGTTAGCCCGCAGCCTCTAGGCCTATGCCCGGAGAGTCCAGGCCCACCCACTAAACCAACCTCCGGAAGTAATCCTGTCGCTTTAGCTACACAATGTCATCTAGCCCAAATTAAGCTAATATAAGCTAGTGTTATGGGATCTAGACGACTGATAAACATACTTATATATTTCTAAATACATAAATATTATACATAGAAGACACCCAAACTCCGAAACAAATAGTTGTGGGTCACACAAATAATTTGATTCGACCCGGAATCGAACCTGGACCTGAGGAACGGCAGTCGCATACTCATACCACTGACCCACCGAGGCAGTCTGCTTACTATGCATGTAAAGAAATACCTACATGAGAAAAATCTACAAAACTGATAAGCATCTAGCAATTTGTATAGGTGTGTTTAAGACATTCAAAATATCTTAAGAGATATGGCGATAAAGACAAACAATAATTGAGTTACCGACGTTTTGATTGATGGCAACATTAATCTTGTGATGCATTCTACCAGTATCAAAAGTAATGGTAGGAAAGGCCAAGAAAGAATTTCGGTAGTGACTCAAGCTCGTCAGATTGGCATACTGTAGGTTCGTCATGATGTCCCCAACCACACTGACTAAAAATCTAATGATTATGTCGGTGGGTATCGTTAGGTTAGCATCAAAGCGTCCCCTACAATAAAGTCGTCAGCTTAGAAGCGTGAGTTTCAAGTGCGTGAATATCGAACACCAAAATCTGGAGTTCATATAGGGATAAGGATAACCGGGAGAATTCTAGAACACCAGGGAACCATATTATTGAAGGTGATAAGAAGTACGATATCAATAAGGAGAAATGATGATTTCGGTCTTAAAATATTCGTACAAACTCGGGAAAAGTTTAAAAGTAAAGTTTCAGGCAGTACAAAGTTTGCCGGGACAGCTGGTCAAAATTATAGAGTTCCACCACACCACATTTCCAGCTAATAAGCTTGCAAAATAGGGAAGAATCATAAGAATTTTTTATTTTGATTTCTTATAAATTTAGTTAAACATGGTGCGATTCATGCGATACGGTGTTACCGTATCGCATGAATCGCAACACAAAAGCCAGCGGCACAAAAAACTTACCTACCTATACTAGTGACTCATTATTTCCAAAAAATATTTGGTAACAAGTCTAGTTTTGATAACACGTAAAGATAATCTACTTTCATATTATAATTTGATAGTTTAGAAAACTCTACATAGATATATATCGCTGTAGAGCAGCGTTTCCCAAAGTGAGCGATAACGCCCCCTTGTGGGCGCTGCAGGCCTAAAGGGGGGCGTTGGTGGAGTGCTCAGCGTGGGCGAGTCAACACCGGGATCTCGTAGTGGGTCTGGGCGTGGATACCCTCTCGCTGGAGACTATGCTTTAAACCATGGTCTTCAGCGGGAGTGCGTGGAACGCGGCTTTCTGCTTTCTTTTTTTTTTTTTTAATTCCGCGGCCCAATGCCGCGGCCGCTCTAACGTCCGTTGCCGGGCGTCTCTGGTTACTAGCAGAGGGTATGTCCAGTGGCGCCCGGCGGACTTTGACCACCTCTGTGGTCTCTGCGGTTGTTTGGTCGGGACGAGAATCCTGTGTCGTTGGGGTAGGGTTTTATCCCGCATCAGTGAGTGAATCTGGTTGCGTGCTATAGGGCAAAGGCCCCAGCACGCAACCCTTCTAGCCTGCTTCTGTAAGGACGGCGGGTGGCGATCCCGCCGTCCTCAGGCCCCGATCATGGAGGTCGATAGTCTTGGGCGTAGTCGCGGAGTCTGGGGCGCCCTTGCCGCCGACTACGGAACTCGGCGGGGAGGGTATGCTTCTCTCCCTCCCGGCCACCTCCTTCGCGAGCATGACTTTCTCGCAGAAGGACACGGCCGCGTTCCACCTACTCCCGCTGGAGACCATGGCTTGAAGCATGGTCTCCAGCGAGAGGGTATCCACGCCCAGACCCACTACGAGGTCCCGGCGCTGACTCGCCCACGCTGAGCACTCCACCAACGTGTGGAGTGCGGTGTCGTTGTCGGAAACCTCGCAGTGTTGACACCGGGGTGTGACCTCACGATGCATGCGGAACAGATAGCTACCGAAGCATCCATGCCCGGCAACGATCTGCGTCGCAGGGTACGTGAGGTCACCATGCTGCCTCTGCAGCCAATCGTCCATGATCGGTCTCACCGCCGCGATGATGGTTGTACCCCACTTGGGTTGCTCAAGTCGCACCCTCCATGACTCCATGAGATCCTGGCGGAGTTGGGACCGCTGGTCCTCGATTTCTCGAGACGCAGGACTGTGGTCCCGCTCCAGCGCCTCCTTGCGCCATTGGAACAATGACGCAAGGGCTCTCGCTTCCAGGTCCCATGGACGGGTCCCGGCTAGAAGACATGCAGCCTCTCCGGAGATCGTGCAGTAGCCCCTTATTGTTTTGACGGCCAAGGTTCGAAGTGGTCTGTTTAACAGAGTCACATTCCCCTTGACCGCCAACCTATCCGCCCTTACGGGGGCCCAGTATAGGGCCATACTTCGCACGATCCCCAGGTACAGTCTCCTGCAGGAAGCGTTGAGTCCCTTTAGGTTGGGCATCAGTCGCGAAAGCGCGACCGATGCCTGCGTCACCTTGGGGACCAAACTTCGGAAATGTGGTCCGAAGTTCCATCGGCTATCAAGTACGATCCCTAGATACTTCATCGAGGGCTTGATACCGATGCTAACGCCTCCCACATTTATGCTGGAACCTTCAGGTGGACCGTTCCGAGGTCTGTGAAAACACAGAACCACGGACTTGTGCAAGGCCACCTCCAGTCCCAGCTGCCGTATCCGACCCACGACTTGAGCAACACCCGTCGTGACCTTGAGTGCTGCCTCCTGGTACGTGGCACCCCGCGCCGTGACGAGGGTATCGTCGGCGTAGCACGTTACGCCGACGCCCCTATTAGGCAACGCACCCCGCAGCACCCAGTCGTAGCCGATGTTCCACAGAAGTGGCCCCAGGACCGACTCCTGCGGAACACCGCACGACACATCTCGCCGAGCTGGCCCGAGCCAGCTGGGGAAAGCTATGGCCCTCTCCGAGAGATAGTCCCCGACAATACGACGGAGGTAGAAAGGCGTTTCATGATACACGAGCGCCTCCCTAACGCAGCTCCATGGCAAAGTGTTGAACGCGTTGGCGATGTCAAGAGACACCGCCACCACCACCTTGCTCTGCGAGACTGCTTCCTCCGTCAGGCTCTTCACGCGCATGATCGCGCTCACGGTGGAGCGTCCCCGACGGAAACCGTACTGGTTGTCCGCCAGGTTTGGCCCCACCGTCAAGAGATGCTTGACGAGGCGTTCCGCGATAATTCGCTCAAAGAGCTTACACACCTCGTCGAGCAACACGATCGGCCGGTATCCGGACGGTGAGTCCACCGGCCGCCCCGCCTTACGGATCAGGACCAGTTTCCCCGTCCTCCACACCTTGGGAAACTCAGTCGAGGCCCGAGTTCTTCGAGGGCCAGGACCCATGCACGGCCAGGAATGCCATCGGGTCCGGGGGCAGTGATTTTCCGTTTAAGCCGGAGTACTGCCGCACCTAGCTCCCCCACCCTGACTTCGCGTACGTCGTCTTCGCTGGTGCTATCCGCGTCAGGCATAGACGGAGCCATGCGCGGAGGGACGTGCTTCTCCGTGCTCGTCGGGAACAGGGAGCTCATGACCCGTTCCAGCTGCTGCGGCTGGAGACTCTGGGTCAGTGGGGGCGCCCTAGGTCGGAGTTTCCCCCTGACCTGTAGGTACGGGCGCCCCCATGGGTTGTGCTGCAAGGTCTCCAGGAGCTCCTCGCGGGCCGCCTTCTTGGCCCGCTTTATCGTCTCCTGGAGATTACCTTTAGCCTCCCTGTATGCCTGATAAAGCTCCGTCTCTCGGGTAAAGCTCCGCCTCTCGGGTGCTGCGGGACCTCAGCCCCACAGCACGCGACCAGATTCACTCATAGACGCGGGATAAACCCTACCCCAACGACGCGGGATTCTCATCCCGACCAAACCCCCGTAGTGGCCACACAGGTTGGTTAAAGTCCGCCGGGCGCCACTGGAGATACCTCCTGCGTGCGAGCCAGAGACGTCCGGCAACGGACGTGAGAGCGGCAGCAGCCTGGGGCCGCGAAGATAAAAACAAAACTACTACAAGATAACCTAGAATATAATTTTCCTTTCGCCAAAAATGAAATCTGGGTGATAATTATGTTAGAAGACAATTATGAGAAATCAACAGCAAAAAGATGGCCCTTTGTTTGTAAGTACTAAGGTATGAATTTTATAAGAACGTTATCGCTGAGTGCTAAGGGCTACTTTTTAGGGTTCCGTAGAAAAAGTTTCGGAACCCTTATAGTTTCGGGCGGAGCCGCGATAATCAGCTAGTAGAGTGTAGAGACTGAATTAAGTAGGTACCTACCTTGTATTCACATAATTGTAATGCGCTCCAAACTGTACCAAAACGCATGTTAAACTAATCACAGGAAATGAACATTGAAGTAATTTGAAGTAATTAATCACCAGTGCAATAGAAATGATAATTCAAATGGATGGATTGGGGGTCATCAGTTCACGACTGTAATCGTTACACCTTCATAAATTATAGTCTTTAATTTAACAAGGTTTAGTCATTTCCATTTCCCACTGACCCTTTCCCACAGCGCAGGGTCCCGATGGGCTTAGTAGTGTAGATCGTACAACACAGTTATGCAGCCGCGCCGGTGGAGTTCATTGAGATGTATAGGCGATGTGTTCAAGAGGGTGTTTTTCCTAAGGTATGGAAGGATGGCAGGCTGGATGTCCTCCCGAAAGGGAACGGCAGGCAGCTTGACGACCCAAAAGCCTACCGACCCCGTCACTCTGCTGTCGATTCTTGGTAAAATTTTGGAACGAATCATCATCAAGTGTGCCCCGCAAATAACCAAGGGCTTATCAGATCGCCAGCACGGATTCACTCGAGGTCGGTCAACAGTTTCGGCACTGAACGCCATGCTCAGCGTCGCGAAAGGAAGCTCGGCAAAGAACGTCCAGGCTATATTTTTGGATATCTCTGGAGCCTTCGACAATGCGTGGTGGCCCATGATCCTTCTCAAGGTGAAACGCGGAGGCTGTCCCCAAAACATCTTTAGGATGCTTGTGGACTACTTCGTGGGTCGCCGGACAGGCATGTTCGTGGGGGACCGGGTGTTGTGGAGGGCAGCGACGATGGGTTGCCCGCAGGGATCGGTGTTGGGACCCACGCTTTGGAACGTGCTTATGGACGACCTGCTTCGACTACCATAGCCGGTGGGTCTCGTGGTGGATTGGGGGAACCGCAACAGACTGGAGTTCTCTCCTGCGAAGTCAGCAACTATGACTATCATGGGAAAACTTCAGAGACCGCCGGTGATTAAAATGGAGGGAAATACTGTCAGGAGCGTCACGTCGACCACGGTGCTGGGTGTGGTGGTCGACGCGAGTCTATCGTTCGCGCGGCATGCAGTATCGATAGGGGACAGGGCGGCTAATTGCTTCGGCAAAATGTCGAGAGTATCGGCGTGCTCATGGGGGATTAGGTACAGGGCCCTTAAGGTGCTGTACCAGGGGACTATTGTGGCCACGGTAACGTATGCTGCGGCATGTTGGTATGAGCGCGCGTCCCTCCACGTTGTGCGGAGTGCGCTTTTGCGCACCCAGAGACCAGCCTTCTGACAAAGGCGTTCGACTAGCACGGATGGACTGACAGTGCTTGCCGGGGTCCTACCGGCTGACCTCGAGGTAATTCGGGCGGGCGAACTAGGCGAAGCACGCATTCCCGCGACTACCAAGGAAGAGCTTCGGAGTGCCAAACTCAGAACAACTGGGTCCGCTCAAGCCAAATGGCAGGAGCGTTGGGACATATCGGACAGGGGAAGGGAATTGTATCGGTACTTTCCGGACGTGCGGGCTCGGCTTAAGGCCACTTGGGTCGAGCCAGACTATGAAACCTCGCAATTGCTCACCGGTCATGGCTGCTTTAGGGATCGACTTCACCGTATGAAGCTCGCGGATGTGGGGACGTGTTACTGTTCGGAGAGTGAGGTGGAGGACTTGCACCACGCACTGTGGGAATGCATCCTCTACGGGGAGGAGCGTAGGAAACTACTGGACAGCATAACGGTGCTTCAGGTAGGCCCGGTGTACTATCCGGACCTGGTCGGAACAGAGGAGAACTTCCGGAGTTTCAGAGAATACGCGAAGGTGGCATGAGATTCGTAGTGGACTAGAGAGGTGAAGAAAGAAGAAAACGAGACCTAGAGGAGGAATAGAGGAACAACATGTGAAGCTAGCGGTACCACCGAAGGGTGGGCACACGGCGGACTTAATCATCCGAGGCGTACGTGTGTTGTCACGCCCCAGAAGGGGGAGAGGTTGACCATAGGGACAAGGACAAAGAGTTAAAAAACATGTAGAGAGAAATGTGCATTCCCTGAAAGACCCACTGGCAAGTAGGGGTCTGCATCTCTCGCGATTCGGCTTGTATAACCTACTGAGGTTGGAACAAGCCATGGAGGAGGTGGGTTTGACCCTTTCCCATGCTATCAGCTACATTTGAGCGAGAAAGAAATATACACAAACATCTGTATTACGCTCGTGGCACTACCCCGCATGGAATAGGTTCTCTGAAATATGGCGCACATTAATGGCAATAGATTTACCCCCTATTATGTAGTACTTTGAAAATTAATGGCAAAGGGATACCGGAATCCAAAAACATAGAAAATTAAATGAATATACCCAAGTAGGTTTTTTTAGACTATTTATACCGTCGATTGACGGCACTTGGTGGAATCTGGTACATATATTGCACAAAAACACATACTTTTCCACTGCTATAATTTTATTTCTACTGACCGGTTTCACCTCACGGCATCATCAAAGATTTATACAATACTAGCTGACACGGTAAACTTCGTTCCGCCTCAGAATCAATAAAAAAAGTTGCAATTTCCCATATTTTCTCACCGTTTAAACATTCCCTGGACATCCACAAATATTTCTTAAATGTTACTTAAATGTTGAACACATACCATATATAAACCTTGTTGAACCATGTATAAAAGGTGTGCCAGACGTGGAAAATTCTCTTAGATATAAGATAAATTTACAACTCAATTTAACTAGCCAATATAATAATAAATTCCATGTAATTGACTTTAATTCTGTTTTTAAGAGAACTGTATATAAATACAATTTGTCAACTTCTGACAGTAAGTTTAACAATAACAAACATATTGTTTATGTAAACAAAGGTAGGTATTTTCTAACAAAGCATTATAAGAGACAAATAGCAAGTTTGCTATTCAATTATTTTTAAGTGTAAAAGTTTTGTCAGCCAAGAACTTGGCTGACAAAACTGCTTTTATTGAGCAATGTAGATTTAATGTTAAGACTTTGGAATCAGTTCCAAGTAATTTAAATTAAGTTCTAAGACAACAGAGGCAATATTACCCTTTAGCAGACATAGTCAATTAATTGAATTAAATTTAGTTATTTTATGTTAATTAAATTATGTTAAAAATGCCCTCCAAATCAAACCAAATCAAAAAATGTTAATTATATCAACATAGGGCATCAAAATATTGGTTGTTTAACACATGGCAAAGAGTTAGAGTTGGAATTGTTAATGAATTCAGATAATATTGATATTTTTTGTATTACAGAACATATGCGTAAATCGAATGAGCTCATGTTCAATTTCAGTAATCACCGGGTTGGTAGTGCATTCTGCAGGGTGACCACAGTACGGGGGGATCTTTGATTTTATTTAATAAAAACCTTAAATTTAAAGAACGGAAAGATATTGTGTCTCTTTCTCTAGAGTGTAAAGTCGAACTGTCATGCGTGGAAATGGAGCAATTCATAGTAGTATGCGTGTATAAACCTGGAACCTCACCCTTTTGCGAATTTCAGGAACTTATTGACAAAGTTCTATGTAAACTTGGAAAAACTAATAAGTACCTAATAGCGTGTGGTGATTTTAATGTCGATTCTTGTTAATACGCCTATGAGTTATAATATTTTAAATTTATTTAAATCACACAATCTTACAAACTTATTTTTGGAGCCTACTAGATATTGTGATGCAATAGCCACTTGCCTGGATAATATATACAGCGATATGTTGCCAGAAAGTAAAAGTATTATAAAAAAGCTAGATTCAGACCATTGTGGGCAAATAGCATCTTTTAAAATCACTAAAGACAAAGTTATAAAACGTAAAATAATATGTAGACCAATAACTGGTGACCGCTTGGAACGTATGAGGATTGGACTTTGCAATAAAATTCCATTCTTAGACACTGGCTTAGATCCAAATGTAATGTATAAATTATTTTTTGATTCTTTTTACAACGAGTTCAACTCCATATTCAAGTCTAAGGAGGTCATGATTAGTGATAGTCCTACTTTCAGTGAATGGGCTACTGAGGGTATACACAAAAGTAGACAAAAACTTTATGAACTATACTCAGAAAGACAGCTTAATAGATCAGTTGAATTTCTAGATTATGTTTAAACTTATTAAAAAAAGTTTAAAGCAGATTTTTTAGCAGCTAAATCAAAATATATAAGTGATAAAATTCTCAATAGTGCAGACAAAGTTAAATCTACTTGGAAAATTATAAACGCGGAAAGAGGTCAATAAAAATTAAATGATAATAATTTTAAACTTAATATAAATGGTAAAATAACTACATCAGACTTCGAGGTCGCTAACGAATTTGAAATTTTTTTCTCCCGAATTCTTGTAGATTTAACAAAAACCCTAGGCTCTTCAACCCCTATTGCAGAATCTTTGTTAAAAGCAAACGTTCCTTGTTGTAACGTTATATTTAAATTCAGTAAAGTTAACATAAACTCTATCTTAAAAACTTTTAAATCTTTAAATATCAAGAAAACAGCTGACCTCTGGGGCATCTCTGTGTATTTAGTAAATTCTTTTATTGAAATGGTTGCTCCTGAACAAGTAATAATCTTTAATAATTGTGTTGATAGTGGTGTGTTTCCTGATTTAATAAAATCTAGTAAATTAATTCCCCTGTTTAAATCGGGTAGTACAATTTCCGTCCCATTTCTGTACTACATTTAGTAAAAAATTTGAATAAATTATGCTTAATCAAATGTAAAATCACTTCAACGTTAATAAACTATTACACACAAAACAATTCGGTTTCACTCGTGGTCGGTCCGTCCACCACTGATGCCGGAATTAAATTATTAGAGTGTATATACAGGGCCTGGGATGAGTCATATGATGCTTATGGTGTATTCTGTGACTTATCTAAGGCCTTCGATTGCGTTCAGCACCAAACTTTAATTAAGAAACTTGATCATTACGGAATCCGGGCGACGGCCTTGAATTTCGTCAATTCTTGCTTAAGTGATAGGGTCCAGAAAGTAGTGATCAATGGTAAACAGTCACCTGGTTCTCCTGTAGCAATGGGGGTACCGCAGGGTTAAATTTTGGGACCTTTTCTTTTTCTAGAATATATTAATGATCTCCCTCACCTCATAAGAGACGACCACGAGGTAGTTTTGTTTGCTGATGACACTTCTTTAATATTTAAAGTTAAACGTGGACAGCGTGAACTTGACGATGTAAACATTGCCCTCTCTAGGATAGTCCACTGGATTTGTGCTAATAATTTATTATTAAATGAAAATAAAACTAAATGTGTAAGATTCACATTACCTAATGTAAGACTTGTTAAAAACCAGTATTAAGGTTAGGGATGATATAATAGAATTGGTCGATGACACTGTCTTTCTGGGCATAACGTTAGACTCCAAATTGCAATGGGGGCCTCATATCGGGAAAATTTCGGCCAGGCTTATTTCTGCAGCCTATGCTGTCAAAAAGATCCAACAACTTACAGACATTAAAACGGCGCGTCTTGTCTACTTCAGCTACTTCCACAGTATCATGACATATGTCATACTACTGTGTGGTAACGCTGCCGATATTGAATGCATCTTTGTGCTGCAGAAGAGGGCTGTCCGGACTATCTATGGAATGGGGTCTCGGGAGTCTTTAAGAGATAAGTTTAAGCATATTAACATCCTTACAGTGTATTCACAGTATATTTATGAAATTTTATTGTATACCCACAAGAACAAAAGTAAATTTGTGAAAAATAGTGATAATCATAATCTAAACTTAAGAAATAAGTATAAAATGGCTGTTCCTAAATTTAGGCTTCATAAAGTGAGTAATTCTTTTGCGGGGAACTTTATTCGAATGTACAATACATTGCCAACCGAAATAGGAAATTTATCTGTCAATAAATTTAAAAAACTAATAAAAAGTAAATTGTGCCATAAAGCTTATTATAGTATTAATGATTTCTTAGATGACAAGGCTGCCTGGTTGTAACACGAATTGCTACTTTCTAAATAACTCTGTATTAGATTGAAGATGAAATATTTTGAAAAAGCCGAACTTAGTTTCTTGAGGGCTCTTCTCCGTCTCGTTGCATTTTGGAACCCTCGGTAGAGTCACACCAACTTTTGATGAATCTAAATAATTTTCTAAAAATTTTAAAGATAATAAACGTTATTTTATTTTATTTTCAAGACTAAAATTTGCCAAATCGGTTCAACCGTTCTCGAGTTTTAGCGAGACTAAAAGAATTGCAATTCATTTTTGTATATAAGAAGATAGTTTCAATAAATCACACAATAATATCCATAATTCACATAAAAATATCGTACTACATATTCATAAGGACAACAAAACACTAGTATCATCAAGTAGGTGTTATCATCCTATGTTACCATAACAAAATAGCGAGTGAGTGAGAATTACTAACAATGCATGCAGTATGATGATCAGACATCAATAAGCCAGGGCATTGATACATTAATCATCTGGGACGTGAGGTAGCGCAGGTTAAGCTGATGTGTGAGTGAAAGGTATTACATGAGAATAGCGAAGGTAATTTGAATCATAATACCCGGATATGTAAAGTAATCTTATTATTAGCTGACCCGATGAACTTCGTGGACGTTATTTATTTTCTGTGAGTATTTTCTTTGAAGGTTTTGAAGAGATACAGATATCTCTTCAAAACCTTTTATGTAAAAATGTGCCTCAAAAGTCAGAGAAAAAATCCTGTTCCATATTTTTTATTCTTAAACAAACTCAATAGCCCAACCGTGGATCTGGTAGATGGTGCTGTGTAGCCGTACCAATATCGCCGAGAGTAAGGTAGTTTATTATAATTCTAATAAGTGGGACATCATCATTTCAGCAAAACGACGCCCACAGCAGGGCAAAGGCCTCTCCAAAACAAATACCACACCATTCGGTGACCCTGGTCATCCTTGGGATCTCTGCGTTACGAACTCGATCACTAAGATACTCCGACATAGCCTTTCCATTGCTCTTTGGAGTACAGTGAGCTTCTGCATGTAGAACACCGCACAAGTGAGTTCATAATATTCTTATGATTTGTGCCTAATTTTTTTTTATTTATTATAATTTTTGGACATACACACAAACAAAAGACCAAGGATACATACATACATACATACATATGGTCACGCCTCTTTCCCATTGGGGTAGGCAGAGACTATGGAATTCCACTTGCTACGGTCCTGGCATACTTCTTTCGCTTCTTCCACTTTCATAACTATCTTCATGCACGCTCTCCGGTTCTGGGTGCTCTTGACCTGGCCTTTGTTCAAAACATCTCCGATTTGGTCGAAGTACGTTCGCCTAGGTCGACCCTTACCTGCCTGTCCATTCACACCCGCCTTATGTATCTGTTTCGTCAATCTTCTTTCATCCATCCTTTCTACGTGCCCGAACCATCTAAGCATCCCTTTTTCTATCTTACTCACTACATCTTCTGATACACCGCAAAGTTCTCGTATCTCACTGTTCCTCACTTTCTCAACCAATGTCACCCCAGTCATACTTCTCAAACTTCTCATTTCCACTGCATTTATTTTACTTTCATGCTTCTTCTGCCAAACCCAACATTCACTTCCATACATAAGTGTAGGGACCAGCACTCCTCTATGAACAGCCAGCCTAGCCCTCCGGGAAATCTTCTGAGGATACAGAAATACATAAAATGCAGCAGTGAGCATTGTACAAGCGCACTTATTCCTAAAGGAATCTCTTCCATCAGGCCTGAGAGGAGATGTATGTAAGGGTGAAAGGGCTACAATGTTCCATTTATTATGATAGGTATTAGGGGGCCAACTCGTGCTCCTTGCCAGTTGACGAGTAAGCCTCCTTAACCAAGTAGTCATTGGGACCGATGTAATCGAACAAATATTTCGTAAACGTAATCAGTGTTCCGGATTTTTTTTTAATCGCATTCTCGCCGCTAAGGCCCCACTTTCCAAAGGCGGCGCAGGCGTAAGCGTGAAACGCGACACAATGGGAGTTCGTGAGCGAGCACCGCGCGCCAACACGCGGGACGTCCAAATGTTTACGCGATTAGATAACATCGATAAGATGCGATTGGTTACTATCGATCGATCGTAATCGACTAAAAATTATTATCGATTATGTTTGTGTGCTTCTATGGACATTGATACTTAAATTCATTTAGAAATAACCGCTTCATTTTTTTAAGACATTTTTCAGAAAAGATAATAGGTATATCTTTTCGGAAAAATATTATATTTTGTATTTACTAAATTTAAAATACTCTGTGTGTCTAGTACCAGTTCCTTAAGTTAATTTACTCGAAATACGGTTTCGTATTCCTCCATACATTTCGCACAGTTCCCTGACGTTACCGCTAGGGGCGCTAGTGTGAAATGTATGGGGAATACTAACGTAAGCAAGTGAGCAAACTAACGTAAGGAACTGGTACTAGACACTCTGACCAAGTAGGTATAACAGCATTAACAAAAATAATTACTTTACGTTGTAAAGCAATAGTAAATCACCCATCTTTAGACCACACCTGAAACTCGACTTCTTCATTATCGTCCGCTCTTCTCTAATCGTAAAGTAGTCAAAACAAAAGTAAAGCTAACCGTAAATTAACACTCTAGGGGCGTAAATCTATTGACTGATGGTAACTGTATGTCATTGTGTCCCTGTCCACTCTGTAATGGCACCCGTGATTGTCAAACTAGCGTAGGTCACGATTCGCCTACAATCGCTACCATAAAACCATGATTTGTGGTCTCTTAAAGCGTCGTCGGTAAACACAATCTTATACCTACATCAAGAAGAAGAAAGATCTTTGTTATCGGTAAACTCTAAAACTACTGAACGTCATTTATATATTTTTATATATTTCGTATTTTTATTGAAAGCTTCTCCTTGCCATGTGGTTCCGTTTCAATCCAGTCCCATTTCGACAATTATTTGGTCCTACTCCGGTAATTTTTACTTGCAGTATTTTATTGGGATAATCCTGTAATGATGCTGGAATTGATTTGAAAATAAATTTAAAAAATATAAATAAATTTGAAATCCTTCCCTAGTTTCCTATCATGGCCAACATCCTGCTCCTGCATTTTCCCGCCACGATCTTTTATTCCTTTCTTACACGCTCAAACCTCCTAAACCTACACCTAAGGTGCTGCACTTTTTTTTTTCTTTTTAATTCCGCGGCCCAAGGCCGCATCCGCTCTAACGTCCGTTGCCGGGCGTCCCTGGTTACTAGCAGAGGGTATGTCCAGTGGCGCCCGGCGGAAGGTGCTGCACTTGCGTAGTTTGGCTAGAATAAACATCGATGAGATACGCTCGGATGCCTCGGATCTCAGCTGGGATGACCTTATGGCTGCGGAATCAATTGACGACAAAGTCCGGATCTTCAACCGGACGGTCACTGGTATCTACGATAAACATGCGCCACTCCGGAGAGTCAGACTTAAACACCCACCTTCACCGTGGTTAACAAGCGATGTTAAAACAGCTATGAGGCAAAGAGATCGTGCTTTCCACAGATTCCGGAGGGACCGCACTGAGACGAACTGGGCTGCTTTCAAGTCGGCCAGAAATCGCTGCAATCAGATGGTACGTAATGCTAAACGCCGACATGTCCTAAACAATATAACGTCTTCCAGCTCGTCTGCCAACACCTGGAAATTCCTGCGCACTCTTGGTGTTGGGAGGATTCAGGAGGTCAGCCTTCCGGAGGCAATCAGTCTGGATTCAATGAATTCTTATTTCGCCACCACTACCTCAATGGATCACGTAACTGAATGTCAGACGGTTGGTCACGTGGCGGGCCTGCCTGGGGCCGATATTGAGCCTTTTAGTTTTCACCCAGTTGCACCAGATGATATTAAAAAAGCTATCCTTTCCATCAAATCAAAGGCTGTTGGTTGCGACTCCATTAACCGTGATATGATGGTGACTGTTCTCGAGCAGTTACTACGTCATAACACACATCATTAACTACTCTCTGGAGTCAGCCACGTTTCCTTCTCAATGGAGAAAAGCCTTTGTACGCCCTCTACACAAAATTCCTAACCCTTCCCTTCCGAACCATTTCAGACCCATCTCTATTCTACCGTTCCTGTCCAAAGTGCTCGAGGCTTGTGTATACAGACAGCTTGCAAGTTTTGTTTTACGTAATAACATTCTTAACCTTCTGCAATCGGGTTTCAGACCCGGTCATAGCACCACGACAGCCTTACTTAAAGTGACTGATGATATAAGGAATGGCGTGGAGAACGGAAATGTCACCATCGTTGTTCTTGTTGATTTTTCCAATGCCTTCAACGTCATCAGTCACAATATCCTCCTGTCAATCCTTTCCCACCTTCAAATCTCATCTGATGCGCTGGGTTGGTTCTCTTCTTATCTTCAAGGACGCCAGCAATCGGTTCGCATTGATGAAAAGTTCTCGAATTGGTGTGATATTGATGCTGGCGTTCCTCAAGGCGGAATACAGTCTCCTCTACTTTTTTCATTATTTATAAATTTCTTAACACACGAACTTCGTAGTGCGTATCATCTGTATGCTGACGATCTTCAATTATATACTCAGCCTAGGGTGGATGGTCTGCCTGCTGCAATTGGCGAGGTTAATCGGGATCTGGAGAACATTAAGGATTGGTCTGAAAGGTTTGGGTTGTCCGTTAATCCGGGCAAGTGCCAGGCCATCATTATCGGATCATCGCGTAGGGTCAATCAGGACCTTATTCTCACGCTCCCGCCCATTTATTACAATTGCATTGTTATACCTATCAGTAGTAACGTGAAGGATTTAGGCTTGCGTATCGACTCAACCCTCAGTTGGAGTGCGCAGGTAGCTTATGTCGGCCAGAGGGTTACAGGGATGTTAAGGTCACTGTATCCTCTGAGAACGCTTTTACCGACCAAGACTAAGATAACGCTTGTGCACACTTTAGTACTTCCTGTCATTGATTATGGTGATGTGGGTTACTTCGACCTGAATGCAGATCTCCTCAATAAGCTTGACCGTCATCTAAACAATTGCATTCGATTCGTTCATAATCTTCGCAAGTTCGATCATGTTTCTGGCTTTCGTTCCGAACTGCTGTGGTTACCCATACGTCAGCGGCGTAGCTGTCGTGCACTGATGATACTTTATACCATTTTACATTCTCCTACTACCCCTTCTTACTTGTCTTCCAACGTCCAGTATCTATGCTCTAACCACAATCGCAACATGCGCTCTGCTGACAATCAGCTTCTTTTGTGCCCCAGTCACACATCTAGTCTTGTCCACTCTTCGTTCTATGTTCAATCTGTCCTTCTTTGGAACGCCCTTCCTCTAGATATCAGAATGTCCACTAACCGTTATATTTTTAAAAGAAAAGTTCGTCAGCACTATCTTAACCTACTGACAGTCGTCTCAGTAACTTCCTAGTAAGTGGTCGTTATTATCTGTGTGTGTGTATGTTTACTGTTCAGTAGGTATATAATTTTATGTATGTGTAGTATGCATATGTATGTGGGTATTCTTATAGTTATGTGTATCTATTTCATATTATTATTAATGTTATGTGTAGTTTATTTGGGTATATATTTATGTAAGTAAGTCTTTTAGATTCTATAGTCAAGTGTACCTTATATGCACCTACTCAGTCGATTCTCTGCATCACCCTAAGGTTGGCTGGTAGAGAATGCCTTTGGCATTAAGTCCGCCTTTGTACATATTCTTGTGCATAAAGATTAAATAAATAAATAAAATAAATAAATCCTTTTTTTTTTGCCAAAATTGTGATTTCGGTAAGTTAAATGTGTTTCACTAGGAATTCGGACTGAGAAAATTATTCCACAGAATCTCACTCTAAAACGCATATGAAATACAACCCAAACAAAAGTAACGACATCCACAGACAGCCGCAACGCAGTTATTTTGGACCGTTCCTATCTTAAACTCCAATAATAACTTAACAGTAACCGATCTTCGTATAAATCTGTAGATAACGATCATACAGATAACGTTACGTTTCGTTATTAGCTACAAACAAAGTGGTAACGTTTCGTTCGCCAACGTTTTTACGAGTTCGTGCTAGATGCGCAAGACCACGACTGAAATTATTACTAGTCTAGAAGCAGTTCCATTCTCACGACAAGGCGAGGAAAAATATTTGTTCACAATTGCAGTAAATTGCCACAACTGAGAAACATCGTCTTTGAAACTGCAAACTTACCTGAAACAATGAAAAACATTTATGAATGAAAATAATATAAAGAAAATATCTAAATAAATAATATTTAGGATATATTTACACTACACTGTGCCATTTAGCCCAAAATGAAATATAGGTAAAGCAAAGCAACAGGTAGAGTCTGTGAGTAAGAATCTGGCAAGAGCTCTCGGGCACTTTTTACATACATCAATAATTTTAAAATTAATAAAGAACAAAAACTACATGCCTTTAAAATACACTCAATTATTAAGTTTGTATTTCTATGCTTTCACTGTCGATTTCGTTAATATGACTAAACATATAGATGCAACTCTCATTATTCAAAATATAGTACAGACCTATTTAAATCAAGCTTTTGCAAATGTTCGGGCAAACTTAGAAACCTTAGTGTATAAGCGATATGCTGCACATCAGGGTTGCCATACGTCCCGGTACGCCGGGACATGTCCCGGTTTGAAGCACGGTGTCCTGGCGTCCCGGCCGATAAGCAAATTGTCCCGATTTAAAAATCATAGTTTTATATTAGAGGGCTTTTTTTTTTTTTTTTTTTTTTAATTCCGCGACCCAAGGCCGCGGCCGCTCTAACGTCCGTTGCCGGGCGTCTCTGGTTACTAGCAGAGGGTATGTCCAGTGGCGCCCGGCGGACTTTGACCACCTCTGTGGTCTCTGCGGGTGTTTGGTCGGGACGAGAATCCCGCGTCATTGGGGTCGGGTTTTATCCCGCGTCAGTGAGTGAATCTGGTTGCGTGCTATGGGGCAAAGGCTCCGCAGCACGCAACCCTTCTAGCCTGCTTGGACTTGGTAAACAGTAATATACCTACAATAAACGCGACTACCTAGCAAGGCTATTAATACGTGAATAGAACGACGTAAGCGCTGACATTTGTCCGTTCACGTTTCACGAATTTACGTTAAGGCCGATACCTCACCGAGACGCCATGGCGACGTGGCCAGCGACGTCGCCAACTAGTTCTCATTGAGATATATGACGGCTAACTCACTTGGCGACCGACTGGCGACGTTGCCAGTGAGAACTAGTTGGCGACGTCGCTGGCCACGTCGCCATGGCGTCTCGGTGAGGTATCGGCCTTAGCCGTCATACATCTCAATGAGAACTAGTTGGCGACGTCGCTGGCCACGTCGCCATGGCGTCTCGGTGAGGTATGGCCCTAACAGTGTCAACACATTTCGGGATCGCGGACTCTCGGCGTCGACAGAGAAAGAGCGCATCAAGACCTCCTCCGTGGACCTCAAGGCCCTCGAGATACAGGGGAGGCTCCGGTGCAAGACCACCCGCACCGGGGCTCATCCACTCGAGGTCTCCGGCGCCTCCAGCGGCCCCAAAGCTGACGCTCTCGTGGCTAGGCTGAGAAACACGCTGGACGCAGAAGCCGTCCGCGTCTCCAGACCCACTAAATGCGCAGCAATGCGCATTTCGGGCCTGAACGACGCGGCCATGACGGATGAGCAAATCTCCGCCGTCGTGGAGGCGGGTGGCTATCCCCATGACCAGGTGAGGGCTGGGAAGATCTCCTTCAGCCCTACTGGTCATGGAACGACAGTCGAGGCGGCACTTAAAATTGCGGGCTGACGGAGCCTCCTCATAGGGAGATTCTTCAAGGCGCAGGTGCTCCTTCTGTGTGCCCGGGAAACCAGGTGTTTCCGGTGCATGATGGTGGGGAACGTAGGAGTGCAGTGTGCAGAATACACCGTGGGTGATCGGTGCTTCCGTTGTAGCCGGCCCAGTCACAAGGCAAAGCCTGTGACGCACCGCCTCGCTGTTATAGATGCGAGGCGGAGGGGAAGACGGAGGACCATCGGGTCGGCAGCCGTTCCGTAGGCCAAAGCCTCGTCCATTGCCTGAAGGCAGCGGGGGTGTCGTTACTGCGCGCCCAGATGTGATAATTTTATGTTTGTTGATTACATAGTGTGTTAGTTTAAAAAATGATGACAGATACTTAAAACTTTAAGTTAATGTTGATTTCGTAAAAGTATTTGTAATATTATCAGTCTCAAAAGTATGCATTGAGTTTAACAAGCAACTAAATTCCCCAAAAAAATTGCTATATTTGTTGATTAATTTATTATATTTTGTACTACCTAATTAAGAAAAAAATGCCATGCTTAGATGACGATATTACCTAGTCCAGCCATAATAAGTTTTGTTACAAATCAAAATGCAATTTTAAAAAAATGAAGTAATGTAATATTATTAAAATTTATACCTACATATTTATTAAAGTCTTAGCAAAAAATAAAAATATATTTTATTCGAAATCTTTGGCTTTTATACAGGCCTTTAATCTGTTTCCATGTAAATAAAATAAATTGGAAACAGTGCGTAAATCCATGGATTTACGCACTGTTTCCAAGGGCAATTTTCCCACTGCTTGCTCCAAAGATTTTTTAAGAGACTCAATGTGGCCGTGTCGTTTAGAGCAGGCCATGTCCTCTAAAACTGACCATAATTTGTAGTCTAAAGGGTTGAAGTCTGGGCTAGATAAGGGCCGGTCTTCAGCTCTTATAATAGTCCGGAACGTTGGTTTCTAGCCAGGCTTGAGTAGTTCGTGGCTTGTGACCAGGAGTCCTGCTGGAAATTCCACGGTATATTTTTATAAAGTGTATTGCTGAGAGGTTTCACAACATGATCCACGACAGTATCTTGACCGACGGCTCCATACCCACTTTGTGCTGGGCGATCATTGCGATTGCGATCCTATTTTCATTAACACCACATTCCATATTGTAATTCGATAATGAACACGAAAAATTATGTGAAATGGCGCGAAATCGAAAGAAGTTTTTAAAATAATATACGTGTTCCAAATTCAAAATAATTAAAAAGTTGAAAAAAACGAAAAGTTTTAATGTAACAGTATTTATGGCCGTATTATAGTTATATTTTGTGTTAATTTCAAAAATGTGCCGTGTATAAACGAGAAATGATAAAATCTTTGTTAATTATATTAAATTATAATAAAAGTTCCTATTTTTGTCCCGGTCTGAGTCCCCCCACTTATGGCAACCCCTAGTAGCGTTTAGCTTACGTTCTAAGGCTAAAATTTGGGCCTCAGGTAGGACTCATATGTACCTTGAAGGCCCTCATACTCGCTAACCTGGAAGTGAAGCCTAACCTCATTTTCGAGTAATGTCCCCAGATATTTGGCAATCTACTCCACTTCCAGGTTAGCGAGTATGAGGGTCCTCAATGTACATGTGAGTCCTACCTGAGGCCCCAATCTTATCCTTTAGAACGTAAGTTACGTCTGGCAGGCTTGGGGTCTTGTTCCATTGGGAGAAACAGGTGATTAGGTACATGTATGTATCAAATATATTATGTCTCTATTTCACTATGTCAAGATGTCAACACAACCAAGAGTGTTCAGTTAGTGTAGTACAAAATAAACACTAACCAGTACACGGTCAACATACATTACAATATCATTACATTTCATCTTTCCCTTCCATCAACGTAATTTACTTTCATAATCTATTTGACTATCGATTTCCCTGTTACTCGCCATGATGAGTAACGGAAGAGAGCGCTGCGACAGTTACGTACTATGCTAAACAGTTAAAGATACTTATTGGTAATCTCATAGGAATTCCACTATCGCATATCGATCAATCCGCTTTAGTGTTTTGATAGCAAGTTCAAACGGACGGTTCAGACTTTGTGTCTGTATGGAATGCAAAGCAGTCCACAGTGAGCTGGTAATAATTAAGCTACATAAGCTAAGGGCACAGAATTAATAATAGTACTGGTAAAGTAATGGTAAGTAAGATGTTAAAAACTTTCAAAATATAATAGCATTAATTTTTCGCAAAATTAAAAAGGACAAACAAACGTCGACAATTGTTTCGCCTCTAAACGAGGCATTATCAAGACTGTCTCAGAGAGAACAGCAAAATTTGTAGACAGAACATATTTACTTATAAGTAGGAGTGTGCAAATATCGCTAGCGCGATGTAGGATTTGTCACAATAACTAACGCGGGTAGAAACCACAAGTCATGCTAACGAAATTCAAAATAGGTATTCACCGATACAAGACATTAACTTTTTTATTTTTACTATTTACATAGAAACGCAAAGTGACACACACAAACCAACAAACAACTACTGTGTCTGTCTGTTCACAAACAAATTAAGTAAAGGAGATGTGTGAAAATCCATTTGTTCATTGAGTATCCTCATCCCTCCTAACTATTTCTAACTTCTCCCAGACACTCAACTTGAACCCTTTCTCACATAAACGTAAAACTTTAAAGGTGTTATTATTGTTCAAGGAATGGCAGGTGTCAAGGAGATGCTTCGCGAAATGGGACCTCTCTGGACAACCGTTGCGGAACGCTGATAAATGCTGTCTGTATCTGACCTCAAAGGACCTGCCAGTCTGCCCTACATACTGCATATCGCCACGATCGCAACTCAACAAATAAACTCCTGATTTGCGACCGACACTAAATCCTTGCCATTACACAACTCCCTCAAGGTGTTCTGGGTTCTTAAAGCTGTAAATATGTTGTTTTCCCTCATGATCTTAGCTATACTCAACGAAATGGAACCCACGAACGGCAAACACGCAGTGTACTTCCTAGGTGGATCCTGAGTTGGATGTAATAAACGAAAACTAGCATTTCTGCGTTTCTTATTTAATAATGAATAAACCATTCCCACGTTATTACCGCCATTACTGTGCGCTATATGACAAATAATAGCTAATTCCTCATTAAATGCCTGTGGATTCAACGGTACTGCTAATAGCCTACTCAATAAGCTGTGGAAAGCTGCCATCTTGTGTTGCCATGGGTGATTGGAAGAGTAAGGGATAACTGTATCTGTACATGTTGGTTTCCTATAGATACTAAACTCATGAACCCCACTCCTCCTAGTAATTGATAGGTCTAAAAAGTAAAGGGTATACTCTGATTCCACCTCTAACGAGAAATCAATTCTAGGTTTGTACCCCACAGTCCTTGCAGAAACAGGCCAGGAAGGCGATGTGCTGTGCAGTTTTTGCCCATGTACGCCCTCACTCACCGAAGCGGGTTACTTATAAACCAAACTCAAGTTCCCTACAACGACAAAAGCTGCATATTATAGGTGGCCAAAGTCTGCCCTGAGGTTTTTAACGTAATACTAGCAAACCTATGGAGTTACTAATAATCCCTTTGACCCTTCCTGGTGAGTTAAAAATGGTCGTGTCATGTCAATATACCATTATATATTATTATGGTATCAGAGGTTCGGCACGGGACCTAGTTGCCTCATACCGCAGTGATAGAATACAACATGTTGATATCAATGGTAGTCGGTCTTTAGGGGCTTCTGTAGCTATGGGCGTGCCACAAGGATCAATTCTAGGTCCGTTTCTATTTTTAGTTTACATTAATGATCTACCGTTCTATGTACAGAATTTGTGCGACATTGTTCTATTCGCCTATGATACATCACTTATTTTTAAAGTTGATCGCAAGCTGAGGAATTTTGACGAAATAAATAGTTCACTTGCACTAGTTCTGGATTGGTTTACAACCAACAATTTACTTCTGAACGCAAAAAAGACGAAGTGTGTTAGATTTAGTATGCCTAATGTTCAGAACTACGGTACTAATATTATTTTGAACGGTGATACCCTTAATCTTGTAGAATCAACCGTATTTTTGGGTATTACTCTAAACAGTAAATTACAGTGGAACGCCCAAATATCGGGTCTTGCAGGGAAACTTAGCTCTGCGGCTTTTGCTATTAGTAAAGTCAGACAGCTCACGGATGTAGAAACTGCCAGGCTGGTTTATTTTAGCTATTTTCACAGTGTCATGTCGTATGGAATTTTACTGTGGGGCAAGGCAGCTGATATAGAGATCATTTTATACTCCAAAAGCGAGCTATACGTGCGATTTATAAACTGAATGCACGAGTTTCTCTTAGAGAAAGATTTAAAGAAATAGGCATTTTAACAGTTGCATCACAATATATATATATGCGATTATTATGTTCGTTAAACAGAATATACATTTATACAGTATGAACAGTGAAATAAGCATAAATTGGTTGGGACGTATTCATGGGCGTAGCCAGGTACAGGCAGGGGGGGGGCAGCTGCCCCTCCTACGAGTCTCCACTCTATGTTATAGTATAGCAGAGTTAGCTAGAATACTCATAAACCGTTTGTTAATATTTTGAAATAAATATAATAAGAAAAGATAAGAAACACGGAATAGAAAAAACAAGTTGTTTTTTCTATTCCGTGATAAGAAACGACAAAAGCAAAAATCAATAATAGAAGCAATGCGGCAGTATCGTATCTCAAAATGTATTCACTTCCTGGAATTTTTACGCGAGATAGGATGACTATATACACTGCGCTTTCTGTAGGGGTCACCACCTGATATAGCACTTGTGTCGAACACGACAGGCGAGGCCGGTAAGGGTAGTGCAAAAGTGCAAGCACATTTAGTTGAAGAAATAATCAAATTCTTTCTCATTCTCATCTGTGGATTCTGTGGTGCAAGTGTAGCCCGTTGTGTACCTGCATCATTGTGCAATTTCTGAAGAGCAGTATTAACAAATAATTGGATAGGTATATGGAAGTTTTTCAAATGTATGCTCTCAAATCAGTCTTGCCATCATTAGCCCGCGAGGACCTCCTGGAGAACCTGGAGCGCCACTGAACCCATGGGGGTGACCGTTCCTTAAGGTCAGAGGTAAACTCCGACCGAGGGCGCTCCCACTGACCCAGATTCTCCAGCCGGATCAGCTGGAGGGGTTCTTGGGCTCTCTGTTTCCGACAAGCGCGGAGGAGCACATTCCTCCGGGCATGGCTCGGTCTTAGACGCCCCACGCGGATAGCAGCGGTGACGACGACGTACCCGAAGTCAGAAAGTTAGGAGCAGTGGTACTTCGGCTCAGTCGCCGGAAAATCACCACCCCGGACCCGACGGCATTCCGGGCCGTGCATGGGTCGTGGCCCTCAATGAACTCAGGCCTCGACTGCTCGGCGGGCTCTTCAGCGCATGCCTCAAAAAGGGCCAGTTTCCCAAGGTGTGGAGGACGGGGAAACTGGTCCTGATTCGGAAACCGCCCCGGTTTCCGAATCAGGCCAGCGGACTCACCGTTCGGCTACCGGCCGATCGAGTTGCTCAAAGAACCTGACGGAGGGAAGCAGCGAGGTGGTGTTGGTGGTGTCTCTTGACATCGCCAACGCCTTTAACACGTTACCCTGAAGCTGCGTTAGAGAGGCACTGATCTACCACGGAGTGCCTCTCTACCTCCGTCGCATTGTCGGGGCATATTTATCCGAGAGGGCCATAACTTCCCCTAGCTGGCTCGTGCCAGCTCGGCAAGATGTGTAGTGCGTTGTGCACTCACCGATGCGGGATAAAACCCGACCCCAAGGATGAGGAATAAAACCCGACCATCACGCAGGGGCCACACAGGAGGCCAAGGTCCGCCGGGCGCCACTGGAAATTATTTTAGTGCGTACCAGAGGCGCTCGGCAATAGACGTAGTGCGGCCGCGGATTAAAAAAAAAAGAAAAAGGTATTGACATCATGTTTAATATCCCCCCTTTTTAAGGGGGGGGGGACTGCAGGTTTTATCCCTCTAGGGGGAGGGTGCTCACCCCTCCCCCGATTTATTTTAGGATTAGGTCTGCCCCCCCCTTGATGGAATTCTGGCTACGCCCTTGGACGTATTATCGTTTACAGAAGGTTCATGACTCCTTTGCAGGATTTGGTGTGCGTTTTTATAACAAAATTCCTCTAAACATTATGAACCTTCCTTTGAATAAATTCAAAGTGGCTGTTAAGACACACCTCCTAAAAAAGGCATATTATACTATTTTAAAGATTATCTAAACGAAACAGAGAAATGGCAATGAGTTGCTTGCTCATCACTCGAGCTACATAGGGGCTACTTCTGTTTGAAATGTTGTTTTATTGCTGAAACTCACTTATTATTGTTAAATTATTATTATTATGATATTGTAAGGTATGGGTACTTTGAGATTATGTGGCACCTTTAACTAGTATTTGATTTTTTTTTGTGAATAACATAGATACATAATTTTTAAGTTCACTTGGTCCACACATATGGTCACGTACTGCCCTTGCCCTCTTTTTATTGTTGTAACAGAATCATTGTATTTACTGGCAAATAAAAAGAGTGGCCGTGAGTTTTTCTTGCCAGGTTCTTTCCTCACAGGCTCTACCTATTGCTTTGCGAATCTGGCGGTAAATGTAAATGTAGAAGCATTTTCTTTTTTTGACGTTCATAAGTGTTACTTTGTGACCTACATGAATAAAGATATTTTGATTTTAATTTGATATGATTACTTTTAATTATTTCTATTGATTCTCGTTTACTCCTAATTTGAATATTTTTTTACGAAGAATAGTTTCCAGCAGAGCAACCTTGTGATTGTATTTAAAATGTGATTTCCCTCGCTATGTCCATCACAATAACCGCAACGTTTAACACTTGTGTTTACGATTAAGTACTGCTTACTGCAGATACCTAGTTAATATAACTGTCAAACTGATATGAATGTGCTTTACATTCCGAGAGCTTTTTTAAATAATAAGTACCTATTGTAAGTTCAGACATTCTGGTAATTTGCACAAAAGTATGCATAAGTACTCTAAAGTTAAAGAGAGTCCAATTAGCATTTGCATATTTTCTACGTGATTAAGGATCAGAAAACAAAATTAAGTAGAAAATGTGATTACTTCCTTGCGTACGAAGCTTTAGCGGAACAATTCATTAAGCTTTTCCCTAAATTGAACTTGCAAAACTGAATAAGAGCGAATTTCAAGTATAATTTTAAGAGACACCATGACGCATATTTACAAAATATTCAATCGTAACCCAGTTTTAATTACGGAGCATGGATTTTAGTAACACTTGTGTCAACATTGTGTTCTTTGTTTCCCCACACACACACACACACACACACATTATATTTACACTATGTCTACACTAATATTATAAAGAGGAAGGATTTGTATTTTTGTGTGTATGTTTGTAATGAATAAGTAAGTATTTTTAGTAAGTATTTATTTATTTATCTCCATAAATTACAATTTTTCAGTTATAGGCAAACATATGTTAATATTTACAGGTTATATTCACAAAATTTGAAATTTATAGGAGATCTGGAGTCTAAACTAAGCCAAGGCCTGTGATATAGAACTCCAGGCTCCCCATTTACACAATTACTTGGTATACATATAGTTTATCGCGCTTGTAAACAATATTCAATTAGAATGTATAGAGATCTATGTATTATCTGCCTGTGTATGTGGGCATGAATGCGTGTAGGTAACTTTAAATAAACACTATAAAAGTAATTAACATTATAATAATACAAGAAAGAATTTGTACAACATAAGTATAAGTATGCACTTCGGGTTTATATTAACAAAACTTACGTTAGGAATTTTTCAGTTTCCTCGTATGACTGGTAGAGGAGGAACGAATGAACACTATTTTTACATTCACATTGATTTAGATCATAAATCGGGCAGGGTAAATTTATTTTATTATATAAGTAGGGTCCAAGTATATAACAGAATCTTTTCACAAAGGTAGACTGTGGCGGAGGAACAGTACAAATTTTATCTTTCCTACGCTTATCAATTTGACTATATGGGGTTTGATGATGCTGAAGGAGCACAGCTTGCAAGATGAAATTCTGCCGCACATTTAGGATGTTCCATTGTCTGTATAGTTCGTCTGTTGGAAATAAGAAAGATCGAAAAGTAGCCACTTTTAATACCGCTCTATGAGCTATTTCTAGTGGTTTCATTATGGTTTTAGCAGCGCCACCCCAACTTGACATACAATATGTAATTATTGATTGACACAAAGCAAAATAAACGCACCGTATCGTTGAGTAGGAAGTTACGTGTCTAAGTGTTTTGAAGATGTATATTAACTTTCGAACACGGGCTGTAAGGTTGGTAATATTTGTTCTAAAATTAAGATTTCTGTCCAGCGTAACACCCAAATATTTCGTACTTACTACCACGGATAACGAGGGACAGTTGCATAGTTGTTGAGAGTCTAAACATGTGTGTGCTCTAATACTCATTGGTGTGCGTGGCTGTGAGACAACATTAATTGACCATGTAAGGACACTAGTTTTAGAAGTGTTGAGTGTGAGTGTGTGAGTATGTAGCCAATTTAATACCGTATTTAAGGCTAGTTGCGCTTTGTTCTCAAGGTGAGACCAAGAGTAGTCCGTGATGGTTATAGCGGTATCATCTGCAAAGGACGTAATCAAGCCATCCTGGATATGGAGGTTACACAAGTTATTTATATACACTAAGAACAGTGTAGGCCCCAGTATACTTCCTTGTGGCACTCCGTACGAGATGGGGAGTTCATTACTATGGTAATTTTCTATCCTAACTAATTGCGACCGGTTTGAAAGATAACTCCGAAAAAGGTCCAATTGTATTCCTCTGACACCCATCTCCTCCAGTTTTAGTATGAGAGTAGAGACGGGAACAGTATCGAATGCCTTTGCAAGGTCTAAAAATATGGTTAGAACCCTTTTGTTATTATTTATATTGTGTACAACATAGTTAGTCAGTTCTTGAACTGCATTTGAAGTTGATAAGTTTTTGCTGAAGCCAAATTGATGTGGTGATATTAGTTTTTTTTTTTTTTTTTTTTTTTTTTTTTTTTTTTATATTTGGTTCGCCAAATTGACGCCGCCCGCCTGGTGGTAAGTCGTGACGACGTCTAGCGATTTTATAATGAGAGTTTATAATGTTCCAGATAATTAACTAGTCTTTTGTTTATTAGGCGTTCAAGAACCTTAGATAATGCAGTTAATACTGCTATAGGGCGGTAATTGGGCAGTGTCCCGTCTCCTCCTTTGAAAACTGGATGAATAATTGCCTTTTTAAAAGAAATTGGAAAGACACCAGTGTCGAAACATAGATTAAATATATGGCATAAGCTGGGTGCCAGGAGAACAGAATATTTTTTTTAAATTATTGGCGAAATGTTGTCCCAACCAGAGGCAGCATGCGTGCGTAGAGAGTGTATGGTTCCTATTATTTCATCTGGATCTGTGTGTTCTAAGGCAAAAGAAGAGATATGCTTTGAGCTATGTGTAGTGCGTGTGATTTGTTGTGGCAATGATGAGCTGATCCTATCTGCAAGAGTTTTACCAATGTTAACAAAGTAAGAATTGACAGTGTCGCAAGACAGAGTAGGTGTGACGAGGACAGAAGCTGCGATGATTTGTTTTTCGGCTTGGTAGTGTTTGTAATTCGTTTAATTGACTCCCAGAGCAGCTTTGGACTATGACTGGCATTCTTTAGCTCTTCTGAGTCAAATAGTTGTTTAGCTTTTCTCATGGTTCGATTACAAAAGTTTCTGTACCTTTTATATGTTATCTGCAAGGTTTTATTGTTAGGAGAGTTTTTGGCTTTCTTATGCAACGAGTCTCTATTTCTAATACAGCGTAGAAGTCCAGTGGTAATCCAGGGCTTAATAGTTTTCTTTTTGGCAGGTACCCTTTTGATTGTAGTATTTGAGGTGATGGCAGTAGTTAATAGTTCGATAAGTTTATCGGTGGCAGAGTCAGCACAGGACATTTCTAAGATTTGATCAAATTCGATCTGGGACATCGCTTCATCAAGTTTGTCATAGTCTATTTTGGTTACGGTAGTAACGTTATTGTTGTGGACACGTCCAGTGTATAAGCAAAGCATGGAAGGAAAGTGATCAGTGATTGGAGTGTCATACACAAAAGAGTATGAAGAGGTTTTCGATCTTAACATTATGTGGTCTAGACAGTTTCCGTCTCTGGTAGGCATGGAATGGGCAGGGAGATAACCATGGTAAGCTAGAAAATTTAGGTAGTCATTGGCACGTGCGTCAGAAGTAGAAGGTTTTATATCAATGTTAATGTCACCCGTTATAATTACATTCTTAAAGGTTTGGAGGGTTGGTAGTATGCCGCTAAGTACCGCGAGGAAGTTCTGAATATCATGATTTGACGGTGAGCGGTAGATGCAGACAATTGCCACATCCGACTTTATTTTTATTATTAGTCCCGATGCTGTTTGATTAAAATCAGGTTCCTCCGCGGTCCCCAACAGTTCTGAGTTTACATACACTACCACCCCGTCCTTTTTGTTGAGATGCTCGGTAGTGTTAAATGCTGTATAATTCTGTAAGTGAGGAATATAAGTGTTAGAAGAACATGATAACCAACACTCCGTAAGAACGACTACGTCACAATCAAAAGAAAAACGCTGCATAAGGGTCTGAAGATTTAAAAAGTTACAGTTTATGCAACATATGTTTTGCGAGAGTATTTTTAAATAATTATATTAGGTAATTATTGGGATGGGTTATTATTGTTTGTGCTTGTTCTGGGGGGCATGCGTGGCTAACTGACACGCTGAATTGGTCTATGTTGTCAATTAGATCACATAGGTCACCTGCCATTTAAAAAAACATAGTATATAACTAGGACTGAGCTTATGGATGTTCCGTACGGTATAGATTTCTAACATATGATAGTAACCATTTATGAGACACAGATTACCTAGTGCTATAGTGCATAATAAGTGTGGGGAGCTATTATAATTAATAAAAGGATATGCTGGTGTGTAAGTTTTGTAAAAAGTTACGATAAGTAAGTCTGTATTTTGGATTCTGCTATAAAAGTATTTGTTACTTGAAAAGGATACAATAATATAACTAAATTTTAAATACAATAGTTGTTCCAAGTCTAAAATGTATAAAAGTAGGACGAAAAACAATCTTAAGATGTGTAAATTGAACATAAGTCATTGTTTCTTGAGTTTTTGGAAGTCGTCCTCCTGGGAGATCAACATAGAAGATTCACCCTCATTCAGACGGATATACACCTTCCCGTATGCGGTCCAGCATCTTGCGTGTTCATGATTCTTGACATATTCTCGAGACAAGTAGTATAACCGTCTTGTGAAGGCAGTGAGCGACTCGGCTATATATATAGGTTTGGGTTCACCTCTGAGCTTAAGATGCGATGTATTTAGTTTTTCAGTGCTGTTTTTATTGAAAATCTTTGAGGCTTTTATAAAGTTGTCCTTACAATACACCGAATCAAACTCCACCATCACACAGGAAGATTTCGAATTTTTTATCCTATATATGTTTCGCACGTCTGTGTCTGATACATCAACCTTCAATACATCACCCAGGTTTTTTATGACGGAGGTGAGTGTTGACTTATTCTCCGAATAAGTCAACACTCACCGAATAAACTCTCCGAATAAACTCAAAAACTAATGTGCCGATTTCAAAAATTCTTTCACCATTGGAAAGCTACATTCACCCTGACTACTTTTTATCCCGGTAATGTGTTCCCACAGGAACCGGGAACGAGTAAACTAAATCACGCGGGCGGAGCTGCGGCGATCAGCTAGTAGTAAATAAAGCAACAAGTTTGAATATTTGAAAGAAACATTGTTCCTTTTGTTTTATTGTAATAATTTAAACAGTTTAAATAGATTAGCTAGTGCCCGAGTCTTCGCCCACGCTGTTTCCAACACGGACAGCTTTATTCCTGTCAACGGATTTTGATGAAAAAAAATCGAAAAGTTACCTCAAACTGAGTGAAAGTAAAGTAGCTACAAAAAAACTAAATCTACAAAATAATTTTTTTTGTTAATGTTTTTACATTGGTTTATGTGTCTATGGTTAGCTGGAAAACTGTAGAATGAATCAGTGAGCATTCACTAGTAATTACTATTTAAGCAAACTCCCCAAGCAAAAAACCTCCAGCAGCAACAAAGTTAATACAATTAATTACAGATACTAGCACCACAAGCACTACTCGTGTCCTGTTTTAATATCTGAAGATAACAGGGATACCTACAGTGTAGGTAGATGTTATATGCTCGATTAAAAACCAACTAATGGCCAGGAAAGTAATAACCACAGTAAATTATGTGGGTACATGATAATTATCAACACAATTACAAGAGCGTAGGATTAACAGAGAAGTAGGATTATGTTCTGGTTCTATTAGATCGGTGAGCATTGTGAGCAACAGTGACGAAGCCGGGATTTTTTTGTAAACATTTGTGGCGCAATTGTTGGGTTACTGAACATCAGGGTACTAAGTCGCGCAAATGAACGTAAAACGCTATGCTACTGCTATACTACTTCACAATTCGTTCCAACTGCAATTGGTCAAAAAGTCGGTTTTCTGCTAAATTCACAAGCAACGCGTCAGGGTCCAGGGGCCAGAAAGGCACCAAACCGAATGACTGCAGACTATAATCATCATTAGGTTAAGTTGGATTTAGTTCCTCACGACATTACTAACTTCCCAGCCTCTATATCCCGGGAACCGAGATTCCCAGGTGAATTCTGAGCAAATTTTTGTTCCCCTGCAGTTCAAAATTAACGTCATCTATTCGCATGCAAAAAAAATCCCGGGAATTCCAATCCCACAAAAATACCTAAGATTCCCAGTACCCGATATCTCAGAAACTAAGCATCCCAGGCAGTGTCCCAGGTCAATTTTGACTTCATTTTCGACCCCCCTTGAACCCCCCGCAAGTAATGAAACCTCATCTCTTCCCATAAAAAAACCAATTCCCATCCCACTTCCCAAAAACTTTGATACTACCCCGGTGACATTTGGGCATGTTTGGGTTCTATGAGTAGGTCTCGCAGGGGGCTATATCCCGGTAATACGAGTACAACAAACAACCACCGCTCGGTATTGAACGTTAAGGCGGTTAATTCTTGACTTGACTTAAAAAAAAACCTATCTAACTTAGTAAACTCAGTTCTACTCATCCAAATACAATCGAAAAGCGGTGAAATTATACATTCAAAGGATGAATTAAAGTGATTAAAGGTGAGTGCCTAAAGTCTCATCATATTACTCGAGAATTGCCTTCGACAGGCTGTAGTCACACTGCAAACAATGTACCTACTTAATGTAGACAGTGGTTGGTTATGATAGAAAGAGCACTGAACATCAAATAGACCGATAGATCTTAAAAATGGATTATTTGAATAACTAATAAAATACTGAATAAGATAACAAATAAGCTTTGGACTGGCGGGCCATCTGACGCGAGTTCAAATTCCAGCTACCTTTATTCCGGAACCCACTTCAAATATAAGTACTTTTACCTTAGCTGTACAGAGTACAGACTAAGAAGAATGTTTTTTTTTTTTTTTTTTTTTTTTTTTTTTTTTTTTTTATATTTAATTCGACAAATTGACGCCACTCGCCTGATGGTAAGCTGAGGCGACGTCTGGCAATTGAGGGCGACTCTCACAGTACACAGGAATAGTATAGAGAGTGGCCCTCAACTTGACGACCATGTAATGTGCCTCTTCACGCTTCGCTTAAAGAGCCCAGGGTTATATGTTGGAGGAAACACGTGCGCAGGCAGGGCGTTCCAAGCCACCATCGTTCGGCAGAGAAACGATCGTTTAAAACGCTCGGTTCTCGCGAAGACGGTTTCCACGGTATGAGGGTGGCATCTCTGCCCGGCACGCGTTGTTCGGGATCGGAAGGGAGAGGGTGGGATCAGGTTGAAGAGCTCTTCAGAACACTCACCGTGGTAAATACGGTAGAACGCGGCCAAGGAAGCAATTGTTCGGCGCTGGGCTAGCGGCTCAAGGCTTCCCGTTACCTCCGGACAGTCTATAATGCGAACAGCGCGTCGCTGCATAGCGTCGAGTGCGTCCAGCAAATACTTCGCGGAGCCGTCCCAGAGGTGAGAGCAGTATTCAACGCAGGGTCTAATCTGCGTTTTGTACAGCAGACACCTCTGGTGCGGTGTAAAGAATCGCTTTACCTTGTTCAGTATTCCTAGTTTCCGCGAAGCTAGCCCAATACATCTCTCAATGTATTTTGTGTTATTGAGCTCTCGACGAACGTCTATGCCAAGGATGTCTAGATTGTCCTTCATTGGTAATATTGCATTCTGAAGAGTGGGTAGGGGAAGGAAAGGGGATTTTTTCGCTGTAAATGCACACGCCTGTGTTTTGTGGGCATTGAACTCGACCAAGTTCTCGGCACCCCATTGGGAGATACTGTCGAGGTTTCGGTCGAGATCACCCACGAGATGTCGTCTCTCCTCCTCTATCACAGATCGCCCCGCCGTCGGACGAACCGAGTAACTCCCGTGCAATGTACTGTCATCTGCATAGCAATGAATGTTCCCGAGGGAAAGCATATCATTGATATGCAGAAGAAAGAGAGTTGGTGACAGTACGGACCCCTGCGGTACCCCGGCATTCACTTGCAAAAAGCGAGAAGCCTGGCCATCGCAGAGGACCCGCACTCGGCGCTCGTTTAAAAAACTGGCAATCCAGCTGCACAGTTGAGGAGGTAGACCATATGCCGGAAGCTTGGAAAGGAGCGAAGCATGCCAGACCCTATCGAAAGCTTTGGCGATGTCCAGGCTAACAGCCAAGGACTCGCCGAACTTTTCCATAGCCTCACCCCATACATGCGTGACGAATGCCAGGAGGTCACCCGTTGATCGTTTTGGCCTGAAGCCATATTGCCGATCATTGATTAGCGAGTGATCCTCCAGGTATCGCATGAGCTGCTTATTAATAAGAAGCTCGAGCACCTTGCAAATGACTGAGGTGACAGCTATGGGTCGATAGTTGCCTGGATCGGATCGATCCCCTTTCTTGGGGATCGGTTGTACGTTCGCCTCCTTCCAGGCCTCCGGCACGAGGCCTGTAGAGTATGACAGGCGGTACAGACGCGTTAATACTGGAGACAACTCAGCAGCACATTTTCGTAGCACCACCGCCGGAATGCCGTCAGGGCCACTGGCTTTCCGCGTGTCGAGTGACCGCAGCACTGCCCGTACATCACATTGCCTGATAACAATATCAGGCATAGTGTGGCCACAGTTGGCGATGGCGGGGGGCTGCAGGCCACGGTCATCGACCCGGGAATTAGCCGCAAAGAGGTCTGCGAGCATGTCCGCCTTCTCTTGGGCTTTGTGAGCCAGTGATCCATCAGGAAAACGCAGTGGTGGCAGCGAGGGTTGACAAAAATTTGACTGTACGGCTTTGGCCAGTTGCCAGTATCCACGGCTGCCCGTGGGATGGGATGTGAGCTCCTGACCAAGCCGCGCGACGCGCTGGGCATCCGCTCTCTTGAAGGCCCTCTTTCTGAACCTAGTGGCCCGATTGTACGCTGCTTTGAGGCGGTTCACGTTCGGGTCACGTGCCGCCCGAGCCCTGACCCAGGCGCGATATGCCGACTGTTTTTTCTGGACAGCCTCGGCACATTCACGCCCGAACCAGGGGCGAGCTTTGCGGATGCTGGCGACATCAGTGAAAGGGATATAATATTCTATCCCTAGACTGATCTCGCCAGCAATGGCAGCAGCGCTATCCGAAGGCGCCTTCCCTACAAAGCAGCGCTGGCTCCACGGGACGGACGCAAAGTAATCGCGGAGACCGTCCCAGTCTGCCGACGAGTAGTGCCATAGTCGTCGAGTCATTTGTTCAGCACGAGCAGGCGGTGGCACTTGGAAGCTGGCGTGCACCACACAGTGGTCGGATGTGCCCAGTGGGGCGCGTACCGACACACTGTACTCGGCTGGGCGACTCGTCAGCAGTAGATCCAGCAAGGCGGGCGTGTGGTCTGACCTGTCAGGTATCCGGGTGATCCCCCGTACCATCTGGGTCAGCCCGTGGGAGAGAGCGAATGCATGGGCGGTTCGTCCCGCATGATCGGTCCTAAGGGACCCCAGCCACTCAACGTGATGACCGTTAAAGTCCCCCAGGAAAACCAGGTCAGCGTTTGGGAACCGCACCTGCGCATCGTCAGCCATCTCGCTGAGGTATTCGAAAAGCCTTGTTGTCCCAGTGTCCCCTGTGTGGGAGCGGTAGACGCACACGTAGATCTGGCTCATGGAGCCATGATCCACGTGCAGCCAAAGGACGGAGTAGGAGGGGTTCTCCAGACAGCGCAACCGGCGGCAGCAAACATCCGCCCTAACGAACACGCACACCCCGGCTTTATCGCGGAATTGTTCCTCAATGATATAGCCCGGGTAACAGAGGTACGACGTGTCGTCAGGGCGGCGTATCTGTGTCTCCGTTAGGAACATCACAGAAGGCCGTGCCGACTCCAGGTGATGGTGGACGGTATCGAGGTTTGCATGGAGTCCGCGGATATTCGCGAACTCCACCTCAAACGAAGTCAACTTTGTGGGGTTTCTAGGGGCCGCTGTGTACCGTCTATTCTCTTGTTGCACTGTCATTGTGAAATATGGGGAAGCGTGAAGACAGGGCGATATTTGGTGCGGCAGTAAGTGACAAAGTGCAGAGGCTAGCTTCGTCTAGAACCGTGTGGTTAGGTCGGAGCCGACCCGCCGGACGGAAGGGCTCCCAAACCCCCCTGATGCAAGGCCGCCGCTACCCCACACCGGTTACCACCCGGAGCGGCGACCCCACAACAGGATTATGCGCAACATGTGGGGCAGCCTACTGGGGTGGTTGGTCCCAGGCGGGCCCCATGACTATGTTGCGGGCGGCCGCGGCAACGCCGTTGCTAAGGGTCTCCCTGGCCGGCGAATCGACCCACACCACCCACACTAGACTCCGCTTCGCCCCCACTGGACCCCTGCCTGCCGCACCATACACCGCCCCGGGCCCGGCAGTGCCGCTGCTGAACCCCTAACGCAACCCAGCCTGGGCTGGGTTACTTGGGGGGCTTTAGCACAGCTGCACGGTGGTACCCCCCCGGACCAACACTGTTGTACCACCTGGTATCCACGTAGGGGCCAAAGCCACCACATGGGTACCGTAATATACGAACCTCGTCCGTTAATCAGCAGGTGCGCCACTAGCAGGTGAGGTCGCTGGGGCCCGATAGATGTAAGAAGGGCCCCTTTGCACCCAGAATGACCTAATTAAAAAGATGTACCTAATTTGTGAAGCTTTTGGGATTGGTAGTAATCTATATTCTTCAATGAATTACTGTTCAATTGTCTGGCTAAAACCCGAGAACGACTGGACCGAGTTGGCTAATTTTGTGTATTGAAATATTTTTAGAAGTATTAGTAGAAGGTTTAAAATTTTTTTATTAATTTTTTATTTGAGGCGGTACTAAGTTCGCGTGTACAGCTAGACTTAATCGCAAACAATGGTGTGGCTCGAGCCTAATTACATCCAAGCTTGCTGGTGCCTTTCGTTTTAAACCGATTGCTCGAGAATGGAAAGGTTATCAAATCAGCTACGACGTTACATGGAAATGCGTAAATGGATTGTAACAACCTATTACGTGTACGCAAGTTGGATTCGAAAGCTTCGCAATTTGTTATTGTTCGTTGAGATTATTAAGGACTGAACTTATCTAGTACCTGCGTACTTGATTAACAGGGAATTGGAAATTTAATTGGTTGTTTAGATATCAACACGATGAAAATTATGTTAGGTGGTGCCTTAAGGTCCTACCTAGACCGTAGAGGTCTAAGCCAACCTCTCTTGCAGTGCGAGCACGGCTTGTCGACATATTGTCGGTCCACCTGTTTGCACGAATGATATCGCAGAAAATGTCGCTACTAGTTAACACATTTTTTGTCATTTTCTGCGATATAATTGGTGCAAACAGGACGTTGCTCTGGTGAATCTAGCAGTTTCCACGTGTGATACAAAACACGAGTATCAATATTCTATATATTTAAAAACAAGTCATGACATTCAGTGTAATCGTCTGTGACAAACCCGATAAATAGACCACTAAGAATAGCTTATACAAATTTGCTCAAATACTCTGAAAAACTGGAATTGTACGATCTGTATCGAAAGCTTAAAGCCAATACCGAAAGCCTCTTATCTCACGATGGACATCAATTAATCAAACGGTAGGGCGTTATCGATAAAAAAAAATACGACACTCAATTTAGCAGCTAGCAGTCGCCGCCGTGTGCAACGATAGTATCGATAAGATTCGACTTTCTAACACCTCGGTGTTGCCATAGATGTGGAATTGGGTTAAAGTTCAATTATTTGCACCCGTAGAAGGTGAATACGCCTTATCTTACTGATGTATTACAAGTTGTAGTGACAAGTAAGGATGCCGACATTATCGGATCAAGATCGAATCCCATTTGGTCTTTGCTTTAAAGTCTTGTTTTTAAATCATTAAATCATTTTTCTATCAGTACTAACAAACATCACGAAGTAGAAAAAGTTCTTTTATTTAGAAGTAGCATATGGCTACTTTTCATCCAAGTTACTTTCATTCATCATCATGTACTTACATTTCATCCAAGGTACTGTGTTTGGGTGGGAATTGGAAAAAAACTATATTATGCAGGCGCAGCAGCTGGCATCGCATAGTAGGTAAGGCACCTTAATGCGATCTAGAATGCGATGGTGTCGGTATAGTCATCGTAACTCAGTGGTCAGAGCATTCACCTTGTTAGGGAAAGGTCGCGGGTTCGAGCCTCTAAATATTTAAGTATTACCTATATATAATATATACCTGTTCTGATTTCAATTATGATGAAGATGTTAGTGTAATGTGACAAATATGTAAGTACATATTTGAATGTTAGTCTTTGAATACTAAGAAATGATTTTCGATAATTTATCATAATAAGACAGCGGACAGCCCTATTCAAAATGAAGACATTATACAAGTTCCAAAGAAACGTAGTCGCTAACATCGTGATGTTAAATTTAAATTAATGGATATCCATTATTCACAATCTTAATTTATAATATAGTTATAAAACGATCTATCGAATCGATTTAACGTAGAACAGACGTACGATGACGAGACGGCGATTACATCGGTCGGTGGAATACGGAACATATCATATTGGGTTCGGGGCGAGCGGCCGTTAATAACTGTTGCAACAGAGCGTGCGTTTGCGCATCCGAGACTCGCTCGTAAAGTTACGAAACTCGACGTAAACAGAAATAAACGAAGCAACAAAGGGCCGAACTGAAATAGGCCACTGCACTTCCTAGTGGGTCCGGGAATGAGACGCCCTAAAATTAAACGTCTAAGCATAACCACACGCATATATTTGCGCTTAATCTTAGGGTTGGTACAACAACTATTCATAATAATAAATATGTTAGAATAATATAAACAATAAATAATATGTGAAATAATAATAATACTCCAACACTAGGATGTGGATATAACAGCACCAAATGCTGCTCGTCCATAATAAAGTAATGTAATAATCTTCTTTACAAGTGCTGAATATTACGAGTCAATGAAACAATACAAATTGTATATAATAATGACTCTTTTATTAATGTTTATCCTAACTTATATACTAATTAATTACAAAGGAAATTGTACAATGAAATGGTGGGTTACATTCTACGTGCTTATAACAAGTACGTGCTTATACTTGCACGTACTGGAATATTATTATTTATCCTATTTATTACCTTTATATTACCTAGTAAGCACTTTGGAGATGAAACATATTAACTAATAATAGCTATGGCGAAGCCATTTTTCGTTTTTCATTCATTGACTCGTAATATTACAATTACAAGTACAAACACTATTTTTCTTATCTATTTTGAATACACACACTCAGAAAATCAGGTCTTTATCCTCGAATGTGGTCTCTATAGACAGGTTTTTTTTTAACATTCTTGCACAACGTCATTGTGCTATGGGATCTAGACAACTGATAAACATACTTATATGTATATTTCAAATACATACAAGTACATAGAAAACAACCAAACTCGGAAACAAACATTTGTGGATTACACAAATATTTGATTCGACCCGGGAATCGAACCCGAGATTCCAGAGTCAAAAGCCGATGCACTACCAAACACGCCTCCGAGGTAATTATGCCTTTATTACCTACATCTACATTTCGCCAATCACTTTGTCGATCCAACGATGGTGTGAACCTTTTGTCGTTTCCGAGATGTTGGTTATTGTTGGAGCATGCCTCGAGACCCAGACATGTTGATGTTAAGTCCCCTATGTTAATAAGCACTTGTAGCTTAGCTGGATGTGAACGGGAATGCTGGTAACACGTATATGGGATTGCACGTGTTATTTCGAAAATAATGTGCGGTCGGGGGTTCTCCGTCAGAAACGAAGTTCTTTACGCAACTGTAACGTAACCCAACCTGAGTTTGGACGACGCCGACGCTAAATTTAAAAAAAAATATAAAAAAGAGAATCATATCCATATTTTGGCTTCTGCAGACCACCGCCACCGGTTGGGAACCACTCATAAGCGTAACGTGACGATTTCTACTAAATGGCACTACCCGTAAGCCGCGTTAGAGAACTTCGTTCCAAAAAAGAATCCAAAAAGGAGGCTAAATTTGAAAACAATTTAGTTATATAAGAGTTTAAGTTTTTTTAATTTTACATCTTATCGATGTAAGTTTATACGTATTTTTATCCAAGCCACAATATCATTTATCTAACCTGCCTAACATAACCTACTTCACCAATTCTTAGACACGCAGCCCTAATTGTTCCATCGTAGCAAGCGCATCCTCTTCAAACTGTTGCGAAATGGCAACCCTTTTAGCGATATCTCATTAGTGACTTTCATTTAGTTTTTGAGCTAATCTTATCCCTCCGTCTATTAGAGAGAAGCAATCAATTCTATCAGATATCATAGTTAATAGGTCAATTTGTTTGATCTATTTTAAATATGTATTTATTGAACAAGATGCGAGCGATTTTTTTTATGTTTAAGATGAAAGTAATTATGTTAAAAGGGTTCGTTTAAATGCATAATGCAATCATAATAACTGCAGTAGTCCAAATAATGCTATCTTTTATTATTTTTATCACTACCCGCGGCTTATTCAGCTTGAGAAATGTACACCTTCCACCACTCTATCCTTTGGTGAAAACCGCATCAAAATCCGTTGCGTGGTTCTAAAGATCTAAGCATGCATAGGGAACGGAAGGACTTTGTTTTACACTATGTTTTGATTATGATGATGATAAGTAAAATACTCGCATGTTGTCTATTTTATATTTCGTACTAAATATTGTGTGGTTGCTAGGACAGTAGTTGCTAAGTAGGTACAGGAATGATTGTTACAAGCATTCCCACTCACTAGCATACAAACATTCACATAATGGCTAACATTTAGATATATTAGTAGGATTTGAGAAACATATCAAGTTCCCGATGATTTATTAATACTTCACTTAGTAGGTTTATGTAGCTATAAATCTTTCTGTAAAAGCTAAAATACAAATCCTGGAATCTCGAATATTTAACAGCATAAAAACATGTGAGCATTTCTAAAATCCTCACAAAAATGTCGTCCACACTTGCACTAATTATAGCTGTTTTATAGTAAGTTAACCTCTATAATGTGTTAAAAACATGGTTAAGTTATTTGAATGTACGAAATTCAGAAGTGTTAAGTTACACGAGTAAGTACTTACTACCTACAAGGGGCTCGTGGTTTAGTGATAACCGACTAGGTTAACATATTGCAAATGTTAAGCAGCATCTATCCAGGCCGGTCTTAGAATGGGTGACCATTTCTTAAGACAGTGAGACCCGGAGAACACGATAAGCCGTCGGTCCCGGTTGTCATACAAACATCTATGGCAGTCGTTAGAGGTAGTTGGAGTCCTAAAACAAAAATTCGACTGGTCTATCAACAGAACTTCGATATCGCTCATGGGTTGTGGAGGTCAGATGGCAGTCGCTTCACGGAAAATGTCGATGTTCTTCGGACGTCGGACTGGAAAGCCGACTCGGAAAAAGCTCCGACGAGGGACGAACTACCTACCTATAAGTTATAATAGGTAGGTTACACGTGGAAATACAAATACTATTAATAATAGGTACCTACGTACACACACACACATATCACCCCTATATCCCCGAAGGGGTAGGCATGATGCATGATTACACACCCACAATTTACCAGTATTTTAGTCCCACGCAAGCCTATTGCCGTCACCGGGGACATTTATAATGGGTTATGTCCAAAATGGCCGAATGAATTTTGAAAAAGTACGTACCTATGTACCTACTCATAAATACTATTCGGTAAGTAGGATATCGTCGGTGATTGCACACACAACGTATAATTAGAATTACGAGTAGTTAACATTTCCACTTGACCCATTAAATAACCGACAGTTCTCCATAACCTTTCATCTTTTCTATCTTAAAAACCATTCCAAGAAATTGCATCCAAATAACATGTTTCACAAGCTTTAATTAATTTATTGTGATAGATTTTTGTTTGCCGGGCTACAGAGATTGTACAACGAAAGTACTGGCAATGCGGGTTGTAATTCGTCTGTGCTTGGGGTAAGCAACAAACTTGAATATGTTTATGTATGTGTCCGAGATGCCCAGGACTTTAATTGGATAGTCCGAGACGCCCAGGAGTTTAATTAGCTGTGCTATAAAGGCTGGCGCATAACATTGTGTTGCCTTTCATCAACATTTCATCACACGGCAACGGGATTCAATTTATTTTCAAAATTACGATATAAGTAGCTGCTACTTTTAATTAAATTTTATTCAGCCATTTTGGACATAACCCATTATAAATGTACCCGGTGACGGCAATAGGCTTGCCCCCTATTACGTGGGATTATAAATACTGGCAAATTGTGGGTGTGAAATGCCACTTATCTGAATCAATACTTCCAATTTCTAGGCTCCAATCACAATAAAAACTTACGCTCTTCAAACAATCTTCTTTCACACTTCAAGTCTTGTTCACTCTTTTTTCTTTGTTCAATCTGTTCTCCTCTGGAATGTGCTCCCCTTGGAGGTCAAAATGTCAACCAGCCGCTCCGTTTTCAAGAAGAAGGTATATGAACTATATAATAATGATTCATAGGCAGGATCGACATTGATTTATTTATTTTCTTCAGAGTATTGTCGTAGCTCAGGTAACGTATAGTATATATAAATATAAATAGTAAGTATGGCATTATATGTAGGTTTATATATGTACGTTTATGTATATTTAAATTATTAATTATTGAAGTAGTTATTAGAATTTAAGTCTATGACCTTCATATGTACTATTATTTTTTTTTGTGTTAGTTTTACTTACACCAATATCATTTTTTTACTTTTCTTTTTCAACACTACTGCTATGCACCTACTACTAGATCTATCTGCATCACCCTAAGGTTGACTGGAAGATAATGCCTGTGGCATTAAGTCCGCCATTGTACAATAACTGTGCAAAGTTTAAATAAATAAAAAAAAAATGCACCTCTGCCTACTTCTTCGGGGTTAAAGGCGTGAAATGTGTATGTGTGATGTGTGTAATAGGAATAAAATGCAGTCGGTTTCAAGAATCACCTCGACTGAGCCTTTTCCCAACCGCTCACTGCGCGACTGCCATCTAACTAACCTCCACAACCCTTTGGCGACATCGAAGTTCTGTTTTTTTCCAGCCCAGTCGATTTTTTTTTGTGCTCTAGCTACCCATTAGACTTTACGGTTTAACGTCACGGAGAAATTATGACGCGATAAAATAAGTCTTCGCATTCCAATTTATAGTGTAGGCGTTTAAATCTTCAGTTCCATGATTTGCGGTACAAAGCCGCAGATCTATTGCTGTCACGTACAAAATTATATAAACTATAATTGTAATCTCTACATGTTAGAAAAATTGTCCGTCTTTACTATTAAAGAAAACTTGAAATAACACTAACTTGGGCGATTAATAAATGATTCTAAAATCCGAAAACACCATTGAACTTTCTTAATTGTGATGATACTATTGACTAGTTTGGATGTTTAGCTCTTCTTCTTTTTTAAAAACGTGGCTCCATCGATGATTTCGCCAATGTCAAGGTAATGCTTGATTAGTTGATAGTCCCGCACAGAATAACTAGTTATTCCTAACTAGCTTCAGGTGCAGGACAAGAAACGTTGTTCGGTGTGTGAGAGTCTGGGAACCCGATTTTTGCGTAGCGCCAGAAGTAACCTAAAAAGCCACCACCCACGCGTTGAGCAAAAATCGATCTCCGGATGTTTAGTTAGTTTTTTTCCAAAATAATAATATGATCATTGTGGTAGCTTACACAAATATTGACACTGATAAATAAGATGTTCTGATCACTCTGGGCAATTACAACAATTTGACCACCAGAGCGATTAAAATTAAATAGTTATTCTTCACAACATTTAACCAGTTTGAAAGCTCCATTTTATTCGGCGCTCAGGGTATAAAAGAATGATGGAATGCGTGAGAGAGGATATGACCAGGACAGGAGGGACTGAGGAGATGACGTGTGACAGGGATGTATGGAAGATGAAAACATGTTGCGCCGATCCCAAATAATTGGGATAAGGGCAGGCAGATGAATAAGTATTATTGTACATAGATACCTACCTATACAAAATGCAAATTCGAAAGAGACGCGCGGACGCAGCAGCGGGCTATCGCTAGCAGTGTAATAAAATAAATCAAATAGGTTCGTTACAAAAGGACATTTGCCTCCAGCTAGACTCTGACATTCGAGAACATACTGTTTATCATGATAATAATATATTGGCAATGGGTAGTTAGCTTTTAATACGATTAGGTACCGTTCATCCTTATTTTATGGTGGTCTTATAAGTCCTTCGAACGGGCCAAGGACCTCACATATGAAAGTCAAAGAAAAAAAAGATGAATAGGATTAACATTGCTTCGTTTTGAATAAGTAAATAAATATATTTGGGCATTCTTCCACAACGTCATTTTCATTGGGATCATTGGGATCTAGACAACTGATAAACATACTTAGGTATATATTTCTAAATACACACATATTATACATAGAAAACACCCAAACTCCGAAAAAGACATTTGTGGTTCACACAAATAATTTAATTCGACCCGGAATCGAACCTGGGACCTCAGGGACGGCAGTCGCATACTCATACCACTGCACCACCGAAGCAGTCAAAACGAAGTGAAAGAAACAAAGTACTTAGTACTTGGGTATAGTTTGTTACTGAACAGACAGTTGAAAGTATGATGAGTAAACAGTTGAACCGACCAGACCATTATGAAGAATCATGTCAAAATCCTAAAGATGTTTTATTGAGCCCACAATTCGCCAGTCACTGTCACAGCAGGTGATTGATCCTGTTATCTGGGTGACAGGTTCCCGTGGGAATTGGGATAGACACAACTATTCCACGGAATGTCATTCTATCAACTACCGCATTGTTAACCCATAAGAATTATGATGATACTTACTACAAAGATTATTATAATTCTTAGAGACGAATTCGACAATTCATGAAGTATGTACTTTAATTTTGAACGTCTATATCCATTGTGGTGAAAGCTGAATCATTTTCTAATTGAAATACCCACTTCAAGATCGATAATGATGTCGTCAATTCGCAATAATGAAAAAGCATCATAGCTTGAGTGTTCCGCCGAGAAAGCCAAACATGGTCAAGAAGTCAACACTTGGAAATATCATCTTCAACGGTTCGTGTTTACTTAATAATTGAATTTAAAAACGAAAAGAGAACACACACACATACAGACATCATGCCTGTTTCCGCGATTTTGTTCAGCATGCGAAACGGCGGGCGTCAGCTAGTAAGACTACAAATAATGAAACAAGTGTATAAATTTGCTACAGCCTTGTAAGTTATAGTTAATCAACTTATCAGAAGAGTAAAACGTTTTAAAAACACAGTAAGGAAACAACCTTTTTTACAATATTTATCTAATCTATCTTCTATACTTATAATAAATCTGTAGAAGTGAAAATTCTGTACATTGAAGATATCAAAAAAATAAATGGCAGGGAGTGTTACTAGACCGACACCGAACCCAAAAATGTGATTAAAAATTTTTTTGTCTGTCTGTCTGTCTGTCTGTCTGTTCAGGCATCACGCAAAAACTACCGGTTCGATTACGATGAAACTTGGTATAATTAATCTTTAATATCCTGGGCACCACACTGGGTACTTTTTATCCCGGAAAAGTATATACAATAAAAAACAAACTTAATTTTGCAGTTTGATCCCTAGACCCGAGTACTGTACCAACCGTAAATAATAAGTTTGTCGTAGGTTTTTTTTTTATATAGAGTTCGCCAAATTGACACCGCCCGCCTGGAGGTAAGTCGTGACGACGTCTATCGATTGTGGGCCACTCTCACAGCACACAATACTATAGAGAGTGGCCCTCAACTAGACGACCTACTGATGTGCCTCTTCACGCTCCGCTTAAAGAACCCAGGGTTATATGTGGGAGGAAACACGTGCACAGGCAGGGCGACGCAGGCCACTATCTTTCGGCAGAGAAACGACCGGTTAAGACGTTCGGTTCTCGCGAACATGCTATCCACTGTGTGGGAGTGGCATCGGCACGCGTTGTTCGGGACCGGAAGGAAGAGGGTGGAATCAGATTGAAGAGCTCTTCAGAACAGGTTACGTCACCCGCAGTGGAGTTCACTATTAATGGTTTTTAGAATTTTTGTCTGTTTGTCTGAATGTTTGAACACGCTAATCTCAGAAATGATTTCATTTTTTGATTTGAACTTGCGGTTTGGTTTTCAATCGCATAAAAAGTTACATAAAAAAGTTATGTAGATCTAAAGTAACACGCAGGCGGAGCTGCGGGCAACAGCTAGTACTTAATAAATCTGTAGAAGTGAAAATTTTGTACATTGATAATATCAAAAAAATAAATGACAGGGGGTGTTACTAGACCGACACCGAACCCAAAAATGTGATTAAAAATCTTTTGTCGTCTGTCTGTCTGTCTGTGTGTTTGTTCAGGCATCACGCAAAAACTACCGGTTCGATTACGATGAAACTTGGTATAATTATTCTTTAATATCCTGGGCACCACGCTGGGTACTTTTTATCCCGGAAAAGTATATACAATAAAAAACAAACTTAATTTTGCGGTTCGATCCCTAGACCCGAATACTGTACCGGCCGCAAATAATAAGTTTGTCGTAGGTTACGTCACCCGCAATGGAGTTCACTAAGGGGCGCTGCGTACGGCTAAGATACTATAATATTTTATCTTAAGATACAATATCTGCAATAGCTGCAGGCAACAGCTAGTTAGAAATATACCTATTATAATAGAAATTATTGAGCGAAGCGAGCCGAAGGCGAGCGGAGCTCCCATGGAGCAGGTTAAATGTAAAATGTTCGGATGTTCGTTTCTCAGCAACCTCTTGACCGATAATTATTTTTTTTTCACCTAAAGGATAGCTGATTTCAATTAAGCAGCATAGCTTTACCTAGTATATCTCAAAACGAATGGGACTATATATATATATATATATATATATATATATTTATTTTTATTTTTTTTTGTCTTTTGTACCATAACTATTTTAGAAGTTGCAATGTCAATAACTCTGTTTTTCCTGTTACTCCGCAGAACTATTTTGGTTCCAGATTTTGAATAATTCTGACGGATTCAGAACATCCATAGTTTCTAAGTCGTTTAAAAGGTCCACGCAATGTTCTATCTCTTCTTCAAGGTATACCCAAATAGTTTACAAAGACCATTTTTAGATTCAGCAGTTGGATGTCAGCAAGGTGACCCACTGGGACCAGCCATGCTTAGTACGTACACACTTTTCGCAGTTTAACTGCAACAGTTATGCAGTTTCAAGTATTTCTATTCATCTGTTTCATTTTCTAGTCTAATTACAATGCACAAAGATGAACTCAGTAGCAACTAGATCAGGGAACATATTTCCGTATAGGTTATATATATACACGTTCGGTTGCATTTGCCTAACAATGCACTACCAGGTCAGTGAACCCTGTATCATCTGTTACCTCGCAATCGCCGGCATCATCATAAACAGTCGACACATTGTTAGCAACTGAAACACTAGGTTGAAACATAAGTGTTAAGAAAGTGAAATCGTCGAAAGGATTTCTAAATTAACGTTTAGTATAGAACTTTCGAGATGAAGAAGCGTCAATGAAAGTAATTGAATTTTTTATATACAAATATTCACGCCAAATACCTTTAAGGGTAAGATAGAGGCATATTTGTTTATTTATCTTATTTTTATTTTATTTTTGGACATTCTCACATAACGTCATCTAGCCCAAATTAAGCTAATATAAGCTTGTGCTATGGGATCTAGACAATTGATAAATATACTTATATATTTCTAAATACTAATATACGAGTATTATAGTTAGAAAACACCCAAATTCCGAAACAAACATTTGCGGATCTCACAATTACTATATGTGTTACTATATGTGTTCCTATATGTATTACTATATGTTCCACCAAGTACCGACAATCGAAAGCATCAATTATATATGATCTCACAATTATTTGATTCGAACCATAATCGAACCTGGGACCTCATCAGAGACGACAGTCGCATAGTTTGTCACCGCGAATCTATTTGCATCTAATCGGGAACTTCCGTTTGTCTTCTTACCATGTTGGGTTCTTAAGATCTTGCTGAGATACAACTAGCTAAATATACTTGGTAAATTTTAGTTTTCTCTCAATGAAACTAAACCTATAATTATGACTAGCTGTTGCCGCTAGCTCCGCCTGCGTGTTATAGCTTTCTTGATCACCAGTTACTGATTTATTATGTATATTTGTTGAGCGATATTGTATATTAAGATAAAATATTATAGTATCTTAGCCGTGTGCAGCGCCCCTTAGTGAACTCCACTGCGGGTGACGTATCCTACGACAAACTTATTATTTGCGGTTGGTACAGTAATGGGGTCGAGGGATCGAACCGCAAAATTAAGTTTGTTTTTTATTGTATATACTTTTCCGGGATAAAAAGTACTCAGCGTGGTGCCCAGGATATTAAAGAATAATTATACCAAGTTTCATCTTAATCGAACCGGTAGTTTTTGCGTGATGCCTGAACAAACAGACAGACAGACAACAATTTTTTTAATCACATTTTTGGATTCGATGTCGGTCTAGTAACGCCCCCTGCCATTTATTTTTTTTTTATTTTCAATGTACTAAATTTTCACTTCTACAGATTTATTATAAGTATAGATATAGATGAGCAATTCAATCTGTGAAGAAAGGCAAAAACCGTGTAATAAACGGATCACGAGTTCCGAAGATTACTGGGTAAGTACTCCTAAGTATGAATTCATACAAAACTACTTGAAATAATAACAGAAGCGATAAAAGAGGTATACCTACCTATTTGTTTCGTAAGAAATCTGAGATATTCAGTAGTTTTCGCGTAAAACAGTAACAAACATCCATATTAATGGAAACTTTCGTGATTATAATATTACTAGAAAGTATGATTATTAGAATTTTGATAGATTTGGGTAAAGCTCTCAAAGACTAACCGCAGCTAGCGACATCTACTTGAAGTAGGTCTATTGCAAAAATAAAGGATAGGTATTTATCAGTGTGCATTCATTTCAAGGGTTTAAACTTCATTTAGTTTTTCAGTTAAATATCCATAATAAATCCTAAATAAATCCATAATTTAATAAATTCACTTGGTTCACACATGGTCACGTACTGCCCTTGCCCTCTTATTATTGTTGTATTTTTTTTTATTTTTTTATATTGGGTTCGCCAAATTGACGCCGCCCGCCTGGTGGTAAGTCGTGACGACGTCTAGCGATTGTGGGCCACTCTCACAGCACATAATACTATAGAGAGTGGCCCTCAACTTGACGACCTACTGATGTGCCTCTTCTTCTTCTGTTGTAACAGAATCATTGTATTTACTGGCGAATAAAAAGAGTGGCCGTGAGTTTTTCTTGCCAGGTTCTTTCCTCACAGGCTCTAAGTACCTATTGCCTTGCGAATCTGGCGGTAAATGTAAATGTAGAAGCATTTTCTCTTTTTAGTGTTAAGTGTTTAAGTGTTACTTTGTGACCTACATGAATAAAGATATTTTGATTTTTGATTTTTTTGATTTTAATGTGAGGTATCTCTTCGGGCTTTACTCTTATCGCCACCCGTGAGTTTAACTTACGTTTATTAAACTATGTGTAGTAAATTTCGTATCAGAATCAGAATCGGAATGTACTACTAAAATCAAAAGGCAGTCTCGTCATCGTGTGTGACCTTCCGGTACTGCTGGACCACTAAACCCCTTTGCCCTTTGCTGGAGTATTTAGACTGCTAGAAAGAAAATATGATAAAAACGTAAATGCTTTTGGTAAAAAGAAACCTACAACATTTCTATTTCAATAACAACACAATGAAGTATGTTCTTCAATACGACATGTTCTCTATTAAATTGAATCATTTTGAGTTATGTTATATAATTGGACGTCTAACAGGAAATCTTCATTCAATGAGCGTTTTCACATTGCACGATATCGTGACGATATCTTATTTAAGTATTCTTATTATTATTCATATTAGGTTTACATCTGCACGATATCGTCACGATATTATGGACGATATCGTCGCGATATCGTGCAATATGAAAACGCCAATTGGGTGAAGATTTCCTGTTAGACGTCCAATTATATATCATAACTGACGATAGAATGTACATTCTTACCTTAAATTACTGCTGCTACTTACGATATCGTGCACAATATCGTCACGATATCGTCACGATATCATGCAATGTGAAAACGCCCAATCGCGGTCAATTTAATTTGCGATCATTTTGCGACGGTCGTTCGCTGACCATGGACAATCAATATGAAACTTTCCTTTGCCAATGGGACTTTTAATTTGAGGTTTAGCTACGAGTATTATTATGATTTTATTGTTGGAAGTGTGTGTTATATCTTGGTTGTGAATCTGTTCCGAACGTGTTACGTCAATTTTATTTGGTCAACCTTGTTATTTTACTAGCTGAACCCACAAATAAGTCCGAGACGCCCAGGACTTTAATTGGCTGTGCTATAGCGGCTGACACGTAAGATTTTGTTGCCTTTCATCAACATTTCATCGCAAGGCAACGGGCTACAAATTTTCTTAAAAATTTTAATACAGTTGCTACTTTTAAACTTAAAAAAATCATTCGGCTATTTTGGACATAAACTATTATAAATGTGCCCGGTGACGGCAAACGGATTGCCCCCTATTACGTGGGACTAAAAATAATGGCAAATTGTGGGTGTGTAATGCACCTCTGCCTACCCCTTCGGGGATATAATAGGCGTGATATGTGTGTGTCTGTGTGTGAACCCGCAAACGTTGTTTTGCTTAAGTTTGCCACCCTTATTAAGGGTTTAAAATATAGTTTACGACTGATTCTCAGACCTACCAAATATACACAAAAATCATAAGAATCGGTCAAGCCATTTCGGACGACTTTGGCAACAAACACTGTGATACGAAAATTTTATAAATAAGAAGATTAACTAATAAGTATAAAATGTTAGAAGATTAAAACTATTTAGTGTTTCGAAATCAGTCTATTTGGGATATTCTCCATATAATTCCAAACTTCTTGTGTTTTACTCGTAGCTTGTACTACCTACTGAATGTGTTAATGTGTCAAACAAGTCGAACTAAATGTATTTTAGATTTCTGTGTATGAAAAAATCTCATGTAACTTCGCTTTCATGTAATTTTCTTCCAGATTCGGACGGTTCGACGTGGATAAGTGGACGAGACTACACGAGATTTCATGTACAGAATTCTAAAATTCGTTTCGTTTGACGCGTTCGGCTCGGTATATGTTCGTTCATCATAAAACGACTCTTAACGACAATGTCAAGCTCTCTACCGTCTATACGAGAGATCATTTTGTAGAAAATAGACTCAAATTACGCTTTTGATGCTTTTTGTTCAGTACCAAGAACTGTCTTTCCCAATGGCCAACGTTGTAATGGCGTAACGGTAAAAAGTTCTGATACCTTCTGCAATTCAAATCACACTGCAATTTGCCGGTGCAATTGAATACCTATCTAAAGCAATCTACTATGAACAGGAAAACATTTAAAAAACAAATGAGTATTATAATTTGTTTATTTCTGTTGACAATAGACTGCATATTTGTCACAGAAACATAAATAAATAGAATGGCGTGGGCTCGGGGCACGCAGCGTTTAATGAAAGGTTGTCGTTCGGTAATCACGTGTGTAAATTGTAGGGCTATTTAGGAAAGTACAGGAAGTGTTTCGACAAGAATAAAAATGCGAGCGTGCCTCTGTAATTGGTGTTACAAATAGCATTAAAATTTGACTGCTAGTTAGTTCGTTATTTCATTTTATTCAATAATATTTGCCTCAAAACATTTTGTTTTATGTAAAAATTACAAAACTATAAATCTTTTGAGGGTATATTCGTTTTAAACATAAACCTTCTAGTGGTTACAGATCGTTAGATCGCGCTAGGAAGAAGCTTGTTATTTACGGAACAAAATACTGGTGGACTCTTTGGGGTCTCTTCATAATCTTATATAACTGATGTAACGTCCAGTATGGAGTGCATCATGTATGACTGGAGTCGTGCGTGGTGATCTGTGAGAGTGCAACTCCCAATTTCCAAAAAGAGTACCTATCAGAATATCGATTTATCCATCGTTTATTGAAATAGCAAAAACAAGAAATGTTTATCAATGATCAATCCCGGATAGCGAAATTGAATTAAGATCGAATATTGGTAGCGACCATAAAAGAGACGGTAGCTTTTCAGGCTGAAGACAAAACAGCAAAAAGCGCCTATCTGAAACTAATATCTGAGTCTCACGCGTAGGTAGGTGCTACCTAATTTGGTAGGTAATTACATTCCAGCTTATGTCGGACAATGAGGTGTACATTTCCAGACTTGTAAGGGGCTTTGGCGACCAGACATAAAGCCGATGTTTTGAAAGTAGATGTTTACAAATATTTTGTAAGCTTACCTTATCGATTAGATAAATATGGCTTCCCCTAGACATATGGTGGAATATGCGTCACGGCCGGCGGCGGTGGCGCGGCGTGGTTATGCCTGGTGACGTTATAAAATAAAATATAATGTAAGAGATTATTATCAAAGGTGTGTTATGGCAAGTGAAGCCACGAATAATGGACAAAGGCGATATCAGTGTCGTGTCCTTTTCCATTACTCCATAAACGAATATAATAGTAGGTTGGTGGTACTTATCTTTACATCTCTCTAAGATAGTGATATGTGGCGCATAATAAAATAAGTTTATATTAACTTTTTTTTTAATTCCGCGAGACTGCAGCCTCTTCCATGTCCATTGCTGCGGGCGTCTCTGGTACGCCAGACGCCAGAAGGTATTTCCAGTGGCACCCAGCGGGCTTTGGCCACCTGTGTGGCCTCATCGGGCGTTTGGTCGAAATGAAAAACCCGCGTCGTTGGGTTTTATCCCGCGTCGGTGAGTGAATCTCGTTGCGTGCTGTGGGTCTGCTTCTGTAAGGATGGCGGGATATCCCGCCGTCCTCAGGCCCCGACCATGGAGGTCGATGGTCCTGGATGTAAATGAGTCTGCGCCGCTGACTGCAGAACTCAGCGGGGAGGTCACAAGTTTCGTTAGTCACCTACGTTTAGTTAATCGCCCACCTTACTTTCATGTAGGTACCTAATAAAGTGCCACTGTATCATAGACGTTAATGTGTAATAATTTAGATAATGGAGATTATTATGCTTTTTTTTAATTCCGCTTCCCAAGGCCGCGGCCACTCTAACGTCCGTTGCCGGGCGTCTCTGGTTATACGCAGAAGGTATTTCCAGTGGTGCCCGGGATTATTATGCTTGTCGTAAACTAAATACCTATAATTTGTTAAGTATTACATACAGCCTAAACCTTTCCTTTCTCATGATTTGTCTGTTAGCTTTTGAACTTTCGCGTTCGTTAGATTAGGTAGGTACAGTTCGCGAGGAATAAGCGGAGCTTTGCATTTGTGTCAGTGCAGTGTACGTGAACGTATATGTAACCTCTTTTACACACACATGTGTTGTACACAGCCACAAAAAGAGTTTTTACTCTACTTTTCGTGGTCAATCACACGAATGCTTAGCTCCGCTTACGCCTCGCGACCTGTACCTATCTATATTTCACTATGTACAGGAATTAAACGGGAAATCCCGTAGATATGCATGTACCTACATACCTTTATACTCGTTGGCGTTTAGACCAGATTGCTGCAACTGTGGTCACAATCTGACAGACGAAAATTCCGCAGAAGTAGCAATGTAACAATAGTTTTTGACGAAGACATACATATAATAATGATCCGTTAAAGGGTTAATTCATTCCGTAATATTGATTAGTTCCAACGAATGTACGCAGTTAGCGGTATACTTATCAATTATCATAAATAACTGTGCATTCCCATTAATTCTATTACGCTAAGACTATTGGCATTCATAGTCGAATCGGGTTGAATTATTTATTGACATGTCACAGTGCGTCGATAAAAGCATCATTTCTATTAACTATGCTATTTGTTAATGAGGTAAGTGTTAAATGATTTGTCAAAGATGCATAAATAATTTGAACTGTAAATTTTAATCTGTCAAACATAAACCGGCCATGTGGTAGTCAGAATCACGCACGAAGGGTTCCGTACCATTAGGTATCTATAAAAATAGCAAAACTACGTTCTTTGTATGGGAGCCCTCTTAAATATTTATTACTAGTGGACACCCGCGGCATCGCCGGATTAACAAATTTTATACTTATACAGGGTGTTACGTAAGGGTTATATCAACCCGAAGACAACCCCATCAGCTGATCGCCCAGAACGCCTTTTGATATGTTTCGACCGCGAAACAAGAAAAAAACGCCCTGTATACCTTCCTCAAGAACCACTATCCGCATAAAAGAAAAAAGAGAACCGCATCAAAATCCGTTGCGTAGTTTTAAAGATCTAATACATACATACTTTCTTATAGCGGCAACAGAAATATGTACATCATCTGTGAAAATTTTAACACTAACTATCACGGTTCATTAGATACAGCCTTGAGATTGAGACAGACGGATGGTCCCGTCTGTCTCCAGGCTCTACTCCAGGACGGACGGACGGACAGCGGAGTCTTAGTAATAGTGTTTCCGTTTTACCCTTTGGTTACGGAACCCTAAAAATATGTAAAACGTAAAGAACAACACTTTAAAATAGTTGGCTTCGTATATAATACTCTACATACGCATAAGCTATACGTGCGATTTATAAACTGAATGCACGAGTTTCTCTTAGAGAAAGATTTAAAGAAATAGGCATTTTAACAGTTGCATCACAATATATATATATGCGAATATTATGTTCGTTAAACAGAATATACATTTATACAGTATGAACAGTGACATACATGCAATAAATACCAGAAATAAGCATAAATTGGTTGGGACGTATTATCGTTTACAGAAGGTTCATGACTCCTTTGCAGGATTTGGTGTGCGTTTTTATAACAAAATTCCTCTAAACATTATGAACCTTCCTTTGAATAAATTCAAAGTGGCTGTTAAGACACACCTCCTAAAAAAGGCATATTATACTATTAAAGATTATCTAAACGATACAGAGAAATGGCAATGAGTAGCTTGCTCATCACTCGAGCTACATAGGGGCTACTTCTGTTTGAAATGTTGTTTTATTGCTGAAACTCACTTATTATTGTTAAATTATTATTATTATGATATTGTAAGGTATGGGTACTTTGAGATTATGTGGCACCTTTAACTAGTATTTGACATTTTGTGAATAACAGAGATTCATAATTTTTGAGTTCACTTGGTCTACACGTGGTCACGTACTGCCCTTGCCCTCTTTTTATTGTTGTAACAGAATCATTGTATTTACTGGCGAATAAAAAGAGGCTTTCCTCACAGGCTCTACCTATTTGCCTTGCGAATCTGGCGGTAAATGTAAATGTATATGCATTTTCTTTTTTTGACGTTCATAAGTGTTACTTTGTGACCTACATGAATAAAGATATTTTGATTTTGATACCGTGTGGCCTGACAGAATTCGCATAGAAACTTTATATGCATTTATTTTGTGTGTATATAATATTTATACTATAGCGGACCCGACAGACGTTGTCCTGCAAAAAAAAAACCAAATTGTGAATCTAAACCATTCTCAAATCCCCTTGAACACACACAAAAAAATTCATCAACATTGGTCCAGCCGTTTAGGAGGAGTTCAGTGACACGTACAGTAGAATTATATATACCTATAAAGATTAGGTTATGTATGTTTAAGAATGCAGATATTTATTATGGTACACTAGTATTAGTTATTTATGTACGTATAAGTATTTATGTTTATTGACTATCATTTGAGTAATACGTAGGTACTTATTGAGTATCGCTTCATCTCTCGGTCCCATAATTGTCTTTAATTTTCTTACAAATTTAACGTCACCGTAACGACATTAAGTCCGCCTTTGTACATTATTTGTGCACAAAGTTTAAAATAAATAAATCATTCCCAGTTGTTGTATCGACGATTGTTTTGTTATTTTCTTTAGTTTTATTTTAAAATGTATTTTATATATTACTCTCTCAATTTAATCTCTACCTACTTCTATCACTTAACATTTTCCTTCTGGACTACAATGTTGAATTCACAACATGTTGAATCTCAAAATGTTGAATTCGCAAAGTGATGACATCTCACAACTGTCACAGCACAAGCTCTGCTTGGGTTGACGCTAATTATCACAATGTCCTAACCACTAATATAGTATAGTAACTATACTGGTATAGTATTCTTATATCTGTCTCCTAATACACCAATTTAATTACGAGAATAAGCACAGAATAGGGAATAGTACTTACGTACAGAACTTGCACTCCGACGTTAATTAAAGCACATTCTTTTGTTTACAGAGAACATAATTCGAACGTTAGGGTTGGCAGGAAATTACCAGCATAATTTGACCAATAATTATGACGTTAATGCCTGAATATCAACTCTATGGTCAATGCCGTATCACAAACAAGAGACAACCCTTACTGACTTACAATTTCAAGTTGTCGCTGACGTCGTATTTTTTGCGATTGTTAGGCGAGTAACATAAGACCAGTAGGTACCTACATATTTATATTGTCGAATACTTCAAGCAAATCCCTCCTCCACTTAGTTATAGTTGTTGTTATAATATATACCTACCTACAAATTATATACTAACCCTTTCCTCGAGAACCACTATACCTTATAGTGAAAGCATCATGAAAATCGGTGCAGTAGTTTTTTTAGTTTATCGCGATCACACAGACAGATTGTGGACCGACGGCGGAGGACATTGTTTTATAATATGTAGTGAAGATAGGTAGGTATATCTCATAATTGAGTTGCTTACCAGCTTTTCTTGCTCATAAATACATTATGCTTTGAACCATCAATATGAAGAGGCGTTCACTTTATGATTTATGAAGAAAGTTATTGGTCACTTGTCTTATATAAAAGCTATTAGCCAGTTAATTATGGAATATCATGAATACACGAGTATATTTCTATACGAAATAGGTACATATCTACCTAATATTTATGGAATTACTAGTCTTCGCTCGCGGCCTCAACCGGGAACACTGATAATTTGTGATTTGTTCAATATAACTACTATAGGGTTTAGAAATAATCATAAAGATCTAAAAATAACTTTATAAAAGTATAGTTTATACAATAAGTGTAGACATTACAGCTGATTTATTTCGAAAATCCGATGCGTGTAAGTTTTCAACTAGAATAGGGTTCCGTAGTCACCCTTAATGGCCTCTATAACTCTTAAACTAACAGAGTTCCGAGTTGTACTCGTACATTATGTTTTAAAAAGATGTGTTAAATATTGTTTCTCTTATTTGTGTACATTAAAGAGGTTTTCATTGTACACTTATGTTTATTTTTTCTAATTTTCTTTCCAGCCGTTTAGGTTTTAGATTAGATTAGATTAGAATAAACTTTATTGTACACCAATTAAAAATCACAAGATACAACAAAAACAGGATGTACAAAGGGCGGCCTTATCGCTAAAAGCAATATCTTACAGGCAACCTTTTAAAAGGAAGTTTTACAAAAAAAATGCCCTTCAAAGCTAAATAACTCGCTGAATTTCGCTGAATTTCAGAATTTTTAATTTAGCACTTTGTCGTCGTAGTAAATTAAAGTCCACCACAGTACTAGAAATCCTACTGAGAGTAAGTATGGTTCCTAGTATACCGTAATCGTATAATAAGTAAATTGGGCGTTTTCATATTGCACGATAACGACATACGATATCGCGCACGAAGCCTTAAAGTTACTATTGCTTCTTACTAGAACCACAGATTAATAAATAGTTACCTAGAACGTCGCGATATCGTCACGATATCGTGCAATGTGAAAACGCCCATTGGGTGTGTTGCATTTTTTTATTAATTATGGTCATTTTACAAACTCCCTCAATCCCAAAAAACTATTTTAATGTTCGCGCGGTCTACTGTTCTACCATAGGGCACCACTAATTTATTGGATACCCCAACTTCCACGACAACGCATCATCCTTTCCTTGTTATTTAAGAGAGTTGAGAAACAATCGTCTTCGTACAGATGGTATGCTATAGCTTTATGAGAGGTAAGTAATGTACTATAATAGCCTGTCATGAAATTTATTGCTACCAACAGAATCTATTACTATAGTAGAGACAAAATGAGTTATTTGACTCGAAGCAATCGTGACGTCACGTTCATCGCTAAAACAAGTGCACCGGACAAAACTAAACACTTAGTAAATCATCCCTTCAGGCGCACAAACATACGAAACCAAATGGAGCCAATACAATGCCGTTTATGTTCGAATTGCAATAGAAATTTTCAAATAAAAGCGTCCTTGTATTGTAAAAAAAGGGTTAGTGTCGTAGTTATCGAAGTAAGTGATTGTATAGTAAGGGTTTTGGTTTGTTTTCGAGTGGCACGTGCAAGATTCTGGTCACGACTGGCGGTCGAAGAATACAGAACACTTACCCGAGGCATTATCTCAGTGGCCATCATGCCACCTTTGATTCAGCATCAAAGCGCTAAATACGCAGGTACCACACAAATTACTGTGCATTATTAAGATACAAACCTAACCATGAATGATTGTGGTAGTTAAGAACAATAAGCAATTTTATGGAAAGTCGTTTGCGTAGATTTAAATGGGTGTTACTTTTAACAATAGATTTATTAGGAAAGGCAATTAGTTTCGAAAGTTTCGACCGTTGTCGCTGTTAAGTTGGGCTACTACCGAATTCAATCTGCTTTTTAGGGTTCCGTACCCAAAGGGTAAAACGGGAACCCTATTACTAAGACTGTCCATCTGTCTGTCTTGGGCTGTATCTCCTGAACCGTGATTAAAGGGGGCTCCCATAGAACAAACATGTTTTATTGCCGATTTGGCATGGGACCCTTTGTGCGTTATTTAAAAGTTTTACCCACACATTTTATTTTCAGTTTAATTTAACTACTTAGTTATACATCGCCCTTTATTCAAAAAATTAACACGCAGAAAGATACTCTTTATCTCCGAACAGAGGCTAACTGCCTCTTACGTCCACACTTAGGTCTTTTTTTTTAAATCTCGCGCGTGCGACCGCTCCTATGTACGTCCGGCAATGGGCCGGGCGTCCCTGGTACGCACCGAAGGTATTTTCAGTGGAGCCCGGCAGACTTTGGTCACTGTGTGGCCTCTTTGACGGTTTGTTCGGGATGAGAAGAGATCGGGAGAGTTCGTTTGGGTACCACATTTCGGCTTAACTTTGGTGGCCTCACGCAATACGGGGCGATCATATTGCAGTCTCCTGCCTAAGTCTGTCTGTCAACAAGGTTACTAGACTCACAGTGCTATTAAAAACTCTTTGTTTGATGGTTTCGTGCCGACCTTGGCGTTTAAGTAATGTAACCTGTCTAGGATATTTCGAGGAAAGATAAACATGATATAGGACTGAACTTGAAGCAACATTTCTCTCTTTTTGTGTACAATAGAAATTATTTCATCATTTTAACCGACTTCTAAAAAGGAGGAAGTTCTCAATGCAATTTTTTTTTTTTTTATGCTTGTTACCTCTATCTATTGACTAAGTGAACCCGTTTTTTTTAAATTAAAGCTACTGCTTCCCGAGTGGTCCCATTTTAATTTGGTCCCATTTCAGTGAATCGAAGTCGGTTTTTGTGTCAATGCTTAACGTGTTTTTAGGGTGTCGTACCCAACGGTTAAAAAGGGAACCCTATTACTGAGACTTATCTGTCCGTCCGTGCGTCTGTCTTAGGCTGTATCTCATGAACGGTGATAGTTAGAAAGTTGAAATTTTCACAGACGATGTATATCTGTTGCCACTATAACAACAAATACTAAAAACCAGAATATAATAAATATTAAAGGGGCTCCCTCCCATATAACAAACGTGTGTTTTTTTTGCTGTTGTTTTACGGAACCCTTTGTGCGCGAGTCTGATATGTTAGGTCCCATGTAATAGGGGGCGAGCCTATTGCCACCGGGCACAAGTTCCAGACTCTGGGATAATTATCTGGGTAAAATTCTAGAGAGAATTACTTATACATTATCCACCAGACCCGGGAATCGAACCCGAGACCTCGAGGGTGGCAGTCCGTACATAGTACCATTGTGCCACCGAGGTAGTCTTATATATTATTACGCTCTTAAAGAAACATAGTCCGAGACGCCCAGGACTGTAATTGGCTGTGCCATAGCAGATGGCATGTAAGATTTTGTTGCCTTTCATCAACATTTCATCGCAAAGCAACGGGATTAATTATTTTTTCAAAATTACAATATAACTGCTACTTTTTATTAAATTCATTCGGCTGTTTTGGACATAACCTATTATAAATGTGCCCTGTGACGGCAATAAGCTTGTCTCCTATTAGGTGGGACTAAAAATACTGGTAAATTGTGGGTTTGTAATGCGCCTCTGCCTACCCCTTCGGGGATATAGGCGTGATGTGTCATATGTGTGTGTTAAAGAAACACGGGTTAGTTACCATCCGGCCATATAGGTACCTAATAAAACGTTGTTAGAAGAGATCGCTTGTTGGTGAAAAGGCCACCCTTTGTACTTTCATTTTAAGGCATGTGTATAACATTACCATTCTGTTGTTTGTGTACAATGAAGATCTTTATCTAACTTTAATCATTTTATAGGACCTAGGTCGTGATAATCTAGCACTAAGCTAGCTCCATATTCACACCTGTAGGTAAGAAGCACTGTATCCAGTTCGTAATAAGATATACTAGTTATCCCGACGAACTTTGTATCGCATCAAAAAAAAATATATATATTTCATGCAAATGTATGTAAATTGAAAAACGCGATGGACAGACAGACAGACAAATTGTCGTATTAAATATATAGATTATATCGAGGTCACCAGGACGAATTTTCAGTGCAACCAAATAACCAATTCGACCAACCCAAGCGATCCTATTAACCCAACAATAAGTAGGTTAAATCAGTGCAAAGGCTCTACATAGCTATTGTATTAGGCACAATGGGTATTCGAGTTTTAGGGCATCATCCATCAAACAGAACAATATTTGTCTTATCGATCCGTATCAAATCGGTACATTAAATAGCGGTGCCAGGCTCCGACGGGACTGCGTGTCCTCTTTGGACCAGAAAACATTCTGTTACCACATGACAATTTAAACGAAACTTACCTAACCTTAGTAAACTAAATACATATTTTTATATGGGAATATTTCTATGGTTGTTACGACATGCAATCATTTAGAGTATTTTATTATAACGTTAACTACATTTTAGGTTTTATTTCTTCAATCCTTGTCAGTAGTCTTTACAGTGTAATTAAGTACATTATAAAGTACCTTCGACCGCGTAATTACTACTATTGCACTTGAATAATATTTACTCGAGTTGGGTTGATTTTGGTTTAGTCCCACACAAACAGGAAAAGTTTTCGAGCAAAAAGCAGTTGAGAAAAATCTCAGACTAGAAGATGTTATTCTTTTAGTCTGAGAGAAAAATCAAGTGCTTTGAGTTAAAACCTGCGCTTAGAGCTTAGGCCCCGAAACAGAGAAAACAACTTGTTTTTCACAGAGGATTGAATTCAATCATCTGTGCTACATACCCTTTTTGAAAAGTGAGCAAGCGAAACAGCTGTACCACGTGTAAAACCCCTCAATGTTTTGGAAACTATTAACGAAGGATATCGCATACTGCATTATCAGTGCGCATTTTTTGCTTTATCTTTGACCCAATTTAATAATCGATCGAAGAAAATAGGCCACAAGGATACAACATCGTCAAACTGTCAGTAGTTATAAATCTATTATTTTATTATGGTGTGTGACTGTCAATACTACAATTTGTACGCAATTCAGGCAATGCGGAAGTTCGTTCGGAATTGAAACCAAATCATTGCAGTTTGGTTTAGGAAAGTGGCAACATGAATGAAAAATATAAATTAACAGCACAGTATAAGAAACCTTGATGAATTTAATGAATTTATGATCTATGATGATGAATTTATGCTCTGCCTATGGTACGTAGGTATGATAAATTATACTGTACCTAGGTAATCTAATCTCGTTACGATAAAAAAGCTATAGAGCTTTGAGAGAAATGAAGAACAAGCTAAAAAAATCCTCTTTCAGCTATAGCGTTTCAGGTTTAAGATGAAGAAACTCTATAGCTAAAAGAGGAATTCAATTCGTCAGTAAATAGCGACAAACGCATAGCTGCATACACGGGGCACACTAAAAGTTTTGCACTTCTAGCTAATCGGAACTATTTGAATTTCGAATGTTATATTTTTTTAAACGTTGCAACCTTCTTTGTAATAAAAAAAAACAATTGGCGGGAAATAATTTGTCAATTGTTTTTATCACACATTAAAGTTCTACGTATGCAACGAAAATGGAATTAAGACGAAAAGATTTTAGAGCGACGATTTTTTATGATTTTAAAAGTTCTCTCTCTCCGCAAGACTGTGCCGCTCATCTTCAAAATGCTTTTGGGAGAGAAGCACCTTGTTTGAGTACCGTGAGGCGATGGTTTGCTGAATTTGAGAGAGGTCGAGTTTCTTTACATGACGAATTTCGTGAAGGGCGGCCTTCAACTGCTGTCAACGAAAATAATGTGGCTACTGTTAAGCGGTTAATTGAAGAATACCCACGGATTACCTATGAGACAATTCGAGGACGATTGGGGATTGGTATGAGTCAAGTCCAGAAAATTTTACACGAAGAATTGAAAGTTCGGAAACTTTGTTGTCGTTGGATCCTGAACTGATCATGAACTGACAGCGGAGCAGAAGCGGACTCGCGTGGAATGGTGCTCACAGATGCTACTGAAGTACGACCACGGACATTCTAATGCTAATGCTAATTTTCGCCAAGTAACGCCTGTTTCTATCCAATATTCAATATTCTAATGCTGTTTATGACATATATCTTATCATAGGAGTTGAAACGTGGATTTATTGTTTTGAACCCCAAAAAAAACAGCAATCTTGTGAATGGTGTTTGAAAATGAGAACAAGCCAACAAAAGTGAGGCCGCGAGAAACGTTGGTAAAAAAATGATCGCCTTTTTTTTCTCAGTTACGGGTCCCATCTGTACAATTCCACTTGAAGAACAAAAGAGTTTTAATGCCGAGTGGTATTCTACCATTTGTTTACCCAGGGTGTTAGAAAAAGTTCGCGAAAGACGACCTAAAAGCCGCGTTCTCCTACATCATGACAACGCTTCTTCACACACGGTCAACAAAACAAAGTCATTTTTAGCTTCCGAAAAAGTACAACTCGTCACCCATACTGCGCATAGCCCCGACCTAGCACCCTGTGATTTCTGTATTTTCCCCAAAATCAAAGATTTGATGAGAGGTTTCACTTTTACCAACTCCGAAGAGGCAGTGATAGCGTTCAATCAGCACGTAGAAATCATGCCTTCAGGTCTGGTCCTCCTGTTTTTAAAAATGGTTCGATAGCATGAAAAAATGTTTAAAATGTAAGGGAGAGTATATTGAAAAGCAATAAACATAATATTTTGGTTTTAACATGTTGTTTTTTTAAGTTACGTTAAACTTATAGTGTGACCTACGTATTATAAAACAAAGTCCTCCGCAAACTCAACAACTACTGCACTGATTTTCATTCTGTTTTCACTGGATGGAGTGGTTCTCGAGGAAGGTTTCAGTATATAATTTGTTACGGGCGATGCCGTGGGTATCCGCTAGCTATTTTATAAGACAGTGTGTGTCACGCCAAATAGGTAGGTACTCGTGTTCTTAAAATCTAATAAACGAATTTATATTTGGTTTTTATAAATAGTTAGAGAGACTCATAACAAAGGTATAGATGTATACTAATTAAGGGTATTATGTTAATTGGTGTGTAAAATCAAGGCAAGGCGCGGACTGGTTGCTCGTAATAAATAATATTAACATCTCAAAAGGTGCCCTTTATAATTTAACAAGCGAGCAGCCAGCGCGGCATGGTGGGAAAGCGCACTGCAGAATGCGGTATGGATTAGGTAATTAATTATGGTAAGTAAAAGGAATTTATAGTAGCTATTAGACTTCAATTACCTAATCATATATCATCTTAAACAGCCAGCGTATCTACATCTTATCTCGTAGGAACTTTCAACAATGTGTTAGTTTCATAAAGCCTTGTTCACATTCGTCGGAGAGAACTCTCATTGGCGAATTAGCAAATCAGCCAATGACGGTCCGTTCAGTCGCAAACATCTCATTGGTAGATTCAGGAATCGAGCTCTGTCCGACGACTTTTGTCCAATGAATATGAACAGTGCTTCAATAACTGATTCTATAATTTTAAAGGTACGATATTATCTTATTGTTTCCTTCCCGACATTTTGGTTCGATTGCACTAAACTGCGGTCACAGTGTGACTGGTGTAGGGTCAGCGTCTCCGTGATTTGCGAGTATCAACAACCCGTACCTACAATGTAGGAATTTGTTGATCAACTTTCGTGAAAGTTTAAAAATGTATTGATCGAAATTTTCTGTGATATAATTGTGTTGATCGACTAAGAGCGCCAACGCACTAGCGACCAGGCCGCGGCGACTACGTTCGCGGCCTGGTCGCCCAGTGCGTATGCTGCCGCGACATGTCGAGCGGCCAATACTTTCAGTCGACTTACAAGGGTGTGTTTAATTTTGTAAATATAATCTTTCTTCTTACATATTTTTTTTATTACTTTCGTGTGACTTTTTATATCATTATTGAAAATTGTTTAAGTTTAAGTAAGTGTTGAAGGTACTTGAAAGGTATTTGTTGATTATATTTTTAAGAAATTTACCTACGTAAAACTAAAGATTCTTTAATTTTTAGACAATTTTTCCAAATCTCCACTCATCTTAAAAAGTGCTCCTTTTGCGAAGTGCACCGATTGAGAAGAGCACCAGTTGCGAAGTGTGCCATATGAGAAGTGCACCAGTTGCGAAGTGTGCCATATGAGAAGTGCACCAGTTCCTAAGTTCACCATTTGAGCATGGTGTACAAGTGGGGAGTGCACCAAATGCGTCAAACCCCATGATATATCCCATAAACCTCTTCTGCTTTCGACTTCGACTATGAACCTTTCCGTATCGAAATGATCGTATATTAATACTGTCAGGCGTTACTTTTCGGAAGTCCATAGTTAAATAAATATTGCAATATTCAAAGTAGTTAGGTTTATTTATTTGATCGGACATTGTACAATAATACCACTCTGTAGCGATACACGTCTGGTCGCCGCGGCCGATACGGTAGCACTGAATGAATTTCAAAATAAAGTGATGATTTCGACGGCCACGTGTGGTCGCTGGTCGCGGGCCATGCTATTGCGCGCCGCGGCCAATGGTGGCCGCTGGTCGCCGGCCGCTAAGTGCGTAGGTCCATAAGCGATTGCTTATTAAAATCAGAACTCAGTGGCCGCCGCGACCTGGCCGCCGCGGCCTGGTCGCTAGTGCGTTGGCGCCCTAATACCTACTGCAACTAGACGCAGATCATACTTTGAGTGTAGAAGGCTAGAAACTCACCTGACTAAATCGGAATCAGTTTTGACGCCTTCTGGAAATGTGTTGATGACTTCCTCCTCCACGCAAGCGAAGTTTGCCAGACTGCGAGACAACTTCACGGCGATCCCAATCGGTACGCTGAGAGAGAGGGTTAGGGGATATTATGTTAGCTGGAAGCGAAGAATGTTTTGATTAGCGAGGATGTATGGATACGAGGGTTAGTTAGTAGGCACCTATATACAAATACATACTGTTGTTGCAATAATTGAGTTGAGTTTGTCGATCCGGGTTGAACTCCTAAACGACTGGACCGATCTTTATGAATTCAGATATATGCACTCACTATGACCGTGCCAAATTTAAAAAAGATCGGTCCAGTCGTTTGGGAGGAGTTCGATCACGAACGAAATACACGAGTCGCCTAAGAAAGAGCTTCGTAAACTCAGCTCAATTATGTATCAGAATAGTAGTACAGTTCGCACTGCCACAAACAGCAGCCACCAACTACAGAATGTTTGTAAGTACTCAGGTAGGTTATCTAAGTACTTAGATAATTTTTGTTCTCGATCCTCACAACAACTTATTATGAGAATAAGACGTGGTTGTCGTGAGATATTTTTAGTTTCAATAATATGTTTTTGCTTGTATAATTTTACAATATGAATCTGGACTCGAACCAGCGACTCATCCCTTTCTAGGAGGAACGTCCTACCACCTGACCAAAACACCACCAAGTGGTGTTTCGTATTTGAGTCCAGCCCAAGACTATAGTTTTTGTGATTCATATTGTAAAATTATATAAGAAAAAAAAAATTAGCATACGTCACTGCTTACAAAATATATTAATAATGTTTTTGCCTTAGAATGGAATGTTTAATGGAACTATTGTTTTTCTCCTCGCTTTTATTACTTCATGTGTTGTAAAAATTTGTTAAGCCTAACAAGTTAAATAATAAAATAAACTTTATAGATACTCATATGCACAACAGACACCAAACTTAAAGACAATAGTCCCTATAAAAGCTTAAGAAAGTTGGTTGACTCCTTGGAAGGTGCATTCTTTCATTGTATTACGCCATCAAACAAATTAAGAAACAATTTGTAAACCATAAAGTTCCCCTTTAATGTGATAGCTGCACACATCAATTTGTTCCCCGGGTCGACTAAAATGGAGACAAACACCGGGCCGATGGTTATGGGCCCACTAATTGACACTATCGGTGTTTATAACCATTATATCGAACTCTTAATTAACAGACACCGTAACCGCGACGAAGGAAATAACAAACAATCAAAGAAATATTTCCCGGATGGGCTCAGTCACGCTTAGATGGGCTTAAGAATTAGATATTGTCGGATACAATGTTGGTATTTGTGTTTTACGCACACAAGAGCAGTAGACAGAGCCGTTTATACTGTCATTCTTGAGATCCCGAACGTCCGACAAGAAAAGATTTGTATTTGAAGGCTCGTCGTAGACTTAATGATAGGTACCTACTTAAGAAAGCTGGACTATTTCCATAGGAAAGAAAACAGGATAACATTTTATTTTTTAATCTCTATATATCGCTGTTGGCTAATTTGGTTCTTAAAATATTCGTGGAGGTTCAGGAAAGGTTCATAAGCAAAATTTCAGGCGGTACGAAGTTCGCCGGGACCACTTGTCTATATATAGAAATGGGGAATGTCCCCCTTAGCTCTCGAGAACTGCTTATGCTCCAATGATGGTTGACCCCTCTATGGATAGCCTTCGATCTGGAGGCAAGCCAAAAAATAGAAAATTTGACCTAGCCCTAAGGGATCAAAAATTATAGGCCAAAACCTACGGCGTGTAGCGGCGCGAAGCACCGCGTAAGACACGTACTAGTACGTAATAAATTACCGAGTTATTTATCCGTTTTCTTTTAAAATTGCATCGAGCATCGAGCTGAGAATTCTGCAATATTTAACAGTGTTACATTGTATTATTAACTCTGAATCACTTCAATATGCCAGCAATTACATGGACCTCCACCGGTCCTTATTAGGTCGCCTGTCGGCTGTAAGTCGCCCACCTACTTAGTAAGTTATAGCACTCGTCTGTATCTATTTATAACTATACCTACTAATGTTATAAAGAGGTAAATTTTGTTTGTAAGTATGTGTATAAAGTTTTTCAGGAAATTCTTTCTCTTTATGTAAGTAGGTAGGTAGCTGAATCATTCCAGAGTGCTACTTTTATTTCGGTAACGTACGTTTCCCTCAAAATCGGAAACTAGAACACCATGCTCAGGAAGCCACAAGCAACAGCTAGTATGTAATCGATCCTTTGAACTTCATTTTATCTGACACTATCTGGTGAATCGCCAAGACAACCGGATCAGTGGCATGCGAGACGGGTGCCAGCGGTGGTCCAATATAGGTAATTTAATGCAGACAATACTGTTTTGGATTGTAATGGCTTATTTATTTCTATTCGCGTACTATTTTATAGGTGTAAAGGAAACCTGTAAGTATGTTCTTTGACTAGAGTTGATTTGATATAACTTTGGGTTGCTGACTAAGTAGGTACCTATATCAACATTATCAGACCAAATACTAAGAAAATCAAACTCAAGCGGGACTGATATAGGGGGACGGGACTATTCTCAAATTCTTCCGTAAAGATCTTGGATAACTGGATCTAGCCATTCATTTTCTGACATTGGATCTTTAAAAAAGTAGAAGATAAGATACTAATTTCTCTCTCTTTGTTGTGCCTTTTTCCCCATTCTTTGGGGTTGGGTCTCTTCACTCTTCTGCTCCAGGATAATCTATCCCAGATTGTCCTTTCAGGCAACTGGGATTCCTTTGGATTTAGACCACCATGTTAGTGGCGGACAGCCTCTACCTTTCTTCGTTAACATGGGTACTACTCATTGCTTCAAAAAAATATCCTGTCTAACCACATCCATTAACGAAAGTTTCAAACATTGCGACTGAGAACCGCAAACAACTGCAATAATAATTTTCTTAGAAGATGGCAACCACATTCCGGCTTATTAGCGGCGATACCGGTCGTGTCATCTGTCTGCATGAACATGAGCAGACGGCGCGATGCGCGGGAGTAGTGGAGCATGTAATGGCGCGGTGCAGCTTCCGCGCGGGTGTGCCTGCCATTGTTAAGGCGCCAACTCGTGCGTGACTGTCGAGAGGCCACCGCCTCCATGCCACCAGAAGCTTCCAATATTGCAATTTTTACAATCAATCTGAGGGTGTCGATTCTACGCTTATCTTGAAAACAGAACCCTTTTTCAGACTTTATCATCCTGGCAATCAGTCAGGCAATGTTATGCATCCTTTGGCCATGATTGCAATTACAATGTATGCGACTGTAGACAGGAAAGTGCTGCGCTGGTTGAAATCCAGCCAAAGAACTCTCGTTTATATTGAAAAAATGAGCTGTCACGGGGTGTCAAGGAAATGAAACATCACATATTCATTAACTACTTTAAGTAGATATTATATAAGAAAGCTCACAGATATAATGTGTACCTACCTACGTGTTCAAATAGCTATGTAGGCAATAAAGGCTATTACGTTCAGGTGCACTGCAGGGAACTGCACGGCTTCCCCACAGTGTCCTGTTACGTTTTCCTGTCATGTAGTACCGTAGATAATCCTGTTACAATTCATTGACACCTTATTAGGGTGTACTTATTGATTTCCCTACGCGACTACTCGACTAGAAAAAAGCAAACTAATATTGAAGTTTAAGATAATGCGATTTGATGGTTAGAAAGGGATCACTCAGTAAAATATCCTGGAACTACTACTTAAGTCAACAAGCAGAATGCATTGTAAAAACGTCATCGCGAAAAACCTCAGGTGTAATCTGTACCTACCTAAAATATAATAAAAACTAGAGCGACCAGCTAGTCCAAATAAAAAGATCTATTACCCAACCTCCATCGAACATAGACATACGGCATTATGCAATAAACAATAGTCTCAATAAGAACCATTGACCCAACGCAACAGTGTAAAGACAAAAGCGACAACTTCCCGCTAAGACCAAGAAACACTAATCAAAGGACCACGATTCTATTGTTCTTCACGAATTGAGAGTAACCGACGCATATTGTCAAAGAAACCAATGGTTATCGCAATCACAACATCAGAATATAGCGATACCTATAAAATAACATAGTATCTACACCGACAGCTGGTAACTAGGGCTTTATAAGGACCAACCCTTTTAAAGGCCTAGTTGTCTACATACAAAGGGGTAAAAGGGTGTAATTATTTGGCAGACAGGATAATTATTTTACAAACACACACATATCATGCCTATATCCCCGAAGGGGTAGGCAGAGGTGCATTACACACCTACAATTTACCTCAAAATATGAATTGAGGAAATTAGAGTTCTACGCAGACGATGCATGGCGCAAGCGACCGCCAGTATATAAAATGGAACATTTCGTTATAATGGTATGTATAACTACATATTATAAAACAAAATCCTACGCCGTCTGTCTATCTGTCTGCCTGCTCGCGATAATCTGAAAAACTACTGCATGGATTGTCATTAAATAATAGAGTGCTTCTCGAGGAAGGTTTATATAATTTGCGACGGGCGGTTCGCTACTTATTGATGAATAAATTGATTTGATTACGTATATTTATGTACCAAAAGTGCAATTAAAATAGGAAAAAGTTAATGAAGCAATTCACCTTGTCTCTTGTTAAATTGGAAGACGCCATATTTAGGTATATTGCTAAAATATTTAAATTAAAAGCTTCTGCTATTCTAATTACGTAACAATTTCGTGATTCGTGTGTACAAAGACATTCTTGGTTTGCAGTGAACAATAATATAGCACAATAAAACCTAATTTGTACAAAATAACACATTAAAACATAAACAATCTCGATGACCGTAATTGGAAGATTTAAGGCAATGCAAAATCGCCCACGCCTGCATAATATATTATTCCAGAACACTTTAGAACAACCTACTACTTCAATTAGAGCAAAGCACCTACTGTTCAAATGTAAAACTATTATTTAAATGTTAAACAGCGAGCTTCGAGGTAAATTATCTACACAAGATAGGTAGGTAACGACATTTTCTGAACCTGAAACCTAGGATACCTAGGGTATTGAACCTATTCCCGTGGGAATTAGGAACAAGAAACTATTCTGTGGTAATACAACATCTGCTAACTGATGTGACTGAATGTGCTATCTGCTTCGGTGGCGTGGTCGGTAGTGCATCCGCTTTCGACGCTAGTCTCGGGTTCGGAGCATAGGTACTTTGTGTGATGACACATACACTTGTACCGAAGTCTGGGTATTTTCTATATTTAATATGTATTTATTTACAAAAGAAATGTAAATAAGTATTATATCAGTTTATGTAGTACTCATATCACAGGCTTTGCTTAGTTTGAGACTAGATGGCGTTGTGTGAATTGAATTGTCCTAAAATATTTATTATTATTATTTATTTAATAATACCCGGATACAGAAATAAGCATAATGGTGAAACGTGCGTGTATAAATCACTTCTGTCTACGCCGTGTTACTTTTAAAAATGCAGTTCGGATAGTAACCAATATAAATTTTATCTGGTTCATGGGTAGTACCTATGTTGCTGAGACAGAGATCTACAAGATAGACCGTTTTCTGCATTGACAGTTAAACGCTTTTACCTAGACATAGGGTCTTGTGGACAATGAGAACGAGACATGGAATCTGATTATAAAACCTAAGGCTCTATACGGTGGACTGAAAGTTTAATAAGAATTTCACTTACCTTGTAATAGAACTCTTCGAATCCTCCGGCAGCCCTACAAATATTAAGGTAGAAGACATTGGGAATTGGGACGCGACACGAAACACTAAAAATTTACAAAACTAAATGGACTATAAAAACACCGTGATCAAAACACCATTTTGAAATACTCGTATGTAAAGTACAGTAATCTGTTATTTGTGACGTAAGTCAGATAATTGTAAAAAGATGTTAAATTAACTAGCCAGTTGTATCGTGAATGCACTGTGCACTGGACTTCAATGTTATATGACAAAATATTCAAAGGATACGTGGGTGAGACGCTGTAGGTGTGAGGTGGCCTCGCTCCTGCGTGACGATAACTACAATAATTTAATATTTCCTTTCACAAATGAATGACCTTAGTTCTTAGATTCAAATCTACTTTGCGAGATCATAAGTTTCTCTGCTGCTGAAATGGTGACCCATTCGCAAAGTAATGGCTATTTGTTCTGCCGTCATACATAGCCTGGTGGCTGGTGTTTTCGGTGTTGGAACCATCCGACACACTAGCTCAAGCCAATTTGCATCAGGGTTAAAGCTTAAAAAGTTAAGTTAAGTTTAAAGTTAAAGCAGCTCCCGGTCATATCTTTCCACTTTTATTCTCTCTCATTTATTCAGTAACTCATGAAATACTGCATACCGCATAACCAGGCCCCTTTTTCCCATTGAGCACTATGGGCACGTGCCCAGGGCCCCGCGATCGATAGGGGCCCCCTACTTCCTGCGAGGTCACCAAATGGTAACCAATATTTATAAAAAATTACTACAATATCTATTACTTTTTACATGCGCGAAGCTACTCTACTCTCGGTCCAAACGTGCCTTGAAAGGGGCCAGTTTCGCTAGATGTAGACGACGGGCCAGCTGGGTCCTAATCCGGAGCAGCGAGTCAGCGGGGCGGACGGTGGACTCACCGTCCGGTTACAGGCCGCTCGAGTTGCTCGAGGAGGTTTGTAAGCTCTTTGAGCCAGTGGGGCCAGAACTGGCGGACAACCAGAAGGTACGGTTTCGCCGGGGACGCTCCACCGTGAATGCGATCATGCACGTGAGGAACCTGGCGGAGGAAGCAGTCTCGCAGGACGAAGTGGTGGTGGCGGCAGTGTCTCTTGACAGCGCCAAACGCTCGCATTTAACACCTTGCCCTGGAGCTGTGTTAGGGAGTGCCTCTCTACCTTCGTCGTACTGTGGGCTTATTTGTCAGAGAAGGCCATAGCTTATCACCGCTGGCTTGCACGGGCTCGCCGAGACGTTTCGTGTGGTGTCCCACAACAGGGGTCGTATCTAGGGTCGCTACTGTGGAACATCAGATACGACCGGGTGCTGCGGGGTGCGTTGCCTAAGTCAGACTCTTAACCGGGACCCAACCATGATACCTGAAAGCGAGAGCCGTTGCATCATGGTTTCGTCTTGAGGAATCAAGGCCTTAGCAGTCCCAACTACGCCAGGATCTCATTTGATTCAGGGATTTTGTGTAATTTTGAGACCTCATTCATCGAAATCCATCCTGTTGATATAGGCCTGTAAAGGGATCAAAGAAACATACATACAAAGATAGATATGCGTGCAAAACATAACCCTCGCTGACGCAGTCGGGTAATTAGTAGTCTGTCAAATTATAGGGCCCCATTATACTGCTATGCCCAGGGCCACAAATAGTTTAAAGACGGCCCTGCGCATAACCGCAATCAGCTAGAAGCACTGTCATACCTGCATTCTATGACGTTCATGATATCGAGTTCCACTTCCACAACTTAGCCGAAAAAAGTTGTCTTTTATGTCTAGGATGGGTCACAGGCGGGTGGAGGCTCGGGGACCCGTGTAGCTCTATGAGAATGGGCAGTGGGCACATTTTGTATAGGTAACCCCGTTCTGTAAGAAATTATTATTCTTGTTCCAATAGGTCGTATTTTCCGTTTCGAGTCAAAATTGAGATTTGAGATTTGAGATGGCCTATTGCTGACACCCACCAGAATTATAGAAATTTTAAATGATGATGTATTTAGAAAACAATAAATATTGAGATAGAGATAGAGGGCTTCCATACAACAAACATATTTTTTTAACGTTTTGAGAGATAATGTTACCCCTTAATGCACCAGCCCGACTCGCACTTGGCCGGTTTTTTACACAGCGCTATCTATGTCGCCTAGATTAAACTATAATAGGCTTGTGCTAAGGGATCTACTTGGCTGATAAACATAAAAATGTGTGGCGCGTACTTAACGAACCTCGGATGTCATATGTAAGAAACGTCTAGATAATACGAGAAGGCGGTTCCCAGAACATTAGACAACCTTCGATAATATTCCACCAATAACGCCAGTACGCGCCACAAATGCTTATATAAATACATTAATAACAAATTATGATACATCCGTCCCTGACACAGAAACCATCGTGCTCATAGCACAAAGATGAGTGGGATTCGAACCCACGATATCCGAGTTTTGTAGGTTTTTTTTTTAATTCCGCGGCCCATGGCCGAGGCCGCTCTAACGTCCATTGCCGGGCGTCTCTGTTTCACACGCAGGAGGTATTTCCAGGGGCGCCCGGCGGTTCCAGTGAGTGGCGCCCGGCGGGTCCAGTGTCGCCCCGCGCGCGGACAGTTTTGTTGTTAGTCTTAGACAGTGTCACTATCATAACAGGGCCGAAACGTCGGGTAATAAAGAGGTATGTATATATCTCAATAATCGCGTAAAAGCCCCGTTAGTCTTAAGTTTATAGTGTCACTATCCACTGAAGTAAATTTTTTTCTGTTTTTAGTATTATTGATTTATTTATTATTTATTAATTTATTATTTATTTAATTATATTCTAAAATCAAGTGCCTAGATTTAAACCAATTATTTTTGTATTAAGTTACATAGAGGCCCAAAAGACTGGGTTTCTGTGCATTATAAAAACATTCATTGAAAACAAAGTACGGTTTCTAAACGCAAAATGATACTTTTGACATGACGCTTGCCTGACGGGACTGCTATTGAAATCAGTGAACTTGCTTGTCCTTTTTAAAGTATTTTCTTAATTTTTCTGGGTTTATCACTGTGAACAGTATGTTTAATCTCTAAACATGTTGAACCAACCGTCCAGTGAAGCGGTGATATCAGCGACGTATGTTGAAAATTACTTAGATTGCGTGGAAAATCTTCCGAATGACCTGCAAAGACATTTATCGCGTATGCGAGAGCTGGACGTTACATATAGAGGTAATTATTCGTTTTCTACTTATTATTAGTATACAGATGAGTCCCGCTGAGTAATTGCAGCCGTTGAGGTTAATATTATTGCATTTAGGTACTCCTAAAATATGTTGTTGACATTCGCCGTTCAACCTTGTTACGTATGCATACCTACATAGACTGCCACAACGCGCCCGAAATAAACCCAAAATCCACTATTTGTGGGTTATTGTTAATGTTGAACACAAAAGTATCACAAAATAGGGCTTTTTTCATATGTTTTACATGTGATTTTTCAGTCAGTGTTTTTTGTGAAATATAGTGTTGAATTTCCAATTTTTATTATCTATATATCGAGACAGGAGCTGTTATTACGCCCTGCCTATGCTCAGTCACTCTTTTATTAGTCCATACTTAGTACATGAGTTTCCCCATAATCTTGAACTGCCTACCAAAATATTAACATAATAATGTGATGCTAATACACACTAAGACAAGTTCTATGGCAAAAGTACAATGATCTTGATCTCTTGTTGAGCTTTTTTCTACAGCTAAAACCAGCAAAGTGATACAGAAAACTATATTAACTTCTCTTTTTAATATCTAACAGAATGTCTACGGGAGGTAGAAAAATACCTGGCAATTTGTACAAGCCCAAATACTAAGACAAGTTCTATGGCAAAACTACAATGATCTTGATCTCTTGTTGAGCTTTTTTCTACAGCTAAAACCAGCAAAGTGATACAGAAAACTATATTAACTTCTCTTTTTAATATCTAACAGAATGTCTACGGGAGGCAGAAAAATACCTGGCAATTTGTACAAGCCCAAATACAGAGGAGCGACGTCGTAGCAGAGCTGCAATACGACTACAGTCCGTTTTGGTTGCCGCCCAGGAGATAGGAGATGAGAAATTACAAGTAGTGCAAGTTTTACAAGATTTGATTGACAATAAACAGAGATCACTTGATGCTGACCACAAGAAGCTATGTAAGTAAAACTGTTGCTCAAAAACCTCATCTATACTTATATTTTAAAAAGAAAAGATTTGATTGTTTGTTTGCATTGAATAGGCTTTGAAAATACTGAACCAATTTTAAAAAGTCAATTACTAATATGTAGCTACATTATCCCAAGTGACTTTTTATCCTGGAAATGTGTTCCCCGGAAGTTGGGAACGAGAAAACTATATTGCACTGTAATCAGCTATTAAATGATAATTTAATAGAAGTGTAGAGACTTGCGCCTAAGATCTCCAAAACCCCTGAAAATAGTATAACCATCTGAAACTACACTTTACAGTATCATGCCTAGAATCAAGCACAAATGGCACGCCTAAAGAAGAACCGGCACCAGTCCAAGAAGCTCCCCGAGCCGTTGAGAAAGAGCCTCCACCACCACCCATAACACCACAGCATGCACCACCTCCGCCACCTCCAGAGAGACCAGCTGAGAAGGAGAAGGAAAAAGTTGAGAGGGAAAAGACTACTGGAGGTATGTTCAATAACTTGTTGCGATTTATCAAGTGTCATGGTGGCTAAAGGGAAAGGCTAAGGCGCCACAGGCAGGAGGCTTGCATAGCGCCTAAATAGCCGCCTAGCTAGAAATACAATGTGAGGGATAAGCGGAGCTTTGCATTTGTGTGAGTGACCACGAACAGTAGACTCTTTTTGTAGTAAACACAATACGTGTGTATACTAAAAAAAGAGTCTACTGTTCGTATTGTACACACTACAACAAATATGTGTGTAAAAAAGGTTACTTAATATACATTCACATACACTGCACTCACACAAATGCAAAGCTCCGTTTATCCCTCGCGAACTGTACCATTCTAAAATTGTGCTTCTATGACGGTAATTCAATCCCCAGCAACCACACTACTGATGTGAACACACTCGTTACACAAGCACTTCTAGGTTAGTTGGAGAATGCTAGTAGACTGTATTTGTGAACGCTTATGTTCTTTACTAAGAAAAAGAAATTCTGCAGGAATATAAAATGTTTTCTGGCTGTTTCCTAGCTGTAAAAAGTTTTGTTTTTAATATTTGCTTGGGGCCATTTTCAAGGCATAAACTATAACATACGGTATTGAAAAAGAGTGACCGTGAGTTTTATTGCCAGGTTCTTTCTCTCGGTTCTACCTATTGCTTTGCGAATCTGGCAGTACATGTAAATATAGAAGCAATAATATTTTTTTATTTTAAGTACTATTTGTAAGAGCCATTTAAAGATATATACAAATAAATAAATCAATCATTTCTGTATGCACATAAAATGTTACAATGTTTGTGACAATGCTTTGGTCATTTAAACTCAAATGATTACTTGTTCATCAATCAATATTTACAGTAAATAGTTTCACGTAATAAAAATTTGTTTGTGACAAAATATGTTGCAATTATTTTCATCCCAATGAGTTGCCTCCCAATCATATTTGCAGATCATTAAAATATTTGTTTTTATTTATCTCATGCTTATTATTATCCGAGAAGGAACAGCTCGAGGTATAGTATCTACAATTTGTTAAGTTATTTAGTTTTTTTTTATTAGTCTAGAAGAGCTATGACAATATTATATTATTTTCCTTTAGCGTTTAAGAGAATAAGTAAATAAATAAATATTAAATCATTGTTTCCATCTTTTAAGACTTATATGCTTTTGTACTTTATGGTTTCAAGTGAGGACATACATTAATCTGTAAAATTTATGAAGTAACAGTATATTATACCTTCTAATGTCATACTTTATGGGCATGCTGACCTAATTAAACCACTACCTATTTAAAATAATAGAAAATATCTATTTTATCAACAAAAAAACGCAGACTTCATCAATCAGAAAATATTTTACAGGCTACAGATTTTATTTCAAAATCTTATCATAACACAGTATGAAACAAAGTCACTTTCACTGTCTGTCCGTCCCTATATATGCTTAAATCTTTAGAAACCACGCAACGGATGGTTTTCTCCAATGGATAGAGTAGTTCTCGAGGAAGGTTTTAGTATATATTTTGTCAAGCGGGCTAGTTCTTTATGTTTTTAATTTTCAAACTCAGGTGAGAGATGGTCAAAACGCGCTCGACGATCACGAACAACGACCGGCGCTGCGACAGACGGCGCTGACTCGAGTGAACGGGACAGTGAGAGGCTCGCACATAACACTACACACAAGAAAGGTAATAGTGTCATTACTTTTGTACGTACACAAACACCTACTTCAAATTATCGGAATGGGACCAAATTGAAATGGAACCACTTCGGAAGCAGGCTTTCAATGAAAAAATTTTTTTTTTTTTCAAATCGATTAACCTATTCTAAATTATGAGGTAACAAAACATAAAAAAATACAGTAGACTCCTTTTTTGAAGTCAGTTAATAACTACAACAACTTAATTTACAGAAAGTAATGGTGTCACTTTGAATTTTAGCTTCAAAGGTCACATTTATCGCTAAAATATAATAAATTTATTTCTATAATGTTTCATTTCTCAGGTATAGGTAAAAAGAAAAAACGCAAAGCCAGACAAGCGGCACAACGTTCAGAAACACCACCAGAGGAAGCAGATGCTATAGACCCGGACGAGCCCCGATATTGTCTTTGTGACCAAATATCCTTCGGTGAGATGATTCTATGCGACAACGACCTTTGCCCTATAGAATGGTTCCATTTCTCTTGTGTCTCACTAACAACTAAGCCTAAAGGGAAATGGTTTTGTCCTAAATGCCGAGGTGACCGACCTAACGTTATGAAACCGAAAGGTCAATTCTTAAAGGAACTTGAACGGTATAACAGGGAAAAGGAGGAAAAAGCATAGTGTTAGCACAGGTTGATCTATGGTTCATGTGGATTTGAAATTAGTGAATACGTGATGTTTAAATGATCAATTCAACTACGGTTTAACTAGTCAATGTTGTTGCCAATCGAGATTATAATACAGATCAAATAATTTAAAAAATTTAATTTCAGTATCAGACACAACGAAGAAAATTAATCTTTTGAAAGCTACCTAAACTTGAAATTAAATTCAAAGTATGTTGAATCGAGTTTCATTTTTTGCCTTAAAAAATATGCACACATTGAATACAATTGTGTATTAAGGTACCAAAGCTACGTCCCGATTGACAAAGGAACTCTTCTAGAGATAACTGCAATATAACTTTGAACGAAATAAAAGAATATTAATATAATTTATAAATAAAACCATTTAAAATTCTAATGATACCATGATTTTTATATCTAAACCGGACTTGAATCATGATATTATTCCGAACAATACCAATGACGTATTATGATATAGACGCGTTATGCACGAACATCGGGGCTCTAAAAATGGTGTGGAATAACCACCTAAGGAGTTACTTACATCTAAAAATACAATATGGTGTTTTTTACAACATTTTTTAGGAAAAAAAGAAACAATTTGATGAAGCATCCTGTCAGAACTTTGGTTGGTGGGCAAAGCATCCAATACATAAAACCAACGGTGTTTTATTGAACACTTTTGGTTTGAAACCGTGCCAGCAAAGCGCTTGATTTAATACCACATTTACAACCTCGTTTGCAATCGTGTATTTATCCCTTAATTAAACTAAAAAGTTGGTTGATTATCTTCTTTTTCATGCATAACGCATCTATAGTTTTTATATATCATTGAACAATACCTTATTTCCCCTGAAATTCCGGTTGGATTGCACAGATTGACTAATAATTTTGATTGTTTTACTAAAGTAATCTGTATCAAAGTATTCACTCACTTCTAATCCTTGTAAAGGCATTCAAAAACTTGCCGTGAAAACTTTCATGTATGTATTGAAATGTGATTTAAATTTTAAACGATTCAGTTTTGTGATCCTTTTTTGACTTGTGGTTGTAATAAATAGTGATTTGATGATAAATTGAATCTCTTCAACATAGGAATAAAAATCATCATCGAATTTATTTTGTTGACTACCCACAATTTGACACAATTATGTAAATATAGTTAATATTTGGTCAATTGTGGAAACTTTTAAGTACATTATGCATAACTTAAGCTACGATTGCGGCATCTATTGTATAGAAAAATAAAGTATTCTCTATGATAGGTTGTTGTAAACAGATTTTAATTTCATACATTTGAATAAGTTTTATTAAATATAAGAATGAATAATATCGTTGTTTTATTCTTGTTAATTCCTATACATGGTGTAAGCAGATAACTAATGTACAAATTTAAGGGGGTTGCAAAGGACCCCAAAACTAAACTACTGGCAATATATATTCCACAGTTTTTATTGGAAATAGGACCTGACCGGTTTCGATTAAAACACCTTTGAAGATGCCATACAGCGAAACCAGACAGGTCTATCTATAATATTGGATAGAATCAGGCGTTACCTGGCGAAAATCCATGACAAAGTAATGGTAAGATGTTCAAACTTTTCAAAATAATTGCGTCATTCTCGCACAAAAAAAAAATACGAGAATGTTGCAATTATTTTGAAAAGTTTGAACATCTTACTTACTATTACTAGGTCTATCTATGTTTTTTTATGTATTTTGCTAGTCTGGTTACACCCTGTATACGATGCTAGCTCTTTCTAGTGAACAATAAACAATATTATAGTGTGTGGAACTCCCAATTGTTGGAATTTCCTATCTTTAGCTTATCTAGACTATCCATTGGTTTAGTCCTGTGAATAAAAATAAATACAGGACTCTGCATTCTGAACTAAAACACATTGCTTATAGTTTCAGCTATCCCATGGCACATCACCACATGAGTCCATATATCATTCATGAACAAATCTCCTGTGACGGGTCACTCTTTTCGACGCATTCGCGGTCTCAACTCGAAAGCCTGATAAAAACACCCAAACTCCGAAACAAACATTTGTGGATCACACAAATATTTGATTCGGGAATCGAACCCGACAGGCCAGGGAGTCGAAAGCCGATGCACAACCGACCACCCCACCGAAGCAGTCGATATAAAGCTAGATTGTTCGCGAGGAACATAGGCTATATATATTATAACGTCACGCTACGATAAATAGGAGCGGAGTACCAATGAAAACGAAATGACGAAGTCACGAGCGTTCGTTAGTCAATAGATCGGTGACTAGTCACAAATAATACAACGAGAATTCAGTATACAATATTTCCTTTATGTCATATGAATTATACACAAATCGTCTAATTACAATAAGTAACCATGCAGAAAACATAATATAATATCGAATACAAGTCCCATTCTAGAATAATCTAAATACGTAGACCGTACCTATAATCTATGACAATAATTTGATATTTCAATATGCCTTTCTATTTAAAAAAAATCCTTCTAAAATCAAGTTTAATATGGTTATAAAATATTGCAATGGCTTAGACTTTCGACTAGATTTATTATTATAATTAAGTATTCCTATATTGCAAATAACTCATGTACATAACATTTATAGAAATAGGCCGCAGAAACTCAAAGTTAATCCAATTTTATGCGACTATAATAATATAGTGTTGCGACTGAGAGCTTTTGGACCTAAATAGTGTTTATCTTGTATGGCACAAAAAGCTTTGTTCTGTAAGAAATTTTAATTCAAAAGTGACTCCCACTTTTGATAATCTTAAAGTCACTTATCCTGTCGTGTGTTTTTTCACCAGAGTATAGATCTCGTCCGCAATGCGTGTGGATGTCAACGTCAAATCAGTTCGCGCCCGTTACCATAGTAACCGAGAGGGGCGGCCCGCGCGACATGAAACGCATTTCATAATGGGGATGATAACTGTAGTTAAAGATCATTAAAATAATGTGTTTATTTAATTATATAGAATTAATAGATTTGGAAAAATGTATTTTCTTTCATATTGAGGGTGAGATCGATAATATTTTATTTAATAAAATAGAACTGTAAAATACAGCATTCCGCCATCATTAGTTGAACACCAATCAGAGTAAATGACGTCATAAACTCTTGAACGTACAGGTTGCCAAGTATAAGTTGGCGTTCCAATGGTGGCTCCACATTTTATTGAAAAAACGTCAAAAGCGAGATTTCAGAACAATAACTCCATACAATTTTATTTGTTACATTTTTTGCCACGCGCCAACTTATACTTGAAGGGCTGCACGTCACTTTGTTTTCGTAAGAAGTTTGATCAATGTACAAAGCCTCCAAAGTATATAGGTATACATTTAAAGCAGAGTCAGTGACGTCACAAACAGAAGACGCCATGACACCGGTGAGCTTTTCGGAACGTATTTTGAACTTAAAAATAAAATAACATTTATTTTATAATAAACCTTTAGTTTCCTGCAGAAATATTATATTTTTTGGTTAATCGTAGTTTAGGTAATACTTTAGGACAGTTTTTCAAAATCGGTCATCCTCATTGTATGAAAATTGCTGGTGGAAAAACGCTTGACAGGAAAAGCGCTCTAACAGGCGAGACATAACATTTAAAGTGTACTTTTAGTGTAGCCATTTTCTAGTAAATAAATATTCAGAGTTTGTTAATAGACAAGAATTTTCTGAATATGAATTAGGCAAAACAGCTGCCTATTCAGAAATCAAATGATATACACACTTAGGTCTCTAATAGTTGTCGCAACAAAACAGTCACCTGTACTAAGAAAAATGCCAAAAATGACCCAAAAAACAATATCGATCACGTGGGCAAAGAAAACCCACTTTGGCCACGTGATCGCATTTTTTTCTTTTTTTCTGGTTTACAAATAAACACTCACTCATTCGCCCCAGTATAATACTTAAAGGTCAACCCAATACTTAAACTACTACCCATAATAGTGCTTTTATAGTTGCAACAATCTCAAACAAAATAGTTAGCATCAAACCACTCTAAGGGATATTACAAGGAATATTCGAGTTGCCAGTGTTTTAATATTATTCACATCATGGCCAGTGTTAAAATAAATTCACTTTAAAAACAGGTCACACTAAACACAAATCACACGCAACCCAATGCCTTCCGGGAACGACCAAATGCAATTGTCAAGTCACGTCAAGCACGTATCTGAAAATTATTCTTATTTCATGCAGACACGGTCGAGTTTTGTATACTTGATGAAACGACTGCTCCGCCTTTTTTTTAAAGGCCGCGGCCGCTCCTGCGCCCATTGCCAAGCACCTCTGGTAAGTTCCAATGGCGCCTGGCCGCGTACGATAACTGTCGACTGGAACCTTGTCACAATAACCGCTACGTGACGTCATCAATCGCTAAAAAGTACTAATAAAAATTTCATCAAGTATCCGAAACTACCGTGTGGCTGTGCGGCATAAAAATATCCAACACTTGACCGTATATACGACCATATATACGTGCTTGACGTGAGACTTGACAATTGGCAATTGATCGTCCCCGGGATCCATAAGATTGTACAAACATTTTTTTCTCAAACAAAATTTGTAAACTTACGGCAAGATACTGATAATACTTTCAGTGTTACTATATAAATATCACTTTGCGATACTTTAAAGTACACTTATAATATAATTAAACAAACCAAACCATACTTAAAATATAGTTAATTTGTGACAGTAATAACTATAAAATATGACACTAATTTGAACACAAAACCAATAAAATCTCTAATGTAACTCTTATTGAGTACCACAAATAATTTATATAGTGCACAATAATTATAGCAGCACTCTAAATAGTAAAGATTTTGAATCAAATGCATCCCAAATAATTGTACAATATGAATCACAAAACCTATGACTCCAACCAGTGACCAGAGTGGTTAGTTCCTCAATTACTAGGAGATGGCGCTCTGGCAACGACATTATATATTAACACAATTATCATCCACCGAGCCTTTTCTCAACACAGTTGGGGTCGGCTTTCCATTCTAACTGCGAATCGGCTGAACTTTGATATTTTCCGTGAAGCAACTGCCATCTGACCTTCACAACCCATGGGCGATATTGAAGTTCTGTAGTTAGACCGGTCGGATTTTTTATAGGGCTCCAACTACCCCCAACAACTGCCACAGATATTTGTATGACAACCGCGACCGACAGCTTAACATGGTTCTCGAGGCACGGAGGGGTCTCAATGTCAACCTTTGCAATGTGTTAACATTGTTGGTTACCGCTTGACCATGAGCATCGATGTTAACACAATACGATCACAATATTAGAAGGGCTAAATGATGTCTTGGTCAGATGGTAGAACATTCTTCCTGGCAAGGAAACAGTAACTATGGCCGCTGGTTCGAGTCCAGCTCTAACTATAGTCAGATTTTATGATTCATGTTGTAAAATTATTTGATTCCTAAAAGTTGACTTCAAAAGACATTATTAAATAAAATAAAAAGTATATAAAAGACATACATATTTAATTTTAAATCACGTCATCAAAAGTCCTCACTGATTGTGCTAGACTAGATGTGAAAAGAAAACTAATGCCACCGTATAAAATGGTCGATTCATAAATTGCACCATTAATATGGAACTAATAAGTAAAGCGTCTACTTATTAATTTCCTAAGTGAAGTAAAAAATAAGTTATTGAAATGCAAGAATCACAAGACAGTACGAGAGATTCACAAGGAAATATTAGTTTTATTTGAAGAAACTGACATGTCATAAGTACTATGTATTTATGAAGAAAAAAACTTTCCAACCAAATCCATAGACAAACTTATAGGATAAGAGAAATTTGGTAAAAAAAAAACTTACTTTTGATTCAAAATCTTAACTAAAACAATTATATCTAATTTGATCTAATGTTATATTTTCGCTACTTAAATTAGGCCTTCGTATTTTAGGGGGAACTTAAAATGGCCGTTCTCACATAATGTACTATGGTTAGTCTATAGTCTATACCCAAACGCCATGGGGATTCTTATTGGTGGGTGCGGCGTTTTCTAACTGCCTTGGGGATCCGATAATACGGCGGGCACTCCCTGCTTTACATAAACCTGATTAACAAAATAAAGGTACATTGAGCAAAGTTTTTGATTATATTTTCTATCAAACAGACACAGAAAGACTTACATCACGTCTCGATCCCCGAAGGGGTAGGCAGAGGTGCTTAACAAACCCAAATTGTTGGTCCCACGTAATAGGGGACGGAGACTATAGAAATATCACTCTAATTTAATCCCAAATTCCAAAAGTACAGATGGTACATACCACTAAATAGAATTAGTAAATAAATACTAGGTATCCCAGCGAACATCGCATCGCATTATCGCCACAAATATAAAAAAAAAATAAAAAAAAAATATATTTCATGCAAATGAAATATTAAAATTATAATTGAAAAACGCGACGGTCGGACAGACAAATTGTCGTATTAAATATATAGATTTTGGGCACATTCTCACACAGCGTCATCTAGTTTTTTTTTTAGATCCACGGCCTGGTCCATTTGTACGTCCATTGCCGAAGCGTCGTCTACCTTATGTAAAATTCTCTCTACAGTTCTCAAACAGGCATAGAAATATCGTCATTATTTTCGAAAAAAGATTCAATACTAACACGGGAAGTTTCATTTACGGGCAAAGAAAATCAAATCTAATTGCAGGCGCGTTTTTTTAATTTGTAACATTACAACGCTTCTGCAATGTTATTGCTGCAGCGTAATTTTTTTTTTAGGTCTAGCAACTTCGTCTTTGCTTTGTACAAATTGCATTCACGTGGCTGTATAGCCTTTTATGCGTTTGTCTATAGTCACAGGTGCTAAATAGAGAATTGGCGGCAAAACTGAAAATTCGTCTTGATTTGGTATTCACACACATACACATATCACGCCTATATCCCCGAAGGGGTAGGCAGAGGTGCATTACACACCAACAATTCGCCAGTATTTTTGGTCCCACGTAATAGGGGGCAAGCCTATTGCCGTCACCGGGCACACATATAATGGGTTATGTCCAAAATGGCCGAATGAATTTAATAAAAGTAGCAGCTATAATGTAATTTTGAAAAAAAAATTAAACCTGTTGTCTTGCGATGGAATGTTGATTAAAGGCAACAAATTCTTACGTGCCAGCAAAGTTATAGGTCTTGGACTATAAATATAAATAAATTTAATATTTAAAAATAGTTCAAATTCCAACAGTTCAGATAATGTTATGACAATTGATAGTAATATATTATTATTATGAAATGACTCATTTGTACTATTAGATAGATATTTCACATATTTTTATTGGTAATGACGTGACCGGTTTCGCTCTATGGCATATTCAAAGGTGTTTTACACTAATTCACTTCACATATTTTACAGATACGATTGATAGTACTCCACAAGATTTAAGAACAGAGCCCATACATACCATCGACAGGATGCCTCAGCTCGTCCATGCTTCCGGTGAGACTCTGTAAATTAGCTTCCTTCATCTCCTGAACCAACCTCTCCACTTGACGCTTCTTCTCCATTATTGCGTTTTCTAATACACCTACCTGTTCAATAAAAAGTTATTATATAATTTAGCTGATGCCCTTAACTCCGTCCGCGTAGCTTATTGTGGGATGGAATCTTGTCACAATACACACACACACACACACACACATATCATGTCTATATCCCGAAGGGGTAGGCAGAGGTGCATTATCCACAATTTGCCAGTATTTCTAGTCCCACGTAATAGGGGGCACAATAACCTCTTCGTAACATCATCAATCGGTAAAAAGTACGGATAACGATTTGATGACGTCACAGAGCGGTTTATTGTGACAAGGTTCTATTCCAATGTCATCGTGCGTGGCTCATATTACGTGTTGTCAGAGCCTCATGCGTTGACGTTGACACTTGCAGGTGAGAGGACTAATCGCGGATCCACCAAGGGCACGATGGCCATGCCCACACACATAGTCACAATTTCACAGTAGGTATTGAGATTGATAACCCGATGATTTTATATTTGGGATAACCATATCCTAACTAATATTATAAATCTGAAAGTGTGTTGATTTTTTTGAACCCTTTTCACGGTCAAACGACGACGTATTTGGATGAAAATTGGCATAGATAAAGTTCTGGGAGCGGAGATGAAAATAGGATACTTTAAAACTATTCTACGCGTGCGGAGCTGCAAGCAACAGCTAGTAGAACGAGTACATACTCCAAATCTTAACCTATGTGAGGGCTGGATCCACACCTGGAGTCTGTGTAAAAATATAACCCACTATCATGGTTCGGGACATTTCTGACTTGACATCTATACTAATATTATAAAGAGGAAAGATAATATTATTGTTTGTTTGAAGCGAATAGGCTCCGTAACTAATGATCCGATTTTGAAAATTCTTTCACTGATATGTAGCTACATTATCCCCGAGTAACATAGGCTACTTTTAATCCCGGTAATATGTTCCCACGGGAACCGGGAACGAGAAGACTATATCACACGGGCGGAACCACGGCATCTTCTAGTCAAACATAAAAAGAAACCAACCTCTCTCTTTAAGTTCTCAGCGGTGAGATTATTAATTTCTGTAGCATGTTTCGCTTGCTGTATTTGCGTCTGCAAGTTTTCCATCTCGGCAAGCATCGACCGCTCCAACGCCTGTCTGTAATAGAAACTTTCATAAACAAAATATCTACAGTTCAGTATCAGTGCAAAATATTCATTTTTTCTATAAATTTTCTATAAACGTGTTTTTGACACTGACATGTGGGGACATGTCAATGTCAAATACGAATCATTAATCAAATCATCACTGACACTGACATCTTCATAGAAAATGTATGAAAGAATATTTTGCACCGATACTGAACTGTGCCGCACGGTCGGAACTGAGGCTTCACTGATATGTGTGAATCGACCTTAAGTCACCTACCAATTTATTAATCTTATCTAATTAAATATTATAAGAGGAAAGATTTGTATGGTTGTGACGCATAAACTCACGAAACCGATACTATCATAACTATACAGTGTCCCAAGACCATGCTACATGGAGGGAAAGTACTTTAATTTTGTAGATAGATAATTTTACTAACAGGAGACATTACTTTACTTTATTTTTTTTTTAAATAGAATTTAGAAAAATCATCTGTGTGAATCGGGAATCGAACTGATGAAATGTTAAAAAAACAAAACATGTTATTTAAACATTATAGTTCCGTTTTAGTTACAGTTTAGTTCAGCATTATTTTCATAACGCACCGTCAATAAAGTATATTCTGGTATATTTCAAAAATGCAAAGTTTGGGAAAACGGTGTATAAAGATTCTGGAAAGCCAATTTATTACTTTATTATTCATCATCATTACATCATTGTTCGGATGTATGCTTAGATCTTTAAAACTACGCAACGGATTTTGATTTGGTTTTCATCAATGAATGGATTTTGATTTAGAGGTTCTCGAAGAAGGTTATTGTGTACATAACTTGTCAAGCTAGCGAACCTATGGGCGTTCGTTAGTTAGTAATAAATTTAAAGTTTTTTCTAAGATGGACAGATTTTCAGCTTCAAATTGAAAGATTTTAAATGTATGCTCCTTTTGTGAATGAAATGTAGAATATAATAAAATGAATATTGTTGCAACTTAATAAAAACTCATAACAACGTTACATATGTAATTAAATTATTATTTCATTAAAAAACCGGAACTCTGCTAAAATTTGCATGAAGCTGTAGGTATATTTTATGTAACAAATAAGCATAATAATAGACACCAATGGGGCATTATTTAATCCAAACAAACATTTAATTCGGAAAATAAAAATCCATATTTTATTAGTATTATTAGTTACAAACGATATTTATCTCCATTGATATATATAGGTCAGAGGACGCTATTTTATTTTTGGAGTTTACTCCTTAAGAATCGATTTTCATATATAAGGCGCCCGGTATGAGAAAAATCCGAGGGGTAAAACCTACTAACAAGTAACGAAAATCGTGTCACGTTTTTGGTGCGCACCTCTAGTGCGCAACTTTCTAATTTGTTATGGTTAGATACTCGTACTTAAGGAGTAAACTCCAGTCGTGCGTCGGAGCTGACACACACACTTTTTTTAGATATCAAGGGGGGGTGGTGTTAAGCTAAATCCAAGTTTGTGGTGTCCAAACCCTTATGGGTTTTCCGCCATCTTGAAACAGGGTTGCAAATCTTTATCGAGCTCTATCGGGCAAACTATTCATTGACGTTTTATAATATATTATGATTATGATTTCTATCTTGAATATTTTAAAAGAAACCTTGTTTAATTAATTACAATTACGCAATAATTTAGCATGACGAATCTGAGAGGAGACAATTAGTCACAGTATACTTATTTATCTTGAGAATTGTGATGTTCAGGTCAATGAACTATTTAGCCTTTAAAATTACGTTACAAGCGCCAAGAGGTTTGAGCGTGTGCACATTTTGCATACACTTTAATTAACTATATTAATAGATTCTCTAAAGAGGAAAGATTGGAATCTTTGATTGTTTACATTGAATATGTCCCAAAAGATATGTAGTAGTGCGCCTCTGCCTACCCCTTCAGGGATGTTATCGTGATTATTGTCTGTCTGTAATTATGTAAGTAGAGAGAGATGTATGCGGAAGTATAATCGTAATTAAAATTAAAATAAGCATAATTTTGCACAAGCTAGTGTCATAATCCACCAAGCATTTTTTTTTTTTTTTTTTTTTTTTTATATTTGGTTCGCCAAATTGACGCCGCCCGCCTGGTGGTAAGTCGTGACGACGTCTAGCGATTGTGGGCCACTCTCACAGCACACATTACTATTGAGAGTGGCCCTCAACTTGACGACCTACTGATGTGCCTCTTCACGCTCCGCTTAAAGAACCCAGGATTATATGTGGGAGGAAACACGTGCACAGGCAGGGCGTTCCAGGCCACTATCGTTCGGCAGAGAAACGAACGTTTAAAACGTTCGGTTCTCGCGAACATGCTATCCACTGTGTGGGGGTGGCATCTCTGCCCGGCACGAGTCGTTCGGGATCGGAAGGAAGAGGGTGGGATCAGATTGAAGAGCTCTTCAGAACACTCGCCGTGGTAAATACGGTAGAATGCGGCCAAGGAAGCTATTGTTCGGCGCTGAGCTAGCGGCTCAAGGCTTCCCGTTACCTCCGGACAACCAATAATACGGATAGCCCGTCGCTGCATAGCGTCGAGAGCGTCCAGCAGATACTTCGCGGAGCCGTCCCAGAGGTGAGAGCAGTATTCGACGCAGGGTCTAATCTGCGTCTTGTACAGCAGACACCTCTGGTCCGGTGTAAAGAATCTCTTTACCTTATTCAGTATTCCTAGTTTCCGCGAAGCTAGCCCTATACATCTTTCGATGTAGTTTTTATTATTGAGCTCTCGACGAACGTCTATGCCAAGGATATCAAGGTTGTCCTTCATTGGTAATAATGCATTCTGAAGAGAGGGTAGGGGAAGGAAAGGGGATTTCTTCGCAGTAAATGCACACGCCTGTGTTTTGCGGGCATTGAACTCGACCAGGTTCTCGGTACCCCATTGAGAGATACTGTCGAGGTTACGGTCGAGATCAGCCACGAGTCGTCGTCTCTCCTCCTCAATCTCAGATCGCCCCGCCGTCGGACGAACCGAGTAACTCCCGTGCAGTGTGCTGTCATCTGCATAGCAATGAATGTTCCCGAGGGATAGCATATCATTGATATGCAGAAGAAAGAGAGTTGGTGATAGTACGGACCCCTGCGGTACCCCGGCATTCACTTGCAAGAAGCGAGAAGCCTGGCCATCGCAGAGGACCCGCACTCGGCGCTCGTTTAAAAAGCTGGCAATCCAGCTGCACAGTTGAGGAGGTAGACCATATGCCGGAAGCTTGGAAAGGAGCGAAGCATGCCAGACCCTATCGAAGGCTTTGGCGATGTCCAGGCTAATAGCCAAGGACTCGCCGTGCCTTTCCATAGCCCCACCCCAGACATGCGTTACGAATGCCAGAAGATCACCCGTTGATCGCTTTGGCCTGAAGCCATATTGTCGATCATTGATTAGCGAGTGATCCTCTAGGAATTGCATGAGCTGCTTATTTATAAGGAGCTCAAGCACCTTGCAAATGACTGAGGTGACAGCTATGGGTCGATAGTTGCCTGGATCGGACCGATCCCCTTTCTTGGGGATCGGTTGTACGTTCGCCTCCTTCCAGACCTCCGGCACGAGCCCTGAAGAGTATGACAGGCGGTACAGACGCGTTAATACTGGAGACAACTCAGCTGCACATTTTCGTAGCACCACCGCCGGAATGCCGTCAGGGCCACTGGCTTTCCGCGTGTCGAGTGACCGCAGCACTGCCCGTACATCACATTGCCTGATAACAATATCAGGCATTGTGTGGCCACAGTTGGCGATGGCGGGGGGCTGCAGGCCACGGTCGTCGACCCGGGAATTAGCCGCAAAGAGGTCTGCGAGCATATCCGCTTTCTCTTGGGCTTTGTGAGCCAGTGTTCCATCTGGGTAACGCAGCGGTGGCAGCGAGGGCTGACAAAAGTTAGATTGCACGGCTTTGGCCAGTTGCCAGAATCCACGGCTGCCCGTGGGATGGGAAGTGAGCTCCTGACCAAGCCGCGCGACGCGCTGGGCATCCGCTCTCTTAAAGGCCCTCTTACTCGACTTTGTGGCCCGGTTGTACGCTGCTTTGAAGTGGCCCACGTTTGGGTCGCGCACAGCCCGGGCCCTGATCCAGGCGCGATATGCCGACTGTTTTTGTCGAACAGCTTTGGCACAATCTCGCCCGAACCAGGGACGGGCTCTGCGGATACTGGCGACATCAGTGAAAGGGATGTAATAATCCATCCCTAAACTGATCTCGCCAGCAATAGCAGAAGCACTATCCGAAGGAGCCTTTCCTACAAAGCAGCGCTGGCTCCAGGGGACGGACGCAAAATAATCGCGTAGACCGTCCCAATCCGCTGACGAGTAGTGCCATAGTCGTCGTGACGTTTGCACAGGACGTGCAGGAGGTGACACCTTCATGCCAGCGTGAACAACACAGTGGTCGGAACTACCCAGTGGGGCTCCTACCGAAACACTGTACTGGGCTGGGCGACTCGTCAGCAGTAGATCCAGCAGAGCGGGCGCGTGATCTGACCTGTCTGGTATCCGGGTGATCCCGCATACCATCTGGGTCAGACCGTGGGAGAGAGCGAACGCATGGGCGGCTCTACCCGCATGATCAGTCTTGAGGGACCCCAGCCATTCAATGTGATGGCCATTGAAGTCCCCCAGAAACACTAGGTCAGCGTTCGGGAACCGCACCTGCGCTTCATCAGCCGTCTCGCTGAGGTACTGGAAGAGCTTTGTTGTCTCAGAATCCCCTGTGTGGGATCGGTAGACGCACACGTAGATCTGGCTCATAGAGCCATGGTCTACGTGCAGCCAAAGGACGGAATTGGAGGGGTTCTCTAGGCAGCGCAACCGGCGGCAGCAAACATCCGCCCTAACGAACACGCACACCCCGGCTTTGTCTCGAAATTGTTCCTCGATGACATAGCCGGGGTAACACAGGTAAGACGTGTCGTCAGGGCGGCGTATTTGTGTCTCCGTGAGGAACATCACAGCGGGCCGTGCCGTCTCAAGGTGGTGGTGGACGGTATCGAGGTTCGCATGGAGTCCACGGACGTTAGTGAACTCCACCTCGAAATGTGAAGTTGTGGGGTTTCCTAGGGCCGCTGTGTAACGTTTATTTCTTTTTTGTTGCACTGCCATTGTAGATTTTGAAGAAGAAGCGTGAAGACAGGGCGACATTTGGTGCAGCAGTAAGTGACAAAGCGCAGGGGCTAGCTTTGTCTAGAACCGTGTGGTTAGGTCGGAGCCGACCCGCCGGACGGAAGGGCTCCCAAACCCCCCTGATGCAAGGCCGCCGCTACCCCACACCGGTTACCACCCGGAGCGGCGATCCCACATCAGGATTATGCGCAACATGTGGGGCAGCCTCCTGGGGTGGTTGGCCCCAGGCGGGCCCCATGACTGTGTTGCGGGCGGCCGCGGCAACGCCGTTGCTAAGGGTCTCCCTGGCCGGCGAATCGACCCACACCACCCACACTAGACTCCGTTTCGCCCCCACTGGTCCCATGCCTGCTGCACCATACATCGCCCCGGGCCCGGCGGTGCAGCTGCTGAACCCCTAACGCAACCCAGCCTGGGCTGGGTTACTTGGGGGGCTTTAGCACAGCTGCACGGTGGTACCCCCCCGGACCAACACTGTTGTACCACCTGGTACCCACGTAGGGGCCGAAGCCACTCCATAGGTACCGTAAATTAACGAGCCTCGTCCGTTTATCAGCAGGTGCGCCACTAGCAGGTGAGGTCGCTGGGGCCCTATAGATGTTGGTAGAGCCCCTTTGCACCCATAAATAATAATAGCATTAGCCTAATAAATAGCATTTTCCCACTGTAATGTACTTTTATTGAGCGGAGCGAAGCGAAGTTCTATCTTAGACGACAAGTACAAATCGTTTGTGTGCCAACCCCTCCGAAACGGCTCAACCGATTTTGACCAGATTTGGCATGCTGGTCGACATCATACCCGGGAGTGCATATTTCTGAAATCATGAAAATAGAGCATAAATAAAATTTAAGAAAATTTGCTCCGCTCAACATTTGCAATTATTAGCATGCATTGCATACCTAGTTAATTCTGTGCCGCAGTGGGAATGGGCAACCATTAACTTAATTAACTTTCTTTAATTTTTAAATTTATTTTCTCTTTTACACATCCCTACACATTTGTACACACTAACGCAAACTCACACACACACACGCACACCATGGCACTTGCACACTCTCACATATTCAAGTGCGCGCGCATTCACACTTGCTACAGAAATCCGTGTAACTATCATTGTTTTGGGTAATGTACGATGTTGTTGCTACATGGGCTGATTGTGGTCAGTTTTCTACATCTGTCAGTGGGGCGCTGGTGACCTGTAATTCAGGTCTCGTTACCTACCACAGGCACCAGCTATCCACACCCTAAACTACTATATATTGTCTATACCATCTACAACTGTCAAATGTTTTAGTTTGTGGATAGCAAAAATTAAGCGACTGCCATTGGGTATTTTTATTTTTGGGCTCCAACTACCCCTAACGACTGCCATAGATGTTCGTATGACAACTGGAACCAATTGCTTAACATGCTCTATGAGGCACGGAATGGTCACCATCCTATAACCAGCCTGGCTAGATGTTTCTAAACCTTTGCAATGTGTTAATATAGTCAATTATCACTGGGCCACCTACCTATAATGTTCTTACCTATTTTCTTGCTGGCGACTATTAATAAGCCTCTGTTCATTATGTATCTCTTCCATAAGCTTGCGTATTTTATTTTTACACTGTAACAACTCAGTCTCACAATTTGCTAGTTTTGAACGCACCAGTACAATCTCTGATTTTAATGTTTTCTCATTTTGTTTCACTATTTCACTTTCCTCTTCTACGTAGTTTAATGTTTGCACCTGGAAGAAATTACTGGTATAATGTTCAGTAGATAGATATAATATGTTAAATTCAGATCATGTCAGAACTATGTAATTTAAAATGTCTGAATATGTTTGACCAAGCAAGCGAAGCGAGACTATGCCTACTGGATAATATTGCTTTCCTCTGTCTGTCTGTATGTGTGAGTGTGTGTGGCCACATTTTTATAGGATCTTCACGAAACTTGGTACAAATGTTCGTTGATTTAAAACCATTTTTTTTATCGTGAGCTATTTTTGATTAGTGGGGAAAAGGTTTTTAATTACTTAAACTCGCCATCCATCCAAAGGTTGTCCGGAAGAGATCGTTTTTAGCGATAAGGCCGCCATTTGTACTCTTTTTAAGTGATATCTCCTTTTTGTATGTTCTCTTTATGTTGTGTACAATAAAGTGTATTTGAATTGAATTGAATTGAAATGGGGACGTAGAGCTCAAACGATGTTTTTAAAGTTCGTGAGGTCTACTGTTCCACCATATGGGCAATGCGCGATCAATAGTTTAACATCATAGCACTCTGTATGAAATAATAAAAAGTAATTGTACATTTCTTGGGTATTGTTGTTGGCAAGGCCATCATTACCCAGCACAATAATTACCTGTTCCGTACCAATCCGCAACTGACTGTCAGCCGAACTAACTTGTTGTTGTAATAATTCTACTTGTCGTTCTTGCTCACGTCCTTTATTCTCCCAATATCCAATTTCAGCATCGTACTGAAAAGGCAATCATATTCTTTAATAAGATACTAAAGACACACCTATGTTATATTTGCACCAATATAGCTTATTACAGTCAATACTACTCGTATATTGGTCAATGGACACAAAGTTGAATTCAATGTGTAGCCACAGCATGAATGAGGCGAAGACTATGGATACTTCTCTTGCTTGCAGGTCAGTAACAAGTATACGTTAACTGAACCACCTAAGGCTTCGCTGTCCGTCTATCACCAGGCTGTATCTCATGAACGGTGATAGTTAGACAGACAATGTATTTCTGTTGTTGCTATAACAACAAATACTAAAAAAAAGGAATAAAACATGTAAATATATAAGGGGCTCTCATACAACTAACGTGATTATTTTAACGTAGTAGATAATGGTATGGAATGCACTAAGCCAGTTTTTACATAACATGTTCGTCTCTCCGTCCCATTCACATGACCAAACCTAATAGCCATGTCGACTAAAGTTGATCGTCTTTATTACGTGTAATTTTTGAAATTAATTGATTTTAAATTTTAAGATGTTTCATATAAAACTTAACTTACCTTGATAAGATCAACCTGTTGAGTGGACAGCTTATCCCTCTGATAGTTCACCAGTGACACCAATTCTCTATACTGATTGTTGTAACTAACAGCCTCTGGGTTACGATTGTCTTGTATCTCTTCGGTTAAGTTGACAGGGGACATGTGAGATGGCCGATTGTTCCGCATACGGTTTGGAGACTTGCGTACTGCTTGAGAAGGCGGTGGTGGCGATCGATAAGGAGGTGGCGGTTCTCTATTTAAATATTGTAGTTATTAACACAAGTTCTATATGAAAGTTAGTACACTACACCTACTTATTATTATTATAAAACAAAGCCCTCTGCAGCGACGTGTCTGTTCGCGATAAACTCAAAAACTACTGCACCGATTTTCATGCTGTTTTCACTAATGGATAGAGTGGTTCTAGAGGAAGGTTAAAGTGAATATAATTTGAACGGTTGAAGCCGCGGGCGTCTGCTAGTGGTTAAAAAGACAAGCTTTTCTCATTTCTAACAGAAACATAATTTTAAAAAAATCTTAAGATATTAATCTATATCCGTACAATTTACGTTTTCGTACGTAAATAAATTGTGTTATTATCGGTCCAGAATTTTATGCGATACCTTAACAATCAAACTTTACAATTCAGAGAAGTGATAGAAATTCCGAAGCGCGTAAGATATGCGTTCTCATGGTTAGTCTAGTCAGTTACACAATTAGATAAAGATAGCTCTATATTTAATTAATTAATTACATGTAGAAAAACAAGAATTCATTTATTGCCTCAATGTTCTAATTCTGAAAACAAAACAAAGGCAGTGCACATTCTTATCTAATCTCATCTTATAAATTATTGCATTTCTCAACTCCATGTGAATCACATTCTTAGTAGAATTATACATACATATTGTCACGCCTCTTTCCCATGGGGTAGGCAGAGACTATGGAATTCCACTTGCTACAATCCTGGCATACTTCTTTCGCTTCTATCACTTTCATAACTATCCTCATGCACACTCTCCGGTTCTGGGTACTCTTGACCTGGCCTTTAGTTAAAACATCTCCGATTTGGTCGAAGTACATTCACCTAGGTCAACCCTTACCCTTAGGCCGCGTTTCCACTGACGCGGAGCTGGGCGGAGGAGCGGTGAAGAGCGGTGAAAAGTGGTCAGTGTTTCCACTGAAGCGGAGCTCGGCGGAGAGGCGCGGTGAAGAGCGGTGAAAAGTGGTCAGTGTTTTCACTGAAGCGGAGCAGAATGGAGCGGAGCGGAGCATACTTTTGGAATCGCGCATTTTTGCGCTGTTACACTCAATCTCTCAAAAAGACCATACGTCATGTTGTCGTTTAAAAAGAAAAAAGCTGTCCTCCGCACCACCCCGCTGTCCTCCGCACAGCACCGCCCCGCTGTCCTCCGCTCCGCACCCCAATGCTCGTTGTCCTCCGCACCGCACCGCCTCGCTGTATTTGTGAATATCCGCTCAGCTCTGTTCCACCCCGCTCGTGCTGTTTCCATTGAAGCGGAGCGGAGATTTCGAGCATAGTGATTGGTCAATTCGTGCACCGCTAAGCTCCTCTTCGCCCCCCTCCGCGTCAGTGGAAACCCGGCCTTACCCCTTAGTAGAACTATAGCATTCTGAATGCACAAATTTCAACAAGAAAGACAGACACAAATCACATTTTTCACGTAATAGTTGGAGAGCCTATTGCTATTTCCGGGGTGTTAATTTGACAAAGCCTCGTCCATTTGTTAGCTGACAGTCTAATAAATCTCTTCCTTAATGGGAGTCTAATCAATAAACCTAAAACTTTAATTTATCAGAGAGGCAACCCCATAATCTATGATTAGATAGCATAGCTTAGCAGCAAACTCGCGACCTGGTTCGAATTCCCGATATCACAACATTTTCCATAACTGCTCCGCTCCTATTAGTCATAGCGTGTTGTTGTCGTAGCCTATAATAGGCTACCTCGATAAATTTACTATTTAACTCAAAAAAAAGACTCACAAACTTCATCAAGCCCAAAGTTAAAACTTGTGCTTGGGGATTTAGACAACTGATAAACATACTTATGTATTTCTAAATACATACATATTGATAGGGTGGACTAGCTATAGCAATTAATTAAAACGTAAATAATACTTGAAAACATTGTGTTTACTTGTATAAGAGAAAATATATTACATAATAATGACACCGCACATCAAAAGGTAAAAGAACATAATCCAAATTCAAATGCAGTGCATAATAGACAATTATACGTGGACAGCATCACGACCTTCCAACACCTTCTCCTGATGTTCACTCATGTTGCCGAGACACGTTTCTATACATGCATTAATCTTGCACAGTGTCTTTCAAACTTTACTTTTGACAATGGTTTTGTCATTACGTCAGCTAACTGAATTTCTGTGGGACAGTAGCTAATATTTATTAATTCATGCACGAAGTGTTCATGTATAAAATGGTACCGCACGTCTATGTGCTTCGACCTTTTGTTGAAGGATCCAGACTTCACAAGATGAATCGAACTTTGATTATCAACATGCAAATTTATTTTTATGTCCAAACTGATTATTTCTTGTAATAGAGATTTGAGATACAATGCCTCTTTGCAACAGTCTGCTGCGGCTATGTACTCGGCTTCAGTCGACGATAGCGCTACTATAGGCTGCCTCTTGGATGCCCATGATATTGGTCCATCGGCTATCATTAGCACGGAGCCAGAAGTGCTTCTTCGCGTCAATGGGTCTCCAGCATAATCCGAATCGCTGTAAACATCGATATTCTCTATCGGTTTGTTTCGTTTGAACAAAATGCCTTTCTCTTTGGTTCCCACTAAATATTTGAATATTTTCTTGACTTTTGTGACGTCTTCTCTAGTAGGGTTTTCGACCTTCCTGCTAACTAGATTGACCGCTTGTGCGATTTCTGGTCTCGTTCTGGTAGACAGGTACAGTAAACTTCCCACTGCTTCCCTATAGGGATATTCCTTCTCCTGGGCAGTTTCCTGTATCGACTTTGAATCGCTACTTGCGGGCGTGTCACAAGGTTTGGCATTTTTCATGTTGTATTTTTCCAGTACGTCATTTATGTAGGATCTCTGAGTAAGAATTATTCCTTCTTTTGAGTTTTTTATTTCCATACCCAGATAAGTATTAAGTTTTCATTTCAAATTTGGTTTCAAGTTTCTTCAAAATAACTTCGATCTTTTTCTTGTCTTTTCCTAAGACAAGTCCATCATCAACGAATAGTCCGATTATGATTGACTTATCTTCGATTATGAAATGCATCGATCTGTTTTGATTGTCTTGAATCCCAAATCAAACATCGCTTGGGTAAAAGTTTTGTTCCATGTAAATGGAGCTTGTTTTAATCCGTACAACGATTTTTTTAATCGGCAAACTACTTCAGTAGTATTGCAGTCAGTCTCATAGGTAATTTCATATAAACTTCATCTGTTAACTCTCCGTGTAAGAAAGCTGTCTTGACGTCAAATGTCATGAAGTAGTAAGATTTAGATGCGGCAATTGCTAACAAAAATTTTAATGCAGATTGACTTACTACTGGGCTGTAAATGTCTCCGAAATCCAGGTTTCCTTTCTGCTCGCATCCACGTACGACTAATCTAGCCTTGTACGTACCGTCATCTTTAATCCGAAATACCCATTTGTTCGCCAGTATTTTGTGTCCTTTGGCTTCTGACTTGTCAACTAATACCCAGGTGATATTTTTCTGTATGATTTCATTTCAGATTGTATCGCCTTCTCCCAATTTCGTCTGTCGGTGCCAGTCACAGCTTCTTTGTATGTGAGTAAAGAGCAGTCATAGTCGTCATTATCTTCTGACGTAAACATGGTCACGCAGCGACTTAACTCATAATCTTTGGTCCATGCTGGTGGTCTCACGTCTCTTTGTGGTCTTCCACTTGAGGGAGATGGTTCATCAACAGGATCTTGACTAGAGCTGGAATAAAGAGGGTTAGGTTCCGGAAAAGGTAAGTTCTCATAAATTTTATTTCTTTTTTCTGGAATTTCAATTTCAATTTGTTCTGTTTCAGGTTCTGGAGTAAGATCTTCGCGTTTCTCAGCAGGAGTACCGCCATAATGCATCTTTTCGATTATTTTTACATCTCTGCTGATAACAACATCATTCCTTTCGGGTATATAGATTCTAAAATATTTGTATATTCCGCATATCCCAAGAATACTCCTTCTGTGGCTTTAGCTGTGAATTTTCCTCTTCGGTTTTTGTTCATCACAAACGCTCTATTTCCGAATACGTGTAGGTGATTTCCTGATGGTGTTCGTTGTACCCATTTCTCATATGGGGAATTGCCTTTGAGAGCTCTTGCTGGGCTTCTATTTATCAAATAGTTTGCAGTGTTAACTGCTTCTGCCCAAAATTTTGCAGGGATATTGGCATCTAGCATCAGACATCTGGCTTTATCCATCAGTGACCGATTTTTTCTTTCACTCATGCCATTTTGCTGTGGGGTATAAGGTGCAGATAGTCTTCGGCTTATACCGTTATCTTTGAGGAATTTGTCAAACGCTTTAGACCTGTATTCACCTCCATTATCAGATTGTAGATTTTGAATTTTCTTCTTATGAAACAGTTCAACATAGTTTTTATATTCCTTGAATTTATCGATTACTTCGATCTTATCTTTTAAGAAATATACACAGCAGTATCTTGTATAATCATCGTCAATAAATGTTACGAAATACTTTGATCCGGCCATTGATTCATTCTCAAATGGGCCACACACGTCACTGTGAATTATTTGGAGCACTTCGGTAGAGATTATTTGTCCATGGCTTTGGAATGGTAGAGTGGAAAATTTTCCTTTGATACAAGTCTCACAGGTACCCAAAGTTTTTTCTTTAAAGTCGAGTCCTCGCATCATTTTATTTTTAACCATTTCTTTTAGGTCTCTTTCATTGACGAGACCTAATTTCTTGTGCCATTTCATAATTGCGCTTTGTTCACTAGGCGTGAAGTTTGCTGTCTCTTCCGGTTTATCAAATTCAAGATAGTATAATCCATTTCTTCTGTTAGCTTTTAATACAGTTTTCCCGCCTATTGTGACTCTGGCTTGTTCCTTTTCAAATAGAACCTTATAGCCATGATCCGTAATTTTGCTTGCAGAAATTAAATTATTCGACAAATCAGGTACATATAATGTGTCAGAAAGACTAATTTTATAGCGTCGATCCTTTGTATAAAGTTCAGCTTTTCCTTTCCCTTTAACTTCGGTCGTATGCTTTTCTGAAGCTAGCTTTAGAGTGTCAGTCGCGGGGATTAAGTTATGGAGTATACTTTTATCACCCGTCATATGTGACGTACAGCCACTGTCAAGATACCATAAATTGCCTTTGCATTTCGACGTTCCTGTTGTTAAACAGATGTTATATGTCTTTTCTTTACCTTTAGTTTTATTGGGGTTATTGGGTCTCTTCTTTGACCAACAAGCTTCTGTGGAATGCCCTTTCTTATTGCAATCCTTTCAAAATTGTACCTTTTTCTTCGTCTTTGTGTAGAATGCTTCTGAAGTCTGAGGTTCACTCGGTTCGGTTTGCCTTCTTGCTTCGTATTCTTCTACGATTTTTATTTTTAAATTGTCAGGACTTGGCAGAACATCTCTCGACTCAATTGCCGTTCGGAAGCTATCGAAATTTGTAGGTAAACTGTACAACATCATTATGCTTAATAACTCTGGATGAATTTTGACATCTATGTCTTCTAATTTACCTACTACATCCATAAAATTACTGAGATGGTCTCTCACATCTTCTTGTGGACTCATTTTCTTCAATACTAGTTGTTTTAATAGCGTAGCCTTTCTTGCCGGCTTTAGTTTGTCCCATACCTCCTTGGATGTATTACACCCTTTAATTTGTTTAAGTTCTGGTGGAGATATAAGTAAAAATAGCTCTGACCTTGCCTTTAAGTCTTCCTTTAGGAACGCACTCTTTTCTTCGGCAGTTGCAGTTGCCGCTAACGTTTTTTTACCACTAGCATATTCCCACAAATCGTATCTTATGAGAATCGCCTGTGCTTGTAAGCACCAGGTATCGTAATGATTTTGTCAACGGTTCTATGCTTCTGATACTCGAGCACATTTTTAAATTTTTTATTTTCTCATTTACTTACTATTTTAAAATATGGTTCTAGATATTCATCCATTCGCTCTGCTACCACTGATAGGGTGGACCAGCTATAGCAATTAATTAAAACGTAAATAATACTTGAAAACATTGTGTTTACTTGTATAAGAGAAAATATATTACATAATAATGACACCGCACATCAAAAGGTAAAAGAACATAATCCAAATTCAAATGCAGTGCATCATAGACAATTATACGTGGACAGCATCACGACCTTCCAACACATATTACACATAAAACACACCCAAACTCCGAAACAAACATTTGATTACACAAATATTTGACATTTGACCTGATAATCGAACCTGAAACTCTGGAGTCGAAAGCTGTTGCACTACTGACCTGAGATCCTCTAGTATAATTATTGATGATGAAAAAGTAATGTGTTAAATTAAATTACCTGTACGGTGGTACATCTTTCAATACAGGACTATCAGACTCTGGTGTTTTTGCTTGCTGAATACCTTTGACTACCCCAACGGGGTTGCCAGGTGATGTGTTGTGGTGTGTTGGTGTTGTATTCATACGATTGACTGATGTCTGTGAATCCAATATATTTGGATTTGATATGTTATGGCTCCTAAAAGTTAAAAAAGAATTTTAAATTTATCAGCATAAAATCAAAAACAAAAGTTGTTTATTTCATGTAAACCTTCATGGATCATTTTATACTTTTTGAAGCTTATGAATGTATGTAATAAATATAATTATCATTGTATCATACGAACCCATTTCCAATAGGTGATCTTGAACTATTTGTTGGCTGGCCCTTCTGGTTGTTGCTAGAATCTGATCTTCTTAATATAAATTGTATATCATTAGAATATTCACCCCATTTGATTAAAATCTGTAATACCATGAATGTGTTAACTGACATACTTACTTATTAATTTTACCAACCAGATTGATTTTATTTAATTTTATCTGTTACTAGACCCATACCGCTTGCTGCTACATTACAAGTATTATAAACTACTGATTACAAGCAAATGTAATACCTGCCTTTAATAGAGACTAACTCTTTAGTTTATAAGTATTGTGCTTATTTATAGCAAATCATACCTTCAGAGGAAACTCCTGAGGTGCCAATAATCTCTCATTATTACGCCAGCGTTCGATTAACGTGAATCTACCAACTTTGCCAGTGGCATGAGCTAATGCGAAAACTACATCCTGAGAGAAAAAGAAAGTGAAAATCAGTCGAATTCATAATAGTGTCGTGAGAATAGAAATTCATGAATACTGACCTGGCAGGTTGTGGTCTCAGTAACCCCACAAACAATCCTTTGTATTCCCTCGACCCAGACCTTCAACTCCATTAAGTTTGTAACTAATCACATTATCTTATAAACACCATATTAATTTAATATAACATTTCATTAACATTTTACACAAAGTAAGATTTTTTCTAACAATTTATGCATAAAAATGCAACACAAACACACGAAAAACAATAAAGAAAATAAAGCTCGAAGTGGGTTATGAGAAATTTTCGTTTAGAAACACGTCGATGTCGCGTAGTGTCACTGACATTGTCATCAATTGTCATGTCAACCAACACAGGTGATAACAACCACAGACAAAAAAAACGGGTTCGTGTAGCAAAGACATTTTTTCAGTCACTGTTCTTTATTGCTAACTAATTGTTCTTTATTTATAACTTAAAAAATTTATTCTTCCATTCCATGTATATTATACATTACATTTAAAATCAATGAACTCTTTATAGCAGTTTTATAGGTATAGGTAGGTTTATACTAGAACGAGAGCTACTGAACAATCCTTGAGGCAATCTGTTTACAGATTGTTGTCATATCTTAAAATCCTAACATTACAACGCAAACCTGGCTGGAGGGTAGCGGTTCTTCCGTATACTAACTTAAAACAAACATGGAAAAAAAATTACTAAATTTGGTATTTGAGGCAACTTGGTAGGTATTTTTAAGGACGTAAAGTTAAATAAGTATCAAATATGAAAAAAAAATGCCATCAGGTCATTACCGAGGGTCTTTACCCTTCCTAGGTGCTTTTCGAAACATTTTGCAAATAGAGAAGGTGTTTGAGGCAATCTGAAAATTGCTTTCAAACACGTAAAAAAACTAAAGTAAGGTACCTACGTGAATACAGAGTATTTAGGAGTAGGTACTAAAAATTAATATTAAACTTTACTATAAAAATTATACCTATAGGTACCTACCTACTTTACTATTTTTTCCTTGTTTGAAATTATAGGGGTTGTAAAAGACCCACTACCCTCCTGCCACGTCTGCGTTGTTGTGTTAGAATATTACCTATAGGACAACAATCTGACAAAATTTCATTTAGATTGCCTCGAGGACCTTGATCCTTTGATTATTTAGGTATATCTGTACCTACCCTATAAAAAGTTAGTACCTACTGGAGAATTAAAACTCTTTTTTATATTTAACGAATTTTGAAATAAGTTTATAATGGTTCCTTCAGTCTCTTTGCATTCAGTCAAATAATATTAGCCAAGTCACATACACGTCACCTGATTCAATTACTTAGCGAATAAACTTATTTTAAATACTTGATAATTTTTTTAAACGCTTTTTATTCTCATGGCGGCACCCCCTGACGACGATGATGAGGTACTGTCCTATTACTTTGATAATTTTCGTTCAGTTCTGTAATAAATATACCTCCTACCTTACTTAGTTCCATCAGTTCCAGCAGGGCGAGCTTGGTGGTAGAGAAAATGTCGACGACGAACCTATTCAATACATTTTTTTCCTGCCATATCATTGGTTATCGACAAACTCTTCCTACCGTCATGCTCGCCCTGCAGGTACCTATATCTACTTAAATAAAACACTGATACTTTTCAGGCCCTAGTATTTAATGTACAAGATGTTCAAAAAATAGTAAGAGACAACATAGAGATGTGTCTTGGTGGTAACGCGTATAGCCATTCGCGGACCCCGCAATGGATAGGCATAATTACGGACAAAACTATGGCGAGACTCGGGAAACTTAACAAGCCCTTCAAATATATTGGTAAGTTTATTGTTACTTTTATTCGTAGGTATATTTCTCCTAATTTTCACCATCATCAGATTATTTTCGCATCATTAGTGTCCACTATATGTAGTACTTGTCAAAATTACAATAGGTATAGTATCTACCTATAATTTCCCAATGAAGTTTACGATATTGCTGCAATATTGCTGCTACTTTTTATTAAATCAATTCAGCCATTTTGGACGTAACCAATTATATGTGTGCCCGGTGACGGCAATAGACTTGCCCCCTATTACGTGGGACTAAAAAACTTTCAAAGAGTAGTGTGTAATGCATCTTTGTCTACCCCTGCGGAGATATAGCTTTATATATATGTGTGTGCATATGCTATAGGTGATTGGTTATCGACAAACTCTTCCGAGAACAATTCTCTTAGGGTTGTAAATATCGGTAAAAACCGCACGTTCTTTATCAATATCTGCGGGGGATGTTGCAAGTAGATAACTGGTTTTGTCTTTACAGTGAGGATAACAATAACTCAGAAGAACGGGTCTGGTTTACATACAGCCGCAGCTTATTTCTGGGACACTCTTACCGATAGTACCTGTACCGTCCGCTGGGAGAACAAGTACATGTATTGCATTGTTAATGTTTGGGGTCTTGCCCTACAAATTTAAATATAAAATTAAACTTTAGAAGATTAGTTTAATTTTCTACCATTTCCCTAAACGAGAGCTCACCAACACGCTGGACGTTATATTTGTATTTCTGATGGAATGTACTCTTGTTCTTTACAGCGCATCTACCTACACGTTGTTTTATCTACTTAACATTAGCCAGTCCACAAAACAATATTAACAAGTATAGGAAGGTGTCTGCCTGCTCAAATACAACCTCTAGAAATACAAATAAAGAATAAAAAATACAGTTCTAAGTAAGGGTGTATTTTTTGTTCATATTTCAAGAGCGATGCGGATTCTCATTTTTAATCTCAAGTGTTCATCTACATGTGTGTAACATCTGTTTCGTCGTTCATTTAGACACCAGAGTCAAATGTGTGAACCCTGTTAATGTTTATATCCCAGACCCAGTAGGTAGGCACGTGAAGTCGCCATCTTGAAACATTTCAAATATTTCATAAGTATTGGAATTATCGAGATATTTACCTACCATGTGACGTTGGTTTGAATTTCCGATATTTCGGCGCTGTTGCCGATAATTCCAATAGAAATTTAAACGACCGTAATTGTTTCAATACCTATATCATATCATAAGGTTTCGGTTGCAATTCAGAAGGATATGTCTGATATCACAACTGTCACCTAATAGGAACTTCAATAGGTTCGGTTTATGAACACTTGCAGGCAGATATTTTTTTAATTGAACATCATAGAATAAGACATTGTGAAAATATCGGAATCTGCGCGCGGCAATAACTCTTAAAAATAAAGAATGGAGTTGAAGCGAGCTGTATAAAATGAAACAAAATGTAAAGCACATTTTAGTATTTTTATTTTTGGTAAATTTTACCACAATACAAAATAAAGATAGAAATAAATAAAATAATAAAATGTATAGACAGGTCATAGAAACCATGCATTGTAAAAATTGGTGCTTTTAAAGCAATTTCATTATAATTTATAATAACATTAGGCAAAATGGCATTGTACATTAAAAATAAAAGCTTTATTTTTAACACAAATAATATCAAGGGCAGATGATACACTTAAATATTAACGCAAAACTATTCATCACTTTGTGATTTGGTCTTTTGATTTTTTTAATTATTTATAAAGACTAACAAAATGCAAATGTACATAATTTAAAGTATTCGCCGAGTCTACCAAATTACTTTAGGTACCATTAACCATTTACAAATAATAGTTTTTTTAATCACAAACTGACAAACTTTCGGTATAATTGAAAATCTGTAATATACATAATATTAATAACAGTATAAAAAGTATACAGTAGCAAATTGTATTGTTTTGTATAGAGTAGGTATAAACTATGCAATCCTTAGAGTGCCTTTCGACCAGAGATGTGCTCTATTTAGCTATGCTGCAAGGATGTACTTGTGGACCACTGAAAATTATTGTGATATGACGTGCTGTGTGGACAAATTAATATGATTGGTGGATGTCAATACGTTACCATGAACGGTGCTGTCATAGTACAATCATTTTCTTTGGTCCACAAGCACATCCTCGCAGTATACCAACATAGCACATATCTGGTCGAAAGGCACCCTTACTCAGGTGTTGTTGCTAAGAGCTTTACGTACTGCTTCCGACCCGATTCCGTCAAATAGAGAAATCAGGTGACTTAATGTGTAACCACCCGTAGGTACCTACTTCTACTACAAACTCGGAACAGAATATTCTCGGATATGAATCGGATTCGGATCGGATGCAATACGAAAACGGTCACAGTATGAATGATAATTCACCGTCCATAACATTACTAACAATAGGCCGTTTACACCAAACCCTGAAAAAAACCTTTTTTATGAAACTATCCACATTGAAGTCGACACTTAATGTGGGTAGTTTCAATAAATGTTTATTTTTTGCTGTATGCTCTCTTGTTTTACTGCTAAAAATATATGTAGGGCAAATACAGAAAGGTCTTGTGTTATTCCGTATTTACCGTCACATTGTCACCGTAACAGATAACGGTAAAATTTTAATGGTATTTGATATAGATGTTCTATTTCACGAAGTCCGAATGGGTCTCGAATCTCGATTCTACGCATAGTTGATATGCTGACGTTACTTCGTTGACAACACTGGCGCGTAGCAAAGGGCACTACAGGTTGCCAGGTATAAGTTGGCGTTCCACTGGAAGTGCTACATGACATTGAAAAACGAGATTTCAGAACAATAACTCCATATAATTATATGAGTCCCATTTTTTGCCACGCGCCAAATTATACTAAGAGAGCTGTAGCGACTCCGGTCGCGTTAAGACAAAGACTAATGCCGCTATATATTGGATTTAACTTTGCGTCCAGAAATGCACACATTCGAGTATTGGCCGTCATAAGCTACATTGGTGCAAATATTGGTTATATTTCCACCAATGTAGCCAATGTGTATGATGTGACTGTGCATTTGCACGCCAAACACCATTCTTAGTCAAACGAACTTCGTGAAATAAATATACCATCAATTATTATCAATAGTAGGAAAATTATATCATAACAATCAAAATTATTCCAATTCTGTATAGATAGTCTATTGTTATAGAGGTAAACCGGTCGCCATAACATTCAAGTATAGGTAGAATTAGGATATTCATGTTAGCCTTATTTCAAAATAAAAACTAATTCTTTAAAAATATGTTTGTTAATCTTAAACGTCAATATCGATTAAAATTACCGGTACTTTTATTATCGTAAACTCGATGTAGACTAATTTCTCGTATCAAATGTAAACAAAATATTACAACACTTTTTTTTTATAAAAGAATGGTTGGCTGCTATTCCTATGTTCTCATCATTTCAGAATTTGATTAATGGATGAAATACACGTAACGGCATACTTGCACAACTCTATTATGAACCAAACTTACGCAAGTGTATTGTTACCTGTGTTTCATCCTTAACGTGGTCTGGACTAGGCTACAGAAATACATTGATTAGCTACAGGTATCAAATCTAAAACTCTGATGGGAACACAGTCATCACAGTATATATTTACAACAGAATTATTTTATTATTAAATACATTGTACAGTTTCTGCGTATCATTATTAGGTTGTTTGTCTGAAAAGGGTTAAAAATATTATGCGAATCGAACCACTAGATATGTTTTTTTAGGTATTTTTTAATATCAACTAAATAACTTACCATATAAAGACAATATTCGCATATAGATCAGAGGAGTTTAGATTCTGTGAGAAACAATAAACTATTCACAAAACCTGATTAGTCAGTATGTGGGAATATCGAACTATTGTGCCTGTAAATAGGGGGTGCAAAGGTGCGAGACCAAAAGTAGCAACTTGACCAAGGCTGTATACAACTTAAACAAAGCTATATACAACTTGAACAAAGCTATATACAACTTGAACAAAGCTGTATACTACTTGAACAAAGCTGTATACTACTTGAACAAAGCTGTATATAACTTGAACAAAACTTCATACAAGCTACGTCATACTTGCCTGCAAGACTTGCATAACGGAATTGCGCTCTAAGGAAAAGTAGACATGGTTTATCCTACGAATACATTACTAATGTGATTCTTAGTTAACACATTAGCTAATATTAAAAGTATCCCTGATCTATATGTGAACTGAATTCCTAAACATGGTGTATTAAACAACATCAAAGAACTTATTTTAGCCCGAAAACATTTACAATGGCAAATAGACAAACTACCTTTAACAAAATAAATGAGGCCCCTAATTGAGAATGCGTTTTTATTACTATCGAATAAAACGCAAAAAAAGATATAACAAACAATTGTTTTCAAATCAAATGTACGCACATCTTATTGTTATTACACAACACATATCTTATCTATTGTATATGTTATTACTTATTTTATGAGAGACAGTTTTCTTATTTACTATAAAACGTGATAAAAGAGGCATATTTGGCTGACTATGGTCGTCACTATGCATTTATAAATATGAAGCCCCATATTCACATATCGGACCCCTTATATACACCGATTCCAGAATCAGCCAATGAGAGTCCGTTCAGTCGCAAGTCTATTGTCTATGCGTGGACATCCAATAGGTGTGAATGCGGCTTAACAGTGTTTTAAACCTAAGATAGACAGCCTTCTCGTTTATCAGATAGGAGGGTCTCATAGGTCTTGAAGGTATAAGACAATTTGTAAAAACTGTTTTTTTTAAGGTTGGATTTTGTTAAGTGTTAAGTGCGAGTGCAACTGATTTTACTAATCACTTAACAATTGAAAGAAGAAAATGTATGAACACACACTAATCACTAATAAAGTGTAAACGAGGTTAAAGAAAGTTACTGGTTTACTCAAAATTAAAAACTATGCATCCGTTAAGTTCTTTTACCATGTTCAATAGTAATATAAGTTACACATTAAAATAGGTCTCTCATATATGACATCTTGTTCTAACGTACAAATTTCAAAAAGTACTAATTGTATTTTATTATTCTTATTTTCAGACTATTTTAATAGAATTTATCTTTAAAATACTCAAGGACACATACTTATAACTTTAATACTGCTATTGTAAGATGCAGTAAGAAATATTTATATTAACAGTTATCCTATGGCTTGGTATTTAAATCATTATGTATTTTGCATCTGCTTCAAATCTGACTAATTATAAAAAAAATATTAAAGCAACCTTTTAACTAGGTACCAATTTGACTGATTTCTTGTGATGACTATTGTGATGTACTTAAGTTCAGTCTATTAATAATTAGCGACAAAAAATGCTATAAAAATTATATGTCCAATTAAAACAACACACAGGCAATTGATTAGAATGTAAAATATATAGTTTTTAAAATTATAACCAATTAAGCTTTCGCCGGGGTGGTGTTAAAGCTAAAAAAATGTGCATTTATATGTTAAACCGTGCTTTATACTGGGTGTTGTGCAATCTGCCCCATTTGACCATTACGCGAGTCTAAGGTTGTCGCTGTTTTCGAGCAATGGCCAACCTCTTTTTTCCAACCTTCCTCACGCCCAATATCAACCAATAGTGCATCGCACGCTAAATAACTTAAATATATACACCGTAAAATATTTTCTATAAAGTACAACCTACTTCTATGACTACAATAAAACGATTTGTCGTTTAACTTATTATTATGACAGATAATTCCTCTTATTTACAATTTAATTAACTATACAATTACACGTTAAAATTACTAAAAAGTAACATTGTACTTATAACTTCGCTACCCTTCATTCGAATGTACTAATTTCAATATTATTTATGTCTAAGTTCCCTTGATATATATATGTACATGTACCGCTATGTTAGTCGAGACTTAACTGATCACAATTGAAAGATAAATCGATCAAAATGAGGAACAAAATATACACTATCTACCGCACTAACCATTCTCCTTCCTGAGTTCATCCGAGTCTAACATATCACATCATATTTAAGTGTGCACACTCAAGCCTTTCACTATACGCCTGTCAAATCAACTCAATACAATTAACTTATTATATTTACAAAAATGTATATCTCAAAATTATTTCATATAAAGACTAATTGAAAATTAATATAAAATCCAACAACTCCTAACACTGGGCAGATTCAAGAAAGAGATCATTTCTAGATTCATGTAAATGTATCGGGCTCCAGTTCTAAATGTCAATATAGGTGGGAGGAACTCGATACGATGTGCATTTGACTTATTGTCATAAAGGTATACCTCGCGTTACATAAAAAGAACGGTGCAAGCTCCGCAGTAGTCGATTTATCGATCTACATGGCGGTAACAGTGATAAAGAGCGAGACTACCGATGCGCAAACACATCCCTCCCACTCTCGCCCAGCGTTATTTTTACGTGAACACCAGTATACTTAATCTCTTAAAGTCTGAAAACAGATACCTATTATATTTATAGCCAAATTGTATGCAATGTTTTGTATGCGATTCATAGGGCATACACGATACGTGATGTGATTTGTGAACCCAGTCATCAAACATTCTGTCTTCAAACACGAGATCCATCGATTTATGATTTTACTCTTTACCATTTCATTCAATGCCATATATTTTCCATAAAAATAATTACAACAGAAAACATTTAACATCTAAATAAGTACCAAATTACAAGATGCATCAATTAAACTTTTACAAATCTATTTCTTAACTTTTTTCAGGTTAGCGAGAACATCATATCTTTAAAAAAGTTAAGTCATAGAATTATAATAGCAATAGCCACAGCAATAAAACCTGGCAGAACGATTACACTCTGCAAAACTCAATGAGCCTCTGCATCTTGTATTTGACATACTAAATGTACTTCTCCATAATTATGCTATTCCCTCCAAAAGTTCGGCAAGTTTGGAAATATCCGTAAAAAAAATACAAAGACACATTGTTCCGATTACCGGTGTACGTTTCTGCAGTATTTTTGTTCACAATTGTAGTACAATAGCTTTAAAAAACAGATATAGGTTTATAATTGACATAATCAAGTCACTCACAGTTGGGTGTATCAGTTGAGGTATTTGCGGCATTTCTTGGCACCGCACGTACAAGGTATTTTGACTTCTTCGAACGGGAACTTGTAATCGTACGTCAGCTCTTCGCCTATTGTAATGCGTCGAAGGGCGAAGATCAGAATGTGTTTGTGGCCGTGGATGTCGACGACGCGCGAGTAACAGTTGGGCTGGAAATGTTCATTACATAATAAGTTCCGAATTATGGTTTTAACAGGTATTAAAGGTAATGTTATAATGGTAAGTTTATTTCTATCTAAATTCATCATCCACCGAGCCATTTCTCAACTCATTTGGAGTAGGCTTTTCAGTCTAACTGCGATGCGGCTGAACTTTGATATTTTCCATGGAGCGACTGCCAACTGACTTCCCATGGGCGATATCGAAGTTCTGTAGTTAGACCGGTCGAAGTTTGTTTTAGGGTTCCAAATACCCGTAACGACAGCCATAGATGTTCGTATGACAACCGGGACCGAGGTACGGAGGGGTCTTAAGAAATAGTCACCCATCCTAAGACCGGCCTGGCTAGATGTTGCTTAACCATTGCAGTGTGTTAACGTACTCGGTTACTAGACCACGAGCCCAAAAAAAAAGCAATAAAGTAACTCACATCACAGGAATGGTTGATAAATCTAGCGGCGTTCCCCTTCAAGGTGGCGTCGACGACCAAATTGTCGTCGATACGGAACATGTAACAGCCGCCGACGCCGCGACGACCGCTCATCGCCTCGTAGCGTTTCTCGCGCTGGTCGGCTAGTACTGCGCGAATTACTTCGCCCGCGTATTCTATTACCATGTCCCCTAAACATACAAGTTAATTAATAAATAAATATGTGAGGACAATATTTACCACAGCTAAATTTAGTCTCAAATTAAACAGAGCTTGTGCAATGACAACTAGTAAGATAAATAGATTAAATACATTCGCGTTGATAATAAAGGATATTAAAACCCATCTAATAGTTTCGGCTTTATTTTCTGTTATGCAAATAATAACTGCTTATAAAATGAATATATTCAAATATCAAACTTTTGCATGTTCAATTCGATCAGAGTCCGCCAAAAGAAAGCATGAGTGTCATGAATGATAAGTGCGTTAGCTCGCATAAAAATAGCTATACGACTGAATCGAACTTTCTCGGTGACGCAAAATCTCCTATTTAAATAGATAAAAAAAGTTTATGCCTGCAATGAGAGCTATAAAAATAACCGAAGTATAAGTAACCTAAGTAAGGTTGATGAGTAAACAAATCTTACCTTCTTCAATGTCTCGTTTGCAGAATAATCCACGTCCATGAATATGAGATCTGTAGACACCCACAGAAGCTTTGGATGTCTCTTTTAGCTGCCGGAATCTCATGGCTGGTGGCAAAGTTGCTAATCGTCTGAAAAACACAAATCATTTATGAAATTCTCTCAAACCAAGATATTAATTGAAATTAGTTTAATGGGATCACTTATTTCCGTCAATTACCTTGAAACGGAGCTCTCTCCTTCTTGCCCACTGAATGGCGGTGGCTCTTCTCTGAAAGGTGAGGCCATCCAGCTAAACATATCATGGTTTTGTTTCCTAGCCACAGGTCCAGTGCGGGCACTACCCCAAGGACTCTCTTTGAAACCTTCACTTAAGTCCAAGTCATTGTCCCAACTGCTCAATTGACGCCCTTGACGCGTCTTGTATTTTGTGCAACGACTAGCCTGTAATAAAAATAAATTGTCAGATCTTAGATCACTAATTTCTGCACATATAAATATTATAATCATGCACTGTAAATAAACTTACGCCAGGCAACTGTTCAATGAGATATCTCAGAGCATTGTTGTTCAATCCTAAAATATGTATTCCAGATAAGCTTGCTGGTAAATTGTACTGTATTGGCGGGAGACCGGAATGTTTTCTTGCATTTTGAACAGTTTCTATAACTTTGGCCCAGAGATCTGCTAACGATGATGACGAATAGTTGAAACCATCTTCAGAGGTTACTTCATATATTAGTTTAGGACCATCGTCTTTAGGAGGTTCAGGAGCTGGTTTCGGTACAGATGGTTTGTTTTCCTTCGACGTTTTAGACTGTTTCTTTGTGACAGCTGTTTCCGTTTCAGATTTTTTATCTACTACAGGTCTTTTGATTACCTTTGGAGGAGCATGAGGTATTTTTGCCGAACTCGCATTCTTATTTGTATCCTTTTCTACCAATACTTTTGGAGGTTCAATTTCAATCATTTCAGTATCTAAGTTTGGTAAAGACATTTTAGAAGTGGCTTCCATGGCGGTGCTGTTTCTTGACGGTTGTTCTTGAACTGCTACATTAGCGTTAGTTTGATGTATCTGAGCCGATAATTGCATAGCCTGAGCTGCATCTCTTTCCTCTTTTTCCTTTTTAGCAGTCTCTAGTTCCATCATACGCTTAGACTCTTCAATAGCTTTTTCTAAATCACTATCAATGTTTTCATCTTTAACATTTAAGTCGGGCATATCGTGGCTTACAGTTGGGCGCTGTTTAGGTACTGCGGTTTTAGAAGTAGTCGGTTTCGTTGATTTACTTTGACCATCTCGATGCAATGGAAGTACCCTATTCATAGGCCTCATAGATATTGGGTTAACAACGTTAGTAGGAATTCCTGATTGCTGCGTAGGCGGAGCTTTTGGTAGTGTTATGCTGGAATTATTTTGCGTTGGTAGAGTGGCTGTATTACTTGGTACCGGTATACACATCATGTTATTAGAGGTATTTTGGTTTTGAAGCAAATTCGAGCTAGTTTGAAGAGGGAAGCTCATATCAGATGCGGCTTTTGATGCTATTTTCGGATCTACCAGATTATTTTGAACTGTGATATTTACCGTATTATTACTAGAGTTTACATTTATATTCATAGGAGCACTGTTTGGTATGGCTTGGAAGGGTACGTTTATCATAGTCCCACTGTTATCATTATTCTGTTGAAAAGCTAGAGGGTCTGTTGTGATGCCAGCCACACTACTGTTTGGATTATTTGTAACGACTCGAATATTGTGTTGCTGTGATACATGTTGGTTAATATTACTATCCATGCTAGAATTACTCATTCGACTTCTTTCAGGTAGATTAATGACTCTGTTATTGTTCGGTGGATTCATTTGCATATATCCTAACTGATTATTCACTGATATAGTATGATTAGGTTTATCATTGCCGATCATGTTAACTTTACAGTCTTTGTTATTAGCAATATTTGACATTGGTATATTATTGTTGGGAGGAGGACCCATAATATTCTTGCCCCTCAAAGTGTCTTGTGCGAACTTAGGTGGATCGGGCAAAGGCATTGTATTCCTATTAATCGGACTTTCCATACTGGTAATGCTTTGATTTTGTGATGTATTATTTGTGTTGATGCTACAACTATTCATGTTAATTTGTTGATTATTCGATAATTGACTGTTAATCATTTGGTTCGTATTATTTGTAGCATGTGTTTGTGATGTATTTAGAAGCATATGGTTGTTTGTCCCTGTGATATGATTATTAACATTATGATCGCTTGTATTGGCACAACCCATCAACATGTCATGTCCCGTCATGTTGTTTTGGGCACTCGTTCCGTACATGTTTGTATTATTAACAGAATTCATCATCATATTACTGGAAATACTTGAATTATTTACATTCAATCCATGCATCATGTTATTCGTTCCCATATTAATAGTATTACTATTCAGATTCGAACAAATCTCCATGGTATTCTGGTTGCTCGTAAACTGTGTATTGCTGTTAGAGCAGCTGCCACTACATGAACTTTGAATATCATTTTTAATATCTGGAATATTAGGCATGTGTTGCATCATTGAATTGTTCATACTTTGATGGTTATTATTAACGATTTGCATCGTGCTGTTCAAGCTATTATGCATGTTCATGTTATTCATTGGATTCATTTGATGCTGCATTATCGATGAACGCTCCATAGAGTTTCTATTAGTCTGCATTTGATTTAATGTATTCATATTCTGCATTGTCATAGAATTGCTATCATATCGACTGCCGTGCATATTTGGCATTGAGCCAGAATTGTCCATTTGGTTGCCTAAACTATGATTCGGTGCGCTGCTCTGCATATGATGCATATGCATGTTATTATCCATTTGCGGTCTGTTATGCATTTGATTAGGAACATGTTGGTGCATATTCATCATGTTATTTTCTGCATGCGGTCTATTGTTTGAAATCTGCATAGCATTCGACATCTGATGCTGGTGGTGGAGACTAACATTCTCCATTTGCCGATTTTGTTGCATCGACATTTGTTGGTTCACATGCATGCTATTGTCTATTTGTGCCCGTGAATTGTTATTGACATGATGGTTCATCTGTTGCATGTTATGCAATTGTGGGTTATGCAGGTTATCCATAGATCTGTTGGAATGCATATTGTGATTCATATTATTCATATTGTGCGACTGCATGCTCTCCATCATCATTCGATTATTTTGCATATTCATGTTTGTCATGGGTTGCTGCATGTGCATGTGATTCAAATCAACCAAATCAGACCGATTCAAGTTGTGATTATTTGTAGCTAAATTATGCATATTCATGGACTGATTCATGATGTTATTACTGTCAGTTGTAGTTCTAGAGGACATGATATTTTGCTGACTATGATTTTGTTGTGAATTCATCATATTTTCGTGGAATGATCGGTTCTGGTTTTGTTGGTTTAAATGTTGCAACTGATTGGTATCCAATTGGCGATTATGCTGGATCTGACCATTCATGATGTGGATTTGATTAGGTGTTGATAGCTGATTGTTATCGTGAGACATCATCTGTATATTACCAGCATGGGACATATTGGATGTGTTCATAGAACTGCTCAATTCATGATGCTGGCTAGACTGCATACTATTATCACTTGAAACTGAGACATTCATACGATTATTTGTACTTTCTTGACAAGACATGTTCATAGTTTGCATTGAACTATTGCCAGAATTTAACATTTGAACTGGTCCATGTGTGGTATTATTCGTCATTGAGCACATTTGATTTTGATTGTTTGGCACTGATACAGTATTTTGATTGTTTTGCAATTGTGGTCGCATTACGTTGTGAGGTATTATACTGATAGCAGGACTGTTGCCGATATTACCAGCCATTTGACAGTTATTCATTTTGTGGGTATTCATCTGACTGGACAAACACTCTGTATTGTGTTTATTATCTGCAGGTCCCATGTTCTGAAACGTGCTATCGTTCTTTACGTGCTGCTGCGAATGAGATGCCATTATTTCTTGAGAGAAATTTAAATGACCACCTTCTGTTTTTGAGAGCGCATTGATTTTACTAAGCTTTAACGAAGTATCAGCGTCGAAGTTGCTGTTCATCACTGATGGTGTATAAATATTTCCAGCAGTAATTTGAATGACGTTATTGGATGTAGTATGAGATGTTGAGTGGTGGCTAACGTTTAGGCTTTGCTCAAATTGATGAGAATGCATATTCATTCCAGACATGGAGTTACTGGGCATTTGTATCAAACAATTCTGATTGACTTTATCATGTTCATTATTAAGATGTGATCGTCCTGTAATATTCATAGACCCGTTACTTTGAATATTCATTGAGGACGTGTTCACGTTGGTTTGTTTTACAGACATATTTTGCAATTCCAGTTTGTTGTCAATTACTCCCGTATTATTGGCTGTACTCATTTGTCTCCAAGGAGTCGGCGATTTAATGGTCTGCGTCACACTAATTGTAGGCACATTAGAAGAATTATCCTGTAAATTACCACTGATTTCGATAACGTGAGAGTTTTCAATCTTGACATTATTCTTGGCTGTAGATGGTGCTATGGAGCTTGATACAATTGGCTGAGCCAGTGGAATTGAATGCATCGAGAAAGACGTCGCAGAATTCGGTATCGATTGAGAAATCGCCATCACTGGGTGTCCCGTTGAGGAAACAAGTGTTACATTTGGGGACGATATAGTGGTTAGTTTAGGCAGATTGCCTCGTTGGAAGTTTTGCGGTGCGTTAACCGTCATACCATGGATTTGAGATGTGATAGGCGTTATTGTCTGTCTTCCAGCAATGATCGTACCCGGCTGTGATCCAACCGTTAGTGGTGTACCCATAGTAATTACTTTTGGGGTTTGCCTATTCGTGTTAATAGGTGACGGCTTTTCGGGCAGAGGTTGTAATGTTAGATTAGGAACAGAAGTCTTGATGTTCTTTAGTGATGGTGGGGACGACTGAACAGTTTGTGCATTCACTACGTTAGATGTTGATGCAGCTACACTGTCACCTACATTATTCACAACCACATAACCTGAAGGCACCTCCACCATGGGTTCTATCTTGCTGGCTTGGAAAACTTGTGTAGTGGTAGCTGAGAAGCTACTATTCTGAGCAAGAACTCCAGGCATAGCAGTAGATACAAACTGCTGCGACGACATAACTGTATTTTGAACTATAGTTTCTAATCCATAGTACACCGGTTGCGTTGTTGTCAAATACATACATCCTGATGGATCTGTCACCATTTCTAATGTAGGTGCGGAGCCGAGCAAAACTTGATCATTACAAAACTGTGGCAACAATGTCCCTTGTGGTAGAAGGGTGGCTCCAGGAGATGATGAAATTATTGTATTGCCCTGTTGTTGTAAATTCGGAATTATAGTAGTCTGGCCGTTGCCTATTCCACTTTGTGGTACCACTGTGGCAGTTTGTGTTGTTATATTGCCTGGACCCAACCCATGAATTGTGCCTTGAGGGATTATGGTGGTGCCATTTTGAGTATGTATAGCTTGAGGTAGTATTGTGTGTCCATTCGGGCCTTGAGAAATGATACCTTGCGTCTGAATTGTACCTTGTGGTAATATAGTCGCTCCTTGTTGTATTGTTTGAGGTAATATGCCAACATTACCTTGAGGTAACAGGACTGGGATGCCACCACTAGGGACGGCAACTAAACCTCCTGATTCGGTTTGCTGAATTTGGAATGTTTGTGGCATAATACCACCTTGGGATATAAACTGTGTTGGTCCAGTTTTGAAATCACTTTGCGGTGCAATAGTCGCGATATATTGCATGTTTTGATTTTGTTGTTGGGATAAAGCTTCTACATAAGCAGACATGATGTTCTGGTTTCCTACTGGTTGTACGATTATAGACGGCTGGCCAGTCTGGTTGCTTGTTTGTAACTGTAAAACGGTATTTCCTGGTCCGATTGGAGACTGATTGATAGTAAACGTCTTCTCTAGTTTAGTTTGTCGTGTTTTGATTGTAGTAGGTTTTGGCATCGGTCGTCCTCTGCCGCGGTTTGTCGCTTGAAATATTGGTTTAGGTTGCACTGGAGGAGGTTGCTTCTTCGGTGACTTTTGTGGCGTTCCTGGCATTATTAACTGTTGTCTATTTTGCGGACTAGGCGACTGTAGTCTTTGCGCTGTCATAGCTGGTACCACTATAGTGTGATTCCCCTGGAATTGGGGACGAATCATAGGTTGTATATTCTGTATAATCGAGGTGTTAGGCATTCCTTGTATCGAATTCACGGGTACTGCAATCGATGAAGCACTGGCCATATTGGGGAAGTGTGACACTTGATTCTTGCCTTGTATCAATGGTGTAAAATTTCCTTGTTGATTAGAAGGTATCGTTAGTACTTGGTTTGAATTTGACGATATAACTTGTATACCACCTGGTCCTGAAATGAGTTGAGTCATATCATTTCCTTGAATCTGTTGTATGTTTGCGCCGCCGCCGGGCTTGACACAGATATTATATGGTAGAATGTTTTGCTGTGTTATAAGTTGAGGAGCCATGATCTTTTGTCCACCACCTACACTATTCTTAGATGGCAATAACATCTGTGGCGTTACAACAATTTGAGGCGATGACAACATTTGTTGATTAGTGGATACTTGAATATTTGTTGTCTTATTTTGATCGAAAATCACAGTGCCCGACTTCATTTGTTCAGTAATAGTCATGGTCATTTCATTAGAGGGCCCTGGAGATGGCGTTTCGACTATAGTTCCATTAATTGTGATCTGTCTGGTATTGATTGATGTTCTCCTAGCAGCTATACCCTCGGCTTTTATAGTGCTCTCAGTACCACTGACGACACCCGCGTGAAGTATCATTGGTTGAGCAAAACCTCCCTGGAAAGCATTTTGTAAGGTTGCCAGAGTTCTGTTCTCTGGAGATTTTGGATTCTCACTTTCACTTTCACTCGTCGACATCATGTCACAAGATGGTACATGTCTATCATAAGATTCTTTGTTTCTGTAAGTGCATTGGCATCTGTCGCATCTAACTGGTTGTTCCATTTGATTGCAAGACCCATTATCTAAGGGTCTCATAACAAGCTCAGGTTGTCCACTCATTGAGTTTCCAGCAAAAGTCACAGTGTAGCTTTCAGTGCCACTAGCTCTATACAAAAATTGGTTTGTTTGAGGTCTTAGTACATTATCATTGCCAAGATGATCTTCTGCGCCGTCTAGTTGTTGTATTGGCGAAAAATCATCATGGTCACGCGGACTGCCAGGTCTTGAGCTACAAGTACTTTCAGAACCTGACCAATCTGCAGCACCATCTAGTTGTGATATTGGACTGCACTGAATTTTTGTGTAGAAATCAATAACGTCAGTGTAGTAACCTTCATTATTGTCTGTCTTAGGTTCATTTGGATCTTCTTTTTTGTTGAGAGATTCTGCGCGGTAGTTCATGCCAGAAGTATGAGGCGTTTCATCGCAAATGGCACCACTGGTACAAGTTTCAATTTTTTCTTTCTTTTCAGGACTCCTATCAGACTCTTTGTTAGTTTCCATTACGTTTTCTGTCAATACTCTTTGAACAGGACTTAACTTGCCAGTGGCTGTTGAGGTCTTGCCCATTTTGCATCTTTTTATGGTAGACGAAAGCAAACTTGTGTCAAATTTGTTATTCCAGCTACTGGATCTCTGTTGTCCTCGACCAGTCGTTAATGTCTTCAGATTATGGCTTTGTAAGAGCATTTCAGATTTGCTTCGTTTTAATTCTTTGCTGCCTGTTTCAAATCTTGAATTTAGTAACTCATCAATAAAGTCTGTGGATCGTAAATCAGTCCTATCGTTACTTTTATCATCTGATTGGCCCATTGCACAGTAGAACTCGTTCTTCAAATCTTGGAATATGTCTTGCATAGATATACCATCCAAAAGATCATGGTTAAGATCTTCGAATATAGCATCTTTGACCTCTGGTGGTAGTAAATCTGCAGTGTTTTGAGGTTCTTCCTCGTCTTGTTGTTCTTGTTTGCAGACATTGTCCAATAAATGTTCTAAAACTTGCTTCACAGCTAAATCTTCCAATGTCACTGCATTTCCAAACTTAATAGGTGATTTATCACTTTTCAGCATCATGACAGTTTTTCTGGATCCAGTTTCAATGCTTTCATGCCATGACCCTATTTCAGCCATCACCCTTTCTACGATTTGTACATCCAAGGTATGGTCGACTGTAATATTAACACCAAAGTCAAATCCAGGTAATGGCTCAGCTAGTATTAGCTTCGTTTTGATTGTATACCGAACGATCTTGGTAGGTTTCTTGCACGACCAAAACAACCGTGTACATGAAAAGTCCACTGGCATTAGAAACTCTTCATAATCCGATACTGATGGCACAATCTTGCCTAGGCTATGGACAGCTAAAGAGCCCATTACAAAGTGCACTTTGTTTATTTCACTGTATCTTTTCTTCTTCTTATCAAGCTCAACATACACTGGTCTTGTCAGTTCGAAATCAACATCTTTCTGTAAACTCTTTTTAGGAACATCTTTACCATGAGATGGACAGAACACTCTTTTATCGTCCATAAAAGCGCAAGCCTCATTCCTTGCACAAGCATAGTGGTAGGTTTCACTACAATTTTTTGCACAGCAACCAACACTAGCTCCTTTGATTTCACAGGCGGCACATTTTATCATTTTACCTCTGGATATTGCAGAATGTACATTTTGGAGAGATCCATCTATTTCTTCAAAGACTTCCGCTGACCACAATGCACAATTGGAGTGTATCCAGTCGTTTTGACCACAGTAAAGTAGCCTGCCTTCCATTGCAGGTACACCGTCGCCAGTAGCTTTACAAAGTATACAAACTCTTGAATCTACAACTGTATACAAATCCATAAGTTCTTCTTCGAATTTATATCCGTGTACTTCAAGTTTGGGCACTACTTGATCCATTGGTCGCTCAATGGATTTCTCGTCAGTTTTAACTTTATTATCCGAAACATCAACATCTTTCATAGATTCGGCATCTTCATGTTCACCATCAACTTCCAAGTTAGGTTGAAGGCAATTGCTCTCACAATCAAACCATGGGAATGTCTCAAAGAATAACTCCTTGTATATTGAACTAAGATCATCATTGGTTGTCCTTAGAATGACATCTTTCATGTCGTGATTAAACTCTTTTAGTGAGACATATCCATCTGTGTTGACTCTCTTTTTGATGTCTAGAAGTGATGGAGATATTACTCTGTCTATGTCGTTAGCGTTGTCCCCATTAGGTGAATGTCTTATTATCACTGGGCTAAGGTCTTGCTCACTTCGAGCAACAGCAAAACCCTTCATGGGTTCATCATCATCTGATATTGCCTCATATTTATCAACATGAACAGTTGTAGGCAACATCGTCGTAGCTTTTTCTATCTTCGGTTGTGGAGGATAATTCTCATGGACCTCAACACAAGATGATTCAAATTCTGTCTTGGTTCCACAGAGGCCTGTTGAGAAGCAAATTTCTTTGTTTTGCATCAATGGCTCCTGTAAATTAACCACTTTATGAGAAGTGTGTGGAATGTCCTCTTTCTGCATATCAACATCTTGTAGCAAAGACGACTGCCACACTTTTGGTGCATTTGTTTCGTCGAATTTATTTTGAGGGAACTGATTATTTCTTCGGCCTCTTGAGGTATTTCTATAAACTTTAGTCTCTGAAGTCTTCATAGACTCGTCTACGGCGTCAAAATGTAGCTTCCTTATAGCTTGCGGAGAAAGTAGCCGATATGATTTATTTGGTACAGGCGTATTTTTATGTGGCGTAAGTTTCAGTAATGCACATGCTTTCTTGTTTTTAGCAAGCAACTTCAACAAGTGTAATAGTCGACCTTTAAGATGTTCTGTAAGCATTTTCCTCCACGGTGGATCGTGTGGCATGCATTTACAGCATATATATTCGATTGATGGAGGTAAAGCTGATAAGAGCTGGTATCCTTCACCGCTGAGTTCTTCACAACTCGCGTGCACCCATCTGCCGCAACTACCACACTCCATCATCTGAAAAGAAAAGCAATAGTTATTTTAGAAGTGTTTTATGTCTTAAATGTATGCTTAGCAGATACTTGTTTTAAAGTTAGTGTTCTACCTTGCTATCGAAATCGTTGTCCCTGTAGCAGGCCTGGCAAAGAGGACAATAGTTGCCCTTCTGTCGTAGTTTGAAGCATGGCCCGCAGAACGGTAGACTGCCCACAAATTTGCTTACTCGACTACTGTCACAACTCTTGCATTTGAGGCAGGCACTACATATCTGTAAACAATTTTATAAAGTCAAGTTAGATTGAATAAATGTTACTCTATTAAAAAAGTTAAATGAGGTAGTAAACTCGGGGAAATGACAGTTCGCATGTCTATTGACAATAGCTTTTTTTTTTAGCTATGCGAGTCCGCGACCGACCCCTCGTCCATTGCCGAGAGCCTCTCGTGAACACACAAGGAATTTTTAGTGGCGTCCGGCGATTGACAATAGCCTAGTTTGAACAATGCTATAGCCAAAAACTACTCTATTTCTTTGCATAGGATGTGGGATCTATACTAGTATAGAATTCTTTTGTCTATGGGAGTACAAAGACAAGTAATGGTGTGTCAAAGACCAGCAGCATGTCGTGTAGCATGGACGCACGATGTCCCTCGCCATTAGTCGCATGTGTGGCAGTAGGCCGTGGATGGAATCCGTACTTTTTAACAATTAATGACGTCTATGCGGTTGTGACAAGGTTCAATCCCTCGTCATCGTGCGCGGCTTATACATACCTGTGGCCAATCACTGCGATGGTCAGGAGGCGCGGCCGGCAGGCACGCGGCGTGGTAATGCTTGGTACACGACCTGCACCTCAGTCGGGCGGCGGTCCTCGAGCACGCTGCACACGACACGCAGCGGGCACACGTCCACCCGCTGCCGCCGGACGACTCCTCCGCACACCAACTATGGTACCATTCGCAGCACGATGTGCATACTAGCATCTGGTGGGAAACAATATTGGAATTGTTATATTTTGTAATAACGCCATCTACTGTCACTATTCTAGTTTTGAATAATCATCAGTCTATTACGGATTTCCAACGTCGAGGTTATGGGCCCAGTTACTAGACTTGAAGAATAACGAAAGTAAGAATTCCTCCTCTCTCCAGACAAACATAGTGGTGTGGTTTACTTAATGGAGCAGAGAATCGCACATGATTTATAAAAATTTATATAATATTACCTTTTCATTACCAGCACTGCCACATAGGAAACATAACCTGGCTACAGTGAAGGAACCGGTACCTATCAGCCCAAATCCAGTACTGCACACTTCATCAGGGTCATAGCTCTCCCAAAAGTCGACACATATGAGTTCCGGCCTATTCTGACCACACTTCTGTGTACGACTTCGTACCTGAAAAATTAATTCCTGTTATGAACTTTTTAAGAACATCGTTAAAAATAATCTTTTACCTATAACCCTTCAGGAAAACCAGTTCTTCGAAGGGGTAGTCAAAGGCCTATTCGTCTATTTAAAAACTAGTCAAACATTGACATAAAAACCAACTTCAAATTACCAAAATGCGACCAAATATTTATCGGAATGGAACTAAATTGAAATGAGAGCACTCGGGAAGAAGAAGCTTTCAAAAAAATATTTCAAAATTGGTTTACCCAGTTGAAAGATAACGAGGTAACAAAGTTCAACATATTATATCAAAAAAAACATATGGTAGAATTGAGAACTTCCTCCTTTTTTTTAAGTTGGTTTAAAGGATTGTATAATTTATAGTTTACTTACATTTGTAATATTGGAAAGTGCTTTCGTAACTGTTTTCTTAGGTATAAGATCCATAATAGTCTCATCCTCACTGGATTCCATTTTGCTCTGAACTTTAACAGGTATTGGAGGTTCAAGCTTGCGTTTCCTTGTATCATTTATTTCTACTTCAACAACCTTAGCTGTTACACTTTCAGACACTTGAGGAGCTTTGTTCTCAGTATCAGCCTCCGATTCACAACTGGATAAGTCAGTAGTATCCCGTTCTTTCTGTACTTCACATAACATTGTTTCATCGTCAGCTTGCATGGTCTTATCTTGTTTTTCTTTCTCATCATGCGATGGGAATGTTGCAATAGGTTGTCCCAATACAATGGATGCACTTCGACATACATGTTTAACTCTAGGGCCTTTGAGTTCAACTTTTTGTCTCTTCGAATCTTGTGCTTCTTTGGCGTCATCCTTATCTTTTTTCCTAACTTTTATCCTTGTCAATTGGCGTTTTCTACCCATATTGAACTCCTCACTTGATTCTGTTGTTGCTGGAGATTCTTTTGGTGCTTTATCCTGGAAGAGAGGCACAATTTCTTGTTAAACATTTATTTTTTTCAGTTTTTGGTCAATATCATGATGTAAACAAATTTTAATCTGTAGTGGAGACCACGAACCAGTATTTTCTTGTTTTTTGTTTTTATTTTTTGCATGGCTTCAGAGGCCTTTGTGCCTTATCACTATACAGTTCAATGGTCTAAAATTTTATTAGACTATAAAATTTCATATTATATATCACGCCTATAGCCCCGAAGGGTTAGGCAGGGGCGCATAACACACCCACAATTTTCCAGTATTTATAGTCCCACGTAATAGGCGGCAAGCCTTTTGCCATCACCGGGCACACATATAATGGGTTATGTCCAAAATGGCTGAATGAATTTAATAAAAAGTAGCAACTATATATTGTAATTTGGAAGAAAAATAATTTGAAACCCGTCGCCTTGTGATGAAAGGCAACAAAATCTTACGTGCCAGCCGCTATGGCACAGCCAATTAAAGTCCTGGGCGTCTCGGACTAAATTTAATAAAATTTCAAAATATTATAAATTTATAATTGTCAAATTTTAAGCTTATTTCAGTCAGTTATGAATTATCTTAAATCCTTATTATGTGGGTCCTACCCACACAATAAAGATTTAAGTAACTTACAAGTAAAAAGTGGGCGAGTAGTATCAAGTGTCAACCAAGTAAACAATACTATACATACCTCTAGTTTATCAACTTCCTCAATCTTCTTAACATTTGGTTTGCCACCAAAGATTTTGTTATCATTTTCACCATTTGTAATAGCAAACACCGTCTGTGGTGTAGTTGTGTTGGTAGTCGATATTCGAAGAGGATTTGCCTGTGTTACAGAACCTGAAGCTTTGACTCCTGATCGCATGAAAGGAGGTAACATAGCAGTGAGGCCTAACCGTATGTTTGGTGGTACTTGGAAGGCCTTTAGACACATCTTCAGCCAGCATGCTGGACACCGTGCCTTGTTCGTACAACGAAGGAGTTTCCACTGTTGTGAACGAACTATTGGTGGTACATGACAATTACCTGAAATTAAACAATACATTTATAATTTTTCGTTTAAAGCATATTTCCAATACTGACCTTGTTAAACCTTGATAAAACCAGACCTTGATAAATGACCTTGATAATTAAAAAGAACTAAAATAAAACAGTGAATAGTGCAATTATACCACTGATTTTACCATAAAACAGTGTTTTCAATATTGAAAGACTACAAAAATTTTAAACTACCCTCAAACAATATTAAATTATTGTCTGTCACATTAATAAAATATTATACTAATAAATTATTAGGGGTAATTTTGTGAAGCAAATTGGAAACATACATTTTTCACTATTATCAAGAAAATGGATAACTCTATTCAATTAATTCTGGAAAAAATGGAAGAACAATTTGTAAAACAAGTGAATCTTATAACCGATAAGGTCACCGAAAATATTTCAAACATTATTGAGGATAAACTTAAACCACTAGTAAAAGAGAACAAAAAACTCAATGCAGAAGTTAACTTCATAAAACAAAAAATTCTTAATACAGAACGAGAAGTAAGGAAGAACAATATAATTGTTCACGGTGTAGAAGAAACTGAGGAGACCTACACTGACACATTGAACTTAATAGTGCAAACCTTTAATTTAATAAGTGATAAACAAAACTGGGACATATGGGAGATAAGTAACGCTCGCAGATTAGGTCGAAGAGATGAAATGAAAAACCGACCTATCTTAGTTACTGTTACTCTAGAATGGCGTAAGTTCGAACTACTCAAAAACAAAAAATTACTCCCTCAAGGGATATATCTAACTGAAGATTTCCCTAAGGAAATTTTGAACAAGAGAAAAGAACTAAATATAAAGAAACAAGAAGAAATTAAGAAAGGAAATATAGCCCACATCCGATACGACAAACTAATAATAAAAGAAAAACCAAAAGAAACCGATAAGAGAAAAAGATCTCCATCAAAGTCACCTAAGTCACCACAAGAACACCAAATGACACCTGGACCGGCAAAATTAAATAAGACCCACACACAATTTGCCTCCAGGCCCCGATTAAACTGTCTCTCAGACACAAACAAAAAATAGCAACTAAAATACAGGCCCGATGCAACAACAAACCAAACAACAACAGCTATGAACACAAAACCTTCTCCAAGCCGGTTGGTCTCCGTGGAGAAGTATGACCACAACCCTCCAATACATCAATGCCAAAATCCCAACTTGATAGGGATTTCTGGCATTCTTTGGAGGAGGCCTTCACCCAAAGAAGGATCCATTTATAGAAGTAACTAAAATAGCATGGAAGAATGAAAAAAAAATGAAAAAAAGAAAGAGTGTATAATTTAAACAAAAAATGGAAATAAAGGCTAAAATAAAAATAAAATAAAATAAAGAATACATTTATAATTTTTCGTTTAAAGCATATTTCCAATACTGACCAATATAAATGACCTTGATAATTAAAAAGCATTTGGATCAGAAAGTTAATAAAAGTGGAAGTAATTGGGTAATACACTGAAGTTATACCAGTTATTCAAACTGGTTATGGTGTGTAAACAGAATATTCTCTGCCTGGTAGTCATTAAGACTATTGTTTCAAAGAATGATGATAGATGTAGTACATGATATTTACCTTCACCCTTGATACACTGCAGCACTACTGCTCCAGATTTTTGTGACAGCTTTTCTTTCTTCAACATTTTAGATATAAACTTGCGACAAGATTCACATGAATATATTCCAAATTTCCTAGCTTGCTTCACAAATCTGTAGAATCTTACTGCACCACACACACCACATGTTACTGTAGTTGGAGGATTTGGGGCTGAAACATACAAAATCAATAAATACATACCCTATCAAGGAAAATAAAAACAATTTGACTGAAAATTTAACTTACAAGATGACTGTGGATGAGTTGAAAATGGACCGTCCAATGCAGATGTTGATTGTGTGGGTGGATTTAATTGCAACCTTGCTTCTCTTAGAATTATTTTTCCTCTAAGTAGCTGTGAAGCCGAGGTTTTGTCCTTCTCTGGACTGGGAGGTGGTGGTTTTTCTTCTTCATCCCCACTGTTACCAGGGCTAGCACTATCCCAACTATCCTCAGAACCAGACCCACTACTTGTGCTACTAGAACTACTTGCATCTGATATGTCCATTAGTTTCCTCATTGCATGTCCTGATCTATCCTCCTTGGTAGCTTCCAATGTTTTTAATTTCTCGGGATTCTCCAAACTTGAATTTTCATCTTGTGATGATTCTTTGTCATATGAAAACAGATCATGCACTTTTCGTGACCCAACATTGAGTGTTGAGAACGAATTTGATGTTTTATCTTTGAATAAGTTTGAAGCTTTTAGGGACTGCAGAGGTTTATTATCTTTAGCTTTTTCAAGTAGACTCTGTTTATCCTGATATTCTTCATCAGGGGTATCATCATCATTAGGTAAATTATTGAATACTACTCTTTTCAACTTTGGCTTCTTTAGAACTTTATTTGTGGAAAGACTGCTGCTAGCAGAAGATGTTTCCTCTCCATCAATAAACTTCTTATTAGGTTTTATAGCTCTTGATGAATATGCACTTCTCACAGGCAAAACAAACTTATTAGAACTATCTTTATCCACCGGTGACGAGTTTCTAGGAGGTGGGGAAATACAACGGCTTTCACTAAACTGAGAAAATTTATTCATCGGTTTTGATAGAGGATTTAGATTTTTCCTCAAATAACCATCTTGATAGTCCAAACTTGATTTTGAACTTAAATCTGTTAGTTTGGCCGGTTTTAAAATGCTATTGAATGTTGAGTACTCAGTTTGTTTAAGTGCTGACTTTTTCTTAATGATAGGTACGAGAGGAGCATGATGTTTGGGGATCTTCTTTAGAGGGAAAAATATATCTTCACAGCTTTCAACGGTACCGAAGGTGACTGTCTTTTTCACTGGTTTAGGTTTGGTGACAACTGGTTCCATTTTGTTCTGTGACCTAGTCCGCACTGGTGATTTAGACTGATCACTATTATTGTTGTCTGTACTATCTTGATTAGTTTTCCTTATGTCTGTCAATTGGTTTTCACAACATTTGTCTGTCTCCTTCTCATTGTTATTTTCTTTCTTTTCCTCTTCCTGGAAAACAATAAAATAATTATACAATAATATAAATGTCTATTTCTCTTCTATTTTTTCTATTCTAGTATAGTATAGTAGTTCTATTTTTAACCAACTGAAGTAAAATAGTACCTAATGTTTTATCAACTAATAAAGGATTGTAACATTTATACTTTGATTGTTGTTGCTTGGTGGACGGTCGGTATTAAGAAATTTATAAACAGTGTATAAGCAATGTTAAATATTCACTGAAAACTTCAAGTTCTAAAATTCACAGCTATTCGCAGCATGGTAACCCATGACGTTTAGCTATTGAAGGCCACTCTTATAGCTCACAATGCTATCGAAAGATGCTCACAAGTTAGCGGTCCAGTGAAATGCCACTTCGTGCTCTATGAACCGTGTATGTGGGGGTAACATGTGAGGAACGAATGTTTATAACATTTGGTTCTGTTGATGAGGTTGCATTAACAAAAGCAGTAACTACACTGATATTCATTACCATACAGTTCAATTGATTCAATTAAATTGTTTCTTATGGTCACTGCTTGCACTTGCGGCAACTTCCCAATGATCAGTGTTTAGAGCTATTAATGTAGGAGCTTTGAATATCTATTATAGCTTTGAGTACCTATTTGTTATAAGAGCCAAGATTTAAGTATGACCTTGATTGACAATATTGTTATTTTATTAAGTACATACCTATGTAGTTTTATCATTTGTCCGGATATTTACCTTGTTAGTGACAAAAAAATATATTTAGGTAATAGGTAAGTATACTTAAAGTAACTAAGCCATTACCTATTATTCATTCATTCAAATTACTTCAAAATGTGAAATTATTTGCTAGTCACATTGTCAAAAATTCATACCTACCTAGAATAAATAGCTACCTCTATGCTAAATTGTATTAATTTATTCATCATAATAATTTACATAATAATCTACCCAATTGTTGAGTGATCGTCGATCATTAAGTTTTATGTCCATAAACTAAACTGTAATAAGATATTAAGGTTATGTTCTGTTTATAAATTGTTTGTAAATATATCTTTACATTTCTGTTTTGAGTACCTAATGTACTCGTATAGCGCAGAAACATTCATTTTCATTTGAATTATGAACAATATGTGAACAAAACAAAAGTCGTAACATAACATTCCTCTAATATTTTGTTGACATGAAATGGAACACACAAATGTCAAAGTACGTAGGTACTTGACGCTCTACCTATGCGATTAGAATCGCGTACCTATGCTACCAAATATTACGTAAACACAACATTTCCGTATGTCCACTAGTGTTTTATTTGTAGCTAACACTATAATACTGATTAATGTAAGCAAATAAAGGCATTACCTCTTGTTCCCCAGTAAATTCATTGGACGTAGAGCCGCGCGCTGGCGGGTGATTTTCTGGAGCAGTCTCATTGTAAACAGTTCCTGATAAAACACTAACACGTTTTCTGTTGTGAAATTTAAGTGGTTTGCCTGGGAATCGCGACCTTCCCATTTTGATTTACACGTAAACGTAGAACACTCAATGCGTTCCTAACAATTGCAAGGAAACTGGCGCGCATGCTCGGGCCCGCGCGCTCCGCAACGCCATTTCACTGATATATGCAATGTGTATAGCAAATTACGACGCAATTCTCATCGCATTTACAATCAAACACAAACACTATCATCACCCTTCACATTATTCACTAAAATCATCACATAGCACTGTTTTTGCAAAAGACAACATCATCCATCATTTTTAATGGTCGACTGTTTGTTAGCGCCGTAGTCGTATCGCTTCCATTCAACTGAACAGCGTCAGCCACTAGTGAAACAAAAGAGAATGTACCGAAACAAACGACTCTACAACTCTACGCTTCTCGGTAACAAAACATTTAGTTCCACTTGATTATTTACTTAATCACTAAACAAATTATATTATTAAAATTGAATCGATGTAATTTGACAAAGATGGCTGTTCGTCGCGCTTTAACAATAGCGTACACGAGTGATTAACGAGACGAGGCGCGAGGCCGCGGTGTGAACGACACCTGGCTCTCAGAGGCCAGTTATGGATTTTGAACCAATCGCGACGTTAATTCGGACCGGTATGAAAACAAACATGTCGCTCGCTTGCTACAGTATAGGTACTAGTTACCTCGCGACTCTATCAAACTCTATCTATCTATACATAGACGTTTTTCATCAATAAAAATGCTCTGTTGTGCTAAGATTGATCTATTGAGAACTGCGCGAACGGTTTATAACGCAGTGACATTGACTCTACATCAATAATGCGGGCTCATCTTGGCTTTTAATGTATTCAGATTATTTACATCATTTACACTTTGATTTTGAATGAAATTATGGATTTAATAAATTTGATTGTGTATATTTTACGTGCTTTCATTCGTAACGTGTGACTTTGTCGTTATTGTGATGTACAGATAAAATGGAAGTGTTTAAATTACTGTTTCAATCATAAAACGGCATTAAAATAAGGTCAGATACAGCTAAATAAAACACTACGTCATTAAAACAAATTAGTGGCAATCCAATTGTTCATAAATCACAATTTAGAAGGTACTATTGCGTCAGTGAACGCCAATAAAACATTTTGTAACATCTGAACGCTTCTTTGTTACGTAAATTCTCGATACGGGGCTAAATGTACAGAGTAAAAGCTTAAGCTCTACATAGGTAGGTAAGTACTTAATGAGGTTTAGAAAGGCATTACCTAGTTATCATTCTAGGTAACTAGGTCTCATAATTTATTTATAAACAAACAAAATGTTATTGATATTTAAATATTTATGCATCTGTAGTTGTAGTTTTTATATTACGAAAGTAGGTTTCAGTTATCTTTTGTCTCCTTGGTTTCCAATACTTTATTTTTTTTATTTTCAATGGGCATAATTACTTTGCGGTCTTTAACTTTTATGGGTACTGTATGTACATTGTTCATTACCAACCATAAACAACATTAACCTGTTATTAATTTTTTTTTCATCTTTGCGTGACATTGAAATCGGAATTTTAAAACGTAGAGTCATTAAATTAAGTGATAGTACCTAGGTGTCCTTAATGATTCTCGTCCTTGTTTTATTTTAATGATTTTGTTTTGTAATTTCACTAATTTAGGATTATAATATATAGTGAAATATGTAATTAATACCTTAGTAGATTTATCCACTGAGACTCTATTACTGTTGTGTGATGTTAATTAACCCTTTTTGATAGTAGAATCTATTTACGTTAAGTAACATTATATAAGTAGGTACCTTTTTTTTAATTCCGCGGCCTCTCTCACGTCCGTTGCCGGGCGTGTCTGGTAAAGTAGGTACCTGATATAAATTGAATAGATATTATGTGATATGGAAATTAACGAATAAAGAAATTAAAATTCAGTTTACCACCTAATGATAGTTTTGAATTTTGGATAAGTAATAGGATTTAAAAAATTGTAAATATCAATAGTTTTAAAAGACGTAAGTACTTAATTAATAATTTAATTTAATTATAAGACTTTCCATCCTTACTTCAATACGTACTACGAAACGTACGTTGAATGATAAATTGTACAATCGTAGTCTCGTAGTACTACGAGTTATACAGTATACCTACAGAGTACACTTACCTACTGTTTAAATTATGCAAGCGTCTGTACCTAGTACCCGCACCCTAACCAACACAGTGAACCCCAAAACTACCGGTCGATCATGCGTAAAGGGTGGCGAAGGGCTGATAAAGAGGGAAGCTTGTCGGTGTTTGAACTCTAGACGCGATACATATATAAATATCTACATATAATTTGAAGAATTATTACCGATTGGTTACTAAAATTCTTCTTGTTTACAAGTTTACATTGAACTGACCTCTAGCGTAAGTTATGAGAACGAGAAGTTCCTTGCTGAAATGCTTCCTGAAATAGTCACATTGAGATTGAGAACAGACGGCATTTCCTCACACTTGGATCGAAGCGAAACAATTCAAACACAAATTTCAATATAATTTTCACTGCACACTCACTATATTACACTGGATTCATATTCACATCACTTTTAACTAATTGTTGATGTTTTGAAACTAACAAACTGTGGGTAAATATTATGGTACTAGTAGTATTTACATCGGTTTCATTGCGCTGGTGTATGTGCGTGAAACTGTAGTACCAAGACTGGCGAAGAGACGACGCGCATGTCGCGACCGCGAGGGACTCGCTGTAAATATAAAAATGGACAAGCTCCCCTTCTTGGGGGCTCGTTGAATGAATCACAGTAAATCACTAATCTCACACGCACATACAAAAGGTTTTTTTAACGAATCCGGTACATTAAGGGTTTGAGTAAGTCACTTTTATAACAGGAAATGCATTTGAGATGATTCAAATTTAAGCAATGTCGATTTATAATGCAAACTTCCGCGTAGCTTGTAACGAAATATTGATCGGCATCGGCAGGACTCCCACCAACGTTTGCAGACATTTTCAAAGAGCCAGCTTTTGTAAAGAGATAATCGCTGTATATCACCCGCGCGCTATCCGTGTTATGCCCAAATCTGATTCCTCTATGTAGCAGGTAGAACGTTTTTTATACTGTTTGGGTCGCTAAGGAATTAAAATGTAGGTAAAAAATGAGTCGTGAAATATGTTTTGTTGCATTTTGTAGGTACCTACATCGTGTTATTTTTATAGATGCTTCCCATGTAGAGTTCATGGCACTGTTTGTCCTTTTTTTACTCTTTTACAAAGACATGTGTTAAACATTATATTTGGTAATGGAGTATTGTTTAAATGTAAGTAGTTTAATAGTATACTACTATTAACCATTAAATTTAAATTCTTACGTAAAGCAAAGTGCTCTAATTTAATTAACTAAGTACCTACACTTTAACTTCGGTAAAGATGTAATGTAAAATCCGTAGGAGGTAGGTATATCTCCCTGTTATTTGTAAATACGACTACATAAATACATACAATCACGCCTATATCCCCAAAGGGGGTAGGCAGAGATGAATCATCTATTGGTTCCACTTGATAGATGATACGGATCGATGATACCTAATTCGAACTTATATAAATAACCGCTGAAAGTACCTTAGGTAGGCCTAATATTCCGGGTCGAATCAAATTATTTGTGTGATCCACAAATGTTTTATAAACTTAAGAAACTTAAAAAAACCACAAATGTTAAAATAAAAATAAATAATATAAATAATAAACATTAAATATACTAGGTATGCAATGCATGCTGCTAATTGCAAATGTTGAGCGGAGCAAATGTTTTTATTACATATCAGAATCAGAATCGAACACTTAAATTAATTAATCGAATGAAAAAAAAAAACTATTTTCATTGTTGACACACGTGTTTCCATGGCAACCATTTAATCATCTGGTTTTTCGGTGATTATTCCTCGATGGTGCATCCAATTTCGAAAATCGTTTTTCCGAACCCACCAGCTGCATGTCTTGCACGCGCGTGCCAATTTTGGAATTTCTAGCTAAATGTTAAAGAACTTTTTCGTCGATGTCCAGGACATTTTCGGTGATTATTCCTCCGTGGTCAGTTCTATTTTCATGATTTCAGATATATGCACTCCCGGGTATATGATGTCAACCAGCATGCCAAATTTGGTCAAAATCGGTCGAGCCGTTTCGGAGGAGTAGACGCACAAACGATTTACACTTGTCGCCTAAGATTGAGCTCCGCTTCGCTCCGCTCAATAACTAGGTGTGCACGGCGGGTCGCGGTGCAAAATTGAGTTGAAGCGAGACTTTCTAAATTTTTTTTAAATTTTTTTAATTTCTGATTTCTTTTTTTTTAACTGATGGTCTATTTAACCTCTTTTAAGGTCAAAATTATGTATGGCGCGCGCATTATGTGTAATTGTCTCGGTATAACTGTCTAAGGCCGCGTTTCCACTGAAGCTGGGCGAAAAAATTCAACATCTTACCCCATTGTTTATCATGGATTTTCGCCAGGTAACGCCTGATTCCATTCAATATATCAAAAGGTGTTCTGGGCGATCAGCTCATGGGGGTGTCTCCAGGTTGATATAACCCTTATGTAACACCCTGTATATTATCTCTTCTTTCACCGAGCCTTTTTCTCAACTCCGACTCCCAACTCCCAACGCCGACTCCAAAGTCGGCTTTCCAGTCTAACTGCGATTCGACTGAACTTCGATATTTTCCGTGAAGCGACTACCATCTGACCTCCACAACCCATGGCCGATATCGAAGTTCTATAGTTAGACCGGTCAGATATAGTCGGCAACTACCCCTAACGACTGCCATAGATGTTCGTATGACAAAAAATGAAGAGATAACCTAATAATCTCTTCTTTATACCTCTAGGTATATGTAAAGGTGAATTTGAAAAGTTGTTTTGAATTCATTAAAGATGGCTATAGGTAGGTAGGTATAGGTACTATCACGCTGCGACCAATAGGAGTGAAGCAGCAATTCAGTGTTTAAAACACAATTCGACGCCAATGAAGTTGCGGGCGTCCGTCGCCGTCGCTCGGCGTCCGCTAGTTTATTCCATTATGCAAGTCTTGCATGTAAGTATGACTTCACCACATACACTAACAACTTGCATACAAAATATGGCGTAGATATGCATAGGAATCTACATACCTTTTATTGAAATTATTGAGCGAAGCGAGCCGAAGGCGAGCGGAGCTCTCAACGGGTGTTTCAAATTATTTTTCAAACGATTTATGTTAAATTGTTTCTCGGCGAATACTCGGCCGATTTCGGATTTTCTTGCACTCATCAATAGCTTACAGAATTACCCAGGTTATTACGATGCCAGAATTTTGAATTTAAACTCGCTTCGCTCAAATATATGCTGCAGCGTAACGGTACGTTTCGCGACTGCGGCGACCTAGTATATGAAGTGGATGATGTCGGTATTGATCATCGTAGCTCAGTGGTCAGAGCATTCCCCGTGGGTTCGAGTCCTACCGCTGACATTTCAGTATTTGTGATTTATAATTTACTTGCGGCGCCTAGGGCTTTGCCCACTAGAACCTACCTCGAGAACCATGCTATCCATTAGTGAAACCCATAGACCAACGCGGTCGTCGTATACGCTGTCGCCATTGAAAACCGCATTAAAATCCGATGCGTAGTTTTAAAGATGTAAGCATACATCGGGACGGACAGACAGCGGAAGTGACTTTGTTTTATACTATGTTATGATACGAGGGTGGATTGAAAAGTAGTCGGCCTAACACTGATCCATTTAGTTCTAAAAATCAAATCTACCCACATTATTTAGCTCAGTTCAGACCTGTTAATTGTGTGAAGTTTGAAACGTGTGTGATAATTAGTTTTAATTTTATAAATTTATTAACAAAGCAATCTGACATCATTTCCGCAAATGGAGCAAATCGAGCAGCGTGCCGTCATTAAGTACCTCCATAAGAAGGGGCTGTCATCAAAAGCCATCCATGATGACATTGTTACGAGCCGGGGTTCTACGGAATTGAAAATGCCGATCAAACTACCACAAAACACTTTATTTATTACACCACTAATTTACACTTCACTATAAGCTTCACTGAACACTTTTAATCGCACTTGAACTCGCAGGTATAACTCGTATTATCGCTCTGGAAATACTGATGATCTCCCGCCCAAGCGCTCGGCATATATAGGGCGTTCATTGGTCTAGAAGTTTCAGCCGAGAATCATCGCGAACACTCTGTCACTCTCCCGAACCTTCTAGATGTGTCGAAAAACGCGTTACGTAGAAGTTACCTTGAGAGTTAGTATACGTAAACGATCTTCCTTATTTCACTAAAAATCTTTGTGAGATAGTATTATTTGCTGATGACACATCATTAATTTTTAAAAGTGATAGACAAAAAGTAGCACTTGACGATGTAAATAATACCCTTTCGAAAATATTGCATTGGTTCACAAGTAACAACTTGCTGCTCAATGCGAAGAAAACAAAATATGTAAAATTTACTATGCCCAATGTTAGACAGGTGGATACTCATATTACTATGAATAATGAATTAGTTCAAATAGTCAATACCACAGTTTTTCTTGGGATAACTGACCACCCGGATACCTGACAGGTCAGACCACACGCCCGCCTTGCTGGATCTACTGCTGACGAGTCGCCCAGCCGAGTACAGTGTGTCGGTACGCGCCCCACTGGGCACTTCCGACCACTGTGTGGTGCACGCCAGCTTCCAAGTGCCACCGCCTGCTCGTGCTGAACAAATGACTCGACGACTATGGCACTACTCGTCGGCAGACTGGGAAGGTCTCCGCGATTACTTTGCGTCCGTCCCGTGGAGCCAACGCTGCTTTGTAGGGAAGGCGCCTTCGGATAGCGCTGCTGCCGTTGCTGGCGAGATCAGTCTAGGGATAGAATATTATATCCCATTCACTGATGTCGCCAGCATCCGCAAAGCTCGCCCCTGGTTCGGGCGTGAATGTGCCGAGGCTGTCCAGAAAAAACAGTCTGCGTATCGCGCCTGGGTCAGGGCTCGGGTGGCACGTGACCCGAATGTGAACCGCCTCAAAGCAGCGTACAATAGGGCCACTAGGTTCAGCAAGAGGGCCTTCAAGAAAGCGGATGCCCAGCGCGTCGCGCGGCTTGGTCAGGAGCTCACATCCCACCCCACGGGCAGCCGTGGATACTGGCAACTGGCCAAAGCCGTACAGTCAAATTTTTGCCAACCCTCGCTGCCACCACTGCGTTTTCCTGATGGATCACTGGCTCACAAAGCCCAAGAGAAGGCGGACATGCTCGCAGACCTCTTTGCGGCTAATTCCCGCGTCGATGACCGTGGCCTGCAGCCCCCCGCCATCGCCAACTGTGGCCACACTATGCCTGATATTGTTATCAGGCAATGTGATGTACGGGCAGTGCTGCGGTCGCTCGACACGCGGAAAGCCAGTAGCCCTGACGGCATTCCGGCGGTGGTGTTACGAAAATGTGCCGCTGAGTTGTCTCCAGTGTCTGTACCGCCTGTCATACTCTACAGGGCTCGTGCCGGAGGTCTGGAAAGAGGCGAACGTACAACCGATCCCCAAGAAAGGGGATCGCTCCGATCCAGGCAACTATCGACCCATAGCTGTCACCTCAGTCATTTGCAAGGTGCTTGAGCTCCTTATCAATAAGCAGCTCATGCGATACCTGGAGGATCACTCGCTAATCAATGATCGGCAATATGGCTTCAGGCCAAAACGATCAACGGGTGACCTCCTGGCATTCGTCACGCATGTATGGGGTGGGGCTATCGAAAAGTACGGCGAGACCTTGGCTATTAGCCTGGACATCGCCAAAGCTATCGATAGGGTCTGGCATGCTTCGCTCCTTTCCAAGCTTCCGGCATATGGTCTACCTCCTCAACTGTGCAGCTGGATTGCCAGCTTTTTAAACGAGCGCCGAGTGCGGGTCCTCTGCGATGGCCAGGCTTCTCGCTTCTTGCAAGTGAATGCCGGGGTACCGCAGGGGTCCGTACTATCACCAACTCTCTTTCTTCTGCATATCAATGATATGCTATCCATCGGGAACATTCATTGCTATGCAGATGACAGCACACTGCACGGAAGTTACTCGGTTCGTCCGACGGCGGGGCGATCTGAGATTAAGGAGGAGAGACGACGACTCGTGGCTGATCTCGACCGTAACCTCGACAGTATCTCCCAATGGGGTGCCGAGAACTTGGTCGAGTTCAATGCCCGCAAAACACAGGCGTGTGCATTTACAGCGAAAAAATCCCCTTTCCTTCCCCTACCCACTCTTCAGAATGCAACATTACCAATGAAGGATAATCTAGACATCCTTGGCATAGAGCCGAGAGCTCAATAACACTAAATACATTGAGAGATGTATTGGGCTAGCTTCGCGGAAACTAGGAATACTGAACAAGGTAAAGCGATTCTTTACACCGCACCAGAGGTGTTTGCTGTACAAAACGCAGATTAGACCCTGCGTCGAATACTGCTCTCACCTCTGGGACGGCTCCGCGAAGTATTTGCTGGACGCACTCGACGCTATGCAGCGACGCGCTGTTCGCATTATAGATTGTCCGGAGGTAACGGGAAGCCTTGAGCCGCTAGCCCAGCGCCGAACAATTGCTTCCTTGGCCGCGTTCCACCGTATTTACCACGGTGAGTGTTCTGAAGAGCTCTTCAATCTGATCCCACCCTCTCCCTTCCGATCCCGAACAACGCGTGCCGGGCAGAGATGTCACTCTCGTACCGTGGAAACCGTCTTCGCGAGAACTGAGCGTTTTAAACGTTCGTTTCTCTGCCGAACGATGGTGGCTTGGAACGCCCTGCCCGCGCACGTGTTTCCTCCAACATATAACCCTGGGTTCTTTAAGCGACGCGTGAAGAGGCACATTACTGGGTCGTCAAGTTGAGGGTCACTCTCTATAGTATTCCTGTGTACTGTGAGAGTTGCCCACAATCACCAGACGTCGCTACATTTACCATCACGCGGGTGGCGTCAATTTGTCGACCTAAATATATAAAAAAAAAAAAAAAAAAAAAAAAAAAAAATCACGTTACGTAGTAGTACTGCGATTTGCTACTAGATGGCGCTGAATTTGGTAGTCTTATTACTCGCTACGAGATGGCGTTACACTGCCCCCTCCTAAGACATGCTCGTCCCGAGCATTGTCAGGCCCATAATATCGCGCCAATCGATCCACATGAACTATCTTTGACGCACTTCTTGGACTCCTCTGTATTCGGTAAGTCACATCGTTAATCTTGGTCACAACTCGGTATGGTCCATCCCATTTAGCTTGCAGTTTAGGAGACTTCCCTTTACTGCGGACTGGGTTATGTAACCACACTAACGAACCTTCATCGAAGCCCTTATTGTTTGTCTTTCGGTCGTAACGGGTCTTCATCTTTTCAGACATTTGTTGACCTGATTGTCTGACGTGCTCATAAATGTCATTCATCCTGCTGCGCAAGTCATTCGCATAATCGGTGATATTGCGTGGAGCGTCAGGCGCTATACCGGTTATTAAGTCGGCAGGCAACCGTAATTCTCTTCCAAAGTTCGCATAAGCTGGTGTCACTGACGTGCTTTCGCGAACCGCACTTCGGTAAGACAAAAGAAACGGTTGGATGTGCTTGTCCCAATCTTTTTGCCTGCTTTCCACAACTTTCGCCAGATATCTCTCCAATGTCTGATTAAATCGCTCCACCATTCCATCTGACTGCGGGTGGTAAGAGGTCGTTCTGGTTTTGTGAGTACCCATGACCCGACACATTTCCTGGAACACCTGAGATTCAAAATTTCTTCCTTGATCGCTATGGATTTCTAGAGGCACCCCGAAACGACAGAAGACTTCGTGAACTAATTTATCTGCGACCGTGGTAGCTTCTTGATTAGGTATAGCGAAGACTTCTGGCCACTTCGTGAAATAATCCAGCACAACCATGAAGTACTTGTTTCCGCTTTCACTTTCAGGAAACGGTCCCGCAACATCTAGGGCTATCCTTTCCCATGGTGCCCCAACGTTATACAGTTTCAGTGCACCTCTGCTCCGTGTATGAGGTCCTTTCACAGCAGCACAACTCGTACATTTGCGGCACCAGTCCTCAACGTCGTCGCGACAGTGGATCCAGTAAAACCGCTCACGTATCTTCAACAGAGTCCTTTTTACTCCCATATGGCCCCCTAAACATCCATTATGGTAGAGCTGTAGCACATCTGGGACCTTAACTTTAGGGACGACCTTTTGCAAATGACAGCTGTCTCCTCGAGCATTTTCCCATTTGCGGCACAAGACTCCATCCTGAATAACTAAACTGTCCCATTGCGCCCAATAACTTTTTGTGATTGAACTCATTGAAGCGACGTCACTCCACATAGGTTTAGGAGCACTTGCTTTAATCCACTCAAATATTGGCTTGATGTCTGCGTCGTCCTGTTGAGCATGTTGTAGGCTTTCTTTTCATTCGTCGCTCGGATCCGTTTTAAGCAGCTTCACAGGTATGGCTTCCTTTGTCTCCTGTTTGGCACAGTGCTTACAGTCTTCAGGGCAAGGTCTTCTTGACAAATTTGCGTTGCCATGGGATCTCCCACTGCGATGTTCAATCACAAAGTCATATTCCTGTAGTAGCTCAATCCATCTTGCGACTTGTCCTTCTGGATTCTTGAATTGTAATAGCCACTTCAATGCAGCATGGTCGGTACGTATAAGGAATTTTCGCCCTAGTAAATATTTGCTGAAATGCTACAATGTCTTCACCACGGCGAGTAATTCTCTCCTCGTGACGCAATAATTCCTTTCAGGTTTCGATAAGGATTTGCTGAAGTAGGCTATAACGACCTTTCGATCTCCTTTCCGCTGAGATAACACACCTCCGAGTCCAATATCACTTGCGTCTGTGTCAACTATAAATTCATTTTCCGCATCGGGATAACCCAAAATAGGTGTATTGCACAGACGATTCTTTAGCTCCTGGAATGCGATGCCGCAGCTTCCGTCCCATCAGAATTGTCGCTTTTCCTCCGTGAGCTTGTGTAAGGGCTTGGCAATATCCGCAAAGTTCTTGACGAATCGCCGGTAGTATGAGCACAAACCCAAAAATGCTCTGACCTGCGTCTTATCCTTTGGAACCGGCCAATCCTTGACGGCGATGATTTTCTCTGGATCCGTGCGGATACCATCTTCCGACACTACGTAGTCTAGGAAGCTTACTTGCCGTTTGAGGAATGAGCACTTCTTTGGGCTGAGCTTCAGGTTCGCGCTTCGGATCTTTACAACACGCGTTCCAGGTTTTGAAGATGCTCTTCTAACGTACGGCCCACGATGATAATGTCATCTAGATAGACAAGACAGGCGTCCCCAGTCAATCCGGCGAGTACTTGCCAGTAGCCACTTTTCAGGTCTAGCGTGCTAAACCACTTCACCCCTGTCAGCATGTCAAACGTGTCATCGATCCTTGGTAAAGGGTAGCTGTCCTTTTTCGTAACGTCATTCAGACGACGATAGTCGACACAAAACCGCATACTGCCATCTTTCTTCCTTACCAGCACTACAGGTGAGCACCATGGACTTGACGATGGTTCTATCACACCATCTTTTACCATTCCTTCAATCATGGTCTCAACTTCCTTTTCTCGTGCTACTGGCAGCCTCCTTGGTCGCTGACGGATGGGTGCCTCATTTCCTGTATTGATTTTATGCTGAACCAATCCAGTCTTCCCAATGTCAGCATCACTCGAAGAGAAAATATCGGCGTACTTGAGTAACATCTTCTTAGCCTTGTCCATTTCATTCTTCGTTAATATGTTACGACAGTCTTCTAAAAGTGTCAACACGTTGTTTCTAGCGTCCTTGTTGACGATGTTCCCAGTACTCAACTCTTGGCATCGGCGCATCCAATCTACTTCTTCGCAAGTGCCAATCAATGTGCTCTTTTCTATCACGTGTTCCTTATCACTAAGGTTCAGCACACGTACCACTGAGGCTTCATTGGCTCTTACCAGAGTTCGGGCCATCGATCGGGAATTTACCTGCATAATGTCAGCCACGATGACATTATGCAGGTAAATTCCATTGCCCAACTTTAACTGCATCTCTTTCTCTCCTCGGACGGGTATGCGCTGACCGGTGGCTGTTACCAAGTTGATGCGGTCACGGTTCGCAGAGTCCCCAAGGAACCGATTTGCAAGTCGGGAACTGACAACCGTGAGAGATGCTCCAGTATCTAGTCAGCTTACATGGTGTTCCATTTACCTCGCCCTTGATGATCAGGCTGTTCCCATCCTGGGTTTGTGAGATCGAAACCCTTGGGGCTCTTCTAAAATCAGCCAGCACCCACCCCGCAGCCCTGGCATTTATTCGTTTCCCTGCTGTTGCTGGGCGGTGACATTAGCCACCCTATCCTCTTGGGAACGACTTTGTTCTCTTTCAGCAGTCCGCTTTGGGCAACTGGATCGAAGGTGGCCCCTCTCACCACATGTGTAGCACCTAGGGCTATACCTCGTGAAACGGTCGCGAAACGGTGATGCTACAACTTCCCTGACACGGTGAGATCGATGATCCTTACGTACGGCTTCGACCTCCAAAGCATGAGCCAAGGCGTCTTTGAGAGTCTCATGGTGCCCGAGTCTCACTGCAGCCCTGACTTCCAGGTCGTGGATGCCGTCGATGAATACTTGCACCAGATTCCCATCGATTAGCGCAGGTACCGACTGGTATGCCTTCCGTACCAGCTTCTCAACTTCCAGGGCCCACTGTTGCAAGTTTTCACCAGTGCGCTGGACACGATCCTTCAGCTGCGCACGATACACCTTGAGCGTCACCGTATCTGGTTTCCAAGGCTTCTAGTAGCTGCTCGTAGGATACATCGTCTCCGAGAGCTTCTAGGATGGTTAACGCCTTGTCTCGCAGACCCAATGTAAGCGCAGTCATGGCCTGGGCTTTGCTCCACCCGTTTGCCTTCTTAACGGCCTCAAACTGCTTTTTATAGGCCGACCATGAAGATGTCCCATCGAATGGCGGGACTTTAAATCCACGCGCTGAAGGTACGGCAGGTAAGGAAGTCGCAATCCCATCTCCAGCTTTCAGATTTCCCAGCTCTTTCCTGACATCTGTAATCTGGTTTTTTACATCTTCAAACCGAGTTTCGGCTTCCGTGAAGCGGTTCTCAACATGATGAACTTGATCCTTCATCACATTCATCTCCTTGCCAAAAGTCGCTCGAAGATCTTTCATGAGGAGTGTCTGTTCCTCCTGGCGGCGTGCCTGCTTCTCCTTGTCGCGCAGCAGCTGTTCTTCCAACCGGCGGGCCTGCTCCTCCTGGCGGCGTGCCTGCTCCTCCTGGCGGCGTGCCTGCTCCTCCTTGTCACGCAGCAGCTGTTCTTCCAACCGGCGGGCCTGCTCCTCCTGGCGGCATGCCTGCTCCTCCTGGCGACGGGCTTGCTCCTCCTGGTGGCGGGCCTGCTCCTCCTGGCGACGGGCTTGCTCCTGTAACATCGCCATCAGCGCAGCAAAGTCTGGAGAAGCTAGCGCTGGAGATACCGTGGGCGGGCCAGCTTCCACCGTTGGCTGCTGCTGACCACCCAACCTCTCCGGCGTATTACCTCCGAAGCGTCTGCTGTCCAACTCCTGCTGGCGCTGACCCCTGGTACGGACGCCCTCTGTGTCTTCGGTAACACCGGCATTGTCCAAATCCCCAATTCTGACACCAATTATGCCAATTGAGCCAGGGTTCTACGCAATTAAAAATGCCGATCAAACTACCACAAAACACTTTATTTATTACACCACTAATTTACACTTCCCTATAAGCTTCACTGAACACTTTTAATCGCATTTGAACTCGCAGGTATAACTCGTATTATCGCTCTGGAAATACTGATGATCACCCGCCCAAGCGCTCGGCATATATTCATTGGTCATTGGTCTAGAAGTTTCAGCCGAGAATTATCGCGAACACTGTCACTCTCCCGAACCTTCTAGATGTGTCGAGAAACGCGTTACGTAGAAGTTACCTTGAGAGAATATTCCAGAAACACGTTACGTAGTAGTACTGCGATTTGCTACTAGATGGCGCTGAATTTGGTAGTCTTATTACTCGCTACGAGATGGCGTTACAATATGGTCAGTACATTAGGGGATTGCGCTCTTTCATATTCATCCGTCAAAAAATGGACAGTAGAATTCAAGCGTGGTGGAGAGAGTGTGAAAGACGAACTCCGCTCTGGAAGGCCTTTGACGTCCACTACTGACGAAAATGTTAAAAAAATACTCGACTTAATTATGGGAGACCGCAGATTGAAAATTAGAGAGATAGCCGAGAAAGGCATCTCTTATGAACGTACTCAAAACATAATAGTCAACGTGTTGGGTTTCCACAAGTTGTGTGCGAGGTGGGTTTTCCGCGACTGCTTTCAGTTGAGCAAAAAAGGGTGCGATTGACTAATGCACGCGACTGTTTGGAGTTATTTGAAGCTGATGAATATGATTTTTTGAATCGTTTTGTTACTATGGACGAAACATGGGTTCATTACTGTACACCGGAAACAAAACAACAATCAAAACAGTGGAAAAGACCTGGTTCACCACCTCCCAAAAAGGCTAAGTCGATTTTGTCGGCAAGTAAGGTGATGGCTTCAGTATTCTGGGACTCGAAGGGTGTGATTATGGTTTATTATCTTGAAAGGGGTCAGACTATAAACTCTGATTATTACTGCACCTTACTACGTCGTTTACGAGAGGAAATAGAAGAAAATCGTCCAGGAATGATCAGAAGAAAAGTCCTGTTTCATCAAGATAACGCTCGTGTTCACACGTCTGTCCAATCAATGGCAGAAATTCACAACTGTGGCTTTGAACTGTTACCGCATCCACCTTATTCACCTGATCTGGCACCGTCAGACTTTTTTCTGTTCCCTAACCTAAAAAAAGCACTTTGGAGGTCAAAGATTTTTGACAAATGACGACGTCAAACCAGCAGTAGACGCATATTTTGACTCTAAGGAAGAATCATTTTTTTTCAACGGGCTAAATGTTTGGAAGTTCCCTTCCTAATGGCTTCATAATGGCAAAAGTGCATTGAACTTGATTGTGATTACGTTGAAAAATAAAAATATATTTCATTTATTATGTATTTATTTTCTTGGTTAGGCCGATTACTTTTCAATCCACCATCATTCACCGAGCCTTTTCCCAACTAAAGTTGGAGTCGGCTTTCCAGTCTAACTGCGATTCGGCTGAACATCGATATTTTCCGTGAAGCAACTGCCATCTGACCTCCACAACCCATGGGCGACATCGAAGTTCTGTAGTTAGACCGGTCGGATTTTTGATTTAGGGCTCCAACTACCCCTAACGACTGTCATAGATGTTTGTATGGCAACCGGGACCGACGGCTTAACGTGCTCTCCGAGGCACGGAGGGGTCTCAGTGTCTTAAGAAATGGTCACCCATCCTAAGACCGGCCTGACTCGATGTTGCTTAACCTTTGCAATGTGTTAACATTGTCGGTTACCACTAGACCACGAGCCCCTCATTAGATTATCAGATTACTTTTCAATCCACCCTCGTATCTAAATATTTAAGTAAAATTATTCTGTAAGTTTACAATTTTGCCCATCTAACGCACTTATTTTGGGCCGAACAGTTTTTTTCTAACTCAAAGTGTCTATCCACACTATGCCGAAGTTACGTGTCCGAAGTTGCGCGGCTGATTTTACGTTCCGACGTGTTCGGCTGATATGACACACTATAAGTGCCGAACTTACACGGCAGAAATTCAGTTGCGTAACTTGATGCGTGTGTAGTGTGTATTCAGTGTTTCGAGCGCTATTGTTGAGTCGTGTCGTGTGTTATTTAATAGTCCTATTATTTAATAGTCTCCCCCGCTAGATGTTCGTCGGCAATCGAACCGAACTTCGGTCGCGTATAATGTGTCCACTACAGCTGAACGCTACGCTGAACTTACGCCCGACCGAAATTACGTTGCGTTAATAACGCAATGTAACTTCGGTTCGGCGTAATGTGTCGTCAGTAATACAAACAACATTGCAGACGTAATCATGCCGAACTTCGGTCGCGTACGTTCGGCATAGTGTGTTTAGACACAAAGACGTCTTTAGTCATGCCACAAATTAGTGTTGCTTGATGGTTGTGTGTTATGTCAATGTCTGTAAAATGTCATTTCTCATATTGGTCTGCCCTGTTACTGTCATATTATTTAGTCTTTTGGCGCCAATTTGCTAGCAGCTCACTTCTAATTCTACAATAACCTGCGCAATTTATCTTTTCTGCCTGTTTGAAATAGCAATATCAACATTTCGTGGCGTTTACAGCAAGCTTTAATTAATTTAGTCAGAATGGCTTCAGGATTAGAAACCCAACTGAAGTTTACTCGTCTCAGCGAGCACGCATTTCCTCCAATGAAAGGATCTGAGAAAGCAGCCGGATTTGATTTAAAGAGGTAAGCATATTAAAGTAATCAGACCACTATGTATGCATATCTCAATCGTGTTTCTGGTTTATTCCATGTTTTACTAATCAACATTGTTTTCTAGCGCATATGATTACGTAGTACCAGCTCGTGGCAAAGAATTAGTCAAGACTGATCTGCAGATTGAATTGCCGTCTGGATGTTATGGACGAGTGGCTCCACGTTCTGGTTTAGCACTCAAAAACTTCATAGATGTTGGAGGTGAGATTATTTTAATTAACTAGCGGACGTCAGCAGCTTCGCCCGCATAACAAATTATGTACAAAAAAAGAACTATACATAGTACAATTTTTTTTCTTTTTAATAATAATTTATTTACAATAAGAATTACAGTACAAATTATGTACAAGAAAAAGTGGTTCTCGAGGCCTTCCTCGAGAACCACTTTTTCTTGTACATAATTTGTTTTCTTGTACTCAATTCATCCAAAACTGCATCAAAATCCGTTGCGTAGTTTTAAAGATCTAAGCTTACATAGAAAATGATTGACTATACTATGTTTTGACAATGCTGTCATTGCATTATAATACATACTTATCTTTGCTGCTTCACCACATCATAATAGGGTGGCAGTCATTTGAACCAAGATGTGAAACTCAAATTTTATTTATTTCAGCTGGTGTTATTGATGAAGACTATAGGGGTAATATAGGTGTGGTTATATTTAATCATTCAGACACTGGTTTTGTTGTCAAGAAAGGTGATAGGATTGCCCAATTAATATGTGAAAGAATTTTCTATCCTGTTCTCAAAGAAGTAACTAATCTTACTGAAACTAATCGGGGTGAAGGAGGATTTGGATCTACTGGCAAATAAGAAGTTATTTGTCTGATATTTGACTAATTTTTTTTTTATGTATGAGCATTTGGTGTAAGTTTCTTTTTAATTGTCTGTGATTATAATGTTCACAGTAATCCTCCAATGATAAATTCATAGCGAGTAATGACTAGCTTGTCATAAACTTTAGCATTTTAAACTAGCCAGCAATATATCATTCCATACATAATAAGATTATTTTACCAGGATGTATAATTTGTTGAATTGATTGAATCTTACCAGAGATGATCCTAAATGAACAACAAGTCTCATACGTTTATGTTATACAGTGATATATACCTACTCTGGTAATACGGTCGGTATGTACTCTGATAAGGTCATTGGCAAGACAGAAAAGCATAATGATAAAAAATTATTGAACTAAAGCACTCCATAATATAAAATAACCTTGTTCCACAGCATGTTATAGAATAGAAGATGTGTTTTGTTTATTAGTTTTGCATAATGAATCATTTCATAATCACAAGTCACCTGAAAGAGATGGCACAAAGTTTTAACACTACCATTATCCATAAATTAAGATAAGTTGTAAAATAGAAATCAATCTCTCATAACTACCATAATCTTAAGAATGCTAATATTGGATAGAAACAGGCGTTACTTGGCGAAAATCCATGACAAAACAATGGTAAGTAAAAATTTTTTTAAGAAAAAACTTTTTAGCATTAATTTTTCGCAGAATCAAAAGGACAACAAAACGTCGACAATTGTTTCGCCTCTAAACGAGGCATTATCAAGACTGTCTCAGAGAGAACAGCAAAATTCGTGGTTGGAATGTGTTTGCTTATAAGTAAACGCGTGCAAATTTCATTATCGCGATGTAGGATTCTTTACAATAACCAATGTGGGTAGAAACCTCAGATCATGCTAACTAAGTTCCAAAAATAGGTATTCACCAATACTTGACCTTATCTGTTTGATTTAATTACTGTCTCTTGATAAGTTGCATAGAAAACCCAAATAACACACACAAACCAACAACAGTTAATGTGTCTGTCTGTTCGCAAACAGATTAAGTAAGGGAGATGTGTGAAAATCTATTTGTTCGTTGAGTAAGGTGTCCGCATCTCTTCTAACTATTTCTAGCCTTTCCCAAACACTTAACTTGAACCCTTTCTCACCTAACCGTAAAACTTTAAAAGTGTTACTATTGTTCAAGGAATGACCAGTGTCAAGAAGATGCTTCGCGAAGAGGGACCTTTCAGGACAACCATTGCGGGACGCCGCTCTATGTTCCTTATATCTAATATCGAAGGACCTGCCAGTCTGTCCCACATACTTCAAACCACATTCATCACAACTCAACAAATAAACACCTGATCTGCGTGAGACCGACACCGAATCCTTACCATTACACAGCTCCCTCAAGGCATTCTGAGTTCTAAAAGCAACAAATATACTACTTTCCCTCATGATCTTAGCTATACTCAACGAGACGGGACCCACGAACGGCAAACAGGCCGTGTACTTCCTAGGTGGATCTTGAATCGGATATAATAAATGAAAACTAGCCTTTCTACGTTTTTTATTTAATAATGAGTGAACCATTCCTACGTCATAGCCATTACTTTGTGCTATGTAGCAAATGATGGACAATTCTTCACCAAATGCCTGTGGGCTCAACGGTACCGCCAGTAACCTGCTCAGTAATCCATGGCAACATAAAATGGCAGCTTTCCACAGCTTACTGAGCAGGTTACTGGCGGTACCGTTGAGCCCACAGGCATTTGGTGAAGAATTGTCCATCATTTGCTACATAGCACAAAGTAATGGCTATGACGTAGGAATGGTTCACTCATTATTAAATAAAAAACGTAGAAAGGCTAGTTTTCATTTATTATATCCGATTCAAGATCCACCTAGGAAGTACACGGCCTGTTTGCCGTTCGTGGGTCCCGTCTCGTTGAGTATAGCTAAGATCATGAGGGAAAGTAGTATATTTGTTGCTTTTAGAACTCAGAATGCCTTGAGGGAGCTGTGTAATGGCAAGGATTCGGTGTCGGTCTCACGCAGATCAGGTGTTTATTTGTTGAGTTGTGATGAATGTGGTTTGAAGTATGTGGGACAGACTGGCAGGTCCTTCGATATTAGATATAAGGAACATAGAGCGGCGTCCCGCAATGGTTGTCCTGAAAGGTCCCTCTTCGCGAAGCATCTTCTTGACACTGGTCATTCCTTGAACAATAGTAACACTTTTAAAGTTTTACGGTTAGGTGAGAAAGGGTTCAAGTTAAGTGTTTGGGAAAGGCTAGAAATAGTTAGAAGAGATGCGGACACCTTACTCAACGAACAAATAGATTTTCACACATCTCCCTTACTTAATCTGTTTGCGAACAGACAGACACATTAACTGTTGTTGGTTTGTGTGTGTTATTTGGGTTTTCTATGCAAATTATCAAGAGACAGTAATTAAATCAAACAGATAAGGTCAAGTATTGGTGAATACCTATTTTTGGAACTTAGTTAGCATGATTCTGAGGTTTCTACCCACATTGGTTATTGTAAAGAATCCTACATCGCGATAATGAAATTTGCACGCGTTTACTTATAAGCAAACACGTTCCAACCACGAATTTTGCTGTTCTCTCTGAGACAGTCTTGATAATGCCTCGTTTAGAGGCGAAACAATTGTCGACGTTTTGTGGTCCTTTTGATTCTGCGAAAAATTAATGCTATTAATTAATGCTAAAAAGTTTTTTCTTAAAAAAATTTTTACTTACCATTGTTTTGCTTAAGAATGCTGTTAATTAACAATGTGATCTAAAATAGCGAATACCTAGTAATAATACGTCTGTTGAAATGTTAAGTTTGTACTGCCTGGCACTATAATTAGTACGCTAGTAAGTTTCATATTTCAAATGCCATAGAATAAGGTTGTTACCATTTTGCATTACCACAATGGTTTAAGTTTACTTTCTTAATAAAATACACCGGGACTTCCAGTAGAAGTGTTGCTATGATAACTTTGTTTCTTTTATGTTTTCAGTGCAGCTTAATACTCCCAATGTCATAGCTACTAAACTATGATATTAGCTGATTTTTTCGTTCCCACACCTTGTTGTAATACACTATAACAGGGATAAAAGTAGCCTATATAGCAATCATAATATCGGTTCAGTAGTTTCTGGGCCTATTCAATTCAAAAAAAGTCAAATCTTTAGTCAGTTTAGAATTGACCCCATGGTAGTGATCTCCACTACAATGTTGCCAATACTTGCACACACAGCAGAAGTATAAAAGTAAATAAGTTTAAACCCAATATAAAAATCCATATTAGGTACCCAAATCCCAAATGAATTCATCACATTTCAAGATCTAATCAGTAGAGGGCTGTTTGCAAACCAGCCCTTAGAGCATTGTCTGTCGGCCCTGCCGCAATGCCCCCTACTAGCCTTCACATTAGTTAAGGTGGCAATTTAGGGTCATTCCCATGTTTACACCCTAGATTGCCCCAGCGGCATGCTTTTGGGCCCCTTGGCCCTTAAAATGCCTACATTCAAACCAAGCTGAAGAGGTCTTGGTTGCCATGGTTGCATCCCTGAGGCACTTGTGGCAAATTTGGAGGTGCAATTTCAATAACCCCTGTGTAATACATATAAATACATAGTGTGACCATCTATAGCTGAAATATTGGTACATAAAAAATCATGTATATGAATTACATTTCTTTAATAAGTAGGTACCTATTCTCTGATACCTATGTTGTGATACATATTATTAAATTATTATACCTACATTGCACACTTATTTTGTCAAGGCATTTATTGTGATACTAGCACCTTTTGCACATTATGTTTTTACTACCATTCACATAAAGCTACCCAAGTCCCAACGATATATTTTACTAAGTATACAAATGTGCAGAAATGGTATAAACATCTTGATAGTAGTTGTGTTTCATAAATTTCTTACTTTGAATCCTCAAAGTTATCAAGGACACTTTCAAAATTCACTTTCTCAAATGTCAATACCTGATTTCTCGACACAATAGACTCTTTATTTCTTTTGAGGAAAGGCTTCAAAAAGTTTTTAAATCTGTTATCATTGCTTACACCAAAATCCAATTCCGCTTTTTCTACTTGCTTCTCAATTATGTCTACCTGGCTTTGCAGTTTCTGGATTATGCTTATTAATGTTGTTGTTTTCTTGGATAGTGCAGTAATTTCACTGCGATACGCACTTATATCTTCAGAAATTGCACTACTGCAATCACTATTTTTGAGCTTCACCATTTGTAACACACTTGTCAGTTCTTCCAGTCTAGTTAACATGTTATCAACAACATCTTGAACAGTTTGAAAACCATTTAAAACATCTAGTTTTAAATATGCAGTGTAATCTTTGACTAGTTCTTCTAACATTCTGCATTTATTCAGAGTCGGGACATTCAAAATCTGGAAACAAAAATTCGATAACACTCACTACCTTATCAATAATATCTGAAACAAGTTTCGATAGCTCTCTAAAAGAGGATGGGCACAAGCGGCAAAGTTTTATAAACAACTCCATAGTTCAGTTTATAATATCATTTACTTCCACATAGTTAATCACAACACAAGTAGTTGTATTCTAAGGTGGAAACAACAGAGTTCTCTGAAATCCATATTGAGGATGCAGATATTGAGAAATAGGTTAAATTTACCTTGAACAGTTTCCACCTCCACAGGCACACTGCGCGTTTTTAACAGCTAGCTAGTACCTAGTAGTACACTTTTACTCAGAACTTAGGCCCTGACACCAATAATCATCACAACAATAGCGGAATTGAAAGTAAGTACTTACAAGTAACCATATATATAATATTCTCAAGTGTTTTCCTATCTATTTAAGACAATATTCATTTTATTCTAATTCTAATACAAACTAATAAAATCTAAGAATAAATAATTAAAATTAAGTCAAATGTTTTTTTTTTTCCAAAATGGCAAGTATTGGCAAGGCTATAACTATAACATTAACAGATAAAGCGCTGTTCACATTCCTCGGATGTCCACGCAAAGTCAGAAGACTTACGATACGACCTCTCATTGGCGGATGTTCGAATCCACTGAATAGAAAAAACAGTGGAAGTGCGTAAGTGGGCGGGGCACGCGCGCCACAGGGTACTATTATTTTTGCACTTCAAAATTGAACAATACGGAGTAAAGAAAACGGCTTGCTAGTGAGTGTGAATTTGGCGTTAACTGTCCAGCTATCGACTGTCAATGCAGCAAACCTTTTTTTTAATCGAAGTATGCAGTTTTTATTTTAACTAAAATCGGTTACATAGTTCCTAAGAACAGATCTTCGTATGTCTTAGTTTCAGACTTTCCCATACTGGCCCATTTGAATGAAGCTAACACTATATAGTATAGCGTAGTGGGATCGTGTTCATAGTAAAAATGTATTGTGTACTATGATGCAATGTCGCGATGTATTATAGCGTAGTCTAAATGACGCTTGATACTTCCACTAGCCAATTCAGTCACCACTCTTTAAATCGTTCAATAGAGCTATGCTCGATGGGTGGGTAGTCTAGCTAGTCTGTGTACATCATAAAATCTCTGGTTGACACAATGTTCGTGTTTTGTGGATTGTGTGAGATTTTTTATTGAAATGCTGCCCTCGACAGGATACTTTAAAGGAAATAATTGTCCCTTCTATGATAATGGGCTGTGCGAAAGACCATATTGTCATTTTAGACACGTTAAAAAAGAATCTCTTAGTACTCCCAGCGATGGAACCGAAAGTGGAGCGATATTACAAAAACTTGTGTCAGCAGCAGTGCAAAAGGTTCTTCAACAAACAGAGTCATCGGCAGCAACACCGGAGACAGACATTAGTATAAAAAATGTAGCCCAAAATGCTGGTAAAGTAACATACAATCCCACTCCTATATCTGAATTAAACAAAATCAACGACTCAGTAGCTGAAGAAAGTGAAGAAACTTATGAACAAAGAAAACGACACATCCCAGTACCTTACACACCGAGAAAACCGGCAAGCTTACCCATTCAGAGACCCAATGATATTAATGGGTCATCTAAACCTTTCATTTACATACCCCCACCGGTAAAGTATACTCCAGGCAGTACTGAAAATGCCGAATGTGACAAATATACACCTACTGGTTCAACAGTCTCCACAGAGAAGTATTTACCAGGTACTGAGACAGAATTACAACAATACAACCCTACTGAAGGAACTACACCCAATTCCAGTAAAATAAACTATGTGCCATCTGATAAAAGTGTAAGTAAAAAGAAAATATTGGAATACAAACCAACCAAAGTGAGCGCTAAAACTGAAATACCATCAGTTACTTATCAACCTACACCAAGAGCTCTGGCCCCTTGTTTTTCAAGTGATGAAGATGAACCCGATGCTAAGAAAAGAAAACTCTCAGAAGATCTTAATGGCTTAGACGAATTAGGGGCTGAATTTGATATTTTAGATCAGATATTAGATGATGAAACTAAAACTACAAAGGATAATTCAGTAAGTGGAAATAAAGATGTTAAAGATAATAATCATAAAAATAACAATAATCATGATGGTAAAAAAACCAAAATAGACACTGAGAAAAATCATACTAGCAATAAATCACATCATAAAAGCAGTATAGATAAAAAGGAAGAAAAGTCCAAATCTAAGAACTCATCTAGAAGTAAACCTGACAAAAAGCATACTGAAATCAAATCTAAACACAAAAGTTCTAGTAGAGATAAAGACAGAGAAAATAGAGATAAAAACAGAGAAAATAGAGATAAAAAGGAGAAGCATTCTTCGGAAAAGAAAAGACACTCGAGTTCCAAAGAAAAAGATTCTAAACATTCAAAACACAGTTCATCTAAGAAACATGAACAAGAATCACACAAATCAAAACATAGGTCAAAAGACAAAACTGATAAGAAATCCAAGGAAATAAAGGTTCACAGGAGCTCCAAGGAAACAAAGACTAAAGATAAGAGTAATGATAATTTAACAAATAATTTTTCTGATAATGATGATCTTAATACTGATGCATTATTTATTGATGAGGAATTTGATTTGGAATCTGATGAAGAAGCTATAGCTCTAGAATGTAAAAAGATATTCGATGAATATGTTCCCACTGAGAAACCTAAACTACCTGAGGAGAAAGTCAAATTAGAAGAAGTGTGTGAAGAAGCATCCACACCTAGTAAAAAAAGAATATCAAGAGCTATAGATAAGAACATTAAAGTGACACATAAAACACCTATCAAACCTGATTTTAAATTAAGTGCTGCTCAGCAGATGGCAGAAAGATTAGCTAAAGTACGAGATTTTCATTCTACAAAAAGTTCTAATAATACAAAACCTGAACCCCCTTCAACCCCAAAACCGACAGTTGGCCCTCCCAGCTCTGGACATACTAAAATTCGTATAGCACATGTGCCATATGCCTCTACATTAATGAGCGCTAAGAAAACCATGACACCAGTTCCAACTATGGTAAAAAGTCAACCTTCAACAAGCACCACAATAACACAAACTGTTAAAAAAGGTAGCCAGAGAGTTGCTCATGTGCCTAATGAAAAATTTATTGATAGGCCGGGTGTCTTAGAACCCCTTGGTTCAAAAATTGCAGCTAATATTAGGTCTACGTATCTTAATATGATGATTGATGAGTGTCTTAAACTATATCTTACAGCTCCTGATGCCTATGCTAGAGCACAACATGAAGAATTAAATACAAGCAAGAAGTGCTCCACTGTCCAAATATACAAAAATTCTGCAGTATTAACTATAAGTAGATTAAGAAAAGAATTAGCAGAATGTAAAGGGGTCAAGAAATCAGCATCTGACTGTACAACTTTACAGAGAGGCCCTGGATTGACACCTACGACTACAAATTCATGGAGCATAGTAAATAATAATAGGAAAAATATTGATCAGTCAAAGGAATTCAAAGGTGCAAAGTTGTATAAAAACCTAGAAAAGTGGATTTTAAATGAAGAGCAGCTTAAAGAAAATGGTTTTCCCAGGCCTCATGAGAGTGGTCAACGGGGTAGGGCAATTATTTATGGACAAAATAAAAAGCCACCACCTAAAGGAAACACCAGAAATTGTTGTAGATGTAAGCAAGACTATATTGTTGATAAAAAGGGTTTTGCTATTGTCAAAGAAGAATGTATATATCATCCCAATAATAAATACAAATTTCGTGGTGAAGTAAAATATCAGTGTTGCAGCCAGGATGGATCTTCAGACGGGTGCTGTATAGCACCCAGTCATGTTTATGAGTATGTGGACTATGACAATTTGAAGGGTTTTGTCAAAACAATGCCACATGAACATATTATAGATGATTATGGAATTTATGCATTAGATTGTGAAATGTGTTACACTACACAGGGATTAGACTTAACACGAGTAACAATCATAAACTCTAATTGTAAAGTGGTGTATGAAACATTTATAAAGCCGCTACATCCAATAATAGACTATAACACTAGATACTCAGGTATAACTGAAGAACAAATGGTTGATGTGACTACTACGTTACTTGATGTACAAGCCACACTGCTTACAATGATAAATAGTAAAACTATATTGGTAGGTCACAGTTTAGAATCGGACTTTAAAGTTCTAAAGTTGATTCATGATACAGTGATTGATACAAGTGTTTTGTTCCCTCACAAAATGGGACCTCCTTATAAAAGAGCTCTTAGAAATTTATCATCAGAGTATTTAAAAAAAATCATCCAAAATTCTGTAGATGGCCACGACAGTGCAGAAGATGCCACCGTTTGTATGGAATTATTACATTTTAAATTAAAAGAAGAACTGAAAACTAGATGATGGGTTTATTTATGTAAGATTGAACCTACATATTTATTTTATTTATGTATAATAAAAATAATACAATTTCTTATGTTTCAATTCAATTTAACGGCATTACTCTCTTAACAATGTAACAAATTAAACTTGAGTAGATTGCACATGTAGCCTTAGGTAATGTAATTGGTGATAATTTCGACTGTATTATAGCAATATCAATGTACCTAGTATATATAGAGTATACTTTTTATAAGAATTCATAAAATATTTTCTAATTGATAGTTGTTTAATATTTCTTCCCTTCTGAGTGTTGCCATTGTAGATTTAATTAAATTAATAGGGATAATTCCAGCACATGAAATGAAAAGACAATTTTAAAACCGAAAATAATATTTTACTAGAAGACAAAATATTACACATACTTAAATGATCTTGAAATACAAGACATTTCAAACATTCAGCTCTATTATAAAACAAGAAAACTGCTACACATTTCAAAAATACCCATTGGGACTCATAATAATACATGAATGATGAGACTACCTAATTTTGTGCAGCAGAACTAGGTGTCTTAATATATTAACGAACCACTGGAGTCAATATATTATATTAATTTTGACATAAACATTAACTTGTGTACTATTTAATATAAAGATGTTGATTTATAATATTCTAGCACTGGAATATAATAAACACTGATTACCTATGTTTGCAATTATATTTATTAAAAAAAAATTGGTTCCTTTACAAGTGAAATTGAAAACCATTCACCCAATTTGCAATAGAAGATAGAAATTTTTCCAGAGATGTATAGACTAAAAATGTTGCAGTAGGTATCTTAAGAAATTTAAGCAAAGCCTAAGTTATAAAATTTAGTGCATAAAAAACAATAATTGATAAAATCACACATTGAATTAGGTTACATGTTATTTATTACTATTGCTCATCATGTCTGAAACATAAGATAAAATAATTCATACCTACATGATTGTAAGAGTTGTAATTACTATAATCTAAATTCTGATACTAATCTTACAGTTATATTGGTATGTGGTAAAGTTTAATATTGTCAATGATATATAATTAAATAGAATAAATATAATGCTATATTATATAAATCACCTGTTGACTCAAAATTTGGTTTTCTTATACATTCATAAAATTAGTTCACCAAGACCCATACTTATATTAACCTGCTATACTTTTGCACTTGGTTTTATTGGTATTTTAGTATGTATAATTTACAGGTCCGTCCCAATGAAACATACATGGAGATAATGGCCCGTGTATACAGCTGTGCAGGCAACGAGAACACCACTTTATTGAGATCCTACTTGTCCTCTGCTAATCAATAAATGATTGTTCTACACACGCTTTCACCCGCTTTTCATATTCCCGCCGGTTCTCTTTATAGAGTTGCGCTGCCATTGAGTTCGCCGGCGAATTTGGGTTAGGGTCACTCAGTAATGACTGAAACAATATTTAATCATGATTAAAGTTTAATTTATAAAAGTATTATCTATAACTACAAAATGTCAATCATTCTTTAGTTCACTAGAGGCTTAGGAAACAGTTTCCCTTTTTTTGTCTCCAAGACCAAGAAATATTTTTTTTAAATAGAGACTGCGTTAGTGTATTATGCTCAGAAACAAGGATAACAAGTGGGGCAAGAGAGTAATCAACTGGCACCATAGGAAAACTAGGGAACAATGAGATGTCACTGGAGTGAGCTAGAGGAGGCCTTATTCAAGAGGCGCAATGAGCTTCGGAATTTCATCTCTATATATATAAAAATGAATCACTATTTCCCTTGGTCACGACAGCACGCGTGAACGGCTGGACTGATTTGGCTAATTTGGGTCTTAAAATATTCGTGAAGGTTCAGGAAAGGTTCATAAGCAAAATTTCAGGCGGTACGAAGTTCGCCGGGACCACTAGTCTAAATATATTAAACTATTAAATTGTAACTCAGCTGCAAAGGCTGATTTTATAATTTATATTAACATTTTCCCTGAAGCAATACATAAGTAGCACACTCATTCTATATGGAACTAAACATAAAATTTTTGTGTATATTCCTCGGATATAATCACGGGATCAACAGCTGTGTTGGATACACAGCTATAAGTTTTATCATAAGGTCCAATGACTTGCAAATATTAGAGAGTAACAATTCACTACATTATGAAAGGGTAGTATTTAACTGCACGGTTATTTCTAGTACTATTAAACAATTGTTTTATTTGCACGGAAATAATTTATTTGCTGTAAGAAATATTTATCTGATACTTATAAATTGAGGAGCGGTAATATATGCATTTAAATTTATACCTCTGAAGGGTATGAAACAAACACACTTGTACATATTCCGAAGATTTTTTATTATAAAATCGTGTGAAATAAAATATATATATAAACTAAATAAAATAAAATAATATATATATATATAAAATATAAATGAAACAATTCACACTATTTATTATTTAAAATACCCTGATCTATACCTGAGGTGCTGTGACACGTTAAGGGGCCTGCTGGAGTCCCTGAACGAGATAGGTTGGCTCGAGTAAGAGCCCCACCATTATGCAAAATATATATGCTAATTTAGTGGAGTGGGGATACCAACCCATACTACAAGTACACAACATTTAATTGAAGTACTAGATTTGTTACTAGTAAGCCAATGACATTGCTCTAGCTAATGAACCTAATACTGCATCCTATAACTCCCTTCCAGAGGCAACTATCAATCTATCAAAATAACAGTGAGGACTATTTAATTTAGAACCCGAACATCAATTAAACTTGAATAGATATAATTATAGTTACCTATAAATTAGTCATAATATTAAAATAATTTCATAATCTAGATTATTAAAATAAATATAAATAAATAATAATAATAAATTACCTGTATAGAAGTTAATATAGCCGATACATCATATGTAGGACTCCATCGGTTTTGAAGGATATCTAAACAGATGCCACCATCAGCATAAACGTTTGGATGAAACATTTTGGAGACAAATCGAACCGTGGGAGGTTTGTTAGGATATTCCTCTGTAAATTCTATTGTGAGCTTGAATGTGCCATCTTCAAATGGTGTATCATGTGGTCCAAATATTACAGCATTCCAGATCATGATATTGTTGTCAGTAGGGGCTCCAGAGACTCCAGTGGGTGGGTCCTCTTGTAGACTGTAAATTAACAAATAAATTTCTTATAAAATTGACATAATATAATTAGTAAATAAGATTAATCCAGAAGTTATTTATAGAAAAAAAAAGTAGTTCTCATTACCGTAAATAATTAGCATACAAAGTCAAACAAGACGATAAATATCAAGGTCAATGTGACAAGTTGAATCTTATAAGATTCCATGTTAAAGTTAAACTGCGTTTGTATTCTCAACATAGGATATGCTCTGTGCGAAAAATTGCTGTTATTTGGATAACCTACATAACGAGTGGCAACAACGAAGTTTATATACATCGTAGTGAGGTAGATAGCGATGTCTACTTATAGCATCGGACTGCTCAAGGAAACTGCAAATATGAACAAATATTTGTGTAGAAAATAATATTATTGTCCAATTTGAAAAATAGGACGAAATAGAAATCGATTGAAATGACTGTGATGTAATTTGATGAATCAGCGTTACACTTTCACACAAAGGAATTATCTTATGCACTTTAAAACTAATAGTATTTAAATATTATAGGTGTAGTCGGTTTTTAATATGATGAACACAGGATTACAAACCGTTTGAAGTCTCTCATCAGGCGTCTTCTGGCTGGAGTTGACATTTTGGTCTCAGGTCTTACACACTTATGCCACTAATTTTATATACAGCTTCTAGTTGCTCTATTTCTCATAGGGAACGTTTCATATGATTTTGTTAACTATTTATAAAACAGCTTGTACACAAAAGATTCCGTTTGTGTCGTTGTGTAGAAATTTCTGTCGTCACGGCCAGCGAGATGGTTTTGGTTTTGTCAAGATGACCATGAAATTAGCAATAAAAGAGCTGCAAGTAGATGTCAGTTTGCGTTGCGACTTCCGTAAGCAACTTCACTCCGGTTCCGGTTGAGTTCTCATTAAGCGTCGTTCAGACAACGCTATAATAAATCGCATCATAGCATATAGCGTTGGGGATGATGACTGATTTTGAAAAACTGTCCTATAGTGTTCTAAAGTCATTTTTCCAAATCTATTAATACAAATGTTCCTATATAATTGTATAAACATATTACACAGTCATCATCCCCATGACAACAATATTGCAAACAATACATTCACTATGAACAGGTTCAGACTACGCTATACTATATAGCGTACAATATGCTATACACTGTCATTACCATATTGCTATATATTATAACAGTCTCAAATATAGTCTGACGCTATACGCGATCCGCTATAATGTATCACATGATAGCATATAACACAGCAATAGCCCACCATACATGTATTATAATAATTGAGCGATGCGCTGTGCTGGCCGCTATAGCGCACGCCACTCCCTGCCACATCCTTTAGTCACCACCCCTCCCACCACTACCACGCGACCGCTGCCGCCTTTGTGTCGAGCGTGTGCACACTTCAGAGGATTGTGGTCAACTGAGCTTGCTTTAAACTAAAAACACTTGTGGTATTATACCATAGTGTGAACGCTATCTATAGCAATTATCTTATGCACTTTAAAACTAATAGTATTTAAATATTATAGGTGTAGTCGGTTTTTAATATGATGAACACAGGATTACAAACCGTTTGAAGTCTCTCATCAGGCGTCTTCTGGCTGGAGTTGACATTTTGGTCTCAGGTCTTACACACTTATGCCACTAATTTTATATACAGCTTCTAGTTGCTCTATTTCTCATAGGGAACGTTTCATATGATTTTGTTAACTATTTATAAAACAGCTTGTACACAAAAGATTCCGTTTGTGTCGTTGTGTAGAAATTTCTGTCGTCACGGCCAGCGAGATGGTTTTGGTTTTGTCAAGATGACCATGAAATTAGCAATAAAAGAGCTGCAAGTAGATGTCAGTTTGCGTTGCGACTTCCGTAAGCAACTTCACTCCGGTTCCGGTTGAGTTCTCATTAAGCGTCGTTCAGACAACGCTATAATAAATCGCATCATAGCATATAGCGTTGGGGATGATGACTGATTTTGAAAAACTGTCCTATAGTGTTCTAAAGTCATTTTTCCAATTCTATTAATACAAATGTTCCTATATAATTGTATAAACATATTACACAGTCATCATCCCCATGACAACAATATTGCAAACAATACATTCACTATGAACAGGTTCAGACTACGCTATACTATATAGCGTACAATATGCTATACACTGTCATTACCATATTGCTATATATTATAACAGTCTCAAATATAGTCTGACGCTATACGCGATCCGCTATAATGTATCACATGATAGCATATAACACAGCAATAGCCCACCATACATGTATTATAATAATTGAGCGATGCGCTGTGCTGGCCGCTATAGCGCACGCCACTCCCTGCCACATCCTTTAGTCACCACCCCTCCCACCACTACCACGCGACCGCTGCCGCCTTTGTGTCGAGCGTGTGCACACTTCAGAGGATTGTGGTCAACTGAGCTTGCTTTAAACTAAAAACACTTGTGGTATTATACCATAGTGTGAACGCTATCTATAGCAAGTCATCTTAATTATCTTTACTATATTGCTATATATCATAGCGTAGTCCGAACGACGCTACACTAGTTCTCATCAAACGGTACAACTTTTTTATTTATAATCCCCACATCATTGCACCTGTGGAGTAGCCGTCGATAATCTGGGACACCATGGTCTTTCTTGTAGTAGAAGCGTAGGTCGTATACCTCGGCACGCTATTCTAAACGACATAATTCGTAGGGCTCTTTCCACCGCAGGTCTTCCGGCCGTACGTGAACCAAATGGTAGCACGAAGCGATGGAAAGAGACCGGACGGTATGTCGTTGCTACCGTGGAAGATGGGAAGGTGTGGGACGATACATGCGTTCACACCTTAGCACCTTCACACTTTCCAAACACATCCGGATGTGCCGGCGCTGCTGCTGCATCAGCTGAAGGCCTTAAACGGCGTAAATATGCTACCCTAGCAGGTGATTACATATTTGAGCCGTTTGGGGTTGAGACACTGGGGTCATGAGGTCCGAGTGCTCGCCGCCTTTATAGAGACATTGCTAAACGCCTAATCGATGCTTCTCAGGACCAGAAGGCTGTCTATTTTCTGGCCCAAAGAATAAGTATCGCCATTGAACGTGGTAACACAGCCAGCATTCTGGGAACCTTCCCAGTCGGCAATGACGCGGAAGATTTTTTAAACGATATTTTGTAATGTAAATATTTTTAGTATATGATGAACATGAATTACAATATACATAATTATAAGAAAGAAAGAAAAGAAAGAAAGAAAGAAAGAAAGAAAAAAAGTTTATTAAACCACACACCCTACCTACTTAATGGAGAAAAAATACATATATAATTTATAAATCAAAGCCGCATATGCACCCAGACTGCATTGTGCGGGTGCAGTGACCCATAGGTACAAAACAACAAAAACATTGGTTGAGCACTGCAGGCGCAGCAGACTCAGACTGAGCGCGGCCGCGACGAGACAGCACACAAACAAAAACCTATAATAATTATGTCAGTGTGGAGTGTGTGTTTAAAAGGCCGCAGTTCAGCTAAAGCTGCAGATTAGGTGAAATCTGCAGCGCTGGTTTTCAACTGTAGCCCAACCAAACCAGGTAGCTTACTGTACTTCCAAAAAATAATACGTCACTATGTACATATGCATGTTCGTGGATACACACGCGCACAATACAAACCAGCAAAAAAAGAAAATAACGTCACACATATAGGTAAGTAATTAGCACGATCCCTTTACAACCATTATGTAAGTACTAATGTATACAATCAATAATTTAACTAATAACAAATTTAACAAAACATTATTCGCACCCAAAGTTAACCCGTATCTGCCGTTTTCATTATATTATTATATTAACACACACACAGACACACCGAACACAAACAGCCAAGGCGGAAACAGACAACGCGGCCTCCGAAAGACCTACAGGCCCTACGGGACAAAAACCCCGTATCAACTTGATTTTTGGACATTAAGTAGGATATTTCTGTACCTAACTCGGAAGCCATGCACGCCAGTAAGACTTCTAAGAGGCGGAGGAATATTATTCCATATTTTACTTGCTCGATATCTAAAACTACCCTGAAATGCCGCAGTTTTATGCTTGGGTATATGTAGGTTTACGCGCGATGCTCTAGTCAAATATCTACTATTTTCATTGAGCCATCTCAGTTTAGAGTACAGGTAAAAAGGTTTTCTTGTCTTTATAATTCCAAATAGAACAGTTGCCAAGTGTAACTCCCTCCTGTACTTCATTTTAAGTTTGTTATTATTATTTAGATATGGCGTTACATGGCTTCTTGGAGGTATATTGTAACAAAAGCGTGCGCACGCATTTTGCACTCTTTGAATCAAATTGGCCGTTTTAGCCAGTAGCCGCGGGCCGTAGACTACATCCATGTAATTGAATTTGGATAGTACTAAGGTGTCAACCAACTTCTCACGGAGTTCAACACTAAGGTAAGTTCGTATCTTGTATAGCAGTTTCAACCTATAAAAACAGTTCCTCACACATTCTGCCACATGACGTTCGAACCTCAGTTTCTCGTCCATGATTAAGCCTAAGTTTTTAGCCTGATTTACACGTTCAATTAGGATGTTATCGACATAAATTAAGGGATTTAGATCACCCACCCGAGTCAATTGGTCTTTGGAGCCTAATATTAAATACTTAGTCTTACTCCCATTCAGTACGAGAGTATTTTGACGGGCCCATCGACAAATGCTACTCAAGTCCTCGTTTACCTTACTTAGGGCTTCGTCGACGTCAGCAGCCTTGAAGGAGAAATAAATTTGTACATCATCCGCGTATATGTGGAATTGGCAATATTTTATAACCTGAACAATGTCGGCACTATAAAGTATGAACAACAAGGGTCCCAAAACAGACCCCTGCGGCACACCTCTATCTACTGTTTCTACAGAAGAACACAGCGTAGATCCGTCACTTTTCTGGGTCTCCACGAACTGTGTCCGACCATTTAAGTAAGAATGAAACCACGGTATTGTGTTACTGTCAAACCCATAATACGCTAATTTAGAAAGTAAGAGAGAAACGTGCAGCCCATCAAACGCCCTAGAGAAGTCCAATAATACCAGAATCGTAGCTCTGCCTTGGTCTTGAGCTGCTAGTATATTATCAGTAACGTCTAAAAGAGCAGTGGCTGTACCACGGTTCTTTCTAAAGCCCGACTGCCCATCAGGTAATATATCTCGCGCTTCCAGGTAGCCTCTAAGTTGTGATGCAACCACCTTCTCTAATATTTTTGACAAGCAGGGTAAAATGCTTATTGGGCGCAGATCTTTGATGTCGTTAACATTATTAGTTTTAGGAATGGGCTTAATTATTGCAGTTTTCCAACTAGTAGGGAATTTAGATGTAATAATAGACCTGTTTACAATGGTAGTTATTACATTCAGTGTTTCCAGAATCAACAAGGCTATCATTTTCAATGATATTCCGTCGCTTCCTATTGCGTTTGACTGGAGTTCCATAACAATTTTGAGTAACGCTGACGAGTCGACGGGCGTCAGCCCAAAGTTAAAATCACTAAACCTGTTGTACTCGTAAAATGTTAATGTAGACAACGGGATGTTTGTATCTCCAGGAACATTCAGGAAATGACTGTTAATTAGATTAGGGTCATCTAGGTGCGCAGGAAGTTCCATATCCTTATGGGGATTTAAATTAGTTTTTATATTCTTCCATAAGGTTTTAGGGTCTCTAATATTGTTGTCTATTTGGAGTCTAAAATAACACTTCTTTTCACTGTTTACTGCTAAAGCTACTTGTTTCTTAAGTTCTTTGTAATAGGTTATATGAGACTCAAGCTTAGATTTCCTAGCTCTGTTCATCGCGGCATCCCTTAGGCTGATCATAAACTTTATATTGCTGGTCAGCCAGGGGGTTGGCCGATCCTTTATAATTATTCTTTTTATCGGAGCGTGCATATCGAATATGCAATTTGTTAATTTCGTGTAGTCCTGTACAATATCATCAACATCCTCCAAGTACAAAAGACGATTCCACTTAAAAGAGCTCACGTATTCGTTGAAACTATCTATATTGATATCCGTTAAAGGCCTATATGTAATAACCTTTGGGGGGGCTTTTGGTTTGCGGAATAAAAATTCACACTCAATAAATGCATGTCCATTCATTTTGCCAACAGAGTCCACGGTCGTACTACGCACCCTCGCATTTGTACAAACAACATCGATCAGCGTCTGGCTGTGATCAGTAAAGTGTGTTGCATCCCTTACGTACTGAGTCAACCCCATGCAATCCAAAAACGTGTTAAAATGACTAACTCTGGCCTCTGTATGCTTAAACAAGTCGATATTAAAATCACCTAGTAGAATCATATAATCATAGTCAGAAAAAGAACCTATGGAGTCAGTCATAGCATCCAGAAACTGTCGTACATCACCTGTGGGTGGATTATAGCCCGTGCCCACTAATATTTTATTATGATTTACCTTGACCTTAACCCACATCTGCTCGACTGTGGGGTGCACAGGGTGAGAACAAACCCCCACATTCATGCCGTTCCTATAGTAAAAACCAACCCCCCCTCCGCGATCTTTTATATGAGTGTCAGGGCGAGGAATATGACGCAACCGGTATCCCGGAACGAACGGCGCACGCCCCTCCTCCCCCCGCCTCAGCCACGTCTCATTTATAGCTAATAAGTCTACCTGATGACGGTCTATCGCCGCTAAAATATCGGTATGGTTCGCACCCAAAGAACCCGGGTTAAACAGTCCGACTCTAAAATATTTGTTAACCGCCGCGAAAACGACATTTATAGTATTTATACACATATCCATAATGTATGTACACATTATTGTATATTAAATCACATTCACATAAAACAGACCAGAAAACCAGATACACACAAGTAATCATACATAAGTCAGGTGCCACTAGAAGCCGCGAATAATTATTAAAACATACCATAGAAATACAATTAGAAATAAAATCACAGAATGAATAGCTCAGCCATCGCCTATGTATCATCAATACACACACTTCACACCGACACAGTGTCCCGTACCGCGGGCGTCCAAGTACATTTCGCCCGACTCGACACGCTGATAGTTTGTTTACGTAAAAATACAAACATAAGCATAAATGCGCGCAGTCTATACAAAGACATAATTTTTTGATAATGAATAAACTTTGTGTGATTAATACTAGTACCGCATATTTAACGCAACAAGTGAAAACCATTAACAGTCCTTTAATTGATATGTAACAGTAGCGACTTATATATATTATTTTGACACCACTCAGTTTGTTAACTAATAACATAAAGGTACAGTTCTGATTATATATTACGAGAACTATAATAACTCTGAGATCAGTATGGTTAAACAGAGCCAACGCCAAAAACCCGTCCCAGGTCGACTTCATTATGTATGGTAAAAATAGGCTTGCCTTCATCCTGTTTCACACAAATACGCCCGTAATATTATATAATATTATGTATATTGTAATTCATGTTTATGAAATAAATTGCTTAAAATCTGAGATATTTATAATCTCAAAGATAAACAATGACAAACAAAGTGTAGCGTGTATATTTTGTCATTCTTTCTTCAGGGTGACCACGATCCGTAGACTTTGGCTTTCATTTTATGGTTTAGTTGTCATCGTCATAAATTTGTCATGTATAACGTCAATCTGACTTGGACCCTGGTCTGGTGTCATTGTGTCATACTGTCATATATATATATATATACCTATATGTAATGATGTTATGTATGCTGCAAACTTCTGTTTTGAGCTGTTTGGTACTTTGTGATCTGTGAATGTTCTGTTCTGTGTTCTGAGTGTGTTCTGTTCTGTTCTCTTGTGTATATTTGTTGGGCTGTACAGGTTTCATGATAATAAAACTAAAAAAATGTTATAACCGAAATTACATTTTATGCTTGAATCCAAGGGCGAGATCCTGTAAAATGAATGATCAAGGTTCTAAGAAACTTTCCTTTAATAAATCTACTGTAAGTACATGGTGTTAAATTTTTTTTTTTTATTATTTTTTTATATTGGGTTCGCCAAATTGACGGCGCCCGCCTGGTGGTAAGTCGTGACGACGTCTAGCGATTGTGGGCCACTCTCACAGCACACAATACTATGGAGAGTGGCCCTCAACTTAACGACCTACTGATATACCTCTTCACGCTCCGCTTAAAGAACCCAGGGTTATATGTGGGAGGAAACACGTGCACAGGGGGGCGTTCCAGGCCAGAGAAACGCATGTTTGAAACGTTCGGTTCTCGGCATATCCACTGTGTGGGAGTGGCATCTCTGCCCGACACGCGTTGTTCGGGATCGGAAGGAAGAGGGTGGGATCAGATTGAAGAGCTCTTCGGAACACTCGCCGTGGTAAATACGGTAGAATGCGGCCAAGGAATAAGTTCTGCATGTAAAATTATGTACGGTAAATTAAAGCAAGTTCTAGGATGTAACACTAATCACGTCTATGTCGGGGTAAATTCATTTGGTTCTGTTACCTAACAAAATTTAAAGTTATTTTTTTGCCCTTTGCGGGCCCCGGGGCACTACATCATCTACCCCACTTGACTCCCCTCCCCATCCTCTTCCACTTAAATACCTCAATCGCCCTTACCATGATAATGACAATTGTACCGATGATATTTATTCATTGCCTATTTTTGTTTCCAGTTATTTAGTTTAAAAGCTGAATTATTACGGAAACAAGAAGAAGTCAATGACAAAAAACATCTACCAAAACATAAGATAGAAAACTTTAAACCACCTGCTGCAGCTAAAGGAAAATCTCAAGAGAAAAATGTGGATAATAATTTCAAAAGAAGTTTCAAAGACAATCTCAAAGCTGTAGATACTGAAGAGTTGGAGGCTTGTAGAAAAGCCAAGTAAGATAATTGGCAAATTAAATAGTTACTTAGTGTCCTTTTTTTTGTGAAGGCTTTTGTCACTTATGCCCTTATTATGATTACTTAAAATGCTGAATGTCCCACTGAAGTAATTGTATAACTTCTCCCATACTGGTTCAAATATTTGTACAATCTGGAAATAATACTTTCATCATACTCAGTCACAGTAGTTGGAGCCCTAAAACAATAATCTAACCAGTCTAACTACAGAACTTTGGTATCACCCATGGGTGGTGGAGGTCAGGTGGCAGTCGCTTCACAGAAAATTTCAAAGTTCAGCTGAATCGCAGTTAGACTGTAAAACCAACCCCAACTGAGTTGGGAAAAGGCTAGTTGGATGATGAATATATTCAGTCAAAGATGATAGAATACTCTATACCAATAGTTAGTAAGTTGCAACACTTATGATTTCCAAAATTATTGCTTAATATATTCAAACTTATTGCAAGATTCGCAAAACAAGCAGGAAAGGTAGTAAGACAACAAACATCACACCCAGTCCGTTTTTATCACCAGTCATCAATCTTCTCAAACTTCTCTTCTCTCTATCTAATCTACATAACTCAAACGGCGTAAATATGTTAACCTAGCAGGTGACCACATTTTTGAGCCGTTTGGGGTTGAGACACTGGGGTAATTTTCTGGCCCAAAGTATAATATCGCTATCCAACGTGGCAACACAGCCAGCATTCTGGTAACCTTCCCAGTCGGCAATGACAGGGAGAATTTTTGAAATGATATTTTGTAATGTAAATATTTTTAGTATATGTATATTGTAATTCTTAACATAAATAAACTTTTCATTTAGCATTTACATAATATAATTGTATGTTTTCAGATTAGCCCTCGAAAAGAAGGCGGAACTCTACGAGCACTTGTCGGACCAAGCAGGTAACTCACAATTAGCTGGCAGATTCCTAGTTGATTTTGATACTAAGAAGAAACAGGAGCCACCTGATGAGGACAGAGAAGACCAGGAAACTACCACAGATGATACAGAGAAAAATTATGGGAATGAAGGAAATGAATGGTATTATTTTGAACAGTATTTACTCATTGCTTATAATCTAAATGACATTACTAGAGACTGGATTACATGCAACATAAAAAAGACTGTTATATGCTTGCAATAATGCATTAAAAATGCTAGATATATGCACGAAAATGCTTAAAAATTGGCAGAATATACCAAATGATTTTATTGACAGTATAGGTACAGTAACTTTATATAGCATTTAATTTTTTAAATATTTCTGTAACTTATTATGATGATGGAATCCGACCAGAGAGGGAGAGCAGAGGAAGTCACACAATCATCACAAAAGGTTACAAAAACATAAATAATCTTAATATCATGTAACTTTACTGTACCTAGTAACTATACTGCCCATCAAATTTCGTCTGGTCGGATTCTCGTGTCAATCTCATTGATATGCAAATGTATATAATCTGGTCTCTTAGTCATTACCATCTGTAGTGGCTCAACTTATGGGGTCTTTATTGTAGTTCTAATATAGAGTAAATAAATATTGACTTTTTACTTTTCAGGACTGAATTCACAGATTGTTTAGGGCGGACAAGGAAATGTCATATATCAGACCTAGATATGTTTATAGAGAGAGACAAGAAACTCATAAGAGTGATAAGTAACGAGAAAAATGGGGATTCTGAAGTGAGTATTAAACCAATTTTTTTCAATATTTTTCGAAAGTCAACTATTCATACGTATGTCACAATGTAGGCAAGGTTTAAAAGACCTTTCGACCAGTTCAGACCAGTTGCCTGGTGATGAAATGGTGATTAAAGGCAACTAAATCTTATGTGCCAGCCGCAATGGCACAGCCGTAACAGCCTGCTTGCTGTAAAAGAAGTGCTGTAAGGACTTCATAAAGCATTTTTATGTAATGCTGTTAAAATTTTCAGGCTTCAGCTACAACAGTAAAAGAGAAGACATTATTGGTACAAAAAACAAATGATTATCTACAATCGTTACGAGACAAGTGGGATCAGAAGGAGCAAGAACTTCTTGCTAAAGATAAAGATATACATTATCAAGATGTATTATTTGATGGTAAGGTTATTTTTAAAATGCTTAGAATTGCAATGTGTCAGGATTTAGCCCACGGAACGTTTTAGTATTTCAAAAAAGTAAGAGAGTTAAGTTTTTTAATGTTTTACGGATTTGTCGCTATCTGCAGAAAAGGAAATATGTTGCAGTCTAGGGCAGGCCTAGCACGCTGTCGGCTTTAGTTGAATGAAATGTCCAACCAAAAACATTACATTTAAAAATACTTTAATTCAATCAGATGATTGGTTGAATACGTCGATCAACTAAAGGTATGCTGCAGAATGAAATTTTTAATCAACGAAAATCAGCCTTTAAAATATGAGTTGAGATGAAAACTGAATAAAATAAATTTTAAGTTTTACTTACAAAATTTTTTTTTATACTAAATAGCATATATTAAAGACTAATAAGTGCAATACCATTTTAGAGGCTCGAATACATGGCGTTGGCTACTATGCATTCAGTACAGACGAGGTTGAACGTAAGAAACAAATGGAAGAGCTTTTAAAACAGCGAGAGGAAACTTTAAAAGCCCAACAAGATGCTGAACAGATTAGGAAGAAACGCGACGAAATGATGGCGGCTAGAGTCGCAGCTGCAAGGGCCAGGCAAAGGGCACGCGCTGGACTACCTCCAGAGGAACCCAAAGGTAAGTAATACATTATGAAACAAACTCACTTCTACTTTTATTAGTTTCAAACCTGACCGGTTTCGCCTTACGGTATGTTCAAAGGCATTTCACTACTGTAACACTCGTAGGATGCTATAAAGAAACTCGCCAAGGCTCGTTTCTTTAAAACCTACTTGTGTTCTAACACCCCTCTCAATGCAACAGTTTTATAAACTACTATTTGTTGTTTCAGATCCAAAACAAAAAGATTTCACTACATGTTTATTAGAATTCTTAACGCAACAGAAGAATGAAGCAGATGCTAAAGCGTCAGTAGAAGAAAGAAAGAAAAAGGAAGCTGACGAAATTGAAAGACAAAAACTACGTGACGTTTATGTGCGAGAGTGGGACATTGGTAAAGACGGAGTTGAAGATAAAGTAAAGAAATTCAGAGAAATGAGTCAAGAAGAATATGTTGAATTGCAACGTAGTAAAAGAATCAATGAATTTGCTCCCATACCAAGATCTTCATCTAATAGTCCTGTAGGCCATGTATTCGATCAAAGTGGCAGAATATTTACACCTGATGACATACCTAATACAAAAACATGGGCGGATGTGAGATCTAACGCTATAACTCCGCCAGCACCACCTAAGATTGGAGATATCGGTAATATGTCACAATCAAAATCGTGGGCAGATGTTAGACCTCAGAAAACTCAATCTTCAGCTATAATAGGTGAAATTAATGAAGAACAGAAAGGTTTATACTTCTCATCCAAAACAAATAAAGATGTTAACGTAAAATATAGAAATTTTGTAAAGGCTCAAGAACCAACTCCCATTATTAACGAAATTGACGATCTAGATGAAAATTACATAAGGGAGATTGGAGGAAATAATTTGGAAATAGCGCCACCACCCACATATGACTACTATGGACCTGTATCTAAAAAGGCTAAGTTTAAAAAGCCATTCGAGTCAGATATTAGAGAAGCATATGCCCAAGGCACTAAAAGTTTAGAAACAAAGTCAAGTAATCGAAAGTTACCACAACATTATGATTTTACATTTGATTAACGAAAGGTTAATAAATAAACAACAATTCATGCGCGTGTATTTATTTATAACTCAATGTAATTTCTGAAACACATTTAATGTTGTGTTCACAATAATATCACATGAAAATAGCTCTACAAATATTTTAATTCTATTAATTAAAGCTCGATTTATAGAGATCAATTTTTGACAATGACAAAATATACGTTATGTGCTATATAACACTAATAATATCAATATTGAAGTATGAGACCAACTACCATTGCTAGTATATGTGCCTCTTTTAGTACGGCAGTATTATTGAGTGACATTCTCGGTGAAATTGTTGATTCTCTATGACTTTTTATATTAGTTTTGGTAGTAGTTTCCTCAGCAGTTTTAGTTGTAGTTGTAATAGCATGTTGAACAGTTTCTGCAGCAGGTATATTTTTTTTAATGTTGAATTTGCCTTCTAATTGTGTATTAGTCTCATTAGATTTTACTTTATCGTTTGGTTTTACAACTATTTCTTTACCCATTGATTTATTATCAGCAATATTTGAATGTATACTATGACTCATTTCTGTATTACTACCAATAAGTTTTGTATCATTTGATAGAATAGGTGTATCACTCATTACAGTAATATCAGTTTTGAGGTCGTCACTCTGAATGTTGCTAGCAGGTATCTCAATTGCTATACTCGGTTCATTATTATTATTATCAATAGTCAATTCAGTTACAGTACTGGGGTCAACTGCTTGACTAGTTTGTTTGGCAATTACTGCTTCCTTTACAATAGTATCATCTGAATTACTTTCTGTAGATGTAGCGTGTTCTAAATTTTTATTTGTAGAAGTCATTTCTGGAATATCATTTACAAATGTACCTAAGGTTTCGGGTATTACAACCGATGTTTCTAAAGATCCGCTTGATATAAGTGTTTCTGCTGTATTATAACTGGCTGTTGTGTCTACCTCTGGTAATGACGGCAATTCGGGATTATGGCTGATTGGACTTTTTACTATGGAAACTTCTGAGTGAACAGTTGAGTCTTCCGTTTCCGAAATATCAGTATTACTTTTTTCTCCGTTATCACCTTCCATAATAATATTTTGAGTATTTACATTTTCTTTATTGGCATCATGATTAATATCATTATCAGTATGTTCGCCAATCGTTGAGTTATCAGATCTGCCTTTTCTAGTAATACCCATAAAACCGACATTTGAAATGAGTGCTCTTTTAAGTCGTTGAGTGTGTGTAAGTTTATGTAGCGCCTCAAAAACTTCATTTTCTCTTTTGGTGTTCGGTCCATTGCATAGTTCTCCACGGCAAGGACATATCACCTTCCAAATGTTAGTTGTGTTGCAGTAAAGTGGGTAACATTCGTCTTGGTAGAATTTCACACAGTATCTGGACTCGACATATGCTGGAAAACATAAAATACAGTATTATTAGTCTTATGGTAGTATGTACATAATATATTTGTTTTTTGAAATACACATCTGGTATCAGGACGGTGGTTTTCACAGTAAATATTTTCATCGACCTAAAATAGTCGATCTGAAATTGCGAGTATGGCTGAATTCTTTTTCACTAGACTAGCTGATTACCACGTCACCACCCGAGTGACATAGTTTCCTCCTTCCCAATTACCACAGGAACAACATGTCCGGGACTAGGTATGCAATGCATGCTGCTGTTGCAATAACTGAGCGAAGTGTTAAATTTTCGAACTACACGATACACGATTAATTTTTTATGTTCAAACTTTTTTTTGTTCTAAACCACCCTCACGCCACACGTTATCACTGTGGTAAGTTTGAAGGAGATCGGTTCAGGCGTTTAGGAGTATGCGGACAAACGAAATACATGAGTCGCCTAAGATTGAGCTTCGCTCACTTCGCACAATAAAATATGTCACTGAGTGATAATGTAGCTACATGTTAGCGACAAAAAAAGAAACTATTTATAAGCAGTGAAGTATGCTAACTTTTTCTCATATAATTTTACAATATGAATTACAGTTCTTGTGATTCATATTGTAAAATTATATAAAAAATACATTTAGTCTATAGTCCGTTGATCAGATGGTGCACTATTTGTGGGCGAGGTTGAATCGGGCCTCCAAGACGACATTTAGTCATCATCAGCCAGTTGACGCTCACTGCTGGGCATAGGCTTACCCCCAAAGAACGCTACAACATTCGGTCTGGTGCTACCCGCATCAAATTTACGATGTCATTAGTCCACTTAGTGGCAAGCCTAAATTTTGTAGGTACTTATAACAACATCAAGGAAAGAATAAAAGTCGAGTCACACATATCAGTGAAGCCTCAGTTCCGAGCTCTGACACAGTACCGGCACAGTTTAGTATCAGTGCAAAATATTCTTTCACATATTCTTTGAATGGATCCCCACTTGTCGGTACTTGTCAGTGTCAGTGACGACTCAGTCATCACTGACACGGACATGTGGAGTTCGATTTTTGCTGAGCGCGTGGCAGGTGGCTTTTTAGGTTACCTCTGGCGCTCCGCAAAAATCGGGTTTCCAGACATTCATACCGAACAACGTTTCTTGTCCTGCACCTGGAGCTATTTAGGAATAACTAGTTCTTTTGTGCGGGACTATCAACTTATCAAGCATTACCTTGACATTGGCGAAATCATCGATAAACATCGATGGAGCCACGTTTTTAAGAAAGAAGACACAGACGTGTGAAACTGAGGCATCACTGCGGTTTCACGGATATGTGTGAATCGAACTTAAATACCTAGTCAACTTACGCGGGGAAGAAGCCACTATGGCACAGTACGGTAAACCATCATCGCAGACCGTAATTTTACTTTTGTCGCCATTGCATTTAGCAGCTCGTGTACTTCGATGTACCTGTTCTGCAAGTGGCCCGCACCAGTAGCACCTTTGACCTTCTGATTGTACTGGATTAGCTAATACTGTTGACATAAAATATATTTTCGGTTAGTGTAAGAAGACAAACAGTCATCGATAGGGAAGTCAGAGGCGATTATTTAGCCAATTTGTTAACCCTCACGTAATAAGTGGCGAACCAATTGCCGTTTTCGGGGAGTAGGTAGATAAGGAGCCTCGTCCGTTTGTTAGTAGGTGCACCGCGTGTAGATGAGGATGACTTGGGTCCTGGAGATGCTATATGTCCGAAGGGGTAGGCAGAGGTACATAATTAAATTTGCCAGGAATTATGTTGGTCCTACGTAACGGTACCGGGCATTATAGAAAATCTATAACCACTCGGTAATTCAAACCAAATTTTCAACAGTCAGGACAGATGTTACATACCACTAAATAGAAACTGCAGTCCGAGCTAGGTTGGTAGAGCTATGTAGGTAGGTACCTATACTTCGCGAGACGTAACCTGAGCTTTGCATTTGTGTGAGTGCACATTCGTGAACGTATAATGTGACTGGTTTTACACACACATTGTGTTGTACATACAGCTTTTTTACTCTACTTTTCGTGATCACTCACAGAAATGCAGAGCTCAGCTTAGGCTTCGCGAACTATAATTTATTGTAAAACTGCTAATGAAGTATTTTTTCATTTGAGATAGGTATTCTTAATTAATTCGTTCTTGGCAGTCGGGTAAAACATGTCAAAATCTGTTTGGGTTTTTCAGCAGCAGCACTAAAAACAATTGTTTTTAGGACTAGGCGGACTAGGATTGCGAATTAAACATAGGTGCCTAATTGAAAACAGACAGGGTTAAGGGTCTATCTATGATACCTAGGACTTAGGACTTTAATAAATCTCTAAAAGTTGTGTCTATTACATATACAATTTAGGTACTAAGTTAGGTATACAATTAGATATGGAAACCAAACTGTGTTCCGAAAGTGTCGATCACGTACCTAACTCAATTACTCAAGATTATCTTTGTAATATGAAATGTAGACATCTCGGGAGACCTTACTTACGAGTATCAATTGGTATGCAAGGTGATCCATATTAATTATCCAAGTTTTGAATTGGAGAGATATCCATTTAGCATGTGTAAAATAATATTTTACATTGTAAACGACTAATACATTATATTATGTAGGGAATAGGAGAATAGGTAGATACTTATAGCAAGGATTAATGTTTAAGTTCGTGCAGTTAGATGTTTTGGCTTTGTGTCGGCATGATCAAATTAGGCTACTGAACAGATTGAGCTTGGTTCAGACAGCACAGCTTGAGGTTTAAGGTTAGGCCTACGCGGGCGAAACTGCAGTCAGATAGTACCAAGAATCAAGAATCATCATTCACCAAGCCTTTTCCTAAATCAGTTGGGGTTGGCTTTCCAGTTTACTGCGATTCGGCTGAACTTCGATATTTTCCGTGAAGCGACTGCCATCTGACATCCACAACCCATGGGCGATATCGAAGTTCTGTAGTTAGACCGGTCGGTTTTATTGATTTAGGGCTCCAACTACCCCTAACGACTGCCATAGATGTTCGTATGACAACCGGGACCGACGGCTTAACGTGCTCTCCGAGGCACGGAGGGGTCTCAATGTCTTAATAAATAGTCCCCCATCCTAAGTCCGGTCTGACTAGATGTTGCTTAACCTTTGCAATGTGTTAACATTGTCGGTTACCACTAAACCACGTGACCCTCAAGTCAGATAGTACCTAATTAACATTATTATAACTATAACAATAGACATGTTCACCCAAAAACGAGTTATGGGCAACTTCAGACTCCCCAAACTGTTGGGAAAAGAACTAACACTTTCCAAGGAAGTCAAGTACCTAGCGTAACTTCTAGCGTTCTTAAAGAAATTCAGTCAGACCTAATCTACAAAAGAATGTACAGTTCCTACCTACGTATAAAAATGTCGTATAGCACGATGGCGTAAACACATAGACGACAAGATAAACAAGACTAGCATCACCTTCTGGCACTGTCGCAAGATGCTAGGTAAGTCCTGGGGTCTCTCGCCGAAGGTAACACTATGGCTATATAATATGGTCATATGCCCCGTGCTATGCTACGGAGCGCTGGTATGGTGGCCCAGATGCCAGCAAACTACATGTCAGAAAAAACTACAAAAGTTCCAAAGGCAAGCCTGTCTCGCGGTGACAGGGGCCATGAGAACAACACCGACTGCTGCAGTTGAGGCTATGCTGGGCATACCTCCGCTACACCTTCACATAACACAAGAAGCCTCCGCAGCTGCTCTCAGACTGAAATCTCTAAAATTATGGAGGGGCATCAGCACCCATCACACAAAACTTCTGGATATTATCTATAACGACTCTCCCATTCTTATGGCGGGATCGGATAGAATACAGAAAACCTTTGTCTTTGACAAGAAGTACAAGATCTAGTTATTTGAGGATGACAACGTCGAAGGCCAAAACCTCACAGAGCTTAGAGTCTTCACGGATGGATCAAAAACCAAATCTGGCTCAGGCAGCGGAGTGTTCTCCGAGGACCTACAGATCAAGATAGCAACGCCACTAGGATCACACAACACGGTATTTCAGGCCGAGACATATGCGATCTTAGAGGCAGCAACGGCTATAGCTTCCAGAGGGGTAAGGTACACTAATATTAGAATACTACAGGCCTTAAACAGTCACATCATCAGCTCGGGCCTCATCTACGACTGTCATCAGCGCTTGGCTGAGATAAGTAAGCACAACCACGTCACTATACAGTGGATTAAAGGACACAGCGGCTCCAGAGGAAATGACGCAGCAGACGAGCTCGCAAGAAGCGGCTCTAGCTATAAGTCAATGGGCCCGGAGCCGATACTACCACTTCCAGTAGGTACTATAAGGACAATATTGTCCCAAAAAACCAACACACTACACAACACACTCTGGACAGGTCTAACGGACTGTCGGCAGTCGAGGGAGGCACTACCCAAACTCGACTGCCGACAGGCCAGGAGGCTTGTGACGTTGAAAAAATCCCATCTTCGTCTTTTCACAGGTGTCCTAACGGGGCATTGCCTCCTAAATAACCATCTATATACGATTGGCATTACAGACAGTCCCCTTTGCAGGGCATGTATGGCTGAGGAAGAGACGGTCAGCCATCTGCTACTGCGATGTGAGGAAGTAAGAAACTACAGGGCGAAACATCTCGGCAACCCAGAAACCGTCCCTGAAGCTCTGCGCAACCTGCGGGGCCTGCTGGCGTTCCTGGAAGAGATCGGCTGGCTCGCGTAAACGAGTAGAAGAGAGTCCTACCCGCACGCAAAACCCGCGCAATAGACGTGAAATTGCGGAGACCAGCCTGCGTCGACAAGTACAAGTACAAGTACAACTATAACAATAGACACATACGTACTCGATGCTAAAACCCAATGATAATCATATAACTTATATTACTTGAACCTTTTCCACCCTTTCAATAAATGAGAGGGTACAAAAGTAAGTTTGGATTTGTTAATTAACTTGGCATTGTCCTTCCTTAAGTAGTCAGAAGTGCGGGGTCTCTATTTATATCGCATGCAGCGTCGGATCAATCTTGACTCAAGTGAGGCAATTGCCTCAGGCCCTCACATAAAAAAGACCTTGTAGTAAAGTGTACCCTATTTTTAACAACCCTCATGTATTATATACGTATAAGTACCTACCTACATAATCTTACTTTTTTCATACATAATATTGCTTGGTAATTAGGAACAACAGAACAAGCTTTTAGCTTCCAAGCCATTTGTTTCTTAAAGAAATTCAGTCAGACCTAATCTACAAAAGAATGTACAGTTCCTACCTACGTATAAAAATGTCGTATAGCACAACATAGTAACTTCTTCTTCTAAAGTTATGGCTCCATCGTTCATGTATGATTTTGCCAATGTCAAGGTCCTTAATAGTCGAACATGGAAGAACTTAGTGCTCCGAACTAGCTCCAGGACAAATAGAAACGTTCGCTATTGCAAGTGAGCGTCTGGAACTCGGTTTTTGTGGAGCGCCATAGGTAACCTAAAAAGCTACCAGCCACGCGCTCAGCAAAAAAAGAACTCTACAACATAGTAAATTATTTGTACAGCATAGTAAAGATGTGTATATAATTTAAATACAATCCGTTTTGTATAAATAATACGTCGAGTTTAATAATACGATATTAGCTCAAGTATATTATTTACAATATTAGTGTAAAGTTAAGTAAAGTAGGTAGGTGAGATCTACCTAGTAAGTAACATACGGAAGTACACACACAGAATCACGTCCTTATCCCCGTAGGGGTAGACAGAACCGGTTATTGCGCCCAATTTTCCCTAGTCCGAGACGCCCAGAACATTAATTGGCTGTGATTTGTTTCCGTTCATCAACATTTCATCGCAAGGTAACAAGTTTTAAATTATTTTTTCAAAATTTTAATATAGCTGCTTATTTTATTAAAACTAGAACGACTGCCCGGTGACGACAATAGGCTTGCCACCTATTACGTGGGACTAAAAATACTGGTAAATTGTGGATGTGTAATGCGCCTCTGCCTACCCCTTCGGGATATAGGCATCACGCCTATGTGCTGTTAAATACCGACCAATATTTGAAAATAGTGTTTCCACGTGCAAAATTAAATGATAAAAACTCCTTGAATTATTAGTAAATCGATTATTGGAGCCAGAAGCCTTATTCTACCTACATAATTAAAACTAGTTGATCATTTATTCAGACATATACTGAAGCTGGAAGCACCTTGTGTCTACGTAGGTAAGTCTTCGTACGTAGTTTTCTATTTCAATGATTGCAATTAACAGTAATTAAAAGCGATCCCCATATTACGTGGGACCATCAAGATAACTGCCAATGTGTGGGTCTACCCTTTCGGAGATATGGGCGTGATGATATTTAATCTATATATAGAAATGGGGAATGTCCCCCTTAGCTCTCGAGAACTGCTTATGCTCCAATGATGGTCAACCATCTATGAATAGCCCTCGATCTGGAGGCAAGCCAAAAAATCGAAAATTTGACCTAGTCCTAAGGGGTCAAAAGATATAGGCCAAAACCTATGGCGTGGTGCGGCGCAAAGCACCGCGCAAGACACCATACTAATGTATCAAGAAAATTTCGTGAATTTGTCTGTATTCATGGCGTAATTAACTATACTTATTAAGTGAAACTACCTGGAAGTTTATTAAGGTGATTAGAGGGAGTGACCCAACATTTTACCTAGAACAAATATTTGTACAAAATGTTGAGTCAACGGCTTGTCTGTTAGTTTACCTATCACACTAATTTGACCTCGATGTAGACCGTTTACCTACATAATCAATTTAATAATAACACCAGTATTACTAAGTACTGAATCTGGATAGATACTCGTATGTAGGTACTCGTATGTAGGTACTCGTATGTAGGTACTATAATACCCAAAGTACTAAATAATACACAAGCGTGTAATCGGACTTTTTATCTGTCTGGTTCTTCCATCTAATACCTGCAACGGCAGGACCGATTTAAACGAGACTTTCGCTGGCGGATAGCTTATGTAATAAGGTATAATATGGTCTACAATCGTTTTAAAAAAAGTATGACAAATGATCATTTTAAAAACAATATTAGAAAAACTAATCATTTGACAAACTTTCATTTCGCAAACATAACACTTTAAAAACAATCATTCGACAAAATACATGTTTCGCAAATGCTTTATCTAGTAAATATTTCAACTGTTAAAATATATTTTTTTTAATTTTCATATGACTAAATAATTCGTTTGCCAAATTATTGTTTTTACAAAATGTCAAATGTAAATACCTAATATTGATGTCAAACCAAAAGTGTGCATATTAGACTTCGTTTCTGGCAGTTGGCAAAAGTATCGTTGTTTTATCATGTTCTAACCTAACCTAACCTAGCCATTTCGTTTCACTTAACCTATTGACCTGTATGTGTATGTATAGTTATAATGTTAGTTTAATAGTACCTACCTACATATGTTGTAATTTTGTAAGATACCTATCATTGATTCAGTAAAACTATCGACTCCCTACGTTGGCTATGTTAGGCTGGCTGACTTGACGGTCATGGGAACCATACAACTGGTCAGAAGGACAAAGTGTAAGTAAAGGCAATGACGCATTTGAAAGTAGGTATACTCATACTAACTAGGTACCTTCTCTTTTATTATTCAGATATGCGGCTGCTGTTCTATATTTAACTAACTATGTTAGTATAGTATCGTTTAGCTTTCTGTAATTAGATTCGGCTATTAAAATACTGGTCACAAAACGAATACTACTCACTAAAAGAATTTTATATAAAACAATAGAAAATTGATGTTGAAATTTAAATAATTGCAATGATTTCGCTATCTGAAAGAGACAGCTGTCTCTTTGAGATAGTCTTGATAATGCCTCATGAGGACGTATACGGCGACAGCGTATACGACGACCGCGTTGGTCTATGCTCGTGAGTAGGCGAAACATATGTCGACGTTTAACATGTCTTCTATTTAGCGAAATCATTGCAATTATTTAAATTTCAACATCAATTTTCCATTGTTTTATCATGGACTTTCGCCAGGTAACGCCTGAATCCTTTCAGAATTTTATATAAGTTGATCGTCGTTGGACGGTAGTACTTTCACTTGGAAAATTACTTACATATAAAAACTTAACAAAAATATTCAACTCAAAATTTGTAATTTCCATAAGTATGATGCGCTAATGTTCAATAATAGGGGACCTTTTGACATACGTAAGTACATGCTGGACTACTTTGGTGGCGTGGTCGGTAGTGCATCCGCATTCGACGCCGGAGTCTCGGGTTCGATTCCCGGTCGGGAAGTCTGGATCCTATGTATAATTATGTATGTATTTACAAAAAAATGTATAAAAGTATTTATATCAGTTTATCTAGTACTCATATCACAAGCTCTGCTTAGTTTAAGCCTTTTTTTTTTAATTCCGCGGCCCAAGTCTGCGGCCGCTCTGACGTCCGTTGCCGTCTCTGGTTCGCACGCAGTAGGTATTTCCAATGGCGCTCGGCGGTCTTTGATCACCTGAGTGGCCTCTTTGGGGGTTTGGTCGAGATCAGAATCCCGCATCGTTGGGGTAGGGTTTTATCCCGGGTCGGTGAGTGCATCTTTTATTCTAGCCTGCTTCTGTAAGGACGGCGGGTGATTATCCCGCCGTCCTCAGGCTCCGATCATGGAGGTCGATGATCTTGGGCGTAGATGAGTCTGCGGCGGCCTCGCCGCTGACTTCTGAACTCGGTGGGGAGGGTACGCTCCCTCTCCCTCTCGGCCGCCTAATTCACGAGCATGACCTGCTTGTAGAAGCCACGTTCCATCCACTTCCGCTGGAGCCCATGGCTTGAAGCATGTTTTCCAGCGGGCCGCGATGACGGTGGTTCCCCACTTGGGTTGCTCAAGTCGCACTGGAGGGTGCGACTTGGGCAACCCAAGTGTCTCCATGAGATCCTGGCGGATTAGTTTGAGACTAGATGGCGTTGTGTGAATTGTCCTAACATATTTATTTATTTATACATACGTAAATTTTCCAGAAAAAAAACCTAGTCTCAAGGTACAGGGCAGGGATTATAAGAAAATCAAAATCTGAAAATCTGTTTGTGGTATGCAATCACCATAACTAATTTTAATATGAATATAAGTGAAAGTAAAAAGTCCGTTTTTGTGTAAATCAAGACGTGTGTCTTGATTTACACAAAAACGGACTTCAAATTACCGGAATGGGACCAAATTGAAATGGAACTATACGGGAAGCAGTAGCTTTCAAATAAAAAAAAAAAATCTAACTCGGTTCACCCAGACGAAAAATATGAGGTCATTTTTTGAAGTGGAAAAGTATTGGCCTATAAAAAATATGTTGGATATATTAGCGTTAAATAGAACACGACTTTAAACTTTTTAAATCTGCAATTGGTATGAAAAAAGAATTAATTTTAACAAAAGTTGAAACAAAGAATTTATGCTAAACAAACGGTAGCAGAGTAAGTCAGTTACTAAGTAAAAAATATTCATTTATAACAAAACTTTCTAGGTTATAAAAAGAATGCGAATATTCGGAAAATATCTAATTTTGTACGAGCTACTTACCACTTAGTGGAATGAAAGCCACGCATAGCACAATCCAGACACGAAACTTTCTATCCAATGGCGCCATTTTAATTAAATACTTCAATTATTCTACCTTTTTTGACCACTACTTATAAATTCATTTAATTTCAGATTCGTTTAAAAAAAGAACTTTTATTTTTTTAAATCACAAACTCAGGCGTACGTTTAGAGCTGTCACGTAACGTATTTTTTTTTAAATTGTACAGCGTATCGCACATGAGACTGTGTCGTCCGTAGGCCAGTGACTACCATGAGTGGACTATTTTAAGTTCGTAGCACTTATCCTCGTAGACTCGTAGACCAACGCCTACGACTGCCTACGTGTCTACATAAGGGCACGTACACATTTTAATGACATCAATCAAAAAAATGAATGAACTAATTGACGTATCATTGTAATGGATGAATTGTATCATAATGGTATTTTAATACAGTTTTGTCACGTAAATGTGGTAAATATTATTATCACTGTATAGCTATTTATTATTATTGGTGGGAAATGATTCGTAGTAAATAAGGTTACTGTAATTTAAATTCGTTTATTATTATTAAATATTATATACATTAAATTATAATCTATTTTATATTATTAAATATAAATAATCACGCAAGGTTTATTATTCTCTCACTTTTCGCTAGGTACCACCATAGGCTAGGTCCCACGTTATAAGTCACATACCTAATTGACGCTGACCTTCCTTTTTCTTTAAAGGTCCTTTTTTAAAGGTCGTTAAATCATTGCAGACGATACAGACACGTTAAACATCATTCTTATTATATAAATGCCATATTTATTCGCTACTATCTATCCCGGCAAACTTCATACCATCTGAAAAAAACCTACCCTGAGTTTGTACCGAATACTTTAAGACCAAAATCAGCCAAATCGGTGCAGCCGTTCCTGGGTTTTAGCGAGAGAAACAAACGGCGACTCATTTTTATTTATACAGGGTGTTACGAAAGGGTTATATCAACGTGAAGACAGCCCAATCAGCTGGTCGACTAGAACCCGTTTCGATATGTGTCGACCGAAAAACAAGAAAAAAAAACGTCCTAAAAAAAACATTATTACCGAATAAAACACTCTTGTTTGAACAACACTAGCTAAAATCAGCTGATTCGGTCATTGACATCAAATAAGTAGTACAAATAAAGCGCGCCTGTGAAAAACCTACTCTCTCTCTCCTGGTTGGAACATTTTGTCTCTGTTTCGCACCAAGGTCGCGTGTCGGTCGGTGAGCTACGTCGCCTCCCGCCCCACCCACCAATTGTCTAATAGTAAGTACGTCAAGCACTAGTGTTGGGACACGTTTGTTTTGATTGCAAATAACGCATATAACATTTTTAAGATCAACTTTTTTTTCTTGTTTCGCGGTCGAAACATATCAATAATGGCGTTCTGGGCGATCAGCTGATGGGGGTATCTTCGGGTTGATACGAGTATAACCCTTACGTAACATCCTGTATAGATATAAACACGAGCGACTTATACAACCAAAAATTCTGGTAATCTGTGAACAGCGCTGTGGGCTGCGTTATTGTTATTCCTCTGTCATTACTGGTACCAATATTACATTATGTAGCTGTTTGTTGTTCCTTTATTAAGACTGAGCTTCACAACAATGGTCTCAATCAAGAATGTATGCGACACGATAGCGGGCGCATCTCTTAACCTATCAACTTGAAATTTGGCATAAAGATATAACATAAGCCTGTGTAGTTGCTGTATAGTTTTTGGTGTATGTGGCTCTTATAGTTTTGAGTTAAAAGGATTAAAGAAACATGCCTTAAACAGTGCAAAAAAAAAAATGTTAGGTAGGGTTAGGTTAAGATTCTGCCAGCTCCGTCTTTATTATTTCGATGTAACCGCCCTCGTTCCAGCGAACCGCCCTAATATAAATAAAAAAAATACAAAATAAATACAGATACTTACATCATCACGTTACCTGCGACATTCTGCCCGAGTGGGGAACAATTTTATTTATACCTCTATGCCTCTATGTACGTAAATAAAACTGTTCGCCACTCCATAGGTACGAGTATTACGTCATTCGCATTTTGTTGCTCAACTATGTACCTAACTTACATAGTAATAAAGATAAGAAAGGGCCTGGGCGTAAATACGCTCTCGCTGGAGACCATGCTACGAGCCATGGTCTCTAGCGGGAGCCAGTGGAACGCGGCCGTTTCCTTCTGCGAGCAGGTAATGCTTGTGAAGAAGGCGGCCGGTAGGGTGAGGGACCGTACCTTCCCCGCTGAGTTCCGAAGTGTTCGGCGAGGACGCTGCAGACGTGACTACGCCCAGGGGCCATCGACCTCCATGGTCGGGGCCTGAAGATGATGGATAAGCAACCCACTGTCCTTACAGAATCAGGCTAGAAGGGCTGCGTGATGTGCGGCTTAACGTCACGCACGCCTTCACTCACCGACGCGGGATAAAACCCGACCCCAAAGATGCGGGGTAACACCCGACCAAGGTCCGCCGGGCGCCACTGGGAATTCTCTCAGTGTCTACCGGAGGCGCCTGGCAATGGACGTAGGTGCGGCCGCGGCCCAGGGCAGCGGATTTAATATTAGCTTTAAAACTTTTCTCAAATTATCCTACATGTCAAAAGACCAAAATTCGTGTAACATCAAAAACACCAAAATTAGATTAACAGGCAACAACATTGAAAATATGATTTTTTAATCTACTTATGATGTTAATGATGTTCAGCTACTTTTGGAATACTAGTGTTCAGCTACTTTTGGAATACTAGTGTTCAGCTACTTTTGGAATACTAGTGTTCAGCGTTTTATGGACGTTTGTATGTTGAGTTTATTTTGTTCTCGTGTTGCGTCACTGACTTATGACATTTTTAGTGTTCAGATGTTTTGGAAGTTTGAATGTGTTCAGCGACTTTTGGGGCCGACTGTACAAAGGGCGGCCTTATAGCTAAAAGCAATATCTTACAGGCAACCTTAGGATGGAAAGGTATTTAGAGAATCAAGCTTTAAGGCATTACACACCCAAAACCTAGACAATAATTTTCTCAGTCCCACGTAATAGGGGGCAAGCCTAGTGCCGTTGCCGGGAACTATGAAATGTTCAAAACCACTCTGTTATTTAAACCAAAACTCCCACGGCCAGGACATATGTTACATACCACTAAAAAAATTAAATAAAACAAATAAAAATCAAACCTCCTAAAACTACATATAATTATTAATCACTCTTCTTTCCCTCAACAGGAATTACATACCCAAATCTTACTTCCTATTTAGGTGCCACGGAATTTTATTTATATATTTATTTATGTATTGGATTTTAGGAAGACTATCATATAAATACATGAACATAACATAAAGATAGTAACATTGAGCCATTAAAGTCCCACAGGTGGCGACAAAATAATATTATGACAAAAGAGCTTATCTACGACAATATAACATAAAACATAAGTCCTATTGACTATAATATGGACATAATATAAGACCTGCGGAGATAGTAGTAGTATTTTATTTAGATATCGAATGCATATTAGATATTATTCACAGAGGATAAACCTTATGCCGTTTCTAGGCGCCCTAATGGTAATTCTTCTTGGTTTGTAATTTGGTTCGGAATCCTAAAGCCAGGATATAACTAAGATGACATGAAATAACACCACTATCAATAAACATTTCATAAATAAGTAAGTTACTACTGCTCATATAACAAATAAAAACCCTATAGTCGTTTATAATACTCCACATCTCTTAATAAAACTACCTATATTTTATCGAAGTCTGAAGAGCCCGTATATTATTCTAAGACACAGCCATTTTCCCGCTTGTTTTCCTCGACAGTAGCTTCTTAGAAAATAAGGTCTCTCTTTACAAAGTACGATCGTGCGGGGACAATATATTGAGGCATGAATAAACACTCAACAAAATAGATTACCCGGACGCCGGGTCTTTATTTCTGTTCTTTAAGCACCTACAATAAGTATCTACTCAATTATTTGGTAGACGTTTCGTATTGATTTATGTGTCAGACTATGACAACGATAAAGAGGAGAGATTTGTATTTTTGTGTGTGTGTTTGTAATGAATAAACTCAATAACTACTGTGCCGATTTCAAAAACTCTTTCACTATTGGAAAGCTACATTCACCCTGAGTAATATAGGCTACTTTTTATCCCGGTAATGTGTTCCCACAACCGGGAACGAGTAAACTAAATCACGCGGGCGGAACTGCGGCGATCAGCTAGTTTTTGATATTTCTATACTCCAAAGGCCGAGGTTCTCAATTCGACTGTATGTTTTTTTTGTTGTTACCTCATATCTCTGGAGTGGGTGAACCGATTTTGATTTTTTTAAATGAAAGCTACTACTTCCGAAGTGGTCTCATTTGAATTTGGTACCATTCCGACAATTATTTGGTCCCATTTCGGTTATTTGGAGTCGGTTGCTGAGTCAATTTTTGACGTGTATATTTTTATGTATCAATACAATACAATACAAATACTCGTTATTGTAAATATCACAATATGTAGGTTAAATAATTTTATATGATAAATTTATAATTTTTTTTTTTACTAAGCTTTTATTATCGTAATATTGCATTGTCATGCGAATTACATACGGAAACCGGGAAGTGTGTTAAATTTAACTTGCAAGATTTGATTACACACTGACATCGGGACAGGTGAAAGTAAATAAAAGCTTGTATAAACAGCGATTTCTTCCAGACAACCTTGGGGTGGATAGAACAAGATGAAATTTTAATGTAAAAGGGGCAGGTGTGTATTCGTTTGCTGGTTTTTTTTTTCACGTAAGCGAGTTTATTGTCCTTAATGGTGTTTTGGGTAGGTATATTTGCTAGACCTGTAATTGTATTCTGTTTGTGACTTATCGACTGCAATTGTGACTGCTCCGGTGGCGTGGTCTGTAGTGCATCCGCTTTCGAAGCCGGAGTCTAGGGTTCGATTCCCATTCGGGACAAACTTTGTGTGAGGTGATGACACATACATTTGTACCGAAGTTTGGGTGTTTCCTATGTATAATATGTATGTATTTACAAAAAAGAATGTATATAAATATCAGTTTATCCAGTTAGGTACTCATATCAAGCTTGGTTTGAGACTAGATGGCGATGTGTGCATTGTCCCAACATGTCCTAACATATTATTAGCAGACGGACGAAGTGCGAATAGGATCATGTTCTGTCCAAGTTCTAAGAATTCGTAATTCCTGAGATACTTATCACAGTTTGAAGTAAGTTGATGGACTAAAGTCCTCGGTGCTATGATTCTGGTTGCCATTCCCATAGTCTGTGCCTACCCCAAATGGGAAAGAGGCGTGACTGTATGTATGTATGTATTATCATTATTGAAATCTGTTGAATAGTGGCGTACCAATGTAAATTGTCATAGATTGTGTAAGACTTTGCCATACTGATACAATAATTAAATTAAATTTACTATTGAAATTGTTGGACAAGAATGTTCTACGAACTTGGAGTAACAAACAATGCGATACCGCACAGTCGTAATAGTTCGCTAATTGTGAACTTCATTAATTAAGGTCACAAGAAGATATCAAAGGAAATGGATTTACAAAACTAAGATCCTGTCATTGATTCGGTTTGGTTTTATAGCCTGTTTGTCCAATAATGAAAACAAAACCATAATAAGCAGCAAATGAGGCTGTATCACGAGGTGTATGCGCCATAAAAAAATATCATTACTTCGATTGACGTGTCAAACGTCGCAAAGGCCCCGCAGCACGCAACCCTTCTAGCCTGCTTCTGTAAGGACGGCGGGTGGCGATCCCACCGTCCTCAGGCCCCGATCATGGAGGTCGATGGTCTTGGGCGTAGATGAGTCTGGGGCGCCCTCGCCGCTGACTACGGAACTCGGCGGGGAGGGTACGTACGCTCCCTCTCCCTCTCGGCCGCCTCCTTCGCGAGCATGACTTGCTCGCAGAAGGACACGGCCGCGTTCCACCTACTCCCGTTGGAGACCATGGCTTGTAGCATGGTCTCCAGCGAGAGGGTATCCACGCCCAGACCCACTACGAGGTCCCGGCGCTCACTCGCCCACGCTGAGCACTCCACCACCGTGTGGAGTGCGTCGCACGGTACGTGAGGTCACCATGCTGCCTCTGCAGCCAATCGTCCATGAACGGTCTCACCGCCGCGATGATGGTGGTACCCCACTTGGGTTGCTCAAGTCACTTTGGTGGCTTGGTTTTAAATCCGAATAAAACCAAAATTGTACACGTTCATTCAAGCCATATAAAAGCCTCAAATACATTTCAAATAATTGCACACAGTCACGACTGTTTACTTAAAGCTACGTTTAGAACCTAATGTGCATGTGGTACGATAGACCAAGTCACACATCACACTTATTTAGGACTTGTGGTAGATAACCGTTTTAATTGGAGTTATCACATAGACTCTAATTAATCTAAAAATCTAAAATAATTAATCTGAAAGAAGGAGTGACCGACGTGAAAAGAGTGAATGACAGGATAATAGTTGTGAAAGTAGTATTTGAGAGTCTGGTGCTAAATGTGATCAGCGTGTATGTACCACAGAGCGGATGTGATGACAGGGAGAAAGAAAAGTTTTGGGAGGAATTTGATACAGTTTTGATGAGTATACCAGAAAGTGAGGAAATATGTATTGGAGGTGATTTTAATGGCGATATAGGAAGAGTAAATGATGACTATGAAAGAGTGCATGGAGGATGGGGCTACGGAACCCGTAACAGCGACGGGGAAACACTGCTACAAGTTGCTTCTTCCCTTAACCTGGCAATTGTGAATACTTGGTTTAAGAAACGGGATCCGCACCTAATTACATACAAGAGTGGTACTCACTTGACACAGATCGACTACTTTCTTATCCGGAGTAGTAGGTTGTTCTGTGTCAAAAACTGTAAGGTGCTGCCAGGGGAAGGAGTAGTGAAGCAACATAAACTACTCACTCTCGACTTAATTGTCAAAGTAGTTCCTCAAACACACAAACAGTCCCTACCTCCTCGAATCAAGTGGTGGTTGATAGAGAAGAATGAATATGCAAGCAAGTTTAAAGAACGAGTGGTAAATAAAATGATAAAAATTAAAGATATGGTGGATAAATCAGTGAATGAGTGTTGGAATGAAATGGCAAGTTGTATCAGGAAAGAAGCAAAAGAAGTGTTTGGCGAAACGAAAGGTAAAAGTGCTATTGATAGGGATACATGGTGGTGGAATAAGGAGGTACAAGAGGTGATTAAAGAAAAGAAGAATGCTTTTAAGAAATGGCAGAAAGAAAAAGGGAATGAAAGTGAAAAAGAAGCAAGAAAGGTAAGGTATAAGGAATTGAGTAAAAAGGCAAAAAAAGCGGTGGCGATAGTTAGATCCCAGGCTCAAGAAAAACTATTTAAAGCCTTTGATGGACCTAAAGGCCTAAAAGAAGTTTACCGCTTAGCGAAAGAAAGAGAAGATAGAACGAAATATGTAAAACATGTGAGATGTATAAAAGATGAAAGGGTACAGTTTTAATAAAAGAAGACGAAGTAAGAAATCAATGAAAAGTGTATTTTGAAAAACTTATGAATGAAGAGAATGCGTGGAGTGGAATTTTAAAGGAGGGAAGAGTAAATGTAGGTGTAGTGAAGGAGAATGCCAAATATGAAGTAAGAATGGCGGTACGAAATATGAAGAATGGGAAAGCCGTAGGGCCCGACGGCATTCCAGTGGAAGTGTGGAAGAAATTGGGAGAAGATGGATGTCTCTGGCTGACTTTATTCTTCAATAAGTTGTGGTATGAGATGACGATCCCCGATGAATGGTGCAATAGTTCACTAGTGCCCATTTTTAAAAATAAGGGTGATGTACAAGACTTCGGCAACTATCGAGGAATAAAGCTCATGTACACAGTATGAAAGTTTGGGAGAAAGTGATAGAGAAACGAGTGCGAGAGGAAAGCGAGGTTATCCAAAACCAGTACGGATTTATGCCTAGTCGCGGGACTACAGACTCCATATTTGCACTCCGCCAGCTCTCTGAGAAACATGGGCGTGCACACAAAAACTTGAATATTGTGTTTATAGATCTCAAGAAGGCATACGATCGGATACCCAGAACGGTTTTGTCGTGGGCTTTGAAAGAGAAAGTGTGCCTGGGAAGTATGTAGAGTTGATCTGTGCAATGTATTGTCGATCGAGAACCTACGTATGATGTGCTGCGGGCAACACCGACGAGTTCAGTGTGGAGGTAGGCCTGCATTAGGGCTCAGCGCTAAGCCCGTACCTCTTCCTGTTAATAATGGATGCCTTGACATCGGAGATACAGGAAGAGACCCCCTGGTGTAAGCTATTTGCCGATGACATTGTTCTTGTCGGTGAAGACGGGCCTGAGGTACAGAGCAGACTGGAGGGGTGGCAGTGTAAACTGGAGAGTGTAGGCTTGAAAATCAGCAGAACCAAAACGGAGTACATGTTCTCCGATTTCGGCGGTCTCTCCAGCTTTACATTCATAACGCTAGACGGAGTACCATTGCCAGTCTGCTCCAGCTTCCGATACCTCGGCTCTCTTATCCAGGACGATGGGGAAATCGGTCGTACAGTGAAGCACAGAATTGACGCAGGTTGGATGAAATGGCGGCAGGTCAAAGCCACTATATGGGACCACCAATTTCCTCCGAAACTTAAGGGGAAAATTTACAAGACTGTTGTCCGTAAAAGCGACGAATGAAAGAAAACTGCATATAGCGGAAATGCGAATGTTAAGATGGATGTGTGGTGTAACAAGGATGGAAGTTGAAATATTTACTAGATAAAGCATTTGCGAAACATGTATTTTGTCAAATGATTGTTTTTAAAGTGGTACGTTTGCGCAATGAAAGTTATTGTCAAATGATTAGTTTTTCTAACGTTGTTTTTAAAATGAACATTTGTCATACGTTTTTTTTAAAACGATAGTAAACCCAGTCTTGGTCATTCTCACTCCGTTTTCAAAAAACGAATGGGACAGAATGGATATGATTAAAAAAAAAGAAGAAAGGGGACTATTGTATTCAACTCTGATTCAACTCTAAGCATAGAATAGGGAATAGCAAAGAGTATAATAATATAATTACTAGTCAAACTCAAACTCAACTCAAAAATATTTATTACATAATATAGGTTATAAAATAACACTTATTAACGTCAGCACATAATAAGAATTTACATTTAAAGCCAGATTCGCTAAGCAACGGGTGGAGCCAAAGAGCAAATAACCTGGCAATAAAAACTCCCGGCCACTCTTTTCCAATCATCAGTAACTACATTGATAGTATAAAACACACACCGCGTGAAGTTATGCGTTAATTTAGATAATTTCAATGTGCCTAAATATTTGATTAGAACTGTTTACTTATTTCATAAATACAAGACATAAACAAATATCTGTTATTTAAGAATTGCTGGAAAATTTTGTATTTACCTGTGAAACGTGTAATTATTTGGATGAACAAGACACCATGGCTCTTAAATACATGTTTATTGAAAACAACACCAGGATTCGCTTATATATTATAAATCAAATTTTCGCCAGTTTATAAGTTAAATGATCTTGTTGTTATTTTGAAAACCAATTGAAAACTACGCGAAAATTGTTGGCACTGACACTGACACACATAGATAAAAGTACGTCATTGCCTATCTTTATTACTCATAGGCAATGTTCGAATGATGATGACTTCTCTGGGCTTCTCTTTCCCACGCTCTGTAGGTCTATTAAGGGAGCGAAGCGAGCGCCATCCCATGTCTCTGGTTTTGCGTAACTTAAAAAAACAACATGTTAAAACCAAAATATTATGTTTATTGCTTTTCAAAATACTCTCCTTTACATTTTAAACACTTTTTTATGCTTTCGAACCATTTTTTAGAACAGCAGGACCACAGATCTGAAGGCATGTTTTCTACGTGCTGATTGAACGCTATCACTGCCTCTTCGGAGTTGGTAAAAGTGAAACCTCTCATCAAATCTTTGATTTTGGGGAAAATACAGAAATCACAGGGTGCTAGATCGGGGCTATGCGCAGGATGGGTGACTGATGAGTTGTACTTTTTCGGAAGCTAAAAATGACTTTGTTTTGTTGGCCGTGTGTGAAGAAGTGTTGTCATGATGTAGGAGAACGCGGCTTTTGGGTCGCCTTTCGTGAACTTTTTCTAACACCCTGGGTAAACAAATGGTAGAATACCACTCGGCATTAACACTCTTTTGATCTTCAAGTGGGATTGTACAGATGGGACCCGTAGCTGAGAAAAAAACGCGATCATTTTTTTACCAACGTTTCTCGCCTGCCTCACTTTTGTTGGCTTGTTCTCATTTTCAAACACCCATTCACAAGATTGCTGTTTTTTTTCGGGTTCAAAATAATAAATCCACGTTTCGTCTCATGTGACAATGTCATAAACAGCATTAGAATGTCCGTGGTCGTACTTCAGTAGCATCTGTGAGTACCATTCCACGCGAGCCCGCTTCTGCTCCGCTGTCAGTTCATGAGGGATCCAACGACAACAAAGTTTCCGAACTTTCAATTCTTCGTGTAAAATTTTCTGGATTTGACTCATACCAATCCCCAATAGTCCTCGAATTGTCTCATAGGTAATCCGCGGGTTTTCTTCAATTAACCGCTTAACAGTAGTGTGGCTACTGTTAAGCGGTTAATTATTATTTTAAATTTTATTTTTTTAAATAATATTTATTTTCGTTGACGGCACGAAATTCGTCATGTAAAGAAACTCGACCTCTCTCAAATTCAGCAAACCAACGCCTCACGGTGCTTAAATAAGGTGCTTCTCTCCCAAAAGCATTTTGCACAGTCTTGCAGAGAGAGAGAACTTTTAAAATCATAAAAAATCATCGCTCTAAAATCTTTTCGACTTAATTCCATTTTCGTTGCATACGTGGAACTTTGATGTGTGATAAAAAACAATTGACAAATGATTTCCCGCCAATTGTTTTTTTATTACTAAGAAGGTTGCAACGTTTAAAAAAATATAACATTTGAAATTCAAATAGTTCTGATTAGCTAGAAGTGCAAAACTTTTAGTGTGCCCCATGTATAAATAAATAATAAATAATGGGCGGTAATAATAACTCTATATACTTTCAAACCAAAGAATATCCGTCGAAAGCCGAAGCACATGATAACGATACGAAGTACATTAAGTAAATAGAAGCACTGTCTGTTTTTGTTGCCTACTATGTAAAATATACACATGTAAAAAGGGAAATAAAAACAGGAGTGTTTCGTATTTTATGCTCACGTTTCAAAAGTAGCCAAATCGCTCCCAGATGCAAGGCAGGTATAACTCGTACGTGCGCGATAAGTTGAGAGAGACTGAGCGTTGTAATGTCAATGGTGTGTTTTTGTACAGGTTCAAAACATATTATAACAAAATCACGATATAGGTTTTACCTGTCCTATTTCTAACTGACTTAAACTAGGTATGCAATGCATGCTGCTAATGGCAAATGTTGAGCGGAGTAAATGTTTTTATTATATATCAGAATCGAACACGTAAATTAATTAATCGAATGAAAAAAAAATCTATTTTCATTGTTGACGCACGTGTTTCCATGGCAACCATTCAATCATCTGGTTTTTCGGTGATGTCCAGGACATTTTCGGTGATTATTCCTCCGTGGTCAGCTCTATTTTCATGATTTTAGAGATATGCACTCCCGAGTATGATGTAGACCAGCATGCCAAATTTGGTCAAAATCGGTCGAGCCGTTTCGGAGGAGTTGGCACATAAACGATTTACACTTGTCGCCTTTTTTTTTTTTTTTTTTAATTCCGCGGCCCGAGGCTGCGGCCGCTCTAACGTCCGTTGCCGGGCGTCTCTGACACTTGTCGCCTAAGATTGAGCTCCGCTCAAAAAGGAGAAGGAAAAATTCGACTCTACTTATGTTTTTTTTCGTGTTTGTTAGGTGCCTCATATCTTCCGACTGGGTGTCCGAATCTATGTTTGTTTAATTGAAATCTAGTGCTATCCATGTGGTCCCATTTCAATTTGGTCCCATTCTGACAATTATTTGGTCCCATTCTGGTAATTAGAAGTCTGTTTTTTGTCAATGTTGGACGTGTTTTAGTTTAGCATTTGTTGTTTTCGGGAACAGCGCAACTTTATATTAAATATTAACTAGTTATCCCGGCGAAATTAGTATCGCCTCAAATATAAAAAAAAAAGAATGTTTTGATATTTCATGCAAATGTATGTATTATCTACATATTTAATACGACATTTTGTCTGTCCGTCCGTCGCGTTTTTCAATTATAATTAATAATACATACATTTGCATGAAATATTAAAATATTCTTTTTTTAATTTTTAATTTTTATATTTGAGGTGATACAAATTTCGCCGTGATAACTAGTTAATTATAATTGAAAAACGCGACGGACGGACAGACAGACAAATTGTCGGATTAAATATATACTCGTAGATGACTAAAAGCCATTCGAGTTGCAAGTATCAACTTATCGCGCACGACAGCCGTTGACCGAGAACTTTTATGTCCGTTGACTGGCAGGTGTATTTCCTTTACGCAAATCTAACCTAGTCTTGAGTAGGTACAGTCATGAGCATAAATATGTTACTATAGACACATCGGCAATTGTATCTGACTCCGGAACGAGTTCAATAATGTCTGTCTGCACGGAAGCTGCACTAACATCTGACTGTACTCATCATTCACCGAGCCTTTTCCTAACTCAGTTGGGGTCGGCTTTCCAGTCTAACTGCGATGTGGCTGAACTTCGATATTTTCCGTGAAGCGACTGCCATCTGACCTCCACAACCCATGGGCGATATCGAAGTTCTATAGTTAGACCAGTCGGATTTTTGATTAAGGGCTCCAACTACCCCTAACGACTGCCATAGATGTTCGTATGACAACCGAGACCGACTGCTTAACTGGCTTTCAGAGGCACGGAGGGGTCTCAGTGTCTTAAGAAATGGTCACCCATCTTAAGACCGGTAACATTGTCGGTTACCACTAGACAACGAGCCCCTCATCTGACTGTACTGAAGTATATATATAAGCTAAATGAATACCTACCTACTCTAAGAACCTTGTCTATGCTCCAGTGAGATATTACCTATTGATTCTCCTATTAATAAATCATTCACAGGTCCATTACATTAATCATGCTGTCTTATATGTTTAACTAGTTGATGCACGCAGCTCTGCGTACGTGAAATACGAGTATTTACTTTTAATAATGATAACATTTTATTCATGTTATCCGAGAAAGTCTGGTAAGTACTTATTAACGCCAAGCTTTGGCTCATAGGCCTTGGGTAGTAAGAATAGTAGTTATAATACATACTATATGTACTATAGTAATTAATTAAAATTACTAGTAATTAATACTATACTATAGGTTATGGTAAGTGTTTTTTATTATCACAACTTCTGCTGCGATGGCGCTTTTTTTTAAAATCTGCGGCCCTAGGCGATGGCGCTGGCGTTAAAACGTAAGTTACCTAAGCCCTGAGCTGTGCTCTATCAAATCTGTTAAGTATCTTCCGAGATTATCGTGTTAGTACATAGAGACAGACAGACAAGAAAAATACCATCTGTATTTTTAAGTACGAATATTTTAAAGTAACACTCCTACACATTTTTTTACCATCTGAATGTACAGCCATACGATTTCTACTCTGTTATTATTTTATTATTAGATAGATAGTTATATAATATCATACATGCATTGAGTACATTAGTCTTAGGTGGAGTTCAGTAGAAGTCTTTGTGAGCATATGTAGGTCATTGGTGCAGCCTGCAATGCGACGTCCCGGCGTTCGTACCGGCTCATCATAGTGAACGCGCTACTGAATTTTTTATACCCATAGACACGTTCAGTTTACTCATACACTCTTTGCACGGTCCTCGTACATTCAAGAGTCAATGTTTCATACATCTTTTGTTTCATAAATAATTCCATTCCAGTATGTTCACGTAGATGCCACGTTTTATATGATGGCTACGTTTATTTTATCGATATTTCGTTTTGAAATAAATGTTTCTCATATACGTATAACTACACCTGTTTCCTCGAAGTGGTAGGCAGTTTCATTACTAAACATTACTTTTGGTCATACGTACCTAATAGGCCCCTATTAGGTACGTATGACCAAAAGTAACGTTCTCGCTTAGGTACCGCGTTAGCCAGAGCCTTGCCTGTTGATCAGCATTAAGGGCAGGTCCTCTAAGATTACCACCTTAGACTACAACGTGGGATATTATATCGGTAGATAGTATATTATCAGGAACACGTGAGATTTAATATCTAGATCTAGAAAAACAAATTACACATTTTGTATCAAGTTTTAAATCAAATTTAGCAATCTAGTTGTAAGTTTGTCAGGTAAGTGCGGACGCAAATCTTTACAAATAGTGTCATTTATCGTGTCGTTCCTCAGACCTCAAGGCGACACCGCTGACACGCGTCGCCGAGTCAAATGAAGATGGAACAGCCACTTGCCGACCGACGACATAAATCTTACTGTAAAACTTTTACTCGTAGGATTTGGTAAATAAAATGTTCTAGATGAGTTTTCTTTAAAAACATTCCTGTTATATTTTTGCACTCCTATACCATCATTCAATCATTGTTTACGCGATTTTCACGTCAAATAATGTTCACAAATATTCCAAGTTATTCTTTTTTTTTTTTTTTTTTTTTTTCCGCCGGGCGCCACTGGACATACCCTCTGCTAGTAACCAGGGACGCCCGGCAACGGACGTCAGAGCGGCCGCGGCCTTGGGCCGCGGAATTAAAAAAAAAACAAAAAAAAAAAAAGTTCTTCTTTTTTTAAAAAACGCGGCTCCATCGGTGATTAGGCGAAATCACTTTGAACTAGTTACTCTTACGTTAACTAGTTCGCGGTGTGGGACAGGACACGTTTGGTTTTGCAACTAAGCGTTCGGGCCTGGATTTTTGCCCAGCGCCAGAGGTAACCTAAAAGGCAACCAGCCACGCGCTCCGCAAAAACCCAAGTCCATATTCCAACTTATTAATGTTATAAATGCGGAAGTAACTGCCACACTGTCATGCCTAAACCACACCCACAACAAATTTTAATGAAATTTTGTAAAAGATAGAGCTTAGAAAAGGTAATTTTTACTTTCATCACAAATATAGATTCATATTAAGGGGACGACATCGACGACGACGCCTACGCCCTGTTTGAACAAGGAAATTAGCTTTAAAGTTGAATTTCTTATGAGAACCCCAATCAAAATATTATACACTAGCTGTTGCCCGCAGTTCCGCCTGCGTGTTACTTTAGATCTACATAACTGTTTTATTTATGAACATATTGAAAACCAAACCTTAAATGTTAAGTTGAATAAACCACAACGCATTACTGAAAACCGCAAATTGAAATCAAAAATTCAAATCGGTTAAGCTGTTTCTGAGATTAGCGTGTTCAAACATTCAGACAAACAGACAAAAATTCTAAAACCATTGTTTTGGGTTTTATTCCGTTCATAAAGCCTCCCTACAACAGTTTCTCTATTATATCTTTTATTATATTCTCTATTATGCGAGCGAGATTGTATGATAAAATATTATAGTATCTTAGCCGTGTGCAGCGCCCCTTAGTGAACTCCATTGCGGGTGACGCAACCTACAACAAACTTATTATTTGCGGTTGGTACAGTAATCGGGTCTAGGGATCGAACCGCAAAATTAAGTTTGTTTTTTATTGTACATACTTGTCCGGGATAAAAGTACCCAGTAGGTGCCCAGGATATTAAAGAATAATTATACCAAGTTTCATCGTAATCGAACCGGTAGTTATTGCGTGATGCCTGAACAAACAGACAGACAGACAGACAAAAATTTTTTTAATCACATTTTTGGGTTCTGTGTCGGTCTAGTACTCTAGTAACACCCCCTGCCATTTATTTTTTTGATATTTTCAATGTACAGAATTTTCGCTTCTACAGATTTAAGTATAGATAGATATATAGTCAATTTTCTTAAACAAAATTCAAACTGATGGAAATGTACCTTAAAGTGTTTTTGTTCAATATATGTGACATCCACCGAGTGTCATCAATCGACAGTAGGTATAAATAGTCTGTAGTGGAAGTCATAGCGATTTGCATTATCAAGTGCAGTGCGAGCAATCAGTGCTCGGGATAACAGGATTATGCGTGCAAATTGTAAAGACCATGAACTTTCAATTGTAGTGTAACAACTCTGGCCCACTTCGTCCCCTCCTGACCCTGTAGTAAATATAAGTGACCGTGTAACAGTGATATTATTTTACTTATACTTGTTAGCAATTTGCGTGCGAGTATTTTTGCAGTAGGTACTTTGCATAAGGTGACATATGAAGGCTTCTTTTGCGCTTTTTGTACAGTTTTGTGTTTAGCCTTACCTTGAAGTAAAGTTACAACATTTTTATGTTAAAAATATTACCTTAAGTCCAAGAGGTTAGAACCGTTTGACATTTAACTGTAAATTGACTAAAATGTTACATGACAATTTAGTAATCAATATTTATTTTGGACATTTCATAATTATTATTATTATTGAGCGAAGTGAGCCGAAGGCGAGCGGAGCTCTCAACGGGTGACTCAAATTATTTTTCAAACGATTTGTGTTAAATTGTTTCTCAGCGAATACTCGGCCGATTTCGGATTTTCTTGCACTCATCAATAGCTTACAGATATACCCAGGTTATTACGATGCCAGAATTTTGAATTTAAACTCGCTTCGCTCAAATAAATGCTGCAGCGTAACGGTACGTTTCGCGACTGCGGCGACCTAGTTTGGATGATAACATGATTAATATGCTATGATGATAATTGTTTTATTGTAATATTCGGAAATTGATGTAATAAGATGACATCTTGACTTACTTTTATTTTGAACTTAGTCATTTTATGATGTACTTGATATGGTAAGATTATGTATCCAGAAATTTTGTTCTTGATTGAGCCGCCTACTAAAATAATTGCATGCCTAGAATTATGGTAAAATATGGTGAATCTATAAATTACTGCTGTAACATCTGATGTAACCCATGTTTGCAATGATACATAAATAAATAAATAAAAAATAAAGTAAAACTTTTTTTACACGAACAAGGCATGATAGCTCAACGTAATATAATTTAAATTGAGTCTGAGTTGGAACTGTACATGTCTTTACATCCGAAATAAAGGCTTATAATAATATCATTATCGTAAACAAGACACGACCTAGAATCGAGGCCACCAAATCATCATGTCATACTACTGTTTTATTGATTTTGATAGTACCTACTTCGCCAACAAAATATAAGTAGGTATCTACCTACAAGCTGTCTTTGTCCCTGAAAAGGTAGATACGCACACACACACACACAAAATCACGTCTACATCCCCGAAGAGGTAGATAGAGCCAGTCATTACGCCCTTATTTCGTTAGTTACTGTTGGCAGGCCTACGTCACTTGCCTAACAATCGCAAAAAATACGTGACGTCAGCGACAACTTGAAGTTGTAAGTCAGTAAGGGTTGTCTCTTGTTTGTGACACGGCATTGACCATAGAGTTGATATTGAGGCATTAACGTCATAATTATTGGTCAAATTATGCTGGTACTTCCCTGTCAACCGTAAAGTTCGAATTATGTTCTCTGTAAACAAAAGAATGTGCTTTAATTAACGTCGGAGTGCAAGTTCTGTATGTAAGTACTATTCCCTATTCTGTGCAGTTGGTCCTACGTAATAGGGTTCGGGCCTTTTACCGTTTCCCGGCATTTTACCGTTAAGTATTCCTGCCAGAGCATATTCTGTCTGTCAGCAGGTGCCCCGCGAGCTGGTGAGAATGACTTGAGTACTACACTCCATCGTACCATAACATACTCGTACATACACATACACACATATATCCTCGCATATATATCCTCGAAGGGATAGGCCGCGATGCATTATACACCGACAATAGCGGGCAAGCATATTGCCGTCACCGGGCACTCTAGAAAGTGAGTTATATCCAATATGGCCGAATTAATTTAATAAAATAAACAGGTTTATTATAATTTTGAAAACTAAATCTTAATCTAAAATGCAACAAAATCTTACGTGCCAGCCGCTATGCTGCTGGGCGTCTCGGACATAACTACGCTGTTGAAATGCACGTTCCAACAATTTTTTTAATGTTCGGACTGCAGTGTTTCTAAAATACTGAATGGATTCAGGCGTTACCTGGCGAAAGTCCATGATAAAAACAATAGAAAATGATGTTGAAATTTAAAAATTGCAATGATTTCGCTAAATAGAAGACATGTTAAACGTCGACATTATGTTTCGCCTACTCACGAGGCATTATCAAGAATTTTTAAATTTCAACATCATTTTTCCATTGTTTTTGCAGTGTTTCTGTTTAGCAGTTAAAATCTTACCTGGCAGTTGGCATTTTGGTTTAAATTACTGAGTGGAATTTTGATAGTGACCAGTTTCCTCCTATTACGTGGAACCAGCAAAATTACTGGCAAAATTGCCGTGTGTAAGGTACCTCTTTTAAAGCGATTCTTTACATCGCACCAGAGGTGTCTGCTGTACAAAACGCAGATTAGACCCTGCGTTGAATACTTCTGGGACGGCTCCGCGAAGTATTTGCTGGACGCACTCGACGCTATGCAGCGACGCGCTGTTCGCATTATAGACTGTCCGGAGGTAACGGGAAGCCTTGAGCCGCTAGCCCAGCGCCGAACAATTGCTTCCTTGGCCGCGTTCTACCGTATTTACCACGGTGAGTGTTCTGAAGAGCTCTTCAACCTGATCCCACCCTCTCCCTTCCGATCCCGAACAACGCGTGCCGGGCAGAGATGTCACCCTCATACCGTGGAAACCGTCTTCGCGAGAACCGAGCGTTTTAAACGATCGTTTCTCTGCCGAACGATGGTGGCTTGGAACGCCCTGCCTGCGCACGTGTTTCCTCCAACATATAACCCTGGGCTGTTTAAGCGAAGCGTGAAGAGGCACATTACAGGGTCGTCAAGTTGAGGGCCACTCTCTATAGTATTCCTGTGTACTGTGAGAGTCGCCCTCAATTGCCAGACGTCGCCTCAGCTTACCATCAGGCGAGTGGCGTCAATTTGTCAACCTAAATATAAAAAAAAAAAAAAAACCTCTGCTACTATTATTGGGGACGATATATATGTATGTATATATTGAAGTCTGATTTTCCATTACCTACACACTCGCTAAAACCACCACGTATCTTATTCGAAGAGTGACAAGTGATAGCAAAGATAATGAGGTGAAAAGGGTTTAATGGACAGATGGATTGACAACGCAAATAGAAAAACGCTCGTCCGGCCTGTTAACCTTTGAGTTTTTGGGTCATTTATTTTTAGACGTCCGCTTCGAATTGTTGCAATTTTATTGTCGGTTTTTGTTCAGAATATTATTAAACTATTTCTACTGGAACATAATGTATTTTATAAACATAATACAATTGGGTTTTTACGCGATTATTGAGATATATACCTCTTTATATATATTGCACAAAAAATATATTGAACAATTAATATGTAGTAAGATATTTTTGAGCGGAGTGAGCCGAAGGCGACCGGAGCTCCCATACAGCGACTCCAATGCGATTAAATGTAACGCTGTATCTCAGTAACTACTTGGCGGATTCTAGAAATTTTCGAAGTAAATTAAACTAGATTTAAGTGCAAAAAATGCGACGGAGTCAGAAATTTAAAAAAAGGCGCCAAAAATATTTATTTGAGGAATCAAAATTTACATGTTAAACCTATGGGAGAAATTTCGCGCGCTTTTTGTATCTTTCAAATACTATCTCAAAATGACTTATTACTGTTACCAAAAACACTCCGCTCAATATGCAGCAGCGCAGGGTGACGCCAGCGTCTAGCAGCACCTAGTTATGTGAATTATGGATATTATGGTGTGATTTATTGAAACTATATTGTATAAATCTCTGATGATATACCTGACTCATATACTCTCTCTCCTTTACAACGGACTGTTCAATCCTTCTACTCCTCCTTATCTTAAAGAACGTTTTAAGTTCCTTAGTGACTCACATTCTAGGTGTCTGAGGTTCTGAGGAGAATTTGCTGTTGCAAATACCAGTGCATTCCACAAATTTCTATGATAGCTCTTTTACTGTTGAAGCCGCACGTTTGTGGAATGCACTGCCACTGCAGGTGAGACGCGCACAGTCACTGTCGTCCTTCAAAACCTTGTTGAGAGACCATTACTTATCGCTTGTCTTATGATTTTATGTTATGTTAATCCTGTAAGTCTCACTTTTTTATTATTGTGTACACTACCTGTATAGTAAGTTTAAGTCTATTATTTTATATTGTTTCTCCTTTTCCATCCTAAGGTTGCTGGAAGAAATCGCTGTCAGCGATTAGGCCGCCCTTTGTACATGAAGCTGTAATTTGTTTAAATGTTGTTTTGTTATGTGGTGTACAATAAAGAATTTTTTTGTTTATGTTTTATGTTATGATACCGTGAGGTGAAACCGGTCAGTAGAAATAAAATTATAACAGTGGAAAAGTATATGTGTTTTTGTGCAATATGTGAAGCAGATTCCACCAAGTGCCGTCAATCGACAGTATAAATAGACATACCTCTTTATTACCCGACGTCAATAATCGCGTAAAAGTACCGATTTTTTTTTTAGTTCCGCGGCCTAGGGCCGCGGCCGCTCTAACGTCCGTTGCCGGGCGTCTCTGGTTACAAGCAGAACGTATTTCCAGTGGCGCCCGGCGGACTTTGACCACCTCTGCGGTCTCTGCGGGGGTTGGGTCGGGATGAGAATCCCGCGTCGTTGGGGTAGGGTTTAATCCCGCGTCAGTGAGTGAATCTGGTTGCGTGCTATGGAGCAAAGGCCCCGCAGCACGCAACCCTTCTAGCCTGCTTCTGTAAGGACGATGGGTGGCGATCCCGCCGTCCTCAGGCCCCGATCATGGAGGTCGATGGTCTTGGGCGTAGATGAGTCTGCGCTGGAGACCATGGCTTGAAGCATGGTCTCCAGCGAGAGGGTATCCACGCCCAGACCCACTACGAGGTCCCGGCGCTGACTCGCCCAGGCTGAGCACTCCACCAACATGTGGAGTGCGGTGTCGTCGTCGGAAACCTCGCAGTGTTGACACCGGCGTGTGACCTCACGACGGATGCGAAACAGATAGCTACCGAAGCATCCATGCCCGGTAACGATCTGCGTCGCACGATACGTGAGGTCACCATGCTGCCTCTGCAGCCAATCGTCCATGATCTGTCTCACCGCCGCGATGATGGTGGTACCCCACTTGGGTTGCTCAAATCGCACCCTCCATGACTCCATGAGATCCTGGCGGAGTTGGGACCGCTGGTCATCGATTTCTCGAGACGCAGGCCTGTGGTCCCGCTCCAGCGCCTTGCGCCATTGGAACAATGACGCAAGGGCTCTCGCTTCCAGGTCCCATGGAGGGGTCCCGGCTAGGACACATGCAGCTTCTCCGGAGATCGTGCGGTAGCCCCTTATTGTTTTGACGGCCAACGTCCTCAACTGAAACTGGCACCTTTCGAGGCATGCGCTAAGAGCCCCATCAGTCGTTCCGAGTTCTCCGAGGGCCAGGACCCATGCACGGCCAAGAATGCCGTCGGGTCGGGCAGTGATTTTCCGGCGTTTAAGCCGGAGTACTGCCGCCCCTAGCTCCTCCACCCTGACTTCGGGTACGTCGTCTTCGCCGGTGCTATCCGCGTCGGGCAGAGACGGAGCCATGCGCGGAGGAACGAGCTCCTCCGCGCTCGTCGGAAACAGGGAGCCCATGACCCGCTCCAGCTGCTGCGGCTGGAGACTCTGGGTCAGTGGGGGCGCCCTAGGTCGGAGTTTCTCCCTGACCTGTAGGAGCTCCTCGCGGGCCGCCGTCTTGGCCCGCTTTATCGTCTCCTGGAGATTACCTTTAGCCTCCCTGTAAGCCTGATAAAGCTCCGCCTTTCGGGCTGCCGCATCGTCTGGGTGGCGATGCCTCCGGTGAAAACTGGTGTACCGGCGGCGGGCGGAGATGCATGCTGCGCGCAGCTGTGCAATCTGCGGCGACCACCAGTACACCTGCTTCCTTGCCGGTCTGGGTGTAACCCTAGGCATCGCCGCATCACAGATTTGCGACATGGCTCTCCTGAACCACTCCGCCTCGGCATCCACATCGGCAGGCTGGTCCGGTGCCGGAATCCAGGCCTGCACGATGGATGCCTCCAAGAGAGCCTCCCGATCCAGATGGTGAAGTGCCCAACGCGGATCCGGGGGATTTTCTACCGGCTGCGGGAGGTTAGGTGGGACGACGACATCGAAGCGGATGTACCGATGGTCCGAGTGCGTCTCCTCACCCTCCTCCACGTGCCAGCCAGTAACACGGGCGGCGAGGGCAGAAGTCACGAACGATACGTCCATGACCGAGCTGGTCCCCCGCCGCCAGAAGGTGGCGACATTCCCCCGGTTGAGGACCTCCAGACCACGTGGTCTGGAGGTCCTCAAGAAGCCTCCCCTTGTCCCTGGTTTCCCGAGAGCCCCACGCCACACTCCAGGCGTTGAAGTCTCCCAGGAGCAGGACAGAGCGAGGACGGCACGCAGCGAAGACGACGTCGAGCTCAGTGAGCCATAGCTCAAACTGAGTCTCGTCCAGTGTCGGCGAGATGTAGGTGGCCACGACTGCCAACCCATCATAGTCCGCTGCAACACACCCGCGGCCCATTGCAATGATCGCGAGCTGTCTGCGGCGGACCCCCCGAAGATAAAACAGGCCGAGCCGTCCTCGTCCACCGGGCTTCCTGGGTGGACGTAGTACGGCTCGGCGACCACGGCCAAGTTTATGGACCACTGCCGGATGCTCTGGTACAGAAGATCCTGAGCAGCGCGGCAGCGGTTCAAATTCACTTGCAGGATGCGGATATGGGCGTCAGACATTAATGGACGTCCATATCAGCATCCTGCCGAGAAACATCTGGCCGTGCAGTAGCGGCACCCCCACCGCTCTCAGCGAACGGACGAGGCTTTGGCCTCGAGGCGGCACAGGTTGTGCTGCCGACCCGGTGGTCCGCAGTCTTGCCCTCCGCCTCGCATCTAAAGCAGCGAGGCGGGGCATCACAGGCACTTGTCTTGTGACCGGGCCGGCTGCAGCGGAAGCACCGATCGCCCACGGTGACTTCCGCTTTGCACTGCACTCCGACGTGCCCCAGCACCATGCACCGGAAACATCTGGTTTCCCGTGCACGAAGGAGGTGCACCTGCGCCTTTAGGAAGCCCCCTACGAGGAGGCTTCGCCCGTCCGCCACTTTCAGTGCCGCCGCGACGGGGCACTGGACGACTGTCATGCCATGGCCAGTGAGGCTGAAAGAGATCTCTCCAGCCTTCACTTGGTCACGGGGCATGGGTTCATGCGGGCTAAAACGCTCATCAGCTCCCGCGCGGGCGGCCCACCGATTTCCCTGCGACTTCGCTGGGACAGTTGGACAGAGGACGGAGGAGGAGTTGGCGGCCGCCTTCTGTACGCGTCGAGACGCGTACGCACCGTCTTGACCGGCACCTCCTCCTCCGAATCGCTGGAGAGGAGGGACCCCCACCCGGAGCAGCTGGTGCTTCGGTCGCGCGGCAGCCCCTCCTTCTCGAGGGTCCTCTTCTTCGTCGCAGAAGAGCGGCCCTTCTTCTTCACAGTTCTGGGAGCTGACCCATCGTCAGTCCCAGCAGCATCAGTTCCTTGGGGCGTCGACATCGCGCTGCGAATAGGCAGCGCGGCGCGAGCCCCCACATCGATAGGCATCGGAATCAATATTTCGTGCATTATGTTGTCGGTTGACACTGCCCGGGAAAGGGCAGTGTCGGGATCGGAGGTCTCTTCGGGGTTATCCATAGCAGGAACACAAAAATCTCAAAAATTTGGCCAATCGCAAGTACAGACTAGGACGTTCGGTCACCCAACTTGCCACTGCGTTACCGTGGTCAAGTTGGGGTCCAGGGAGGACGGCGAGGACGTAGTCACTAATCACTTGGGGCCCCGCCCCTAAAAGTCCCGATTGTCTTAAGTTTATAATGTGTACCAAACGTGAAAGTTTAAAAAAGTATTATGTATTTTGTCATCGTAAGATTGTAAAACTATAAAAAGTCATGGCCACTCTTTTCCCATGCCGGTAATTGGATTCATTGTGTCAATCTTGCGAGATTGCTTGTGGTCTGGCTTGAGTCTGGCGGTATTTACAATTTAACGGTGAGATTAGTGGTAGAACCTGTGAATGAAAAACCTGGCAATAAAAACGGATACTGTTTTCCTATCGCCAGTAATCACAAGTAATTACTATCATGCGAGACTGAATACAAAGCAACGATATTTACAATCTTACGACGACATAATAATATATCCAAACGGAAATAGGTTCGTCACCTATTTTTTTTTATTAGGTGGGACCAACAAAATGGCGGCTTAATAAAAGCCTCTGTCTATGCAATCGGGGTTTAAAACGTACATTCTCTCATCGCCTCTTAGTTACATAAAACCGGCCAAGTGCGTGTCGAGCCACGTATAAGATAGGGTTCCGTAGTTACCCATAAGCCTCTATAACTCCTGAACTAACAGAATTATACCATCCGTTATACTTTTCCTTCAAAGTTCATTACATGAACGATTATGATTTTTTTTCAGGTTCTTGCCAGCCGATTATATTTTAGAGGGGAGGGGGACGCCCTGTTTTTGGAAAAACATGCAATTCAAAGCGAAATATCTCCTAAACGGATACCTAAATAAAAAAAAAATCATCTTAGCGACCTATCAATGTTTTTAAAAGATTTATCCAATGATACCCCATACAATGGGGTAGACGCGAGAGAAAAATATCCCCACTTTACGTGTCAACGGACGAACATGACGAAACCATAACTATTATACGGAACCCTAAAAATGCATCTGTATGTAGATAGGTATGTTATGAGTTTGTGACCCAGCCAACTTTTAGGTACTGCTTGTTACCACAAGCTGTTACTACTTCAATGACATTTTAGGTAGGGCACTATACCTCCGATACTATCGGACTTTCGAATTCGATATTGGGATCAGAACAAAATATCATTTGTTCCGCATATAATTATTATTTATTTCATCTTAATTTGTGTCCAATAGTGTGTAACATAACTGTAACTGTTATTAGATTAATAAGCGTGTGAACAATAAATGAGATGATTTAATGATTACCTATGTATTCATGCGATTCATATGAGTCTAATAGTACGTTCAAATGAGATGAAGAGAACTAAATGCAATTTGCATGAATGCATCTATAATGAGGGCTACTTTATTGTATCCTCATCGGAAACTGGATGAGTTTTGAGTGACGAGGAGTTTGATTTGAGTTTAACTCATATAGTTATAGTGTAGTGTGTTTTATAGGTTTAGTATGTATTTATAAGTATAAAATTATGTTTGTTTAGAGAAGGAAAACTCGACACAAAACCCAAAACACAAAGGCCAGAATGGTATATGTAGGCTGAATTCACTTCCTATGCCCAGCAGGAGGCGTCAAATTGGCTGAGATGATGATGAGGGTAGTAGTAGATATTTACAAGTAAGTTTTAATAGAAAGTAACGCATCCAGAAACACTTATATGAATGGAAAGTGGGTTCTTCTATTGTTTTGAATGTAAACAAAATACAATTTTTGAATTTATTTCTCATAATAAACGCGATTTCTAATACTACATTAGAAATCGCGTCTAAAAAATTTGATCAGGCTCGAAGGACCACATTTTGTAGATGCGATGCCTGTCAATGAACAATTAACTTTCCAGATGAGTCTTGATCGAGATTCTTTTGATGACATAGTCGCTTGAATGAACGACTTACGTGTTACCGTAAAGTCAACGACTTTCAAAAAATTTAAAAAACCCCCGACTCACTAAAAAGTGGTGTATAAGTTATGACCTTTCATTTGATACCCAACACGGGTATATTTGAACACATAAATTTTTCATCACCACTTTCACCCCTCATATCTTTGAAATGGCTTAACCGATTTTTATAAAACATAGCTAAGAACACTCTCCCCTAACCCATCTTTCAAACAAAAGAAACAGAATCAAAATCGGTTTATCCGTTTGGGAGCTACGATGCCACATACAGACTTACAAACACACACACACACACACACACACAAAACACACCCACCCACACACACGTCAAACTTATAACATCCCGTTCGGGTTTCCGTCGGAGGTTAAAAAAGAAGGTTCTCAATTCGACTGTAAGTTTTTTTTATTTATATCTTTAGACTGGGGTAGTTGAAGCCCTAATTCAAAAATCCGACCGGTCTAACTACAGACTTTCAATATCGCCCATCGCTTGTAGAGGTCAGATGGCAGTCGCTTCACGTGGAATATCGGATTTCAGCCAAATCGCAGTTGGAATTGAAAGCCGATCCCAACTACCTACGTCGGGGAAAAGGCTCGGTGGATGATGATCTTCCGACTGGGTGAATAGATTTTTAATTGTAAGCTAGTGTTCCCGAGTGGTCCCATTTCAATTCGGTCTTATTTAGACAAATAATTGGTCCCATTACGGTGATTTGACTGCCTCGGTGGCGCAGTGGTATGACTATGCCACTGCCGTCCCTGAGGTCCCAGGTTTGATTCCGGGTCGAATTAAATTATTTGTGTGATCCACAAATATTAGTTTCGGAGTTTGGGTGTTTTCTAGGTCACACTATAAGTTTTGCGTAACTTAAAAAAACAACATGTTAAAACCAAAATATTATGTTTATTGCTTTTCAAAATACTCTCCTTTACATTTTAAACATTTTTTCATGCGATAGAGCCATTTTTTATAACAGGAGGACCAGATCCAGATCTGAAGGCATGTTTTCTACGTGCTGATTGAACGCTATCACTGCCTGTTCGGAGTTGGTAAAAGTGAAACCTGTCATCAAATTTTTGATTTTAGGCAAAATACAGAAATCACAGTGTGCTAGGTCGGGGCTATGCGCAGGATGGATGACGAGTTGTACTTTTTCGGAAGCTAAAAATGACTGTTTTGTTGGCCGTGTGTGAAGAAGCGTTGTCATGATGTAGGAGACCGCGGCTTTTGGGTCGTCTTTCGCGAACTTTTCCTAACACCCTGGGTAAACAAATGGTAGAATAGCACTCGGCATTAACACTCTTTTGATCTTCAAGTGGAATTGTATAGATGGGACCCGTAGCTGAGAAAAAAAACGCGATCATTTTTTTACCAACGTTTCTCGCCTACCTCACTTTTTTTGCCTTGTTCTCATTTTCAAACACCCATTCACAAGATTGCTGTTTTTTTCGGGTTCAAAACAATAAATCCACGTTTCGTCTCCTGTGACAATGTCATAAACAGCATTAGAATGTCCGTGGTCGTACTTCAGTAGCATCTGTGAGCACCATTCCACGCGAGCCCGCTTCTGCTCCGCTGTCAGTTCATGAGGGTTTCAACGACAACAAAGTTTCCGAACTTTCAATTCTTCGTGTAAAATTTTCTGGATTTGACTCGTACCAATCCCCAATAGTCCTCGAATTGTCTCATAGGTAATCCGCGGGTTTTCTTCAATTAAACGCTTAACAGTAGCCACATTATTTTCGTTGACGGCAGTTGAAGGCCGCCCTTCACGAAATTCGTCATGTAAAGAAACTCGACCTCTCTCAAATTCTCCTCAGCAAACCATCGCATCACGGTGCTCAAACAAGGTGCTTCTCTCCCAAAAGCATTTTGAAGACGAGCGGCACAGTCTTGCGGAGAGAGAGAACTTTTAAAATCATAAAAAATCATCGCTCTAAAATCTTTTTGACTTAATTCCATTTTCGTTGCATACGTAGAACTTTGATGTGTGATAAAAAACAATTGACAAATGATTTCCCGCCAATTGTTATTTTTTTATTACTAAGAAGGTTGCAACGTTTAAAAAAATATAACATTCGAAATTCAAATAGTTCCGATTAGCTCGAAGTGCAAAACTTTTAGTGTGCCCCATGTATAATATGAATGTATTTAGAAATATATAAGCATGTTTATCAGACGTCTAGATCCCATAGCACAAGCTTATTAAGCTTAATTTGGGCTAGATGACATTGTGTGAGAATGTCCAAAAAAAAATTATTATTTAAATTTGAAATCGGTTTTTGTGCCAATGTTTGACATGATTTTATTATAAAACATCCTTTGAAAGGAATAGAAAAAAAGTAATCTTTTTAACACTAATGTCAATTTAAAATGAATAGAAAAAAGTAATCCTCTTGTCACACAAGACTTGTCAAACAAGACTTGTAAAACTAGTGCAAGGGAAGCTCGAACAACTAGCATTGTCGTGAAGACGTAGTACCTACGAAGTACAAGCATCCGGCTCGGATGCGGTAAATGCAGGACGCACTGACATGACGTCCCGGAACTACGCTCTCGGCCTTGTCACTCGGATACACTGAACTCAAAGGTTCTCAAACTTAAATTGCTGGTAAAATTTTTATAACTATCAAGATTCTGACTCTTAACTGAAATCTGAACAGTCAACCCTTTATTTATAGTGGTTATCAGTGGTTGAAATGCGAAAAAAATCTTTGAAAAAATAGTTTTAAGTCTTAAACATGGTTCTAAATTTTTCGCTTCACGTATTATTATACAAATCACGATTGAGTCCCTCTATAATAAATTATTTTAATCACTAGCAATTAAATCAAATAATATGAATGATAGTAACTGTATTTATGTGCACTGAATTCATAATTGATTAGTCATCCAATACGATGAGGCGTGGTAATAGAACGAAATTATATTTCACAAGAGAATATTATTATGTTTGAACTGTATAGCTTCCATTTGTATAAAAGCTTACCATAATGTATACCTGTTTTTTGATAATGGGGTGGAATTCCCTGTGGAACCATTATACATAGCTTTGTACATATCTTATTTACAATTGTTACCTACTTTTTGTGATATTTACTTGATGTACAATAAAGAAATCGATGCTTCTCAGGACCAGAAGGCTGGCTATTTTCTGGCCCAAAGAATAAGTATCGCCATCCAGCGTGGCAATACAGTCAGCATTCTGGGAACCTTCCCAGTCGGCAATGACGCGGAGGATTTTTTAAACGATATTTTGTAATGTTAATATTTTTAGTATATAATTATGTATATTGTAATTCTTATTGTAAATAAATATCCTAATTATAAAGAATATTTTTACTGTATTGTATACCTTTTTTTTTTTTTTTTTTTTTTTTAGTTCCGCGACCAATGCCGCGGCCGCTCTAACGTCCGTTGCCGGGCGTCTCTGGTTACAAGCAGAACGTATTTCCAGTGGCGCCCGGCGGACTTTGACCACCTCTGCGGTCTCTGCGGGGGTTGGGTCGGGATGAGAATCCCGCGTCGTTGGGGTCGGGTTTTATCCCGCGTCAGTGAGTGAATCTGGTTGCGTGCTATGGGGCAAAGGACCCGCAGCACGCAACCCTTCTAGCCTGCTTCTGTAAGGACGACGGGTGGCGATCCCGCCGTCCTCAGGCCCCGATCATGGAGGTCGATGGTCTTGGGCGTAGATGAGTCTGCGGCGCCCTCGCCGCTGACTACGGAACTCGGCGGGGAGGGTACGCTCCCTCTCCCTCTCGGCCGCCTCCTTCGCGAGCACGACTTGCTCGCAGAAGGACACGGCCGCGTTCCACCTACTCCCGCTGGAGACCATGGCTTGAAGCATGGTCTCCAGCGAGAGGGTATTCACGCCCAGACCCACTACGAGGTCCCGGCGCTGACTCGCCCACGCTGAGCACTCCACCAACGTGTGGAGTGCAGTGTCGTCGTCGGAAACCTCGCAGTGTTGACACCGGGGTGTGACCTCACGATGGATGCGAAACAGATAGCTACTGAAGCATCCATGCCCGGTAACGATCTGCGTCGCACGATACGTGAGGTCACCATGCTGCCTCTGCAGCCAATCGTCCATGATCGGTCTCACCGCCGCGATGATGGTGGCACCCCACTTGGGTTGCTCAATTCGCACCCTCCATGACTCCATGAGATCCTGGCGGAGTTGGGACCGCTGGTCCTCGATTTCTCGAGACGCAGGCCTGTGGTCCCGCTCCAGCGCCTCCTTGCGCCATTGGAACAATGACGCAAGGGCTCTCGCTTCCAGGTCCCATGGAGGGGTCCCGGCTAGGAGACATCCAGCCTCTCCGGAGATCGTGCGGTAGCCCCTTATAGTTTTGACGGCCAAGGTCCTCAACGGTCTGTTAAGGAGCGTTGAGTTGTTGGCCGTCAACCGCGCCGCTCATACGGGAGCCCCGTATAGGGCCATACTCCGCACGATCCCCACGTACAGTCTCCTGCAGGAAGCGTTGGGTCCCTTTAGGTTGGGCATCAGTCGCGAAAGCGCGACCGATGCCTGTGTCACCTTGGGGACCAAACTTCGGAAATGTGGTCCGAAGTTCCATCGGCTATCAAGTACGATCCCTAGATACTTCATCGAGGGCTTGATGCCGATGCTAACGCCTCCCACATTTATGCTGGAACCTTCAGGTGGACCGTTCCGAGGTCTGTGAAAACACAGAACCTCGGACTTGTGCAAGGCCACCTCCAGTCCCAGCCGCCGTATCCGACCCACGACTTGAGCAACACCCGTCGTGACCTTGAGTGCTGCCTCCTGGTACGTTGCACCCCGCGCCGTGACGAGGGTATCGTCGGCGTAGCACGTTACGCCGACGCCCTCAGGCAACGCACCCCGCAGCACCCAGTCGTAGCCGATGTTCCACAGAAGCGGCCCCAGGACCGACCCCTGCGGAACACCGCACGACACATCCCGCCGAGCTGGCCCGAGCCAGCTGGGGAAAGCTATGGCCCTCTCCGAGAGATAGGCCCCGACAATACGACGGAGGTAGAGAGGCGTTTCGTGATACACGAGCGCCTCCCTAACGCAGCTCCATGGCAAGGTGTTGAACGCGTTGGCGATGTCAAGAGACACCGCCACCACCACCTTGCCCTGCGAGACTGCTTCCTCCGTCAGGCTCTTGACGCGCATGATCGCGCTCACGGTGGAGCGTCCCCGACGGAAACCGTACTGGTTGTCCGCCAGGTCTGGCCCCACCGTCGAGAGATGCTCGACGAGGCGTTCCGCGATAATTCGCTCGAAGAGCTTACACACCTCGTCGAGCAACACGATCGGCCGGTATCCGGACGGTGAGTCCACCGGCCGCCACGCCTTACGGATCAGGACCAGTTTCCCCGTCCTCCACACCTTGGAAAACTGGCCCCTTTCGAGGCATGCGCTAAAGAGCCCCATCAGTCGAGGCCCGAGTTCTTCGAGGGCCAGGACTGTATTGTATACCTAATAGCTCTATTTAACTGATTATAACATTATTCGACATAATATTTTATGATTGAGTTTAATTAGACGTTTTTGACAAGACAATTCTGCTAAGTAAATTCGAAAGGTTCACTCTCCATTTGCATAAAAAAAATAACCATAAAATAGTTTGGCATATGGTAATGTAGACTAATGATATTTATGCATAATGTTTTTATCCATAACAAATTTAGCATATTTGTCTAAATCATAAATAAAATTAGCATAATCATATTTAAGCATAAAATTTATAAGCATAGCTTTATAAAGGCATAACCGTATCAAACTATAATGAATGTAGTCATAATCATCTTATGCAGAATAAGTAACTATGTAAAATAATTAAAAGGCGGCTTAGGGGTGGCCCAAGGGCCACCCCCGCCGCACCTAAACCTACTTTGACACTATATAATCTAGAAAATATTGGTTAAAGTAACTTTTTTATTTTTCATTAATTTCATTACTTTATACCTATTCAATTTTAGTAATATTTACTATTAGGCGACTGTACACTATGCCTAAAAACATTGTGCAAATTATAACTATGCATAAATATATTAGACCTAAATATAATTATGCCACGGTGCAAATGCTGCTAAAAATCAATTATGACCAAGTATAATTATGCCAAAAAAAGTATGCCAAATTCTTTATTTTTATTTATTTATGTACAACACACAGAGAAAAACAAACAATAAGAAGAATACAAACAGAACAGTGAGCAGATAGTACAAGGGCGCTACTTATTCCTAAAGGAATCTCTTCCAGCAGGCCAGAGAGGAGATGTAAATATGACAAGGCAACGTGTGTGCAGTGCAATAAAAATAAACTTACATAAACTAAAGGCGCATTATAATATATACATAAATAAATACATACTGTACTATAATATACTTACATATAGAGACTACAATAGATAATATTATTACCCGATATATAACTAAGATAAAGAGGAGAGGTAGTGTGCTTTCACTTTCTTTTTAAATAGAGTAAGAGTTCTACAGCTTTGTATGTCCGGGGGGAGAGAGTTCCACAGCCTGACCGCATGAACGGAAAAGGAATAGGAATAAAAATCAGTATTGTGGGAGGGATAATTTAGGCGGTATTTGAGGTGGGACCTACACAGGGTACCGGGTGCGTTCATATATGAGAAGCGCTCCCGCAGGTAGGAAGGATAGGTGGGATTATGCAGAATATTAAAAAGAGACATAATATCCGAGTGTCTCTGCGAAGGCGGATTGGGAGCCACTTGAGTTCCTTGCGAAAGTGCGAAACGTGATCATACTTACGCAGATTGAAAACAAAACGGATACATAAATTTTGCAAGCGCTCAAGTTTGTCTAACAGCTCCTCAGTAGCGTCCAAATAGCAGGCATCCGCGTAGTCCAAAATGGGTTGGATAAGCGTCTGAGCAAGTGTGACTTTGATATTCAGAGGTAAATAGCTCTGGAGGCATTTCAGCGTGTGGAAGGTGTAATGCACCTTTTTACTAACCTCACCAACGTGAGTCTTCCAGGATAGGGTGCTATCCATTATCACTCCCAGATTCTTCGCAGTGCTCGCGTACCCGATTGTAGAACCATCCAGGAAGATAGGGGGCAGACAAGATCCATCCAATCCACTCCTCATCTGCCTGCTACCAATAATCATGGCCTGCGACTTAGTAGGGTTTATAAGAATGCCAAAAGATTTTGCCCAATTGTTTATTGCACACAGGTCACGATTAACGGCAGCAACAGCCGATCTGCATTCATTCAACGCAAAATGTCGATACAGCTGCAAGTCGGCCGCGTATAGATGGAAGTTAGAGGATATAACTCGAACGGCAGAGTTAATGAAAGTGGAAAAACGCAGAGGAGAGAGAACGCCGCCTTGAGGTACACCCGCAGTTAGCTCGCGCCAATCCGAATATGAATCTTCAAGACGGACACACTGCGAGCGCCCGCGAAGATATGAATCGAACCAGGCCACAGATTCCGTGGAAAACTTAAGTTTCTTAAGGATACCGATCAAAATATCGAAGTCCACGGAGTTGAACGCACTACTAAAATCTAGTAGCACCAATACAGTTAGAGATTTGTTCTCCATGGCCCAACGAATATCGTCGGTAACCTTAAGAAGAGCCGTCACGGTGCTGTGACCTGGTCGAAAACCAGATTGAAGGGAGCAGAGAAGATTATTTCGCGTTAAATAAGCAGACAACTGGCGATGCACTAAATGTTCCAGGAGTTTGGATAAGAAAGGAAGGATGGAAATAGGACGAAATTGAGACAGGAGTTTAGGATTTTGGGACTTGGGTAGTGGAATTATGTGTGCTTGTTTCCAATTGGAAGGGAAGCAACCTGAGCACAGAGAGGAATTAAATATGTGGGTGAGGATAGGGATGACGGTGGAAAGGATAGGAGTAAACATTTTCGAACACAAATCGTCGTTACCTACAGCTGAAGATGTGATCGACAGGAGCGACTTTTTGACATCGTCCTCGCCGACCGCAACTTTTTTTTTTTTTTTTTTTTTTTAATTCCGCGGCCCAAGGCCGCGGCCACTCTAACGTCCGTTGCCGGGCGTCCCTGGTTACTAGCAGAGGGTATGTCCAGTGGCGCCCGGCGGACTTTGACCACCCCTGTGGTCTCTGCGGGTGTTTGGTCGGGACGAGAATCCCGCGTCATTGGGGTCGGGTTTTATCCCGCGTCAGTGAGTGAATCTGGTTGCGTGCTATGGGGCAAAGGCCCCGCAGCACGCAACCCTTCTAGCCTGCCTCTGTAAGGACGGTGGGTGGCGATCCCGCCGTCCTCAGGCCCCGATCATGGAGGACGATAGTCTTGGGCGTAGTCGCGTAGTCTGGGGCGGCCTGGCCGCCGACTACGGAACTCGGCGGGGAGGGTACGCTCCCTCTCCCTCCCGGCCGCCTCCTTCGCGAGCATGACTTGCTCGCAGAAGGACACGGCCGCGTTCCACCTACTCCCGCTGGATACCATGGCTTGAAGCATGGTCCCCAGCGAGAGGGTATCCACGCCCAGACCCACTACGAGGTCCCGGCGCTGACTCGCCCACGCTGAGCACTCCACCAACGTGTGGAGTGCGGTGTCGTCGTCGGAAACCTCGCAGTGTTGACACCGGGGTGTGACCTCACGATGCATGCGAAACAGATAGCTACCGAAGCATCCATGCCCGGCAACCATCTGCGTCGCACGGTACGTGAGGTCACCATGCTGCCTCTGCAGCCAATCGTCCATGATCGGTCTCACCGCCGCGATGAAGATGGCACCCCCCTTGGGTTGCTCAAGTCGCACCCTCCATGACTCCATGAGATCCTGGCGGAGTTGGGACCGCTGGTCCTCGATTTCTCGAGACGCACGCCTGTGGTCCCGCTCCAGCGCCTCCTTGCGCCATTGGAACAATGACGCAAGGGCTCTCGCTTCCAGGTCCCATGGAGGGGTCCCGGCTAGGAGACATGCAGCCTCTCCGGAGATCGTGCGGTACCCCCCCCCGTACGGTTCTGACGGCCAAGGTTCTAAGTGGTCTGTTTAACAGAGTCACGTTCCCCTTGACCGCCAACCTATCCGCCCATACGGGAGCCCCGTATAGGGCCATACTCCGCACGATCCCCAGGTACAGTCTCCTGCAGGAGGCGTTGGGTCCCTTTAGGTTGGGCATCAGTCGCGAAAGCGCGACCGATGCCTGCGTCACCTTGGGGACCAAACTTCGGAAATGTGGTCCGAAATTCCATCGGCTATCAAGTACGATCCCTAGGTACTTCATCGAGGGCTTGATGCCGATGCTAACGCCTCCCACATTTATGCTGGAACCTTCGGGTGGACGCCGACCGCAACTAGATTAAACGAGGGGGAGACTGGTACCGGCAGTTGGGAGAGATCGTGCAAAGTGCTGGACTTAACAACAGGGTCAAGAATTAAGGGAGGAATAGAGAAATGTGCGTTTAGAGCGGATAAATCAATGTCATGACTGTTAAAATTAGGTGACTTGCCGATACCATTGGATTTAAGAAATCTTTGTGCCATACCATTTTAGGATTACATATATTATGTTAACGAAAGGTATCCCAATTCGAAATTGCTTATGTTACGTATTTTATATGTTGCGACCAGAAAGTTACTGGCGAAATGTGATCATATAGTATGCTTATGGCTGATATGATCTAAGCACACATAGGGACTGAAGCGGCTTTGTTTTATACTATGTTATTATAATGTTTTAACTAGATAAACCTTCACGTCTATTTTCTTCTATTACTTATTTTTACTAGTAATAATAATAAAATAATAAAAAATATTTTTGGACATTCTTACACAACGTCACACTGTTAAAAATTCTGTAATTTTACATGCAAAAAATTTACATAAACCTGTAAAATTCCCTTAAAATCTGGGAAACTTACGGAAAAATATGAAATTTTACGTAATTTTGTGGATTTTACATATTTTCCTTAAAATCGCCAATTTTCATGAAGTTTTACATAAAATTTATGTAATAGTCATGTAAATTTATGTAATATAGTCATGTAAATAGTTATGTAAAAATACAGAAAGGTTAGGGCAACGAAAGTTGCCCAAGAATTATGTAAAAAAAATTAACAGTGCACCTAGCCCAAACTAAGCTAAGCTTACGAAAGCTACTACGAAACAAACATTTGTGGATCACATAAATATTTGATTCGACTCGGGATTCGAACCCGGGACTCAGGAGTCGAAAGCGGATGCACTACCGACCCTGCTACCGAAGCAGTGATTAATTATCACAGATGATATATTAATACTCCATAATTTGTCTTCCTCATGATATTATCCTAAATACTGTGTTCATTGACCCAAATATTCCCGAACCTTGAATCCCTTTCAAGTATTTGTTCGGTGTTAATCAGAGCTGCAACATTGATATTCAGTTTCATATAATAGATACCGATGTTGTTAGTAACTCTTCGGAATACGTAGGTCACACTATAAGTTTGGCGTATCTTAAAAAAACAACATGTTAAAACCAAAATATTATGTTTATTGCTTTTCAAAATACTCTCCTTTACATTTTAAAAATTTTTTCATGCGATCGAACCATTTTTTAAAACATGAGGACCACAGATATGAAGGCATGTTTTCTACGTGCTGATTGAACGCTATCACTGCCTCTTCGGAGTTGGTAAAAGTGAAACCTCTCATCGAATCTTTGATTTTGGGGAAAATACAGAAATCACAGGGTGCTAGGTCGGGGCTATGCACAGGATGGGTGACGAGTTGTACTTTTTCGGAGGCTAAAAATGACTTTGTTTTGTTGGCCGTGTGTGAAGAAGCGTTGTCATGATGTAGGAGAACGCGGCTTTTGGGTCGTCTTTCGCGAACTTTTTCTAACACTCTGGGTAAACAAATGGTAGAATACCACTCGGCATTAACACTCTTTTGATCTTCAAGTGGAATTGTACAGAACCCGTAACTGAGAAAAAAAACGCGATCATTTTCTTACCAACGTTTCTCGCCTACCTCACTTTTGTTGGCTTGTTCTCATTTTCAAACATCCATTCACAACATTGCTGTTTTTTTTCGAGTTCAAAACAATAAATCCACGTTTCGTCTCCTGTGACAATGTCATAAACAGCATTAGAATGTCCGTGGTCGTACTTCAGTAGCATCTGTGAGCACCATTCTACGCGAGCCCGCTTCTGCTCCGCTATCAGTTCATGAGGGATCCAACGACAACAAAGTTTCCGAACTTTCAATTCTACGTGTAAAATTTTCTGGATTTGACTCATACCAATCCACAATAGTCCTCGAATTGTCTCATAGGTAATCCGCGGGTTTTCTTCAATTAACCGCTTAACAGTAGCCACATTATTTTCGTTGACGGCAGTTGAAGGCCGCCCTTCACGAAATTCGTCATGTAAAGAAACTCGACCTCTCTCAAATTCAGCAAATCATCGCCTCACGGATTTAGAATCAAAGAGATCAGTTTATAACCAACATAATATGTTGAGTAAACACAATATTTGAGTTTGAGTTTTAAGCGGTTGTTTACTATAGACCTAACTAAAAAGATAAACCTAACGATTATAACAGAAAATTGATATGAAACATGAACGATAAATAATACGTTTCATGAAATGTGTTATTATAAATAAAAATTAGAGTATACGTAGGGATAAGTACTGACTGGAGGTGTTCGAGATGTGGTGCAGGCGAAGAATGGAGAGTATAAGCCGGATAGAGATAGTTACAAACGAGAAGATGCTGGAACGGATCGACCGGCCAATGCGGGTTGGACTCACGCACAAAAGGTTCTGTACCAAATCAGTAAAAAAAAACACGAATGTTGTATGGGAGCCCCCTTAAATATTTATTATATTCAATTTTTTAGTGTTGTTATACAGGCAACAGAAATACATAATCTGTGAAAATTTCATCTTTGTAACTATCACGGTTCATGAGATAAAGCCCAAGACAGACGAACGGACGGATCGCGAAGTCTTAGTAATAGGGTTCCCGTTTTACCCTTACGGTACGGAACCCTAAAAAGAACAATAATGGAAGTTATAGAGAACCTGAGAGGAAACATGATCGGCCACCTGATACGACACCACTTGTTTATAAAAAAAAACATAATACTTAGACGGGAAAGATGAAGGAAAGACCAAGTGAAAGGTTTGGCAGAGAGTAACGTTGTCAGAGATTACAGTTGCGGCTACTCCCCGGACAACATAAGGCTCTTTAATTATAGAAGAGAAGAAGAGTTTGTGACTACCCGAAGCTATCTGACAAGTTGAGTCACAGTTAAGCCTCATTTCGGTTAGTATTAGTCCATAAGAAAGGGTCGGTAACCAATCATCAATATCAGTTGTATTTAATCCTACAATCTCGTTGTAGGATTATCTTTCTCATGGGCGATATAAATGGCTGACGTATATGCCCTCGGGGTTAAATTATGTAAGCGTAAACTATAAATGGGATTTTAAAAAATTCTGGCATTTATTCTGGTACTATTCTGGCAGACGGTTGCGCTATTAAATAGTTTTCTTTTTTCCCGAATATTTAAAACCAGACTGCGTATATTTTAAAGATATAACATCGGTCCTGATTGTTGAAATTTAGGTCGGATTTTAAAATAATTATTGATTTTCGTTTAGTGAAGATTTGTTTGTTTGAATTAAATACACTTCATATCTCCAGCTTTCTTGATATGTAGTAACCTACATTATTAGTAATGTGTTCCCACGGGAATCGGGAACGAGTAAACTATATCACAGGTGGACCCGCGGTGTTCAGCTTTTTAGACGACAATAGGCTTGCCCCTTATTACATGTGACCAACGGAACCCATGGCAAAATGTTGGCATAGTGCTTTGCTGATCCTTTCGGGAATGGTATTGTTTATAAGGATATCCCTATTCCCAAATACTTATTTCCGAGAGCAAAAGTAGCTTAATTTCTACCCACGATGACTCAACTTTCTAGCTTTATCGACCTTCATGAAATCTAGATTCCGTCTCTGGTTGATAAAAGGCTACTTTCTACTCGGATTTCAGTGTAAATTAATAACGAAAAATTATTCTATGCCACTAATACAAAGATAACATCTTTTCAATTAAATCAAATTTTCGAACGTTTGAACTAAACCTAATACTTAATAAAAAAAATAAGAAGAAAATAAAAAAAAATATATTTTTGACATTCTCACACATACATAGAAAACACCCAAACTCCGTAACAAATATTTGTGGATCACACAAGTATTTGATCCGACCCGGGAATCGAACCCGAGAGTCGAGACGCCACCGAAGCGAATAGAATTAATTATGTATATATTTTTAATATAACGAGTTAAGTAATTTGAGAACCACTACCAGCTCAAAAGCGAACCTAAATTCTGAATAAATTAATTATCTTACAAAGTTTCTAACCATTCCAAGTTAAAAAGCTTCATTAAGTAACTTTTTCGAAGAAATTAATTACTTTTTAAAAACGATAAACTGTATTCGTTTTTTCTTTGACAAAGTTTCAAGTGAACTTGGTGTAAAGAGTTATTTTCTGAGTTATAAATCTTTTCATTAAAAGTCTTAATATGCTAAATTAGAGTTTCATTATTATACCACGATATTAAATGACAATACAGCTGGGAGACCACTTTTATGACTAGTTATTTTATTTTATTTATTTGGGACAAAAACCAGCTTTATATTTATCACAATATTAAACAAAAAACTAGGCAAGCATAAAACCCACATCATTGTTCACGGATTGTCGGATGGAGTTACAGGGATTAGTTATTTAGCAAAGGCTTTGCTTATTTTTAGGTGGTTGGACATCGGAATGATTAGGCATTGGTGCTGGTTAATATACTTTATTATAATTCTTGACACTGGGTTCATTACATGATATACCATTACGACTTTATTATAATGCGTTCGGTGCACGCTCTGGGGCGGAAGAAGAAGTGTGCTCAGTGTTGCCACTGGTGAATATAAGTATTGATTATTGGCATGGCTACTCCATGTAACACTTGTGAAGAGTTGTGTTTATATTTTCAAATTTGGCAGTAAATGTAGCTACATGTAAAATCAAGGGATAAATACACGATTGCAAACGCGGTTTTAAACGTGGTATTTAAAGGAGCGCTTTGCTGGCTACACGGTTTAAAACCAACAGTGTTCAATAGAACATCCTTGGTTTTAAACAGTCGTTTTAATCCGTGTATTTATAACCCTTCACTGTTAATGACTTGCCGTCCTTAGTGTCTAGTGTCCTTTGTGACCTTAGTAGTCGTCCGTTTGATTGATAGTAACTTCAGTAATATTAGTAAATTCTGTAACTTTACATTTTAGTATTACTATTATGTATATCGAAATTTAGTATATCGAAAGTATAATCGATTGTCGGCATATGGTGGAACTTATAATAATACATTTTGAATAAACTCCCTTGTAAATTCCACAATTTCCTTTATTATTTAAAATTCTGACCGGTTTCGCCCAATATGATGATGATAATAAGATGAAGTTGAGTTAAATATCTCAGAAATATTAATAAAAAAGTGATTATCTATGTAGTGTGAAAGTGAATACCTGGGATGATGCCATATATTGGGCGAAACCGGTCAGGATTTTAAATAATAAAGGAAATTATGGAATGTACAAGTGAGTTTGTGTTTAAATATCGTAATCATAAAGTCAGCTCTTTATCCCTAGATCTTATTTTTAAAATTTGACTCCTGTTCTAAAAGTAAGCCTGTATGTCCTAAAAGTAACCTCTTTTTTGCATGCTCTCCTCTTACGGATACTAACACCTCTTTTTGTCAAAACACCTCCCATTTGAGCGAAAAGAAAATATAATAAAAAAGTAGTATCCTAAGCCTAAACTTGCTGATTGAAACACGAAAGTGGGACAAAATACGAGTACAATACTTACTTTATCTTTCTAATATCATTCCATTATCTACCACAAGTTTGTATACTGACACGTGTCAGTACAGAGGCTTTTGTAAGAATTCCTCTTCGGAGAAAATAGGCGAGGAAACTGCACCTATTATTGTAATATTTATTTCGTTTTTAGGGTTCCGTACTCAAAGGGTAAAACGGGAATCCTGACAGACCATGTATTTTTGTTGCCTCTATAATAACAAATATTAAAAAAACAGTATTTAATAAATATTTAAGGGGGCTCCAATACGATTTTTTTTTTGCCGTTTCTGTACGGAACCCTTTGTGCGCGAGTCCGAGTCGCTCTTGGCCGGTTTTTATCTCCAATCTTGTTTTATCTATTCAATTTACTCAAAGTTTCATCTTGTGCGTAATCAAGAATGTGTCTGTTTGTTTCGCGATCGAGGGTTACTCGCCCACGTAAAATACATAGAGGAAGAAATATAATATCGGATGGTCATTATCTCGTAATTGATTTTTGCTTTCCTCCAGATGTCTTTCTGCCTGTATGTGTATGTAGGTGTGGTCCGGGCTAGCGGCCACTTTTTTTTTCGAACCCTACGAAACTTGGCACTAGTTTCTTTTTGTATTTATTTGGGTAAACAAATAACATCACAATAAAGAATTTCTTACAGTCTATATATTACAACAATATAAATGATTGTGACATCCACACCGTTCACCAGATAAAAGAGAATTGTGAAAATTTAAAATTTAAAAAACCGCCGACTCACGTAATTCATTATTTAATATCAACATGCGTATAGTCTATCAACAATTATTCAGAGCTAATGCGAATTGCTCAGAGTGTGGTTACAGAATTAGAAATACATTCCACGCCTCATATCTTTCGAATGGCTAAACCGATTTTCATAAAACTTGCGGTATCGTGATGTATCAGTTATGACCTTTCATTTGATACCCAACACATTCAGTTTTTCATCACCACTTTCACCCCTCATATCTTTGAAATGGCTTAGCCGATTTTTATAAAACATAGCTAAGAACACTCTCCCCTAACCCATCTTTCAAACAAAAGAAATAGAATCAAAATCGGTTCATCCGTTTGGGAGCTACGATGCCACAGACAGACTTACAAACACACACACACACACACCCACACACACGACAAACTTATAACACCCCGTTCGGGTTTCTGTCGGGGGTTAAAAATATTTAAGGCTAAGAGTTTAGTGTCCAACAAAAAAGCATTATATTCAGCAATAACACTATAGATAGGTGATGTACCGAATCAATGTTATACCGAAATAGTGTTGTCTGATTTAATTTCTTAGTTTTTTTAATTGGGGTAAGGGGAGGGGAGGAATATGTTAGCCGACTCCACAAGTACCTACGGTCATGTTTTGTGACGGTCGCGATTATTGGCTGATATACGTATTAGACTTTTAATCTCATTAATACATGGAGCACACTAAAAGTTTTGCACTTCTAGCTAATCGGAACTATTTGAATTTCGAATGTTATATTTTTTTAAAGGTTGCAACCTTCTTGGTAATAAAAAAAAACAATTGGCGGGAAATCATTTGTCAATTGTTTTTTATCACACATCAAAGTTCTACGTTTGCAACGAAAATGGAATTAAGTCGAAAAGATTTTAGTGCGATGATTTTTTATGATTTTAAAAGTTTAAAAGATCTCCGCAAGACTGTGCCGCTCGTCTTCAAAATGCTTTTGGGAGAGAAACACCTTGTTTGAGCACCGTGAGGCGATGGTTTACTGAATTTGAGAGAGGTCGAGTTTCTTTACATGACGAATTCCGTGAAGGGCGGCCTTCAACTGCGGACAACGAAAATAATGTAGCTACTGTTAAGCGGTTAATTGAAGAAAACCTGCGGATTGCCTATGAGACAAAGGACTATTGGGGATTGGTATGAGTCAAATCCAGAAAATTTTACACGATGAATTGAAAGTTCGGAAACTTTGTTGTCGTTGGATCCCTCATGAACTGACAGCAGAGCAGAAGCGGGCTCGCGTAGAATGGTGCTCACAGATGCTACTGAAGTACGACCACGGACATTCTAATGCTGTTTATGACATTGTCACAGGAGACGAAACGTGGATTTATTGTTTTGAACCCGAAAAAAACAGCAATCTTGTGAATGGGTGTTTGAAAATGAGAACAAGCCAACAAAAGTGAGGCAGGCGAGAAACGTTGGTAAAAAAATGATCGCGTTTTTTTTCTCAGCTACGGGTCCCATCTGTACAATTCCACTTGAAGATCAAAAGAGTGTTAATGCCGAGTGGTATCCTACCACTTATTTACCCAGGGTGTTAGAAAAAGTTCGCGATAGACGACCCAAAAGCCGCGTTCTCCTACATCATGACAACGCTTCTTCACACACGGCCAATTCACAAAAGTCATTTTTAGCTTCCGAAAAAGTACAACTCGTCACCCATCCTGCGCATAGCCCCGACCTAGCACCCTGTGATTTCTGTATTTTCCCCAAAATCAAAGATTTGATGAGAGGTTTCACTTTTACCAACTCCGAAGAGGCAGTGATAGCGTTCAATCAGCACGTAGAAAACATGCCTTCAGATCTGTGGTCCTCCTGTTTTAAAAAACGGTTCGATCGCATGAAAAACTGTTTAAAATGTAAAGGAGAGTATTTTGAAAAGCAATAAACATAATATTTTGGTTTTAACATGTTGTTTTTTTAAGTTACGCAAAACTTATAGTGTGACCTACGTATTAGACTTTTAATCTCAATAATATAACGGCAATATAAGCTTGCGCCAACTGATGTGGTACCAACTTACTAAGTTCCTGGCGAAGTGTAGGCATATTAATAGCTTCTGTCTACCCCTTAGGGGAAAATTATGTAGTTTTATGTGTATGTAATTTGATTGATAGTCCGAGACGCCCAGGACTTTAATTGGCTGAGCCGTAGCGGCTGGCACGTAAGATTCTGTTACCTTTCATCAACATTTCATCGCAAGGCAACGGGTTTAAATTTTTTTTCAAAATTACAATACCTTGTCCAGCCATAAGTTTTGTTACAAATGAAAATGCATTTTTTTTTAACCTGTCAACCCACACTCAAAAACTTAAAAAAAAAATGGGGGCACTGGCGGGTGGCGGGCGGGTGATGACATCGTGACGTTGTCTTACCATCTCGTAGAAAAAAAGGAATATCTCTACAACCAAACCATATTTTACGATTCTGTAAATGGCAATAGGTTTATTGATATATATTTGATGATCAAGCCCCAAAAAATGAATAATAATGCAAACAAATTATTTATTATATATTAGTCCAAAATTTGGAAACCAAGAATTTTTTGGAATTCAAGAATTCAAATGAATTTCAAAAATTCAAATGAATTTCAAGAAAATTCAAATGAATTTCAAAGAACAAGGACCTATGCTATCTAATAACGTAAATAATTTGATAAAAGGCCTCAAGGTGTTTATAATAACACCACATAAAACTAGACCCGCCGAAACATAAAATCAACGGGCCAATTTATAACGGTTTTCCACAAAATTTGTCAAGCTATTATTACACTGAAATATATAATTACGTACATTATCGTTCTCAAAACGATTTACAGAGATAAAAAGTATCTTTATTTATACTTTTTTATACTTTTCACTGTATTCACTGACAAACATCGCAAAAATAACTCGGAAATCGGTAACTTTCTGGGGCTTCATATATTAGATATAACGATGTATTTTTTTGAAACTATTACCTAAATAGAATCATTATAAACCGAATAATCATATTTTCTAATAAGAAAACATTACTTACATGAATAAATTCGAATCCGAACTCCAAACGCACTCACTATCACGCACTATAAACCTGACGCACTACTTGTCGCACGTGACAATCAGCATCAACTGTCGATGCCTGATTTTTTTTGGAATTTGGAGTTATGCTTCAAATGAAAGGAAATGTTACAGAGAACGTATGTTATCAAACTTCTCCATACAAAAGTAGAGCGTATAGACATTATAATAAGGTTTAAAGTCGCCTGGGGAGGTGCGGTAGCCGACTGTCGCTTGGGGTTTTACGGAACGGCGCGCCATATATGGTGCGACAGCCGGAGGTTAAATGAAGTAATGTAATATAATTAAAATTTATACCAACATATTAATTAAAGTCTTAGCAAAAAATAAAAATAAATTTTATTCGAAATGGCCACCTTTGGCTTTTATACAGGCCTTTAATATGTTTGGCCACAAATCTATGGATTTACGCACTGTTTCCAAGGGAAATTTTGCCACTGCTTGCTTTAAAGATTTTTTAAGAGACTCAATGTCCGTGTCGTTTAGAGCAGGCCATGTCCTCTAAAACTGACCATATTTTTTAGTTTAAAGGGTTGAGGTTAAATGAGGGCCACTCTTCAGCTCTTATAAAGTCCGGAACGTTGGTTTCTAGCCAGGCTTGCAGGTCCTGCTGGTAAGTCCACGGTATATTTTTTAAAAGTGCATTGTTGAGAGGTTTCACAACATGATCCAAGACAGTATCTTGATACACTTTGGCTGAAGTTTTCACTCCTTTTTTACAAAAATGTAGTTTTGTGACTCCCTGATAAGACACGCCCTACCAAACCATCACTGACGCAGGATGATGACCACGTTGTACCTTTCCGACCACTTGAGCAGCTTCCTTAGAACTGTGAGCGGTACACTTTATCATTTTGCTTATTGTAGTGTTCTTCAATCGTGAAATTTTTTTCATCGGTAAAGAGGATATTTCTGTGCCTTTCACCTGCGTATCGCGACAGAAGGCGCTTTGATCGATTCACTCTCTTTAATCGTAAAGATTGATTTAGAGCATGTCCTTAATATCGACGATAAGCACCGAGCTTCAGGTCTTGTTTTATAATACGTGACAGAGTCGGGAATCTTCATTATTCGCGATAAAATTTTTGGCTTCCTTATGGGGTTTCGACGAATTCTGGCTTTAACAACATTAATAGCCTTTATGGTTCTAACAGCACGCGGCCGCTCCGATCTTTTCTGGTCTTCGACAGAAGAAGTGTTGTTGTATCTATTGATAGTAGGTACGATATACGAACATACGTCTGAGTTTTTGAAGTGTCTGAAATATGACCGACGGCTCCATACCCACTTTGTGCTAGGCGATCACTGCGATCCTATTTTCTTTAATACCCCATTCCCTATTTAATTGTAATTCGATAATGACACCGAAAATAATGAAATGGCGCGAAATCGATAGAAGTTTTTAAAATAATATACGTGTTCCAAATTCAAAATATTTAAAATGTTGAAATAAAGAAAAGTTCTAATGTAACAGTATTTATGGCCAGACTAGTTATAGCTGCTACAAATACATTGGGCCATATTGGACATAACCCATTATAAATGTGCCCGGTGACGGCAATAGGCTTGCTCCCTATTACGTGGGACCAAAAAACCTGGCGAATTATGGATGTGTAATGCACCTCTGCCTACCCCTTCAGACATATAGCCGTGATATGTGTGTGTGTATATAACTTGAGTTAATAAAGTGAAATATGTTCAATATTCCACATTGTTCCCTTTTAAGTTGACCGGTTTCGCTTTACATCATCATCAAAGGTAATATTTTCTTGTTTGTGTAGGGGACGACAATATTCTATTTTGATTCTGCTATTGGATTGGTACAAATATGTCCAATAATTGTCTACCGTCTATAGCTGCGGGCTACGTGAAATTAAACCGCAGCGTAGTTCGGCAATGCAATTTACCTACGCCATACTGACTGCGAACGATATGATTGCTTTCCATACGGTTATAAGCTAGTGTATGTACCTATATCTATGAATAAAATTGTCTTGTAAAGGATTGAGTACGCTGTTTAATGGTGACGACAGCCTTTAATAATTTTGAATTATAAATTGAATACCTCATGGTATACAGGGGCTCGTGGTCTAGTGATAACCGACAATTTTAACACATTGCAAAGGTCTAGTCAGGCCGGTCTTAGGAGCGTTAGCATCGGCATCGAGCCCACAATGAAGTATCTGGGGCACGTACTCGATAGCCGGTGGAACTTCGGACCACACTTCCGAAGTTTGGTCCCCAAAGTGACGGGGGCGACAGCCGCGCTTTCGCGACTGATGCCCAACTTAAAGGGACCCAACTTCGAAGAAGCTTCCTGCAGGAGACTGTACCTGGGGATCGTGCGGAGTATGGCCGTGTACGGGGCCCCCGTATGGGCGCCGAGTCTGACGGCCAACAACGCTGCTGTGTTACACAGATCATTGAGGACCTTGGCCGTCAGAACAATAAGAGGATACCGCACGATTTCCCTAGAGGCTGCATGTCTCCTAGCCGCGACCCCTCCATGGGACCTGGAAGCGAGAGCCCTTGCGGCATTGTTCCAATGGCACAAGGAGGCGCTGGAGCGGGACCACAGGCCTGCGTCTCGAGAAATCGAGGCTCAGCGGTCCTAACTCCGCCAGGATCTCATGGAGACATGGAAGGTGCGACTTCAGCAACCAAAGTGGGGAACCACCACCATCGCGGCGGTGAGACCGATCATGGAGGAGTGGCTGCAGAGGCAGCACGGTGGCCTCACGTATTGTGCGACACAGGTCATCACCGGGCACGGAAACTTCGGTGAGTATCTGTTTCGCATGCATCGTGAGGTCACACCCGCGTGTCAACACTGCGAGACTTCCGGCGAAGACACGGCATTCCACACGTTGGTGGAATGCTCAGCATGGGCGAGTCAGCGCCGGGACCTCGTTGTGGGCCTGGGCGTAGATACGCTCTCGCTGGAGACCATGCTACGAGCCATGGTCTCTAGCGAGAGTCAGTGGAACGCGGCCGTGTCCTTCTGCGAGCAGGTAATGCTCGTGAAGGAGGCGGCCGGTAGGGTGAGGGAGCGTACCCTCCCCGCTGAGTTCCGAAGTGTGCGGCGAGGGCGCCGCAGACGTGACTACGCCCAGGACCATCGACCTCCATGATCGAGGCCTGAGGACGATGGATTAGCAACCCACCGTCCTTATAGAAGCAGGCTAGAAGGGCTGCGTGATGTGGGGCTGCACCCCACGCACGCCTTCACTCACCGACGCGGTATAAAACCCGACCCCAAAGAACACCCGACCACCACGCAGTGGCCACGCAGGTGGCCAAAGTCCGCCGGGCGCCACCGGGAATTCTCTCAGTCTCGACCGGAGGCGCTCGGCAATGGACGTAGGTGCGGCTGCGACCTTGGACCGCGGATTAAAAAAAAAAAAAAAAAAGGCCGGACTTAGGATGGGTGACCATTTCTTAAGACATTGAGACCCTTCTGTGCCTCGGAGAACACGTTAAGCCGTCGCACGGTGGATCCTGTAGTATGAACTGGTTGGTCATAAATCAAAATTAAAAAAGTGCCGGTAGATAATTTTTTTTTCATCGATTTAGCAAATACAGCGTATACCACATTTATTTTATGTAATTAAAGTAGTATTGGTTGTCTAGTATACTTTTCATGATAGGACAAAGTTGACCTAATTTGTATTTTCCTTGTAGTCAATTACGTTTTCTAAGTTTGGTGCAGTATTGAAACATCGTATTACTTTAAAAGTAACAGGGTATAATTAATTAAAAAAAACAAGAATGATGATGAAGGTAGTATTTAAAATAATATAAATTTAGTGCTTCACGATAAATACTTCTTCATAATAATTTTTTATTTCAAAACCACTTTTTCTTCAGAAGTGCTCGATAATTCGTTAGTTGGTGTATTTTATATAGTTGATATCTAAAGTTTTGACAAAATGCTCTTTTTCAAATGGCAGTGGTATATAGTTTCACGGTAGTAGATTAAAAATATGAGCCGCTCGTGTTTCGGTTAGTTATTACACTTAACTGTGAAAATTTTCGAATTAATAGTTTTGAATTGCATTGTAGCCTAATTATATAGGTGTTTTTTCGTTTTTTTTTCTTAGGAATAGTGGATTATCCAGTAAAACGGAGAGATTTGTGTGACAAATTGTTTTCAATTCAATACAAGAAATTAGATTGCTATCTAATTTCTAGTTAAGTTTTTAAAATTAGAGGAGATAATTATTGCAGAAACCAACTGCCCTGCTTCAGGTGTAACTTCCCTTAAAGAAACGCTGCATAATTTTCTTAAATCTTTTAAAATAAAATGGCTATCGTCGAACAGAATCAAAGAAAGGTTTTTAAAAAATAATTCAACGTGCCTAGATGAGACTTGCATTTAAAAAAAAAATATTATTAAGCAAAGGGTCAGCCCAGGTAGGCCCCCGAAGGATTTGAAGACAATAGCCAGTGGTTACAAAATTAACACCGTAGTTTTTCATAGTTACTGCATTGAGACGGCTCATTTGTATACCCGCCTTTATCCATGGTATAATATGTCTACAACCGTTCACAAAGTCTTAATTCATGGCCATGTCATAATCGCAAATGCCATAATGCCCATAGGGCTTTTGAGCGAAGAGGCTTTGGAAGCCAGAAATAAGGATTTTAAGAAATTTAAAGAATGTAACGCTCGTAAAACTTCGAGAAAGGACACTCTAACGGATGTATTTAATTTGTTTTTAATTTCTTCGGATCCAGTAGTATCGTGCTCAAGGGTCGTGAGAAAATATAAAACAACTCTTCCTAGTGAGGTGCTAGAAATGCTTTTACCAGATTAAAAGAATCCAGCCTTCATAACTCCATTTATTGTGATATATATTTAAATTGTTTAGAGTAATAAAGACATTAATATAATTTAGTAATTAATTTGGGAGTAATAGGTTATTTTGCCTTAAAACGCCTTTAATAAAGACAAATTATGAAAGTTAAGGAAGCGAAAGATGTTCGCCGGGAGCGTTGCAAGTAGAAATCTGTGGTCTCTGCCTACCCAGTGAGAAATAAGCGTGAACTTATGTATTTAGGTACGTATGTATGTATTATACACCTTTAAGACTTAGTTTAAGTCTCTGAACGTAGTTAAATAATATTGACCAACCATCCCATACAACAGGATCCACCGTGCGTCGGTCCCGGTTGTCGTACGAACATCTATGGCAGTCGTTATTATAGCCCCCCATATACGGTACAATTCATCGTTGCGATCCATCGCTACCGACCGATCGAAACGATTGATCTGTAGTGTTGCCGCTCATACACGAAGCGATTGGTCGTTACGATCGGTCATTTCTACATTTGAAATGGAACGATAAAGACGTGCTCAAAAATTCAATACGTGTCCTGTCAAATGGAAAACGAACTACATAACTTTTTTATTTATGAAGCGATTGAAAACCAAACCGCAAATTCAAATCAAAAAAATCATATCGTTTCTGAAATTAGCGTGTTCAAACATTCAGACAAACAGATAAAAGTTCTAAAAACCATTGTTTTGGGTTTTATTGCGTTCATAAAGCCCCCCTACACCAGTTTCTCTATTATATCTTCTATTATATTCTCAATTATACCATACAAATTCATCTTAAGATACGAAAATATGAAATATTATTTATTATCTACGTCGTGCGTCCATTGAATTGTATGGCGAGCGATATTGTAGTTAAAATATTATAGTATTTTAGCTGTGTGCAGCGCCCCTTAGTGAACTCCACTGCGGGTGACGTAACCTGTTCTGAAGAGCTCTTCAATCTGATCCCACCCTCTTCCTTCCGATCCCGAACAACGCGTGCCGGGCAGACATGCCACTCAGTGGAAAGCATGTTCGCGAGAACCGAACGTTTTAAACGTTCGTTTCTCTGCCGAACGATAGTGGCCTGGAACGCCCTGCCTGTGCACGTGTTCCCCCCCGGATACAATCCTGGGTTCTTTACGCGGAGCGTGAAGAGGCACATCAGTAGGTCGTCAAGTTGAGGGCCACTCTCTATAGTATTGTGTGCTGTGAGAGTGGTCCACAATTGCTAGACGTCGTCATCACGATTTACCACCAGGCGTGCGGCGTCAATTTGACGAACCCAATATACAAAAAAAAACCTACTTATTATTTGCGGTTGGTACAGTAATCGGGCCTAGGGATTGAACCGCAAAATTAAGTTTGTTTTTTATTGTATATACTTTTCCGGGATAAAAAGTACCCAGTGTACTTACTTGGTATAATTATTCTTTAATATCCTGGGCACCCCAGGATATTAAAGAATAATTATACCAAGTTTCATCGTAATCGAACCGGTAGTTTATGCGTGATGCCTGAACAGACAGACAGACAGACAAAAATTTTTTTAATCTCATTTTTGGGTTCGGTGTCGGTCTAGTAACATGCCATTTATTTTTTTGATGTTTTCAATGTACAGAATTTTCAATTCTACAGATTTATTATAAGTATAGATGAATAAATTAAGGAACAAAAATCGAATCGTTGATCGCAAGAGCCAATACACTGTCGATTCATCGTTACGATATTCATGATTGCATGGGTTTTTGTTGCGATCTCCGATGTCGTCTACGATGAAGTAAATCGTTAACGATCGTAACATACATTACAGATCCGTCGTTTCGATCGGTCTAAAGCGATGGATCGTAACGATGAATCGTCCCGTATATGGGGGGCTGGGTAGTTGGAGACCTAAATAAAAAATACGACCGCTCTAACTACAGAACTTCAATATCGCCCATGGGTTGTGGAGGTCAGATGTCAGTCGCTTCACGTGAAATATCGAAGTTCAGTCAAATCGCAGTTAGACTGGAAAGCTGACACCAACTACGTTGGGAAAAGGCTCGGTGAATGATGATAGTGATCGTTGGTACTCAATAATATTAACTACGATATTGTATAATATTATGCTTGGACTGGAGAGATTCTTTTTAGGGTATATAAGAACTGTCCGGAATGTGGGAATTTTGATTTTCAACCGACTTCCAAAAAAGGAGGAAGTTCACAATTCCACTGTTTTTTTTACCTCTTATCTTTGGACTGGTTGAACCGATTTTGAAACTCTTTTTTAAATGAAAGCTATTACTTCCCAAGTATTTTAAATGAAAGCTATTACTTCCCAAGTATTACCATTTCAATTTGGTCCCATTCCGATCACACTGGAGTCAATTATTGACGTGTATTTTAATAACTTTATTTATCCCTATTACGCGGGAACAATAAAATTACCTACTGGCAAAACAGTGGGTGTGGAATGTCACACCTCAGGGATGTTTGTGGGCTAATCACAGTCGCAATTTGCGGTCTGATCGCGCTGTCGCTGATAATCAGCTTCTTTTGTGCCCTAGTTATTCATCTAGTCTTGTCCACTCTTCGTTCTTTGTCCAGTCTGTCCTTCTTTGGAATGTCCTTCCTCTGGATATCAGGAGGTCCACTACCCGTTATAGTTTTAAGAAAAAAATTCGTTAACACTATCTCAATCTACTGACAGCTGTCGCAGTAACATTGGAAGTATGTTTATTGTTTAGTATAATGGCTTTATGTATATGTAAGTATTATATATGTATATAATATGTTATGTTATATAATTATGTAGTTTTTTGATGGTATGTATTTTTTTTAAGTATTTCAGATAGTATGTATGATTTAAATATACCGTGTATGCACCTACCCAGTACGTTCTCGGCATCACCCTAAGCTTGACTGGTAGAAAATGGCTCCGGCATTAAGTCCACCTTTGTACATTTGTTTGTGCATAAAGCTTTATAAATAAAATAGGCGTGATGATTTGTAGATACATTGTTAAAGTTTCAGAGCTGTTCATAGTTTGAAAGCAAAATTCATAATCACTGTTTTGACCAACTGACTGATGATGATAATGACAGTAATTCAGAGACGGATTTACATCATCAAATAATATCAAACAATACCCCGGAGAGGCTGCAGGGATCTGTCGCTCACTTCAGTTGGGTCTGAGTTATCCTTATGTTAATTATGCCTAGTCAAGGAGGAGAGCCTCTCCTTGCAAACTTGTTATAAGTGGATTCAAGGGAACTATGATATTAATTGCATCTGTAGATTCAGATAAAACTGAGTCCTGTACTGTGTCTTTCTGAACATTTTCTGCTCTTAAACTCCAGTTAAATTTTAAATTACATTTGTAAATGTCTCATGTGCAATAAATTTCAGAAAAGGAAGCACAATTTCCTACTATAAACAGTGACGGGTAATTGATATTGACTATTTTCAAACAATTTAATTGAAGATCCTGAAAAAAGTAACAAATTGCGACGTTGCCATGCCGAGCAATGGTATAAAGGAAAAGCAGATATATTTCAAAAATGTATTCCCATTAGTATTCAGACTATTCAGGAATACTAGGGCGGAAAATATTCTTTTGTTAAAGGTCTCTCGTGTTAGTTTTGGCACATTCCTTGGCGCCGTGCCAGCGACGCCGACCTGCGACCTATTAACTACATACCGCGATTAATTACTAACATTGCGACAATGCGAACAGGAGGTGCACAAATTATGATTATAATGCTTCTTGTGTTGCTTCTATATAAATAAATAAATAAATAAATAAATATATTAGGACAATGCACACAACGCCATCTAGTCTCAAACTAAGCAGAGCTTGTGATATGAGTACTAGATAAACTGATATAAATACTTATACACATTTTTTTTGTAAATACATACATATTCATAGGAAACATCCAGACTTCGGTACAAACGCATATGTCATCACACAAAGTTTGTCCCAACCGGGAATCGAACCCGAGACTCCGGCGTCGAAAGCCGATGCACTACCGACCATGCCACCGAAGCAGTCACGTCGCGTCATGTCGCAGGTTTATGGTAAAATCAAATTTTTGTTAGTGAAGTCAGGCCTACGTCACTCGCCTAACAATCGCAAAAAATACGTGACGTCAGTGACAACTTGAAGTTGTAAGTCAGTAAGGGTTATCTCTTGTTTGTGATAAGGCATTGACCATAGAGTTCATATTGAGGCATTAACGTCATAATTATTGGTCAAATTATGCTGGTATTTTCCTGACAACCGTAACATTCGAATGATGTTCTCTGTAAACAAAAGAATGTGCTTAATTAACGTCAGAGTGCAAGTTCTGTATGTAAGTACTATTCCCTATTCTGTGGCAAAGTATTAATTTAATTCAAAAAGTATAGCATGTTCCACCAAGTGTCATTAATCGACAGTATAAAATAGTCTAAATAAATAAATCTTCGGTTTTTCTCTTCGTAAATTATTTTATTTCTACGAGGTTTCAACGTGGAAATATTAATTTCAAATGTTTATGAAACAAGTTGTGGATTGTGGAGTAAACAACGGCGTGGGTAGCGATTATTATTAATTCAGAACCAGCGAACTGTGACTGATGGACCTTTGAATGTTTGATGTTGATTTACCAAACAGCTACATACTAGGTATACCTATCTCATGCACTGAATACACGCTTACAATAAACAATACAGGTTAGATATTTAGACTGTTAGAACTAGGATATTAGATAATTTTTTTATTTACAACGGGGACGCCGGCAGCCGGACAGACGATCCACCCACTATGTTTGCGGGCCATTTCGTCCAGTTCCCCAATTAGATAATATACATACCTGTGTCTAATAATACAGATAATATGGAGTCCATATTATTTTTATTATTAGACACCTTACTTAGGGTACGAAGTTCTGGCTCATTCGTCAACTCGCAGGTGAGAAACTGGTGCGCACCCGCGAGTTAGCACCTTCTGATTTTACCTACTTTTCTTGTCATCAACTCTTGCGCGCGTGATATTAGATTAAAATAAGTATAGTTGGCTACAAAAATTTTAAAACGTATATATATATTTTACCTACTTAGTTTAAATGTATTGGATTCTTCTCTGCCAAGCCCAATTGTATGACGTATTATAGGCCAACCTATATTTGTTAAGATATTTAATATAGTTAGAGATTAGAATAAAAGAAAGAGAGGCTTTCTCTTATTATGTAATAAGTATACTAGTAATAAATAAAACAACACGTCAAAAGTATAAACTGTATATTCCTAAAAATAATCAATAATATTACAAAAATTAAAGAATGTGGTATATTGCTATTAGCTAGTACAAAATATACCCATTTTATGGCAAGGACACTACCAGCGATACTACATGGGGCACACTAAAAGTTTTTCACTTCTAGCTAATCGGAACTACTTGAATTTCGAATGTTATATTTTTTTAAACGTTGCATCCTTCTTAGTAATAAAAAAAAACAATTGGCGGGAAATCATTTGTCAATTGTTTTTTATCACACATCAAAGTTCTACGTATGCAACGAAAATGGAATTAAGTAAAAGATTTTAGAGCGATGATTTTTTATGATTTTAAAAGTTCTCTCTCTCCGCAAGACTGTGCCGCTTGTCTTCAAAATGCTTTTGGGAGAGAAGCACCTTGTTTGAGCACCGTGAAGCGATGGTTTGCTGAATTTGAGAGAGGTCGAGTTTCTTTACATGACGAATTTCGTGAAGGGCGGCCTTCAACTGCCGTCAACGAAAATAATGTGGCTACTGTTAAGCGGTTAATTGAAGAAAACCCGCGGATTACCTAGGAGACAATTCGAGGACTATTGGGGGTTGGTATGAGTCAAATCCAGAAAATTTTACACCAAGAATTGAAAGGTCGGAAACTTTGTTGTCGTTGGATCCCTCCTGAACTGATAGCGGAGCAGAAGCGGGCTCGCGTGGAATGGTGCTCACAGATGCTACTGAAGTACGACCACGGACATTCTAATGCTGTTTATGACATTGTCACAGGAGACGAAACGTGGATTTATTGTTTTAAACCCGAAAAAAAAACAGCAATCTTGTGAATGGGTGTTTGAAAATGAGAACAAGCCAACAAAAGTGAGGCGAGAAACGTTGGTTAAAATATGATCGCGTTTTTTTCCCCAGCTACGGGTCCCATCTGTACAATTCCACTTGAAGATCAAAAGAGTGTTAATGCCGATTGGTATTCTACCATTTGTTTACCCAGGGTGTTAGAAAAAGTTCGCGAAAGACGACCCAAAAGCCGCGTTCTCCTACATCATGACAACGCTTCTTCACACACGGCCAACAAAACAAAGTCATTTTTAGCTTCTGAAAAAGTACAACTCGTCACCCATCCTGCGCATAGCCCCGACCTAGCACCCTGTGATTTCTGTATTTTCCCCAAAATCAAAGATTTGATGAGAGGTTTCACTTTTACCAACTCCGAAGAGGTAGTGATAGCGTTCAATCAGCACGTAGAAAACATGCCTTCAGATCTGTGGTCCTCCTGTATTAAAAAATGGTTCGATCGCATGAAATAATGTTTAAAATGTAAAGGAGAGTATTGAAAAGCAATAAACACAATATTTTGATTTTAACATGTTGTTTTTTTAAGTTACGCAAAACTTATAGTGTGACCTACGTACCAGTAGTGTCGTTTACAATTAACGACACTACCGCGCCCATTTTAGATCAATTGTACAGCCAACAACTACGAAGTTCAGAAATTTAATTCTTTATCTACCTATTTTCAAAAAGCAACAGCAATCTTTAGAAATGTGACTCTATTATTTTATTATTATTTTATGACTTTGTATTATGGTCAGTCTCTCTAATCTTGAAGGCTCTTATGTTGTTATGTATTCTTGGTACATTTGAGGTTTGTGTCTTTTATAATGGACAATCATTTTCATCTGTACTCGCTGCACATGTTGATACATTTAAATAAACTAAACGGATCGAGATTCGAATGAGATTTCGAGAGTGCTTATGTAGTTCTGTAGTCCTAGTATTTTATTCGAGGTTTGTGCCATTTATAATAAAATAAACAGCCCTGTCTACCTCATCAAAGCATAAAACAGAAGAATCTATATGACATATTTTAAGCACGATCAAAGGTGAACGGTTTCTGAACAAAACTTCTTCGAACACATTTTGAATAAACCAAACTGAGCGAAATAAGAGTTGGCGAGTGCTCTTTTGTAGTTCTGTACTCCTAGTATTTTTGTTGTTTGTGTATCTTATAATAGAGAGTTAAGGGACCCAAGCGGCTCTGGTAAGATATAACTATATCTAGTGCCCTACTAAGCGCATGATACATTTTTTTATGTCCCGATGAAAAATAAAGAAATGTGCACCGAGTACAGATGAAAATGATTGTCCATTATAAAAGACACAAACCTCAAATGTACCAGGAATACATAAAAACATAAGAACATTCAAGATTCTTTACAATGGTTATCAAAAAATCTAGAAAAAAATGTTTGGTGTATCTATAATATTATTCCAATAAAAGCAACTTATGATTCTTTAAAGTCTAACAAGCATACATAACCTAAAATCATACTATATTACTTTTAAATACATAATATAATGTATGAGGGTTTCATAAAAAAGTTGTAGGTACATACTTATAATATAACTATGTACCTACCATATGTATAAGTTATATATGTAGAAGATTCTTGCTATAAAACTAACATGATTACTTAACAAAGCGTAACGATAGTATACTAACTATATCACTTTTGAACACAGCCATCAAAATACAAACAGTCTTTAGTGCTTTTTGTTTAAAGCATTCTGTATAATGACTTTACTATACTGCCACGTTTTTAAAAAAAGAACAAGAACATTTGACGTGCTTAACGGATACTTAACTTCAAATTCTCAATTCAGTAACCGGCCGAGAGTCCCTTTATAAGTTTGGATGAAAATGTACTTACCTATAGTTCTTTATTCACTTCGTAACCTACTTATATCCATTTGTAAATATGTTTTTAAAACATCCTCACTTTATATTCCAATCAAAGTATATTGAGGTTCTCGGCTGTTCTACGGCGATGATTAAATTATTCGCACGTGACTAATCAGATGGGGCGAAATGAACACCCTCGATTGTACCGCTCCTACTCTTGTTCAGTTTCAAGATTATTTTCATAGAAAACAAAGACAGTTTATAAATAGGTTCTATGAATAATATTATTAGGAACCAAAAGTAGAATAAATAAAACAAAAGGTTTATTCACAAGAAATAAGTAAGTCAGGATATTACACAAAAGTTTATTAGCTTTTTATTCCGATACTAACGTGAACTACACGTAAATGACTGGGTATATACAGGGTCACATGACCTTTATAACAACCGACAGCAATTACTTAAGACATGTTATCACCACGAGAGTTGGAAAACGACTGCCCGACCTATTCTTGACGCTACGTTTTTATAGGAACGGAGGGGGGTATGCCACGTGCGAATCTACCTCCTAACAATATATTATGTATAAAGTAGGCATATAATTAAGTATGTATTGGTTACATAGTTCTCATAGCATAGCACAAGAAGCTCTACCCTTAGCTTATTAGATGTTAAATATGTCGCTGGTTTATGGTAAAATCAGGGTTTCATTCAAAAATCTAGGTTTTGGATCCTGTTGAACCTAGGATTTATAAAACCTAAATATGCCGTCGTCTGGTATTTGACCAAAACCTAGGTTTTTTATCAAAATCTGCGACATATACAATAACTTAAAATTTAGTTTTCTAAAACTAAAAACGGGAGTTCGATTTTTGCTGAGCGCGTGGTAGGTTACCTCTGGCGCTCCGCTAAAATCGGGTTTCCAGACACTCTTATACCGAACAACGTTTCTTGTCCTGCACCTGGAGCTAGTTAGGAATAACTAGTTCTTCTATGCGGGACTATCAACTAATCCAGCATTACCTTGACATTGGCGAAATCATGGATGAATATCGATGGAGCCACGTTTTTTAAAAAACGAAGTAGAAGAAAAAACCTAAAAACGAATATGAAATAGAATCGTGCTCAAATTAAATTTCGTCGCTAAATAATCTTTTGTGATAATCGTTGTGAGAGGCTCCAAATAGTTTTAATTTAACACATGCCACCCTCCTCCTACCAAACCATTATTAACTATAACTAATATATCTATTAATTTATTGATTTTACATTATTTTTTTACTGATTTATATTGATTTTATATTTATTGACTGTCTCTTTACATTTTAACAAGTTATCCAGGTTAAGTGAACATTTCAATACAATGTAATAAATACAAAATACAAACCTTCAAATTAAAGAATTAATTTTACTTTTTTGTTTGCTGATACTGAATTAAGGGCATTGAAGTACTTTCAATTTAATGCCGCATTTTCTTAATTAAAGAGATAAACAGAACTACAGTTCTCAAATATTGGATGGAAACAGGCGTTACCTGGCGAAAATCCATGACAAAGTACCTAATGGTAAGTAAGATGTTAAAAAAAAAATATAATAGCATTATTTTCGCAAAAACAGAAGACAATAAAACGTCGACAATTGTTTCGCCTCTAAACGAGGCATTATCATGACAGTCTCAGAGAGAACAGCAAAATATGAAGTCAGATTATATTTATTTTTAAGTTGAATGTGTAAATATCGCTGGCGCGATCTAGAATTTGTCACAATAACTATCGTGGGTAGAAATATTAAGTTATACTAACAAAATTCAAAATACGTATTCAAAAAGGTAAAAACACTACTTTTTAATACATAGAAAATGCAGAGTGACGCACACAAACCAACAAACAACTACTGTGGCTGTTCGTTTACGAACAAATTAAGTAAAGGAGATGTATGAAAATCCGTCTGTTCGTTGAGTAAGGTGTCACCATCCCTCCTAAGTATTTCTAACTTCTCCCAGACACATAGCTTGAACCCTTTCTCATATAACAGTAAAACTTTAAAGGTGTTATTATTGTTCAAGGTGTGACCTGTATCAAGGAGATGCTTGGCGAAATGGGATCTTTCCGAACACCCGTTGCGGAAGGCCAATAAATTCTCTCTGTATCTGACTTAAAAGGACCTGCCAGTCTGCCCTACATACTGCGTGTTACAACCATCGCAGCTCAACAGATAGACTCCTGACTTGTGTGAAACAGAAACTAAATCTTTGCCATTACTAACTCCCTCAAGGTGTTCCGGGTTCTAAAAGCTGTAAATATATTGTTTTCCCTCATAATCCTAGCCACATTCAGTGAAAGGGAACCCACGAACGGCAAACGTACTTCCTAGCCGGTTCCTGAGATGGATGCAATAAACGAAAGCTGTTTTCTTCTGTTTTTGCGAAAAAATGCTATTATATTTTGAAAAGTTTTAACATCTTACTTACCATTACTTTAGAACTACAGTTGGGTGAACGCTAAAAGTTACTAACTACATAAAGTGATTTTGATGGGAATTTTGATTAGATTTGTGTGGAGAAGCAATGCTCAATGAATTATTTAACCGAGGAGATGCGGGTGGATGTGGTCTTATGCAATTCAAAATTGTAACACCAAGTTTAATTTGAAACTAAGTTAAAGTTTATGATACTAATCATAAAGTTAACGTATTTATATACTATACTACTACTAGGATGATTACACAACGCCATCTAAGCAGCTAAGCTAAGCAGAGCTTGTGATATGAGTACTAGATAAACTGATATAAATACTTATATCAGTATTAGTAGATGCGCGGTCGGAAACGGTTGCGCCTCGCTAATGCACTTTCGTAATTAATTAATTATTAATTAATACGCGACACGCGGCGCTTGCGCCGCAGTCATACGCCCGCCGTGATGGCTACTAACAAGGTGATCATCGTGAACGAGCTACTAGCGTTCATCCAGAATGCAATAGACACCATGGATGAGATCAGCATGATGCTGATCTCATCCATGGTGTCTATAGATATGTAAATCCAATTTCAAAGAGGAGGATATCTGCAGTGGGAAGGCATTGCTGTTCCAGTCAACCGGAAAAACTGCCCAGATGCCGTCCCGCAGGAGGGATGGAGGGGAACGAAGTGTGCAGGATATCATTACCCTGCTGAAGCAAACTGACCCTGACGACGTGCCAGATTTCGTCGCCAAGGAGCTCTATAAGCTCCCTCCGGTGGGATTCGACCACGTCGACGTCACAAGACTGCTCAAGGACATCGCGTTCCTGAAGTCCAGCCTTGCCGATGTGTTGACAAAATTAGAGGCCTCGGATAAAACTATCGGTGGCTTACAAGCGGAATTATTGTTACTTCGTAGCAGTAATTCGGTTAGTAGGTCGCCGAACGTGGCCTCTAATAATGTCAATGTACGTAGAGGTGCGCATGCAAATGCGTCAGTGTGCAGTTTTGAGTCAGCGGAATTTGACTCGCCCGAGTGTCTCGAACATGAGTACGCGCGGCGTCGCCCCCGCCTCCCGCCGCCCGCCGCCTCTTCCCCCGCGAAGACGCCGACTACGGTTACGTTGCCCGCTCCTCGGCCGCGTGACTACGCAGCTGCAACGGCCAGCTCCCCTACAGCCGCTAAGACAAAGAGGAGTAAGCAGAGCAGAGTCACTCAACAGAGTAATGCACCCGTTAAGGCTCCATAGAAGGAGCCTTGTGACGCAGAGGGGTTCACTGTGGTGGTTAAGAAGAAGAGGAAGCCCTCCTGCAAGAACCAGTGTGGTACTGCGTTAAGAACTATCGAGCAGCACTTCCGCGCAGAGGCCCCAACCACGATGGTCTATGTATCTCGTGTTCACCATACCACGAAGGTCGCAGACGTCGTGAACTACCCCCAGAAGAAAACCGGGTTGGTTTTGAGGGTGGAGAAGCTGGACTCTCGTCACAACGTGAGCTTCAACTCTTTTGTGGTGAGGGTTTCTACAGAGCGCATCGACACTGTCATGACTCCCGAGTTCTGGCCGAATAAGGTGAAGTTCCGGCGCTTCAGGGGACACCTGCCGATACGCGCACTCCCGACCCGCGACACGTCGATGTCATTACGTGCTCATTAGGTTAAGATATATTTATATACAGGGTGTTACGAAAGGGTTATATCAACCCGAAGCCAGCCCTATCAGCTGGTCGACCAAAACCCGTTTCGATATGTCGCGACAGCCAAAGAAGAAAAAAAAAGTTCATCAAAAAATTTAAAAATATATTTCAAATCAAAACAAACGTGTCCCAACGCTACGGCTTGATGACGAAATCTTACCTGTTTACAAGAAAGGTTCAAAATGGCCGCCTTCCCGCCCGATGCACAAAGATTCTCGCCGGCGCATATTGCTCCGCACAGCTCGTAGCATTTCTTGTGTAACAGTGCTAAATGCGGCTTTAATCCGTAATTTCATTTCTTGTTCTGTTTCGCACTCAACTGCGTACACAGTATTTTTTAGGTATCAACGCTCACGGTACAACTCGCGGGCAGCGCTCAAATAGCCTTCTGATGCCTACACAAAGCAACATCTCGTAATACTCTTTGTTACTCAGAGCCATTACTACACAACACAATCACTATCACACACAACTTGACAAAACTCACAAATTAACACATTAAACAACTATTTACCAACCTCACTTTACAAAGCAATGAATGCAACTGACTGAACTGACCTGTGACCTTGCTAAATAAATTCTAGGAAACTCAAAACTCAAACGGCGACCGAGCGACGGGAGACATCGGAGCTCATCGGGCGGCATCGTTAGATGCGAAACAGAGACAAAGTGTTCCAACCTGGAGGGAGAGAGAAGGTTTTTCACAGGCGCACTTTATTTGTACTACTTACTTTGATGTCAATGACCGTATCAGCTGATTTTAGCTAGTGTTGTTCAAACAAGAGTGTTTTATTTGGTAATAATATTATTTTTTCTGGGTGATTTTTTTTCTTGTTTAGCGGTCGACACATATCGAAACGGGTTCTGGTCGACCAGCTGATGGTGCTGGCTTCGGGTTGATATAACCCTTACGTAACACCCGGTATATTCTTTTAATAAGGTATTTTTTTTGTAATATTTATATGTATTTTTAAGTTTAAGGTATATATCTATGGGCCGTAGAATAAGTTAATATAACATCTTGTAACTGTTCTCATGTAGCCTGAAATAAACTATAAATAAATAAATAAAATAAATATACATTTTTTTGTAAATACATACATATTATACATAGGAAACATCCAGACTTCGGTACAAACGTAAGTATGTGTCATCACACAAAGTCATTCCCGACCGGGAATCGAACCCAAGACTCCACGTCGAAAGCGAGTGCACTACCGACCACGCCACCGAAGCAGTCAAATGAATTTAATCTCACTACTTGTAATCTAGAGTTTAGATAGGTACATCATAAACATCACACATAAGTAACATGTCATAGTATAAAATAAAGTCGCCCGTCGGTATGCTTACACCTTATAACTACACAACGGATTTTGATGCGGTTTTCCCTAATGGATAGAGTGGTTCTCGAGGAAGGTTTTTGTGTATATAATTTGTCAATCGGGCGAAGCAGCGGGCATCTGCTAGTTATACATAAAATTGTCAAGTATATTTTATGGAGTACTTCTTCCCGGAATAATGGTTGTAGTTCAATCTTGAATTTCTAATGAAGATGTAATAGACGGACTTTCACAATCTATGATCTAGTAGTCTCACAGAAGTACTATCTCTATCGCTTCCCTTGAGTTAACTAGCGTTTACCAGCGAACTTCGCATGTAAGCATTCATAAGAGAGTAGTGCCCCAGATCTCTATTTCCACACATAAAAAAATAGTCGCGTAGTAAACTAATTAAAAAAATGTTAATTAAAGTAACCTGTCAATTCCAGTCGCACGGCAAAAAATGTAAGTAAGTATAATCCGCTTTTAATGAGTACCTTTATAAACAAAATTAAAATAAAGGTCTAGAGTGAAAAGGCAGCTTGCTTGTTAAGAAACTAGCTTTAAGTGAGAACTACTTACACAGTTTAAAACAGAGATTTTTGCTGACGGTTTAAACTCAACAGTGTTCAATATAATGTTTACGACATTATATTGAACACTATTGGTATTACGTAATTTGCTTTAAAACAAATGTCTACAGACCTCAGGGTAACTATCTCTATACTACGTATATAGAGCGCTGGTAACCGGTCTGAACCACAAACAACCCCTCTGCACGTCAGAACAGTCAAACAGTCGAGGATGACGTAACGTCACTACAGCTACAGTTTGTACTTATTGTTCAGAGATCTTGGTGTTGACGTGTTTCAATGTAATGTGGCGCCCCTAGTGGAACGCAAACATATACTGGGCAACCTATAACAGAGCTGCTTAGTAGTCGCCTCGAAGAAAACACGTGACACTCGCCATCTATCTATAGATGATTGTTCTGAGCTGCAACCAGTATTTTCTATCAACAAAGTTTTCGGCGAAACGTGTTTTCTGTATGTAGTAGAGTCGATCAAGCATGTTTCTATTTACGTTCTACACTGGATTTTAATTGTCTAAGCAATGGTAAGTAAAATATTTTTAAAAAAACGTTTTAAACTTATTTAAAATTTCTTAATAGCACTATTTTTCGCAGGATCCTGCGAAAAATAGTGTCATTACGAAAAATACCATTGCTTTGTCATGGATTTTCGCCGAGTAACGCCTGGTTCCATCCAATTTTAATTGTCTGTTTTAAACAGCGTTGCGTTTAGCCATCGCCGCTTTCAAAACTGAACTTAAGTAAAGTTATTTAAGGATGATTGATTACCTACAGTTATCTTGGTATTTTCCGGCCTCGGAGAGCACGTTAAGCAGTCGGTCCCGGTTGTCGTACGAACATCTACGGCAGTCATTATAGTTGGAGCCCTAAATTAAAAATCCGACCGGTCTAACTACAGAACTTCGATATCGCCCATGGGTTGTGGAGGTCAGATGGCAGTCGCTTCACGGAAAATATCGAAGTTCAGCCGAATCGCAGTTAGACTAGAAAGCCGACCCCAACTGAGTTGGGTAAAGGCTCGGTGAATGATGATGATCTTGGTATTTTATCCTGAAACACCATCTGAGTTGTTGTACCGTCAACTGGCTGTATTACTTCGAAACATGTTTGCACATAGTGCTGCCAACTTTTCTCATTAAATCGGTACAGGTGCCTTTTGGGATGTTATATCAAAGCTCCGTACAGATGCATGAGGCACAGACTACACGAGTTTATTTCATTGCAGTTTACTTGTCATGGTGATTCACTTGGGGTTGAATCACGAGATGAGGTTCACTTGAATATTTTAAGACCTTAGTGAGATCTCTATCTTATTATGTAGAAAGCGACATATTTATATACCCACCTAATAACTTTTTATGCCAAAAAATATGTATCTGTTGGAAAACGAAAAAAGTAAACCAAGCGGACGGAGTCACGGCCGTTAACGTGTATATTAAGACAAGTAATAAGCACCATAAAATAACCATACTTATTCTGTGATAAAATAAGCAAATCACATTCTCTATAGACAACACACTAACTGCATATTTAAAAGTCACTTAAGTACCTACTTCGTCCGGGTCTAAACGTGTTTACAGAGCTATCTCATTTATGAGCTAACGTATTCTGTCGCCGACGTCCTTGATGTCAGGTAAAATTAATTCGTAGCACCTTTTAGCGGAGAATCACCGGAGCCTACGATTCTCGAGGGGCGAGAGAAATTTATACGCAACATTGGATATTTGAAAAGGTCTCCCAGCAACGGAATAAATTGATAATACTGAGTAAAATAAATGTTGTTGAAGGGAAAATTTATATTAAATTTGTTAAGGGCTTTCATGTTGACAAATATTGTGCGGTTCCGTAATATTACGTTGTAGTTACAACAACACAGTTAATGCAGTTGCATATCAAAAGTCGAGGATTTTGGGAACTATCGGAAGTAACAAGCTCTTAGGTATAGGTACGTCATGGCAGGTTTGTATTAGTCTCAGTATCATGAGTTAGAAAGGACAAGACAACGTCAAGACTATACTATATATATATATATATATATATATATATATATATATATTTATATATATATATAGTAGGTAGGTATACCTACTATACTAAACCTGCTATACTATAGTCTCTCTGCATATTTGAAATTATTAATTGAGATCGTGGGCACCTCTGCTTGGAACAGGTTTTTCGTTTTCCGTGCCTTTTGAATATCTACAAGGTAGCCTTACTTAGGTCCACATGCGTGTCAGCTCGTGTTAAATAATTAAATGTAGGGTAAGTTAACTCGGAAATAAGCAGTTATCTTTTAACTCTTATCACGTCTTGCACCATTGCAAAATGTCTTAGGGTTAGCAAACCCGGTTTACGCTTAACTCTAGGTGATGCAAGACAAATAATTTGTAAATTATTTAATGATTTACCTTGGTGTTAGGAGATAACTTAGGGATAGGCCCCTTAACCCAGGTTAGCGCAAGGGCCTTAGGTAACTACATAGGATCTCAAAACTCAAGTCAGAAGTCATCACTCAAACAAACAAAATACAAAAACAGTTGCTCCAAATATAAATCACGTCCTTTGTCAAGTGATCTCTAAAAAACTGGGCAGCGTCTCAATATCTCGAGCTTCGTTACGAATGATACTTTGTAATCGATTGTTTCAGAACGGAATTTGGCAAATTTATCAGATTTGAAAGTGGGTTACACAACTGTACCTACCTACAGCAAGGATTAGTTAGGTGCCTATACCTATTTATTGAAAGAGATTTAGTTAGATTCGTAACCGTGCCTCGGAGAGCACGATAAGCCGTCGGTCCCGGTTGTCATACGAACATCTATGGCAGTGTTTAGGGGTAATTGGAGCCCTTAATCAAAAATCCGACCGGTCTAACTACAAAACTTCCATATCGCCCATGGGTTGTTGAGGTCAGATGGCAGTCGCTTGACAGAAAATATCGAAGTTCAGCCGAATCGCAGTTAGACTAGAAAGCCGACCCCAATTGCATTGGGAAAAGTCTCAATGAATGATGATGATTTAGTTAGATTCGAATTTAGATCAATATATAAATATAAGTAAGTCGATAATATTGATTGATAGACCTGAGTAGTGAGTTATTGGGCATTCTACCCCACCTTAGTTCCATCGGTTATCTTCGATAACCTCAGTCACGGTGGGATAGAATGCCCAATAACTCTTTGTAAAATCATTTACCTAAGCCAACGTTCCACATTTTAATGCCATTCAATACACTACCGTTCCGTCAATGGTTAACCAATTTCACTTGCTAGATGATTGCTTTCGTACAGCAAACTAACCCGATGCATGTTTGTTAACATGAACACGTTAAGATCACATTTTTAAGATAGATAAAGGTGGGACAGAATGCCCAATATCACTTTGGATTGGGAAATAACGTAACTAAACGAATATTCCACATTAATATCATTTGAGCACGCTGTCCCACTGTTCGTACGTTCGCTGAAGCTCCTTGCATGTTCATTAGGGAACTATTTTGTAGAATCACAATTACGATAAGCTAAAACGTACTTACCATTTATAACCTACAGCTTTTCTGTAACCAGTTTGGCTCGACTACTTGTAGTTATAAATATTTATGTTATAAATTCATCTTTTCATTACGAGTCCATCAGTATTACATAGCAAACATGAAATTCGTTAAACAAACACAATCGTTACAGGTCAATACAATCTGTGACGATTTGACAAAAAACAAGTTACGCCATGGAGAATTATTACCGAATACAGTACGTTGCATCATTTGCGGACCATCAAATTGTGGAAAAACTAACTTATTAATTGGTCTTCTATTGCATGAAAATGGATTTACATTTCAGAATGTTTATGTATATTCTAAAACTCTACATCAACCAAAGTACATATTTTTAGAAAAAGTTTTACAACGAGTACCAGGTATCACTCTCCAGAAATACCAAGCAAATGATGACGTTTTGAAGGTTACAGATGCGAAACCTAATTCTGTGATTATTTTTGACGATGTAGCATGTGAAAATCAAAGTAATATTCGTGATTATTTTGCCATGGGAAGACATAAATTGATTGACAGTTTTTATTTAAATCAAACTTATACCAAAATACCTAAACAACTTGTAAGAGATAATGCTAACTTAATTGTGCTTTTTAAGCAAGATGAAGTTAATTTGAAACATGTTTACGAAGAACATGTTAACACCGATATGACATGGTTGAAATTTCGAGAAATGTGTTCCCTAATATGGAAAGAGCCTTTTGATTATGTGGTAATTAATAAAGATTGTTCTAAAAACAACGGTTGCTATAGAAAAACGTTTGACACTTTTGTATTATTAGATGAAATTTGAATATTTAAGTAGACTGCAGTCACTTTATTGTTATTCTTTAATTGGTTCTTATCCGATTACCACCTATTTTACATAATGGATAAATCACTGAAAAAACAAATTGTTGATGCAACACAAGCTGTCAGGAAAAAAATACGTAAAATGAAGGATTTAGAAGATAATAATAAGCATGCTCTTGATACAGTTTTTAAGCCTGTTACAGAATCTCTCAATTTAATAGCCAACACTAATAACCACTTAGCTCTAACAAAAAAAGAGGAAAAAGGAGAACCCCAAGAACCACAAGACCAAGATATGAAAGAAACAGATGATAGCAGTAATGATAGTAACGAATCGGAACCCTCATCAGACTCTTCATTTCAGTCATTAGTCGATACTAATCCAGATGTATCATCTTGGTCATTATCTTCACAAGTACTATCGGATGTACCATTTGGTATAAGAAATAACCGTGGACAGTTAATGTTAGGTTCCTCTAGCATAACGATTGGAGATAAAGTTATTACTGTAGCCGAACAAGTACGAAAGTACACCTGGATTGCGAGAGTTACTGTTAAAAAAAGACATTGATCTGAGCTTGGTTAATGACTATGACAAGCAAAATTATAAGGCAATGTTACTTGTAACGTATGCACATCGTCGTAATTTCGATTAAAAAAAACCAATTAAAAGTAATAAAGGACAAAAATATTTGCAAGTTATTAAACCACTTTTCGAACAAGAAAGTAAAAGTCCAAGTTGTAGACAGAAAGTAGGAAAAGGATTACCTTTAACAAAAATGTGGAAAAAAAACACAGATTTTGTATATTGGGATGATCCCAATGAGTTGGTTGATAGATTAAAGTTATTAATTGCTTCTCGAGATGCTGGTAACACAGGAATAGACAATGAAATAATATCTATCATTGAAGAACTACGTGAAAGCAAAATCATCAAATAAATAAATCTACTAATATTATATTATACTATATACCGTTCAACATAATACACCTTTAATATGAATGTAGACAAATTTGTTCATTATATTCATAAGTGAATGCGTATATCGGAAATACTTGATTTTAATGATAATGCATTAATAAAATCTGATCGTGGAGATTATGACTTGAAGACATCGAGGTTAAAAGGTGTCAAACCCCCTCAAGACGCAGATGATGCAGTAAATAAAGCATATGTAGATGAATTGAAAGGTGTACTAACGAATGACTTACAAAAATTGCAAAGTTCTATTCCAAATAGTGTTCAAAACCACATAGAGAAAGCTTTAAAAACAATAATGTCTGAGATAGTGACTCATTTGGAAAACAAATTTTACACAAGAAAAGCAGTTGATAGACTAATTCAAGACGCAATTCAATCTATATTAAAAGATCGAAAAACATAGACCTTAAAGTTTATCAAAATGGCGAAACAACAAATCGTCAATGAAATACATAAAGCAGCACGAAAAAAATTTCCTCGACGATCTGTAATTTTAAAAGGTATTGATGATTTGTGACAAGCAGATTTAGTTGATATGCAAAACCTAAAAACCTTTAATAAAGGATATAACTATATTTTAATAGTTATTGACTGCTTCTCAAAGTACGTTTGGGTGGAACCACTAAAAACTAAATCCAAACATGATGTCTCTCATGCATTTGAAAAATTACTTTCTACTAATCTTAGGATACCAACTCATCTGCAAACTGATAGGGGTACTGAGTTCTATAATTCTACATTTCAAAAGCTTTTACAGAACTATAATATTAATCACTACTCAACATTTTCAACCAAAAAGGCTTCAATTGTTGAACGATTAAAAATAAATTGTATAAATACTTTAGCTTGAGCGGACACTATAAGTGGATAGATGGTGCCTTGAACGGTGTTATGAAGACATATAACAACACAAAACATCGTACTATTAAATTTGCACCTGTTAATGTCAATAAGTTTAATGAAACGGACATTAAAAATAATATTACAAATTCCATGATAAAGGTAACCCAAAAATGTCGTCCAAAGTTTATAATTGGTGACAAAGTTCGAATTAGTAAGTACAAACATATATTTGAGAAAGGATACACTCCTAACTGGTCAACAGAATTATTTACTATAAAAAAGATAAATAACACTGTACCAATAACATATCGCATCGAAGATAATCAAAAACAAGTCATATTAGGAACTTTTTACGAACAAGAGCTTTAAAAGTCGTCCTGCCCTGGTGTCTATTTGATATAAAAGGTATTAAAAAAGAAAGGAAACAAACTGTTTGTAAAATGGTTGGGTTTAAATAACAAAGAGAACAGTTGGATTGATAAGACTGCAATAGTGGAATAAGTTAATTATATAAGTGATATAGAATTTTAAAGTTTATTCATTATTCTTTAGACGATGCAAGGTGGTGGACTAATAAACAGTATCATTAATCATTTACCATTCGAACTTCACATACCCGGTTATAACTATTGTGGACTAGGAACAAAGCTTTCAAAACGATTACTACGTGGTGATAAAGGTGTAAACAAGTTAGACGAAGCTTGTATGCATCACGATATCGCATACGCAAACTACATAGACTTGCCTAACCGTCAAAAAGCCGACTTACGTCTTATAGATATGACTAAACAAAGACTTAAAGCAAAAGATGCTCGAACAGGGGAAAAGATTAGTTCGTGGATAGTAAACAAAGTTATGAAAGCTAAATTGAAGTCTGGTGCTGGTGTTAAGACCTTTAATAACTTTGTTAGGAAAATAAAAAGAAAAATCAAAAAACTCTCGCCTAAAGATAACAAGTCACTAATAAATATAGCTTATATGGTTGCTAGAAAATTAGTTCCATGCATTCCAAAAGTTCGCGTCGAGGTACGCGTCTATGATAATGATACCTATACCAAAAACTGGAGGCATTCTACCTTTAATCCCAATATTTGCTGGTTTGTCTGCTTTAGGAGCATTAGCTGGTGGTGCAGCTGGTATTGCTAAAACAGTGAATGATTATAAAGACGGTCAGAAAAAATTACAAGAAACTGAACGTCATAATAAAACTATGGAGGCTATAGCAATAGGTAAAGGTTTATACATTAAACCACATAAGCAAGGTCAGGGATTGTTTATAAATCCATCAAAAAACTAATTGATCAGCTACCTAATCGCGCTTTAACTAATATCGATATTCAGAAGTATGCCTATTGTATTCCTTACTTTCGGGGATGAAGGATCAGTTACCAAAAACACCTAAACGAATTGAATGTGGTATAGTTAACCTAGATAATTCAAAAAATGATGGAACGCATTGGGTAGCTTATGTTAAAATAAATAATTATTGTGAATATTTTGATAGCTTTGGCGATTTAAAACCGCCAAGAGAATTAATCCTATATTTTAAGAACTGTGATGTTTATTATAACTTTAGTAGATATCAACAATTTAACACAATAATTTGTGGACATTTGTGTTTAAGATATTTGCAATTTTTTTGGAATAAATACTATAAACTTTATATCACTCTTTCATTTCCATCGTTTGCAAGATGTCACTCACCTTATCGATAACTGGAAACTCATCGGTATTGTCTACCTATTATCCAAGCACGCTGCCATTAGTTGGGGAGTATGAATGTGCATTATTACATTTCTCTACATATAATTCTATTCCAAATTTTGATAATACAAACAATAAATTATATTATGGTTCTAAAAATGTTATCAAGATACCTGAAGGAACTTATGAATTAGAAGATATTAGCGACTATTTCAAAACTGAGATAAAAGATGCATCCATAAAACTCAATTGTAATAACAACACCTTAAAAACTATGTTATTTTGTACATCAACTATAGATTTTACTAAAGAAGGTACATTTGGAAGTTTATTAGGATTTAAAAAACAGATCTTAGAAGCAAATAAATAGCATGTATCAGAGTTTCCAGTTAACATTTTGCCTACGACTGTCATAAGGATTGAATGTGACATAGTTAGCGGTTCCTATATAAACGGTCAATCCAGTCACATCTTACACGAATTTGTACTTAATGTTCCACCTGGATACAGGATTATAGAAATCCCAAAAAACGCAATCTACTTTCCAATAAACCAAACCAATATAAGCTGCATACAGATAAGGCTGTTAGATATAAATAATAACTTAATAAATTTGCGAGGTGAAGAAGTGCAGTTGTATCTACATATCAGAAGAAAACATGATAGATTATAATAAATATGTGGTTCATTCAACTAAACATAACAGTCCTACTCAAACTATCAAACCAATAAGAGCTCGATCCAAAAAGGTCATAAAATTGAATAACAATAATAAAGCTTTTTTTTAAAGTTTTGTTAAAATGAATATACTAGATGTTTTATCCGCTCCTGCATACAACAACTCTGTGGAAGGAATTGAATTTCACTCTTACAAGCCTTACGTAACAAGCTTCAATAGAAGCGATGAAATCAGGATACCTATTAATCAACAAGACTTGTATATATTACCATCAGCAAGCACTTTGTTTTTGGAAGGAACTATTGTTGTAAAAAGGCTGAAAATTCTAATTCGAAAAGTCAGTAGCGTTCATTTCACAAACAATAGTTTACTTTACTTGTTTCAAGATATAAGGTATGAGATAAATGGAGTGGAAATAGATAAAATAAAAAACGCTGGTATAACTACCACAATGAAATCATTAATATCAATGAACGAAAACGAGGCTAAAGTATCTAATGCTTGGGGTTGGAATATCAATGGTATAAATAGTACAAATGGGGGTAGCTTTTCTGCTTCCATACCCCTCTGTAAAATTCTTGGTTTTGCAGAAGATTTCAAGGAAGTAGTGATAAACAGCAAACATGAATTAATATTGTTACGAAGTAATACTAATCTGAACGCCCTAAAACTTAGCGCTGGTGAAACGGTAGAAGATATTATTATAAATAAAATAATATGGCGAGTACCGCATGTCAAAGTATCCGATAGAGAAAAAATAAATATGCTTTACCAAAAACTACTAAACATACTTGGTCCATAAAAACATCATCGCAAATAGAGATACCAAGATTTGTTATTATTGGTCTGCAAACAAATAGAAAAAATAATCCTAAATTGGATATGTCTCAGTTTGATCACTGTGACGTTCGTGATGTTAGAGTATACCTAAATTCAACCTACTTCCCTTATGAAAATTTAAATTCAAGTTTCTCGAATAACAGAATTGCTTTAATATATGAACAATACACCAGATTCCAACACTCATATTACGGAGGTCGTCGTGGTGAACTGTTATTAAGTGAGAAACAATTTAAAAATATTGCTCCGTTATTTGTCGTAGATTGTTCTAAAAACCAGATAATCTTAAGTCGGGTCCTGTTGTGGATGTCAGAGTGGAAATTGAAAGTGACATTGATATACCAGATCAAACTTCAGCATATTGTCTTATATTGAACGACTGTATAATCGAGTATAAACCGTTAAGTAACACCGTGAGAAAGATATCATGAACAAAAATACTATTATAGTAGATGTTCAGGGTTTTAAAGATCTTTATAATAACTTTATAGTCAAGGAATTGGCTGTAGCTACATTGGAACATACTCACATATTCTTAATAAAACCTCCTTATCCGTTCTCCTCGCTGACTGATGAAGAAAGAAGACACATTTGGTGGATTGAAAGGAATAGAGGTTACCGCTGGAGCGAAGGATATATTGACTACAAACAATTTTCTAGAATAATCAAACCCTATTTGAAGGAAAAAAAGGTTCTTGTTAAAGGTAGTGAGAAAATAGAGTGGGTTCAAGAGCTATGTGGTCATAATAATGTTTCTGACATATGTGAAAATAAAAGTGTTCCTAATTTAAAGACCCTTAGTGATCTTTACTGTAAAGATCTATTTTTGTGTAATTGTTTTGCTCATAAGAACTATTGTGCTTTAAGGAATGTATTGTGTATTAAGCAATGGTGTTTAGAAAATAACTTTTGTATTTCATAATTTTAATAAACTTAATAAATGTTTTATTACTATACTGTGTTTGTTTTTCATACTATTTCCTACACAAGGTGAAATTGAAATGAAAAAATGATTGTTGTTAAACATAATACCATTTATTAAATGTCTTAAGAAATTTACATTGATCTTAAACCTAACACATCAACACTTTCATTCCTAAAAATTGAAGCTTATTTGATATGATACTTGAAATTATATTTACAGCATAATAGTACACAGTAACAGTATAATTAGATACAAAATGTCGAAGCGTCAGCAGTACATCTCTAAGTATTAAGGTGATGTATAAACTTACTTAAAACTAAAACACATTAGTTAAAATGATAAGCTATCACCATGAATTTTCTTAGATATTTTCTTAATAATACCTTCAGCCATATCCATGATTTCATCAACTGTATCATGAACTACGTGTTGTGCACTAAGTATCACACTGTCACTGTCTTCACCCAACTGTAACGGAGGTTTGTCTTTGTCGCTGGTGATGTCCAAGATCTTTATCTGAATTAGCTTGACTCCTTTTGGTTGGGTGCTGATCACAAAAGATTTGAGAGCTGTCTTTTTAGATTTCTTACAAACAGTTGGTTTTCTTCTTTTTGGTTTAACTTCTGTAGGTTTTGAATTAGGTAAAATGTATGAGAAGTCAAAGGGGTCTTGAGCGTATTGAACAATACCATCACCATATGCGTCTGCCATTATTTATAATGTATTATGGTTGCCGTCTCGTCCTCCTCTGCCGCGATCTTCTAACGTTTTAGATATCTGGCTCAGTAATTTCTCTGTTTTATAATATATTTCATCCCGGTGATCGTAAACAATATATTGGGTTTTCACTCTTGTGTTTATTTCCACTTCGTTATCTGATGTATCTTCAGCTTCTAATACATCTATTTTAATTACGTATTTTGGAATCCTCCTATTCCTTGTAACAAAGTAGCTGGTTTGAGCTTCAGAGATGCACTGCTGTTGCTTCGACATTATTAGTTAAAAGACTGATTCGTGTGAACGTAAAGAGAACAAGTATGAAACTGAATGTAATTATGAGTAAAAGGTGAAACATGAGACGCTAGTGATGCATGTACTGTACTACGTATTAATTCAAGTTCTCACCTGTTGATTTAGTTTATTTCACAATAAGTTGTAACGAGATCCTCACTACAAGTGTGCAAGTGTCATCGCTCACTATCGACATGTTCAAACCTGAAGCCTTAAGAATGAGATATAAGTATCTATGTTGAAGCCAATGCATGCTTGCACTTCCACAGACGACACTGACGCGTTACCAACCATATAAAAACTATTAGACATTAGTGGGTATATGGGATAAGGTAAATTAAACTATAATTCAATTTAAAGTATACATTTATTTCTTAATTTAATATACAATTTTAATTAAGTACCTACTTACATAGACATTAGTTTATTAAAATACATTTTCTCATATTTAAATGGATACTAAGATATACTACGATAAAAAACGTTGAGTGGTCTTTTTACTCTTTTATCAGACCAAACCAGATATATAGTAGGTACATTCTTTTCTGTTGTACATGTAAATATCTTGTTTTATGCAAATTAAAACATACCTAATTATATTAAAACTAAATGTTTATTTCATTACGAATTAATAAGAAAATAATAACACAATAAACACAATAATTATGTAATTGCTTATTTTAATTTATTCGACATACTAATACAGAATCGGGTAACCAGTTAAATACCTATAGGCACCTTATCAGTTTGTATCATACGAAATGAACCACAATAGGTATTCCTAATATTTCATATTTTGTATTGTCTAAACTCTCCAGCTATTCTATAGAATACCTACATTATTCCTTACTGATGATATTATATTCTACAACTTCTTTGGGAGCTACTCTAATTGAGTCACCAGAGCCTATTCAAATTTGATAAAATATTCTACATTATGTACAATTAAGTGCTACTTTAATTTTACACTTTTTGGAATGACCAAAATATATAGGTATCTACTTACAAATTGATTACGTGGTTCACCGCGCTGTCCATGAGGGTTCCTTGTCAATTTCTTCCGTGATGATAAAATATCTGAAAATAAAATTAAATGTAGGTTTAAGTCTAATTATTGAAAATGTAGTCCGAATATGTCAAACCTACACAACTTCTTCGGAAGTTACTCTAATTGAGACACCAGAGCCTATTCAAATTTGATAAAATATTCTACTTTATGTGCAATTAAGTGCTAGCAAGAGATTAAATATTTCAGCGTTCATTATTTTATTTACAACTTTTTGAATTTTGTACAGAACTTAAATGTTATACGAAAATTAAGGATAATCGTATAAAATTAAATTTAAAGGACTTCCATAGAAAACTACGTTGCCTTATAAATTAGATATTTAGTAGGTAAACTAGCAAAGAATTATAAATCAAATAATTAACATTATAAGTAATTACTTACATGACATTGCTTTTATTTTGGGTCTTCCTTTTAATCCTCTGAAGGACGTAATGCACTGCGTGGTTGGTAGCTCGATGCAAATGGTAGATATTGTGGGAACAGAATATGAGACATTCCTCGCGTATAGGAACGATGTGACGATGTAACACACATAGGTAAACAAGTAGAACATACATGAACAAACTGCTGACTTAACATTGGTCGTAGCTTTGTATAAAGGTACGTTGTTAGCCGACTTGGATAAAAAGAGGTGTATTACCATATAGTTTAAGCACATACCAAAACTATTTGCTAATATTTAAAAGTTATATTTTAAATGATTATTTGTAATGTTTGTTAACATATTTGTGGGATAAGTCTGTAGTAATATTTTTGAAAAATTATTTTTATGGAAACGATTCCAAAGGATTTTTAATAGAATACCGTTAACCATACCTTGTATCAAATTTGAGAACCATAAACCAACATACCTACAGATAAATAAAGTAACCACCTTTTTTAGAAGTCGGTTAATATGATGTCGTTTTAATATTGTATCGCTGAGTAAGTAAACTAACAGATACCTTGCTTCCACACACTAACACACACACACACACCCATGAAAACCGTGCATCGCAATTTAAAACTTCTATAATTGTGACGCAAACTAGATAACTTCCAGGGTACGTCTACCTTTTAAAAATAATAAAATACCTACCGTGTACTAACGGTCAGCTTATACTGGTGATTTAGGTATAGACGACGGTCCTTACCTACATAAATTGCATAATTTTACTTCTGCGCAATGTATGAGTATATTTCATTAATACTTTTCATGTACCTATACATAATTATATAGTTACCATATCATATACTTATCGACGACGATCAACGAACATACCTACATAAATTATAATTACATTTTATATGTATCATACACAAATCATAACATTCGTCGGAATTAATCGGAATTAGCTTTGGCGGTGTTGGTAAAGACATGGTTTTGTATTTCAATTGTAATAACAAAAGTGGAATTAGACGAAATGAGTTTTCAATCATTTTGATTTAAATAGTCGTAAGTAACATAAATTAACTAATACACCTATATAAATAATAAGTTAAGTTTTAATTTTGTTGGGAGGTGATAATTGCTGAATTGATACTTTTTATGTATAAAAACCCATCAATTTTTCAAATAAATTACATTCGCTCCAGTATCTTCCAGTGATCTTCTCCAACAAGAAAATGTGAGTAAGTGCTATTAAACTAATTATTATTTGGTTAATTATCCAGCTGAGTTGCTTGGTTAATTCCCGCCGGCTGATAATTATTAATTATTATTTAGTTAATTATTATCCAGCTGAGTTGCTTGGTTAATTCCTGCCGGCTGATAATTATTAACGCATTTTATTAAAAAATGTGATTACTGATAATGTTATCCCACTGAGTAGTGAGTTGCTTGGTTAATTCCCGCCGGCTGCATTATCTATAATCCTAGATCTATTCGGAAAATCTTGGGAATATATTTGTTTATAATTTGATTGTATTTTAACAGGTCTGATTCGGAGTTTGAAACTTCTTCTGTAGTAGAGTCTGAGTGTGTAGCACCAAAGAAACGCAAACAGGTGGTAGAGAAAAAGCAAAAACAACCGAAGCCCAGCTGCACCCAAAGTGTACAACGAAAAAACACTTCACCCGAGTTTAACACCACTAAGAGGTAGGTTTCATTATGTTCAACTAAGTTTATCATCGTCACATTTTAATTAAAATTGAATAAGGTGTAGTTTACACCTTTAACTTAATTGTACACAAATGAGTGACACTCATACACTTAATTTATATACATAGATAGATCTTTTGACAATACTTTTACGTTTCAATACCTACACGTTTAAATACTATAACTTTTTTTGTGTTTTGATCCCAAGTTCTTAGTCACTTTGAATAAGTACTTTTATAATAAACACTTTTTTCTATTTACAGAACGAAGAAAACAAATATTTTGAATATTTTGCGGGCTGAAGAAGGCAGTTGCAGTGAACCACGGCGCGACTTAGTTTCTCAAGTCGTGTTTCAACTGGGACGTCTCGTCGCTCCAAGAAAACGGAAGGAGGGTATGTGGTTGATTTTAAACTCTATAAAACCAACGATTACATATCACACGCCCCTGATGTGCGCTACAGGACAGCGTTGGTGACTGTAAAATTACAGTGCGATGAGTCCTCACTATCTTGGGAGTCACTTCAAGACTTTCTAGGACATGCATATAAAGAATTTCAAGACACTGAACCAGTGCATTATGCGGATAAGATTTTTATAAAGTAGATTTAATTTTTTAAAGATATACCTTATGGATATTATTATAATATACACACATCAAAAATAGTTTGAGATCACTTACAAAGCTGATATATTTTCAAATTTAACCCAATCAAGAGAAAATGTTTACCTACGTTTAATCTGACTTTATTGTTTCACGTTCTAACGTGTAGATCTATAATACATAAATTTCTTTAATTTATATGTTTTATACTTAGTGTTGTAGGAGCAAATATTTTATTTAATAATAATGCCTTTTTGTACTGCGTGTAACACATCAGTACCCAGTAAATCATGGGTAGGACATTTGCGAAGTAGTTCACATAGGAAAAGTAGTCAAACAATAACACATAGTGATGGTGTAGAAATCATAAACTCAGCGTTTCGCAGTCGTATATTAACCTATAAAATATTAGCTCGTGATGAACATCAAGGAGCGTCAATTGAATCCTTTTTTTCAAGTATTTTTGACCAATTAAAATCTCTTTTAAATGAATTCCTTGCTAAGCATACTTGTGTTAAGGTAAACTTTGAGTTTTTTGGTACATTTTTAAAATTCAAAGATAATTCACAAGAAGTGAAATCTTTTGGAACCAAAAATAAAATATTATATTCTAACTTCGATTTCGAAAAATTGTATATTGAAACAGTTAATTATTTAAAAACATCTATTGAAGAGTTTGAAGGTCGTGATAGTGGATGGACATTTATAAACAATTTGTATGTTGAGATGAATCTCAATAAATACCAACCACTTGGTGGTTCTAGTTATATCAGTTTACCCAAATTAATTCAGGCTAAAAAGCATGTTTGAATATTTTGAATAATGATCACTATTGTTTTTTATGGTGTGTAACAGCGGCTTTATATTCAGCTAAGAAACACCCTGAAAGAACGTCTTCTTATCCTAATTTTCGAAAAATATTTAACTTAAGAGGAATGTCTTTTCCTGTAACCTTTAATGATATTAGAACAATTGAAAATCCACATATAAAGTTTATAATTTATGGCTTAAAAAATCATAAAAACTTTGTAGGTCCTTTGTATAAATCTGAATTCAACCTTAAATACAACGGAAAAATGATACACCTTCTGTTTTTAGAAAATAATAATTCTTCTCATTATTGCTTGATCAAAGACTGTTCCAGACTTTTTAGAAGTCAAGTCACATCTCATCACAGCAGATTACATCTTTGCGATTTATGTTTGATATTTTTCAATACCGCTGACGAACTTAACAACCATTTATGTGGAGGTGTAGTAACTGTCCTTCCAAACAGAGGTTCAGTAATTAAGTTTAAAAACTATGAACGGAAACAAACTATGCCTTTTTGTATTTATGCAGATTTTGAATCGATGCTACAAACAAGTACTGAGCCTAATAATTGTTCTAGTAAAAATATGAATATGTTTCACCAACACGTACCGGTTGCTTTTGGTTATTATATTGTATGCTCTGATGAACCTAGCTATAATCGTTACGTGTCATATTGAGGTCCAGACTGTGATAAGCGGTTTGTTGACTATATAATTAAAGACGTGCAAAAAATTTATGATATAATTAAGTCACCAGCTGCAATGATATTTTCCACGGAGGACAGGTATGATTTTGAAAATGCAACACGTTGTCATATCTGTCAAAACTTTCTTTTTTGGGACAAAGTCCGTGATCATTGTCATCTTACCGGTCGCTATCGTGGAGCTGCGCATTCGTTTTGTAATTTGTAATATAAATGCCCTGCATTTGTCCCCATTTTTTTTCATAACTTAGCTGGTTATGATTGTCATTTATTTATTAAAGCATTGGGTGACGTCCCTGGTGAAATAAAGATAATACCTAAAAATAAAGAAAACTATATTTCATTTACGAAATTTGTATCAGTTTCAAATAATAAGTTTTTTTGAAATGCGTTTTCTTGATTCGTTTAAATTTTTGGGGACAAGCTTAAACAAATTATGTAAAACTTTAAAACCAGAAATGTTTAAAAATTTACAAAATCACTTCCCTGTCTGAGATGAATTCCAATTACTTACTCGCAAAGGCATTTATCCATATGAATACATGGATTCGTGGAAACGGTATGATGAAAAATGTTTGCCTCCAAAGAAATACTTTTATAGTTCCCTCAATGATGAAAATGTTTCTGAAGATGATTACCGGCATGCACATTTAGTTTGGTCAACATTTAGAATTACTAGTTTAGGTGGTGATACGGATCTATACCTACAAACTGATGTGCTTTTATTAGCAGATATTTTTGAAAATTTTAGACAGACTTGTAAACAACATTATCACTTAGATCCAGCTTTTTATTTAACTGCACCCAGTTTATCTTTTGACGCTATGTTATTAAAAACATGTGTTCAATTGGAACTAATTAATGACTTGTCTATGATACGCATGTTACAAAGTGGTATTAGAGGAGGAGTGTGCCTCTGCTCTCACAGGCATGCGAAAGCAAATAACATATACTTACCGGATTACAAATCTTCGGAACCTGATTCCTATGTCTCTTATATAGATTGTAATAATTTGTATGGGTATAGTATGTGTCAATACTTACCATTATCCAACTTCAAATTTCTCACTCAAAAAGAAATTAACAATTTAGATATAACGAAAATTGCAATTGATGCAGATTGTGGTTATATTTTGGAAGTGGATATAGTATACCCTAAGCATTTGCATAACTTACACAACGATTTACCATTTTGTTCTGAAAAATTTATACCCCCCGGGGGAAAGAGTTCTAAGCTAATCCCTAATTTATATGATAAATTTAAATATGTTATTCATTACGTGCATTTACAAACTTGTATGAAACATGGGTTAATATTGAAGAAGATTCATAGAATAATCAGTTTTCGACAAAGCCCATATTTAAAACAATATATTGATTTAAATACCAAACTGAGAAAAAAAAGTTCTTCAACTTTCGAACAAGATTTTTTTAAGCTCTTGAATAATAGTGTATTTGGAAAAACTTTAGAAAATACTGAAAACAGGGTTAATGTCCATTTAGTTTCTCAGTGGCGAGATATCAAAAACATAACTAAAAGAAGAAAATGCCCTCAAAACCTTATTGCTCGTCCAAATTTCCATAGTGCAACGGTTTTCACTAAAAATCTAGTAGCGGTGCAGTTAAATCCTGAACAAATAACTTTGAACAAACCAATATATATTGGCTTTGCTGTTCTAGAATTATCAAAAAGTCATATGTATGATTTTCACTATTCAGTAATGCAACCTTTTTACAAGGATAGGATACGGATGTGTTACACGCATACAGATAGTTTTGTGTATCATATACAAACCCATGATTTCTATGAAGACATAAAAAATAACTTTTTATCTTACTTTGACACCAGCAATTTTGGTAAAAATAATGTGTATACTTTACCCATACAGAACAAAAAAATACCAGGCTTGTTTAAAGATGAAATGGCTGGTAAAATAATAAGCGAATTTGTTGGATTGAGATCGAAGTTATATTGTATCAACACCATTCACAGCACAATTAAAAAAGCCAAGGGTATTAAAAAGAATGTTGTACGTGACCTTAACGTTACTGATTATGAAAAAACACTTTATGATGGTGAAATTGTTCATAAAACAAATGTTTTATTTAAGTCAATAAATAATGAGCTATTTACATGTGCTGTAACAAAAATTGCGTTGTCTGGTGATGATGATAAAAGAGTAATTGCAAAAGATAAGATTTCAACTCGAGCATGGGGTCATACCAATATTTTTAATTTTTAAATTAGTAAATGTTAAATGTTTATTTACTGTTTCTTTTAAGTACATGTTACAATGTTTGGAGAGATCTCCTATTGCACAAATATATGCTTGTATCAGGAAAATCCGCTCTTCTTACAGGCCTTTTATAAGCTGCGTACCTTTTATAAGTTAGCATAAAATAAGCAAATAATATTCACATGTTATGTGCACTAAACACGAAGTTTTGTGATGTATATCATTTGAGATCCTACATGTAGTGTGAAAGTGACGTAACTAGCCCTGTGACATGATGTCTTGTGATCAGACCCGTTATATCGGACTAAGGTCTACCAATAACGGGACTGCTAGCTTATTAGATTTAACTAGACTTAACAAATTATAATTATTTTAATAAACTAAACAAAGTAAAACTGTAAAAAATAAATAAAAATGTATTATTATATAGTTTTCAGTTTTTTAATTTAATATCGACGAACAAGTTTACGTTTTTCGCTATGTTAGAATTCTAGAATGTACAAATTCAAAGACATTAAAATGGTAAGTACGTTTTAGCTTATCGTAATTGTGATTCTACAAAATAGTTCCCTAATGAACATACAAGGGGCTTCAGCGAACGTACGAACAGTGGGACAGCGTGCTCAAATGATATTAATGTGGAATATTCGTTTAGTTACGTTATTTCCCAATCCAAAGTGATATTGGGCATTCTGTCCCACCTTTATCTATCTTAAAAATGTGATCTTAACGTGTTCATGTTAACAAACATGCATCGGGTTAGTTTGCTGTACGAAAGCAATCATCTAGCAAGTGAAATTGGTTAACCATTGACGGAACGGTAGTGTATTGAACGGCATTAAAATGTGGAACGTTGGCTTAGGTAAATGATTTTACAAAGAGTTACCTTAGTTCCATCGGTTATCTTCGATAACCTCAGTCACGGTGGGATAGAATGCCCAATAACTCACTACTGACCTGTGCTTGCTTATACATAATCACTACATATTATAAAACAAATTCCTTCGCAGCGTCTGTCTATCTGTTCGCGATAAACTCAAAAACTACTGCACCGATTTTCATGTTGCTTTCACTTATAAATAGAGTGGTTCTTGAGGAAGGTTTTGGGTTTTATAATGTTTATGCCAATTTATATACTTTTATTGCTCGAGTTACAGCGCCGCATAATTATTAGGTAGGTACGTTACCTGTATATAACGTGAATTTTTCAAGTGGGCTTGGATGGCCAAATCCGGAACTATAAGGAATAGCGAAAAATGCTCAAAGGAGTCACGAGCCCGATTTTGATGAAACTTAAAACCTCATCATTAGATTTTTTAAAAACCTATAATCCTAGCTGGGAATCGAACCCATTGATTTAGAAAAAAAAATCACACCCTTTATTATTACACCATACGATAGTGTTGCTGTTAAGGATCAAATTCTGGGAAGTAATGATATACGGCAAATTTAAGGAAAACTTGGAATTTGAATAAAATTCATATTTCTTGTCTGTCTCTAGTCTCTTATCACACTGGGCAGAGCCGCGCGCGCTACCACCGCCTCTGCCCTTTACCTGCCCACGAGCATCATTTAGAAGACGAAATAGTCAGTTCTGTGATTACGAACAAAATTGACATAAAATATGAATTTTATGAAAAATCTAAGTTTTCCTTAAATCTAATTCATATGAACTTCAACCGAAATCGAAGTTTCGTTAGAACCGGGGTAGGCCTACAGCAGATATCCTATAAAACTGGGTAATATAAATGTTCAGCGTTTGACAACAGGTCGGGTTGTTTAAGTTAACATAAAGGGAGTTAATCTTCTATAGGTAGGTAGAACCAATTTAGGTAGAGTTTTTCTACTAACATGTATATGACGACCAAATCAATTAAGATCGTATCTCTTATAGTTTCAGACTTTCCCATACTGAATGTTACACCTTTTATACTTTGCGTCGATACCTACATTTCTGTTTATTAAACTTAACAAGCCACCTCGAAACTCAGTGTATCTTATGGTAAACTAAACTCGTTAGTGTTAGCTATATATAACATCCAGTAATTACAAAATTCAATTTACCATGAATAGTGAACATACTACTAAAGTTAGGAGACCGTCATTTGCCAGGATTATTGTTTGTCGACAGATTAATCTGTGTGCTGGACATCTGGTCTGTCTGCTCCCTGCATAGTTTGAGTGGAAACAATAACTATATTTTACGAGTCACGGATCCCCGCTTTCGTTTAACCACTCCGCCATTTTGTTACATTGAACGAGAATGTATGTTATTTAATAATTCGCAATATACTCGTAGCAACATACGTTACTTTTCTGTAAAATTTTTAAATTTTAATTACTTTCGTTGGAGCATTTAAATCCTTGAGAACCGAACGCCCACGCACGACCCATTATTTTTCAACCAACTTTAAAACAAAGAGCGGGGGGGTTAATTTACTACCTCATAACATCTTTGGATGAACTGATTTTGATTTTTTTTTTTAATTAATAGCTAGTACCTACTTTCCGTGTGGTGGAATTTTAATGTGGTCGCGATATTTACGCTTCGTCGCACAGAAACATTACGAGCCTACACTTAGGTATGCCCTACACTACACTACATTAGGGTATGTCCTGCCTGTTCCTGACTCTAATGAATTAGATACTTGGAGTAGTATTTATTACCTACTCGCATCAATACTAATATTCTCAGAATTGTACAGAGGTCTAAGTACAATTCGCTTCTTTAATTTTTAACAATTTTCAATACAGAGTGAATGGAAAATGTAAAAATAAATACGAATGTTATTTTCCTTTATTTGTAAAGATTGCGGCAACGTTGCGTTACAAAATAAATGCGAGTGGTTGTTTACCTTCGTGGGCTAGCAGCACACTCTGCTTATTTAGCAATCAACAGGAATCCAGTCGGTGGATTAGTAATGCACTGTTGCCACAAAGTACTACTCTGACAGTCTCTTATTTACGGAGATGTGTCCTTTTCGAAATTTAGCTATTTTTTGATTTATTTATTTTTTTGATGAATTGACTACTGAAATGACTAACTTATTTTGTGGGGTATAAATATTCAATTGACTGAATTCCACTGAAATCTTGCTTATAGTAAACCGAAACTGGTTTTTACGACCGAAACCGAAACCGAATTTCGGCAACGGTCACAGTTTCGGCCGAAACCGACACCGAAACTTTCTTATGAGGATCATGTTTTCAGAGAAAAATAAAGAATATGTATTATAATCAGTCAGTTTTAATTTTTTTTCTTTAAATCACAGGTAGCTTTAATACTTATTTATTTATGTAATACTACAACAAAAGAAAGGTTCTCTATTAGGTTTAATCACTAGGTACTCAATGTATTTTAAATTATTTATTTATATTCGTGAACTATTATGGATAAGGTTTTAAATTAAAAAAACAACTAAAATAAGTATAAGTACGGATAACCAGGTAGGTATCTACTCGTTTAATTATAAGTGTTAATTTGTCAAAAAAAAATATAATTATATTGGTACCTACTTAATAATTATTAAAATGAACGCGAGACTCTAAATCCTTAATATTATCACCACTAATGCACTATAGTAAATACCATGTACCTAACTAATGTTTGTTTACATATAGCATTAGCGAAAGAGTTAAATTAACCACAAAATGTTTAGATTTTTATGGTAAACTTGATTCTACTATAATCTAGGTACTCCTTTGTTATATTAAATTACTTTTCGAGGTACTCTTATATTATATCACATGATAAAACTTACCGAATTCAAAACATATCACACGAAAACTCACAACAAACAAAATGCACTGCAAACAAACAGGTTACGACATGATTACGCACGTGGACGCGGCCAAATGTCATCGTCGCTTGGAGGTCATTTACCGCGCCGAACACACCCGAGCACAGCGCGGAAACTCCCGAATGCAGTTTTGGTTTCGGTCGTAGTTTCGGCAGGTTTGCTGCCGAAACCGAAACATAACCAAAACTCGTTTTTTTGCCGAAACTCGACCGAAACCGAAACCGAAACCGAACATTCGGTCGGACACTACTTGCTTAACTTAAAATCTGTAGATATGAGTTAAGTAACAAATGACACATCACTTACAATAATAAACAAACAAGTCTAGTTAGTTCTGCCCGCCATTGAATGTCGTTCTACAGTACCTAACTAATCCTGTTCTTTGTCAAAACTAATTACGATCTGTTCTTCTTCTAATTTTAAAAACGTGGCTCCATCTATATTCATCGATGGTTTCGCCAATGTCAAGGTAATGCTTGATTAGTTGATAGTCTCGGACAGAAGAACTAGTTATTCCTAACTAGCACCAAGTGCAGGACAAGAAACGTTGTTCGGTATGAGAGTTCTGGAAATCCGATTTTCGCGGAGCGCCAGAGGTAACCTAAAAAGCCACTAGCCACGCGCTCAGCAAAAATCGAACTCCTACGATCTGTTCAATTGTTGGTCTAAAAACACGTCAAACATTGACACAAAAAACTTCTTCAAATTACTGGAATGGGACCAAATAATTTTTTGACTGGGACCAAAAGGGCTTCCCTTTTTGGTAGCTTTTCAATTTAAAACCAAAATAAAATTGATTCACTCAGTCAAAATATATGACGTACATAATATACCTACATAAAAAATACGGTCAAATTGAAAACATACTCTTTTTTTAACTGGATTTATTAAAAAGATGAGGTTCTAAAGAAGAGGTCGTAAAACTACGTCGCCTAAGAAGCAATAATTTTACACTCGAGGCTTAAATATAACTTTTCATCTACATCTACAAAAAAAAAGAAATGTACTAGCGAAACAAAACTTCGCGCGTTTTTTTTTTGGTTGGATTACTATATGTATATAAGATTTATTTATAAGTTAGCAGTGTTATTATAATCATGAGAGCAATTTAATAAAGCAGTTCCCAAAACAATCTCCAACAATCGCGTAGGCGTAGCTACTTTAATTTTATGTTAATAATACAGCAATGTTATCTCGAGTTTATCCGAATAAAGAAATCTTTAATAATGATTATTTTTCACACAAATTGTTTGCCAGATAACGGTGATTTGCATTCAGACGGGCACAAACTGGACTCTTAGCCGACCCTTGAGAGTTGAACAAAAAATGGAACAAGAATTTTTCCTCAAAGTTACGAGGGGATATTGAAATATCTTTCTATCGTTTACTCCCTAAATATGTTGAAAATCTGATACAAGAATATTTCGGTGTTGAGATTGTTTATGTTTCAAAAACGTTACGTACATTCTCTCAAGCTTATAATAATGTTCTACTTAAATGTTTTCAACATTCACAGATGACTATAGTAATTTATTCAGTAAAACTAATGATCGCTTCAAGAGCAGAACACTGTTTACTTTCTGGCTAAGTACACTGCTAAATCAAGCAGAAGATTAAGCAAAGTATTTTTGACAGGTAGTCCCTCGTCACTCTTTTTTGGCATATGACAAGAGAGAAATAAAAAAAAAGCAAAATTGTAGACTTTTGTAGATGCTAGCATACAATAAAATTACGATACACCGTAGGCCTCGAATAAACGCATGGGTGAATTTGATTAGGCATAATATTTATGTATTTGAAAGCAATGAGTTTGCTTAAACTATTCTTAAAATATTAAGAAAGAAATTATAAATAGATCACAAAAACTGATGTCATCGGCGGGATTCGAACCCACGGCCTTTCCCTAACAGGGGGACTGCTCTGCCAACTGAGCTACGATGACCACTCGTGGTAGTGGTCATATATACACGCTGATTTTATTACCGTCAGCACTATGCAAGGGTTCGCTTTCGGAATAATTTTTGAACCAACTGGCAGCATTACTTTGAAAAACAAACACATTTTTTTTAGAAATCTAAAAAAAAATATTTAGTTTCTAGACATCAAATGAGAACCCGTTGTAGTGGACTCACTCTCTTAAATACTTAAGTTTTACAACGATAGTTACGGTACAGTTCGTTTTCATTCAACAATGCGCTGGCACAGAAGCAAGCGTACGCCGCCGCCGCCGGCCCCCACCTCAGCGTACCCCTCCGAATCCTCCTAGCGGCGCGACGCGCCGACAGCCGACACTGCGGGCTGCGGCTCGCCTGTCCAGTAAACCTCGTGACAGCGTCGGTGTCTGTTGCGTAATCGTGTGTGTCAGTGAGTAAAATGAGTCGTCAGTACGAATTTTCGAACGTGGAGTATCTAGCAATGGTACAATTGTATGCCATTGCTAAACACAACCTACAAGAGTCTAGGCGATTGTACTCCCAGCCGGAGCACTTAAATGCGTTACGGCTACGAGGAGTCAGTGATCCTCAAGTGCCAACACGCTGGACCATCTTGGCTGCAACCCAGCGCTTACTCGACCACGGACAGTTCCGGACGTTTAAATGATTATTTCCAAATGGAAGACGAAATCATCGAGTACTTCGAACGAGATCCTCGGCGGAGTACAAGAATGGCAGCAGGAGTCTTCAATGTGAGCCAAACCTTTGTTTGGAAAACATTAAACTCCCATGGATTACATCCTTACCATTTTCGGCGGGCTCACGCACTGTATGAGAATGATGGATTAGCAAGGGTCACCATGTGTCAGTGGTTGTTGCAAAATACAAACATGAACGTACTTTGGACAGACGAATCATTGTTTACGCGAGTGGGTTTGTACAACGTGCATAATGAACATTACTGGGCGATGGTTAATCCCCCCTTAATAAGGGAAGACCGACACCAGGTTCGGTTTAGTGTAAATGTTTGGGCCGGTATCATTAACGACCAATTATTAGGGCCCGTTTTTATTGAAGGTCATCTCACTGGTAGTTCATACCTAGAAATGCTACGTAACGTAGTTTCTGAATTATTAGAGAACGTGCCTCTAATGTATTTACGAGGTTTGTACTACCAGCACGATGGCTGCCCGGCTCATTACGCGCGTGTAGTACGCGACTACTTGGATAGTGAATTTGGTGAACGGTGGATAGGTCGCGGTGGTCCTGTAGCTTGGCCGCCTAGGAGCCCGGACTTGACACCCATGGAGTTTTATTTGTGGTCCGAAATTAAAAGACTCGTTTATACCAGAGAGTATCAAACCCGCGAAGAACTACGCAGTGCGATAGTGGACGCTTTTGATATTGTGAAAAGTGATAGAGACACATTGAACAAGTTGAAAGACAATCAATTAAAACGTGCACGTTTGTGTATCGAAAGGAATGGACTCCATATCGAGCAGTTACTTCGGTACAGAGAACTGTAAATTAGTGTAAATAAACTGTAAATAGGTACGTAAGTTTGATTTTATTTGTAAATAGCTCCGATTTTTTAAATACGCCTGAAATACCTCCTCGCAGTCAGTTGTAGTTCAGTGTATTTTTATTATTATTATTACATAGTTCAAAAGTCATTAAGTCACTATCGTTAATAATAAAGTAGGTATTACAGACGGTCCTAAGCCCGTGTAAAGTACGAAGGAGAAATTGGAGTATATACTTTATGTTCAAGTAGGTATGTTTCGTAATGATACTGGCCAATTGGCTGTGCGGGGTCATTGCTCCCTAACACATGATTTGCGCGGTACTTAGAAGCGCTCGAAGGATGGATGTGTGTGTGCGAGACTTGCAGCCTGGCGAGCGCGCCGCGCCCCCGTCCGCGTCAGTTCATCAATGAAATATCGTACTGCTACTAATGTTAAACTTGATCGAGTGAGAAGAATTACAGAAATGACAATTTTTTTTATTATTATCAGTACAGTAATTTAGATGTTAAAAAAGGAATCCAAATACGATTCCGAGAGCGAACCCTTTCGACTGCTGACGGTGATAAAATCAGCGTGTATATTTTAGGCATAATATGTTTTTACAATATAATATTGCAAAAATGAAAAATCTTGGGGCCGGATTTGAACCAGCCAGCGTATGTTCCCTTTCAGAGGAAATGCTCTGCTTTGTACGCATACAATGTAATATGCGTGTATAGTGTAAATATTCATGAAATATAAATACGAATACAAAAGATATTTCCAATGTATCACTTCCCTTCATCTCGTAATATTCCAATAAACAACTAGTATCGTAAATATTATTAGATTTTCTCAATAACGTCTAATTAGGATATCTTCCTGCTCGTACTTGATATTGAAATGATACGAAAGGTCATCTAAAAATAAATTATCTAATAACGTAAATTATTATTTCTTGTAATATATATATTCCGAAGGATTCTTAACAAATATAATCACAATTTGCGTTATTGTATTGGTAGGTATACTTAGAAGGACGAGGAAAGATGTAGATCAATATCTACTATGAATGTTTATCTACTTTTGTGGGAAACCGAGCTTATCTGATAGTACCTACCTATTATAAATACTTTTTATACATATAATACTTTAACGTTTGCAAATTAGCTAGTTAGTACCAAACTTAGTATTATCAGGCCTATGTCACTCGCCTAACAACCGCAAAAAATACGTGACGTCAGCGACAACTTGAAGTTGTAAGTCAGTAAGGGTTGTCTCTTGTTTGTGACACGGCATTGACCAAAGAGTTGATATTAAGGCATTGACGTCATAATTATTGGTCAAATTATGCTGGTATATATTTTACTTTACTGACCCTAAAGTTCGAATTATGTTCTCTGTAAACAAAAGAATGTGCTTTAATTAATATCGGAGTGCAAGTTCTGTATGCTTACATATTACCAGTCAGTCAGTCAGTACTTATACTATTCCCTATTCTTTGGTATTATGTACCAACGCGATTATATGAAGCAAAAATTCCATGTTGTCGTTATTGGCACAGATATAAGAATACTATATGGTATTGGTTATCGTGGCTCGGTGGCCAGAGCATTCCCCCTGTGCCGTGGGTTCGAGTCCTGCCGATGACATCAGTTTTTGTGATCTATTTATAATTTCTTTCTTAATATTTCATTTGGTTCTAAAGGTCTTAAAATTTTATATAATTTATGCTTTCGATTGTCGGCACTTGGTGGAACTTACAGGGGGTACTCAGTTCAATGTCATAATATTAGCGAAATGTGTTCTAAAAGTAAAAATAAATAATATTAGTAGAAAATGTGTTACAAAAGTGAATTATGGGTGTAGATTGAGTATGAGTAAATACCTCTGATGATGCCATAAGGCGAAACCGGTCAGGGTTCATAGAAAATTAAATATTAGTGGAATGGTGTACAAGTGAGTTTTTTTCAAAAATGTGACTTAAAATAAAAAAACTAGCCTTATTTTTGACAATAGGCAAGTGATTAGACATTCCATTACTTACGGGCACATCTTACGCTGCACTCTACTTTGATTTGACTTTGATTACATGACTGCGGACTGATTAGTATACAATGTATTCATCAACTCAAAGACATAATGTTGTCCCTTCTTGGAAATTCATTAGCTAAATGCCTATTCTGTTTCGACAATTCCGATGGGCAAGCTTAATGTTTTACAATTTCTAAACTTGACGAAGGATTTGTACTTTACTCTTAGTTTCTAATGAAGCTTTAAGTAAACTTTAAAATAATTTATATCCGTCAAACTCAGGTTTTAAACTGTCAGATTTAACTGCGATTTAAACGGATACTTACTTACTTACTGACAGAATTTGTAAGAAAATGATTGGATTAACAAGCATTCGAATATAATTGATAAAATCAATATACATCAGTTGCAGACGGCAGACTAATGCCACGGTCGAATTGCCTCAGTTCACTATATTACAGTCCGTTCTCGGTTCACTTGAGTTTTACAAGTCAATATATACGTACATAAAACTTATTAAGTATACCGAAACCTCTCATCTCTACCCATTGATGAGATTGACGAAATAATCGCGGACATGAGGCTATGTAGTACTAATGTAAGTACGCACACACACACAATACCATGTCTTTACCCTGGAAAGGGTTGACAGAGCGTATACACCTGCATTTCGCCAATTAGGTTATTGTTTCCACGTAGTAGGGAGTGAACCTATTGCCGTTTCTTTAGATTTATTTTCCAGCCAGCAGTACAGCAGCACCGCATGCAGGTTTGTTTCTTCGTTCAATACATTATCTCTGAGTTACTAAATAACGCGGGCGGAGCCGCGGCGATCAGCTACTTAGTGTAAAATGTATTCCTAATTTCCTGGAGCCTCCTGGAGCTATTTATTATTTTTTGGTACAGTGCGAATTCAAAGTGAACATTCGCTAGTTCATCTTCTTGACTAGGTTGCGAGCTGAATATTTTATTTGAAAATGTCTAAGCGAAGTCTAACAGTGAGCACAAATAACCGGCATTAGCTTTGATCTAGTTCTACTCCTTAGATTTATATTTATACTAGTGGTCCCGGCGCACTTCGTACCGCCTGAAATTTAGCTTATAAACCTTCCCTGAACCTCCACGAATATTTTAAGACCCAAATTATCCAAATAGGTCCAGCCGTTCACGCGTGATGTCGTGACCAAGGGAAATAGGGATTCATTTTTATATATAGAGATATCAGAACGGTATCTACAGACACATGTGACGCAATAAACATAAAAAAAAATACACATCAAAAATTGTCACAACAACGACTTCAAATTACCGATATGGGTTCAAATAATTGTCGGAATGGTACCAAATTGAAATGGGACCACTTGGGAATCTTTGCACCAAGCGTTTATTTAAAAAAATAATTCAAAATAGGTACATATTGTTTTTTTTTGGACTGTGCGAACCGAACATAAAAAAAACATACTGTCTAATTGAGAACCTCCTCCTTTTTTGAAAGTCAAGTCATTAGATACTTAAGTTTTGCATTAGACATAAAAACTTCAATAAAAGTGCCACAAGCAACAATGAAACTATTAAACTATTCATCTATATATAAATAAAAATAAATCGCCGTTAGTTTGTCTCACTAAAAACTTGGAACGGCTGGACCGATTTGGCTAATTTCAGTCTTGAAAATTTCGTAGAAATTCAGGGAAGGTTCAATAGCGGTACGAAGTTCGCCGGGACAGCTAGCATGTAATAAAAGCTTTTAGGATTATACATATCAAATGAAATAAGGCGTATCTCGAAGTTAGTTCGCTTAACTATAGAATTATTTCATGAGTCAGTGCTATTCGTAGACGGCCAGAGCGCTGTAAATCTGTAGTTTTAGTGCAAGCAGACTTTCGCAAACACCCCTTTTACTACGTCTATACCCCTTTTAGTGTCCTCCTAAGTGATCAACATATGCGATTGAAATAATTTAATCGAATGAAAATCATTAAATACCTACATAACGCAACTAAGTTAGACAAATAACATACTTTATATAATATATAAAGACACACAGTTCATTGTCCAGTCTCGAAATGCAGACGCGTCACTCGCTCGGTCAATCATAAAGATTATCATTAAATGTGATAAAACAAAGTCGCTTCCGGCCGTATGTAGGCTTAGATCTTTAAAACTACGCAACGGATTTTGACTCGGTTTTCAGCAATGGATAGAGTGCTTCTCGAGGAAGGTTTTTGTATATTTAATTTGTCAAGTGGGCGAAGCCGTTGGCATCCGCTAGTAGAATTTATATTCTTATATATACATAGATACAAAAAATAGGAATCGTTCTTTATAGAACGATTCCTATTTTTTGGAAACTTTTTGAAAACGGTCCAGTTAGGTACCTAACTGGACTGTTTTCAAAAAGTTTTTCACCATTAAAAGCTACTAGTTATCCCGACGAACTTTGTATCGCCTCAAATAAAAAAAAGAATATTTTAATATTTCATGCAAATGTATGTAAATTGAAAAACGCGACGGACGGACAGACAGACAGACAAATTGTCGTATTAAATATATAGATACGAGTATGAACATAGGTAGACTATGTTTAGTTTTATAAAGTTCGACGGCCTGGATATTGGTGGAACTGCTAGCACATAATATGGCGTACTTTAGACATTGTTAGGTACAAACACGCTTCACAGATGTTTGAAAGCACTTGTAATAACCGCGAAATTGCAATGTGTTAGACTGTTATTTTTGTAATTTTAGCCAAGATAGTAACGTACATTATAATATGGCCACTGGTGATTTCCCGAAGGGGTTTGTAGAGGTAAGTATATTATACGACCACTTTATTTATGTTATTAATAATCTATTCCTAATTTCCTAAAATAAAATTTCCTAAAATATTCATAAGCACTTCCTGACAAACAGAATTGTTAGACTGTGGAACAAACTTCCGGACGAAATTATATCTGCAGAAAGCGTAAATCAATTCAAGAATAGGCTTGTTATATATCTAAACTCCAATAGAAACAGGTGGAGAGCAGCAGGATACAGTCTCTACCAGTTGATTCAACTGCTGCCTGATTTAAATAATAATAAAATAATAATAATTATAATACCCTCGACATCTGTTCATGTCTCATTTTTATCTGATAATAATTTTAAATTTTTTACAATAAGTTTATAAATTACATTACAAAGTTATAACAACAATAAACCAATTATTTTATAAAAATGAAAATGCGATTTGACATGACGTGTCAATCGTCAAAAATCCAAACAATAGTATTACGACATAAAAAATTGGATAATGATACTGAATAACGATGATAACAAGAGCCAGGAGCAAAAATGCGCAACCACCACCCCCGGACTCATCACTTAGCTCCGCCTCGCAAGCGTCGGACCGCACACCTGCGACAAAAGTGCTTGCTGAGGCTTGAGCTCATCATCAAGTGATGAGTATTTTTCTCCGCCGACGTCGCCAACACCTGTACGTCGTCGAGGAAGAGGCCGGCCGCCGACCAGTTTGGGCTATCCAACGATGTAAGTTGTTGGATCAATCTGTGCTTGATCGACTACGCCTGGAAGTATTATCTACTCGTACAGCTCCTGTGGCAACGAGAGCACCGTCACCTGTGACACAGACGGTTGCTACAAGTGGGACGTTAGCGGAGCCCGCACTCGACGTGGGAAATGATACGAGTGATACATCTATCCAGGTAAGCGAGCAATTGAGGAGTACTTTGGAAGATGTGATCTCGCAGTATAGGTTTATACCTAATTCTAGACCGCGGCTACCACGCTTGCCAATGCATAAGCGAAATCTGGCGTTGATGGGAGCCCTGAATGCATTGCTAGAGCCGTACTTACGGACTAGCAGTGATTTGCTTGATACTCACTCGATTCTTTACTGTGGAGCCATTGCCGCTTGTCATGTTGCACGCGTTAAATTCCCCGAAGTTAACCGTGCACCACGACCGGATGGTGTTCCCGTATGGCAGGCAAGAATCGAGCGACGTATCGGCACATTTAGGACTCTCATTGCAAAGCTTATCTCTTTCAGCCGGGGAAATTGTCGTCCCCGGGTCATGCGTTTCGTGGCTCAGGCATTTGCTGGGACCGGTATTCGTCCCCAGCAATACTTAGCCAATGTCACGGAACGTATTGACTTTCTGAAACAGAAAGTGTATGCATGGGCAAGCCGTATCCGTCGTTATAGAGAGCGTGTAAATAGATACTGGCAGAATCGCATCTTCCAAAGTGACCAAAGGAAGGTGTACCGAGAGTGGGAGGGAACTGGACAACGTTTAAGCGACGGACAACTGCCAGATGCTCACGCCATGAACCAATTTTGGCGTGACATATGGTCGGTGTCCGTCGAACATTCGGAGGGCGACTGGATCCGTGTCGTCGAGCGTGAATGCAGTACCATCGAACCCATGGAGTCTATTACCATAGACTCCGAAGACGTTAGTTGTGCAATTCGTACGGCCCCGAACTGGAAAAGTCCTGGGCCGGATGGATTGCACAACTTTTGGATAAAGTGGGTTCAGAGCTCGCATGAACGCTTGGCAACACAGTATCAAGAAGCCCTTGAGTCTAGTTCTTTACCCGCTTTCATGACCACTGGCATCACCTTCCTGCTCCATAAATCAGGTAGTACCACGGAACCTAAAAACTATAGACCCATCACTTGCTTACCTACCATCTACAAGCTCCTTACATCTATTCTGAGAAATAAAATAAACTCACACATATTATCTAATAATATCTTAGATAACGCTCAGAATGGATGTAGGGCTGGGTCTCGTGGTACTCTGATTACTCTGATCCGCATGGCTTGATAAGGATTGAGCGTGGTATATTCCAGGGCGACAGTTTGAGTCCATTATGGTTTTGTTTAGCACTGAATCCACTTAGCACATTGCTGAAGGATTCAGGGCTAGGCTACCGGTTTCGTAGAGGGGGTGAGGTTATTTCTCACCTGATGTATATGGATGACCTCAAACTGTTCACACTGAAGCACCAAGATTTAGTGACATTATTAAAAACTACGGAAGTTTTTAGTAATGCCATTAAGATGGAGTTCGGTGTTGATAAGTGTGCGGTTATGCATGTACAGCGGGGGAAGGTTGTAAATTCACCGAATCTACAACTTTCTAAGATAATAACCCTCAGATCTCTCTCCGAGACCGAAACATACAAATACTTAGGTATGTCAGAGTCATTGGGTATAGCGGTAGAGGATATTAAGAAATCGGTGAAAGACCGTTTTTTTGGCCGCCTGACAAAAGTTCTTAACAGTTCTTTGTCCGGTGGTAACAAAATGCGGGCTTTCAACGGTTGGGTGATACCTTTATTGTTATACTCGTTTGGCATACTTAGGTGGACTCAAACGGAACTAGACGCCCTGGATAGGCGAGTCCGTCAACAACTGACATTGCATCGAATGTTACACCCACGATCTTCTGTCATGAGACTGTACATTCCGCGGAAGTGGGGGGGTCGAGGCTTTTTGAATGCCAAGAACCTCCACAACCGTGAAGTGTGCAGTCTGAGAGATTACTTTCTACAGAACGGGTGTGACATTCATTGCGATGTCGTGATGGTCAAGGGGACAAGGGCCTGACACCTCTTTCCTTGGCTAACGAGAACTGGCGTAAACCAAAGGTGCTAGGTACTGAAGACCGTAGGGACGTATGGAAGAGTAAGGAGCTACACGGGCGGTTCTACCGGGTCTTAACAGGACCCGACGTAGACCTGCTCGCTTCGGTGAACTGGCTGCGTTTTGGGGACCTCTTTGGGGAAACTGAAGGTTTTGCCTGTGCAATTGCAGATGAGGTTATCAAGACGAACAACTATCGGAAATATATCATGAAGGACGGTACGGTCGAGATTTGTCGAGCATGCCACCGTCCTGGTGAATCACTTCGCCATATTATTTCCGGTTGTTCGTATCTTGCTAACACCGAGTACTTGCATAGGCACAATCAAGTAGCCAGGATCATCCACCAGCAACTTGCTCTTCAATATGGCCTTATTGAGTTTGAAGTACCGCACTATAAGTACACACCAGTGCCAGTTCTTGAGAATGGTCGTGCATTGCTCTACTGGAACCGATCAATCATCACGGACAGGACTATTGTTGCCAATAGGCCCGATATCGTGTTGGTTGATCGGACCCAGCGTCGGGCAGTGCTCGTCGATATCGCCGTCCCGCATGACGAAAATCTCGTGAAGGCAGAAAAGGACAAACTTAGTAAATACCTTGATCTGTCCTTCGAGATAACCGCCATGTGGGACGTAGACTCGACGATCATTGTCCCGGTGGTCGTTTCGACAAACGGATTAATAGCGAAGAGTCTCGATCAACATCTCAAGAGACTCTCGTTAGATTGTTGGATCAAGAGTCAGATTCAGAAGGCTGTTCCTCGTATCCTCGACACGTGCCGTATTGTTAGGAGGTTTCTTAGTCTGTAGCCTCCACCGCCGGTAGTTTGGGTCCTACTCCGCTACTGGTGGGTCACTATTTTTTATATTTTTAAATGTATTTGTTTTTTTTATAAATGTAATGTATAAAATAAGAATGTAAAGGAATAAACGAAATTATAATATTATCTACAAATAAAAAATTTGTGCCTATTAAAAAAATAAGGGGTTCCGTAGTACATGTCTCGGATCCAGTTTCGTCATGTCCGTCCGTGCTCGGCTTTCCTCCCAAACAGTTAGTGCTAGAAACATTAAACTTTGCGTGGATATGTATACTCGTAAAAAAAAATATTTTTTGGTAACACGTAAAGTGAAGGGGGTATTTAGTGCTATTAGATAGGTATTTTAAAAACATTGGGAGGTTGCTAAGATAATATTTATATTTAAGGATCTGTTTGCGAGATATCTAACTTTGAAGAGCATGATATTGCAAAAACGCGACGTCAACCCCCCTCCAATATCTAAACGGCTGGCGTGAAGAACCTGAAAAAATTCGTGATGGTATGCCATGTAATTAACTGTAAAGAAAAACTATAACGGATGGTATGACTCTGTTAGTTCAGGAGTTATAGAGGCTTTTATGGGTAACTACGAAACCCTATCTTATGCGTGGCGCTGGCGTGAAGAACGTGAAAAAAATCATGATATGTTATCAAAACTGAGTCCAAAATATTTTTTTATTAAATGGTGGTACTTCCACGGTTTATTTATGTATGAGTACCTACCTAACTATAAGGTAACCTCTAGCAGGCCTATGTCACTCGCCTAACAATCGCAAAATATACGTGACGTCAGCTACAACTTGAAGTTGTAAGTCAGTAAGGGTTTTCTCTTGTTTGTGACACAGCATTGACCATAGAGTTGATATTGAAGCATTAACATCATAATTATCGGTTAAATTATGCTGGCACTTTCCTGACAACCCTAACGTTCGAATTATGTTCTCTGTAAACAAAAGAATGTGCTTTAATTAACGTCTCGGAGTGCAAGTTCTGTATGTAAGTACTATTCCCTATTCTGTGCCTCTAGTAGGTAACCAAACACATTTTTTTACAAAAATCTTAAAATGTATGTAGTCTCTAGATATTAAATGAGTACAACAGACGTAGGCGGCAGCGGCCTAGGGAATTAAAAAAAAGAAACTACATCAATTTTATGAATTTAAAAAATGAATATGTGTTCGTTTTTCAAAGTTAAACTTCTAGTCGATACTGTTATCGAAATTGAGTCCAAAAATTTTATTTTTGAACGGTGGTACTTCACGGTGTATTTATGTATACCTTCCTAACTATTCGGTAATCTCTAGTAGGTATAACGACGAACTGTATATAACTTATGGTTTCATAAATTTAATTTGAAACCACGTCATTTGTTCTCTCCGCGGCTGTTAAGCGAAATTGGTACATAATTTATCGAGATTTACGCTTCTCATAAATAATGACAACAAGTTTACAGTTTAGGGAGGTATGATATTAAGTTATTAATTATTTTTGAGCATCCTCACACAACGTCATCTTGCCCAAACTAAGCTTGTGCTATGGGATTTAGACAACTGATAAACATTATAAACTTAAGACAAGCGAGTCTTTTACGTTTCGACCCCGTTACAAGATCCGTGGTCACAGTTCATCAATCATTAAAAAAATAAACCGATAAACATTTTTATATATTTCTAAATACATACATAATATACGAACCCGAGACATCAGAGTCGAAAGCCGATGCACTACCGACCACGCCACCGAAGCAGTTAAAGTATTCCTAATTTTTATTTTTACAACAACAAGAATAGTTTTCAAGTTCCAAATTCAATCGATTTGGGAAATGTTATGCATTTGCTAAAGCAGCAGCAGCCTAGTGGTTGATGTGGTCTTGCGTTTCGATGACGTCAGTTTGATCCCCTGTCACCTAATAACCTGTATGATCTAGCCTCTCTAGTCATAGTGGAAACTATTTAACCAACTTAAAAAAGGAGGATAGCTCTGGACTAGAGTAGACCGATTTCGAAACAAAAAATTAATCGAAAGCTTTGACTTTCTAAGTGTCAAAGTCACTTTAATTTCTTCCTATTCTGATCATTATTTGGCCCCATTTCAGTAATTTGAAGTCATTTTGAGGCTTGCCCCCTATTACGTGGGATCGACAAAATTACTGGCAAAGTGTAAATGTGTAATGCACCTCTGCCTACCGCTTGGGGATATAGGCGTGATGTATGATTAGATCTTTAAAACTACATAACGGGTTTTGATGCGGTTTTCACCAATGGATAGAGTTGTTCTCGAGGAAGGTTTTTGTGTATATAATTTGTCAAGCGTGCGAAGCCGCGGGCGTCAGCTAGTACTTACTAATCCATATAAACATTCGCGTTTATAATGTTAGCAGAATAGTAGGATCCTTTTAAAAGCACATCTAAGGCGGACTGCTGTAATGTAATTTGGCAAGTAATCAAAGAATTGGTTCCAAGATTCAGTTCACGGCAGAGACTGCTATTAGTTAATGAGAGCACCGCTATGCGGTTTATAGCCGCTCCTGCCATTGTTCTAATTGTTATTGCATTGAGGATTTACCTATAATTGACATTCGTACACAACGTTATCTAAGCTTTAAACTTGTGTTATGGGATCTAGACAACTGATAAACATACTTTTTATATTTTTTTTATTATTAAACCTTTATTGTCAACTCAACATAATTTTAAATTAATTAATAAATAAATAAATAAATATTTTTGGACATTCTCACACAACGTCTAAATTACAATCTAGATTTCCTTATTTTGTAATTATCTATTAGTATTTATTATACATACTTAATTTGTAATATTAATTAAATTCATTCATTACATATTTAAAATATAAATCTCGTAATTATGTAGCGTTAGCGTGTCGTTGCGACACAAAGGCCTCCTTCAGCTCTTTCCATTTTGCTCTGGATGCAGTTAATCTACGCCATAGTGGCCCGGTGGTTTTCTTGATGTCGTCGGACCATCGTTTTCTTTGTCTTCCTCTTTTTCTCTTCGTTTGGAACCTGGGTGTCCACTCTGTTATATCTTTTGTCCATTTACTTCTGTTTTCTCTCATCATATGACCTACCCATCTCCACCTAAGTGTTTCTGTCTTGACTACAACATCTTCAACTTTTGTAATATTTCTTATATCAACTGCTCACTTCCTATCTCGTTTTGTATACCCCAGGATGCTCCTCTCCATAGCTCTCTAACAGGATATTAATTTTTGACTTTGCAATTTTGTTATTGCCCAGGTCTGGCATCCGTAGGTGAGTATGGGTGATATGCAAGTGTTGTAAATTTTTCTTTTCATTGTGATGTTATAATTGTTTCTTTTTAGAACCTCTTTGAGTGAATAATATCTTTTCCATGCGTTGGCTATCCGTCTCTCTATCTCTGCGTCCATTTGGTCCTCGAATGCAATAAGTTGGCCCAAGTATAATATGTAGGAATTTACATACTCTATTTCCTCCACATCTAGTTTGGTTTTTTTTTATTTTTTATATTGGGTTCGCCAAATTGACGCCGCCCGCCTGGTGGTAAGTCGTGACGACGTCTAGCGATTGTGGGCCACTCTCACAGCACACAATACTATAGAGAGTGGCCCTCAACTTGACGACCTACTGATGTGCCTCTTCACGCTCCGCTTAAAGAACCCAGGATTATATGTGGGAGGAAACACGTGCACAGGCAGGGCGTTCCAGGCCACTATCGTTCGGTTGAAAAACGAACGTTTAAAACGCTCGGTTCTCGCGAACATGCTATCCACTGTGTGGGAGTGGCATCTCTGCCCGGCACGCGTTGTTCGGGATCGGAAGGAAGAGGGTGGGATCAGATTGAAGAGCTCTTCTGAACACTCGCCGTGGTAAATACGGTAGAATGCGGCCAAGGAAGCTATTGTTCGGCGCTGAGCTAGCGGCTCAAGGCTTCCCGTTACCTCCGGACAATCTATAATACGGGATAGCCCGTCGCTGCATAGCGTCGAGAGCGTCCAGCAGATACTTCGCGGAGCCGTCCCAGAGGTGAGAGCAGTATTCGACGCAGGGTCTAATCTGCGTCTTGTACAGCAGACACCTCTGGTCCGGTGTAAAGAATCTCTTTACCTTATTCAGTATTCCTAGTTTCCGCGAAGCTAGCCCTATACATCTTTCGATGTAGTTTTTATTATTGAGCTCTCGACGAACGTCTATGCCAAGGATGTCAA